>CM035130.1:99603847-100803847 GCA_020205605.1 Panax ginseng
TGTGTGTTTCGCGTGGCATTGGACGGCGATGTGGGTCTACAGGCTATTTTTTCGACTTTTTGCCTAAGTGTTGGCGAGTTTTGCAAAGCTGGGCGATAACTTTCGGATTACGTATGTCGGAATCGAGTCCATAAGTTCTAACACGTGTTTAATACCTCTACAGCGATGCTATGTGTGTGTTTAAATGGCGATCGGACGTCCGTCTGGGTTTTAGGCTATTTTTTGCTTTGTGCCTAAGTGTTGGCTAGTTTTGCAAAGCAGGGGCGATAACTTCCAGTTTCGTATGTGGAATCGAGTCCGTGAAGTTCTAACACGTGTCTAATACCTCTGGCGGTGCTATGTGTGTGTTTGCGTGGCATTGGACGTCCGTCTGAGTTTAGATTTGTTTTTGCCTTTTTAGCCTAAGTGTTGGCGAGTTTTACAAATTTGGGCGATAACTTCAATTTTGTATGTCGAATCGAGTCCGTCAAAGTTCTAACACTTGTCTAATACCTCTGTGATTGCTATGTGTGTGTGTTTGCGTGGCATTGGACCCGGTAGGATCACGGGTTTAGAAATTTGTTTTTGGCTTTTTGCTAAGTGTTGGTGAGTTTTGCAAAGCTGGGCGATAACTTTCGGATTCCGTATGTCGAATCGAGTCCGTAAGTTCTAACAAGTGTTAATACCTCTGGCGGTGCTATGTGTGTGTTTGCGTGGCATTGAGACGTCCGTCTGGGGTTTTGGGCTATTTTTTGGCTTTTTGCTTAAGTGTTGGCTAGTTTTGCAAAGCTGGGCGATAACTTCGAGTTCGTATGTGGAATCGAGTCCGTAAGTTCTAACACGTGTCTAATACCTCTGCGGTCTTATGTGTGTGTTTGCGTGGCATTGAATGACCCGTCGATGTGGGTTTGAAATTGTTTTTTGACTTTTTGCTAAGTGTTGGCGAGTTTTGCAAAGCTGGGCGATAACTTTCGGATTCCGTATGTGAATCGAGTCCGTAAGTTCTAACACGTGTTTTAATACCTACAGCGGTGCTATGTGTGTGTGTTGCGTGGCATTCGGACGTCCGTCTGGGTTTTGGGCTATTTTTTTGACTTTTTGCCTAAGTGTTGGCGAGTTTTGCAAAGGGGCGATAACTTCAGATTTACGTTTGTCGAATCGAGTCCGTAAAGTTCTAACGTGTCTAATACCTCTGGCGGTGCTATGTATGTGTGTTTTTGCGTGGCATTCGGACGTCCGTCTGAGGTTTTATGGTTATTTTTTTCGCTTTTTGCCTAAATGTTGGCGAGTTTTGCAAAGCTGGACGATAACTTCGGAATTTTGTATGTCGAATCGAGTCCGTAAGTTCTAACGTGTGTCTAATACCTCTGCGGTTACTATGTGTGTGTTTGCGTGGCATTCGGACGTCCGTCTGGGTTTTGGGCTATTTTTGGCTTTTTGCTAAGTGTTGGCGAGTTTTGCAAAGCGGGCGATAACTTCGGATTAGTATGTCGGAATCGAGTCCGTAAGTTCTAACCGTGTGTCTAATACCTCTGTGATCTTATGTGTGTGTTTGCGTGGCATTGGACGTCCGTCTGGGTTTTTAATTTATTTTTGGTTTTTGCTTAAGTGTTGGCGAGTTTTACAAAGCTGGGCGATAACTTTCGGATTCGTATGTCGGAATCGAGTCCGTAAGTTCTAACACGTGTTTAATACCTCTGCGGTCTTATGTGTGTGTTTAAGTGGCATTGAACGTCCGTCTCTGGGTTTTAGAGTATTTTTTTTTGACTTTTTGCCTAAAGTGTTGGCGAGTTTTACAAAGCGGGCGATAACTTTCGGATTTCGTATGTCGGAATCGAGTCCGTAAGTTCTAACATGTATTTAATACCTCTGTGATTTATGTGTGTGTTTTGCGTGGCATTGGATGTCGATCACTGGGTTTGAATTATTTTTTGCCTTTTTGCTAAAGTGTTGGCTAGTTTTGCAAAGCTGGGCGATAACTTTCGGATTTCGTATGTGTGAATCGAGTCCGTAAGTTCTAACACGTGTTTAATACCTCTGCGGTCTTATGTGTGTGTTTGCGTGGCATTGGACGTCCGTCTTGGGTTTAGGCTTTTTTTTGAGCTTTTGCCTAAGTGTTGGCGAGTTTTGCAAGCGGGCGATAACTTCGGATTTCATATGTGAAAATCGAGTCCGTAAGTTCTAACACGTGTCTAATACCTCTGTGGTGCTATGTGTGTGTGTTTAATGGCATTCGGACGTCCGTCTGGGGTTTAGAACTATTTTTTAAGCTTTTTGCCTAAGTGTTGGCTAGTTTTGCAAAGCCCCGGGCGATAACTTCGGATTCGTATGTCGGAATCGAGTCCGTAAGTTCTAACACGTGTCTAATACCTCTGGCGGTCTTATGTGTGTGTTTGCGTGGCATTGAGGACGTCCGATCTGGGGTTTTGGGCTATTTTTGGCTTTTTGCCTAAGTGTTGGCGAGTTTTACAAACTTGGCGATAACTTTCGGATTCGTATGTCGAATTGAGTCCGTAAGTTCTAACTGCGTGTTTAATACCTACTGCGGTGCTATGTGTGTGTTTTGCGTGGCATTGGACGGTCGTCTTGGGTTTAGGGCTATTTTTGACTTTTTGCCTAAGTGTTGGCGAGTTTTACAAAGCCCAGCGATAACTTCGGTTCGTATGTCGAAATCGAGTCCGTAAGTTCTAACCGCGTGTCTAATACCTCACAGCGGTCTATGTGTGTGTTTTTGCGTGGCATTGGACGGCCGTCTGGGTTTTAGGCTATTTTTTGGCTTTTTGCCTAAGTGTTGGCGAGTTTTGCAAAGCTGGGCGATAACTTCGGATTATATGTCGGAATCGAGTCCGTAAGTTCTAACAAACGTGTTTAATACCTCTGGCGATCTTATGTGTGTGTTTGCGTGGCATTGGGACGTCGATCTGGGTTTTGAATTATTTTTACGGCTTTTTGCCTAAGTGTTGGCGAGTTTTGCAAAGCGGGCGATAACTTCGGATTTCAAGTATGTAGAATCGAGTCCGTAAGTTCTAACACGTGTCTAATACCTACTGCGATCTTATGTGTGTGTGTTTTGCGTGGCATTGGACGACCGTCACGGGTTTTGGGCTATTTTTTGACTTTTTGCCTAAGTGTTGGCGAGTTTTGCAAAGCTGGGCGATAACTTCGGATTAAGTATGTCGGAATCGAGTCCGTAAGTTCTAACACGTGTTTAATACCTCTGCGGTCTTATGTGTGTGTTTGCGTGGCATTGACGACGTCCGTCTCTTGGTTTTGAGGCTATTTTTGGCTTTTTGCCTAAGTGTTGGCGAGTTTTGCAAAGCGGGCGATAACTTCGGATTCCGTATGTCGAAATCGAGTCCGTAAGTTCTAACACGTGTCTAATACCTACAGCGGTCTTTATGTGTGTGTTTGCGTGGCATTGAGGACGTCCGTCTGGGGTTTTAGGCTATTTTTGGCTTTTTGCCTAAGTGTTGGCGAGTTTTGCAAAGCTGGGCGATAACTTTCGGATTCGTATGTCGGAATCGAGTCCGTAAGTTCTAACATGTGTGTAATAATACTACAGCGGTCTTTATGTGTGTGTTTGCGTGGCATTGGACGTCCGTCTGGGTTTAGAAATTTGTTTTTGGCTTTTTGCCTAAGTGTTGGCGAGTTTTGCAAAGCTGGGCGATAACTTCGGATTCCGTATGTCGGAATCGAGTCCGTAAGTTCTAACACGTGTCTAATACCTACAGCGATCTTTATGTGTGTGTTTGCGCGTGGCATTGGACGTCCGATCTTGGGTTTTTGGGCTATTTTTTTGGCTTTTGCCTAAGTGTTGGCGAGTTTTGCAAAGCGGGCGATAACTTTCGGTTTTCGTATGTCGGAATCGAGTCCGTAAGTTCTAACTGCGTGTCTAATACCTACGCGATGTGCTATGTGTGTGTTTCGTATTGGCATTGAGATGGCCGTCACGGGTTTTGGGTTTAGGGCTATTTTTTAGACTTTTTTTTTCGTCTTTTTGCTAAGTGTTGGCGAGTTTTGCAAAGCGGGCGATAACTTTCGGATTTCATATGTCGAATCGAGTCCGTAAGTTCTAACACGTGTCTAATACCTCTGCGGTGCTATGTGTGTGTTTGCGTGGCATTGGGACGTCCCGTCTGGGTTTAGAGGCTATTTTTGACTTTTGCCTAAGTGTTGGCGAGTTTTGCAAAGCTGGGCGATAACTTCGGATTCAGTATGTCGAGAATCGAGTCCGTAAGTTCTAACACGTGTCTAATACCTCAGCGGTGCTATGTGTGTGTTTGCGTGTTGCATTGGACGTCCGTCTGGGGTTTTAGGGCTATTTTTGGCTTTTTTGCCTAAGTGTTGGCGAGTTTTGCAAAGCTGGGCGATAACTTTCGGTTCCAGTATGTGGAATCGAGTCCGTAAAGTTCTAACACGTGTCTAATACCTACAGCGGTGCTATGTGTGTGTTTGCGTGGCATTGGATGGCGTCTGGGTTTAGGGCTATTTTTTCGACTTTTTGCCTAAGTGTTGGCGAGTTTTGCAAAGCTGGGCGATAACTTTCGGATTCGTATGTATCGGAATCGAGTCCGTAAGTTCTAACACGTGTTTAATACCTCTGGCGGTCTTATGTGTGTGTTTGCATGGCATTGGACGTCCGTCTGGGTTTTAGGGCTATTTTTGGCTTTTTTACACTAAGTGTTGGCGAGTTTTAAGCTGGGCGATAACTTCGGATTCGTATGTCGAGATCGAGTCCGTAAGTTCTAACACGTGTCTAATACCTACTCTGGCGGTGCTATGTGTGTGTTTGCATGTGGCATTGAGATGGATGTCCGATCTGGGTTTAGAAATATTTTTTGGCTTTTTTTGCCTAAGTGTTGGCGAGTTTTGCAAAGCTGGCGATAACTTCGGATTATATGTCGGAATCGAGTCCGTAAGTTCTAACACGTGTTTAATACCTACTGGCGGTCTTATGTGTGTGTGTTTTTAACGTGGCATTGGACGGTGGATCTCTTGAGTTTGGTTTAGGGCTAAATTTGGCTTTTTGCCTAAGTGTTGGCGAGTTTTGCAAACCGGGCGATAACTTTCGATTTTATATGTCGAATCGAGTCCGTAAGTTCTAACACGTGTTTAATACCTACAGCGGTGCTATGTGTGTGTTTGTGGCATTGGACGTCCGTCTTGGGTTTAGGGCATTTTTGGCTTTTTGCTAAAGTGTTGGCGAGTTTTGCAAAGCTGAGGCGATAACTTTCGGATTTAAGTATGTCGGAATCGAGTCCGTAAGTTCTAACACGTGTTTAATACCTCTGCGTCTTATGTGTGTGTTTTGCGTGGCATTGGACGGTAAGTCTTGTTGGTAGAGTTTTTTGGCTTTTTGCCTAAGTGTTGGCGAGTTTAAAAGCCGGGCGATAACTTTCGGATTTAAGTATGTGAATCGAGTCCGTAAGTTCTAACACGTGTCTAATACCTACAGCGGTCTATGTGTGTGTTTGCGTGGCATTGGACGTCGAGATCTGGGTTTAAAATTTATTTTTTAGACTTTTTGCCTAAGTGTTGGCGAGTTTTACAAAGCTGGGCGATAACTTTCGGTTTCGTATGTCGGAATCGAGTCCGTAAGTTCTAACTGCGTGTCTAATACCTCAGCGGTCTTATGTGTGTGTTTGCGTGGCATTGAGACGTCCGTCTGGGTTTTGGGCTATTTTTGGCTTTTTGCCTAAGTGTTGGCGAGTTTTGCAAAGCGGGCGATAACTTTCGGATTTCGTATGTGAAATCGAGTCCGTAAGTTCTAACACGTGTTTAATACCTCTGCGGTCTTATGTGTGTGTGTTTGCGTGGCATTGGACGTCCGATCTGGGTTTTAGGCTATTTTTGGCTTTTTGCCTAAGTGTTGGCGAGTTTTGCAAAGCGGGCGATAACTTTCGGATTTAGTATGTCGAATCGAGTCCGTAAGTTCTAACACGTGTCTAATACCTCTGGCAGCGGTGCTATGTGTGTGTTTAAATGGCATTGGGACGTCCGTCTGGGTTTTAGGCTTATTTTTTGGCTTTTTGCCTAAGTGTTGGCGAGTTTTGCAAAGCCGGGCGATAACTTCGGATTTCGTATGTCGAAATCGAGTCCGTAAGTTCTAACTGCGTGTCTAATACCTCAGCGGTCTATGTGTGTGTGTTTTGCGTGGCATTGGACGTCCGTCTGGGTTTAGGGCTATTTTTGACTTTTTGCTAAGTGTTGGCGAGTTTTGCAAAGCGGGCGATAACTTCGGATTCGTATGTGAAATCGAGTCCGTAAGTTCTAACACGTGTCTAATACCTCTGCGGTGCTATGTGTGTGTTTGCGTGGCATTGGACGTCCGTCTGGGTTTTAGGGAACATTTTTGGCTTTTTGCCTAAGTGTTGGCGAGTTTTGCAAAGGGGGCGATAACTTCCGGATTAGTATGTCGGAATCGAGTCCGTAAGTTCTAACACGTGTTTAATACCTACAGCGGTGCTATGTGTGTGTTTTTGTGGCATTGGACGTCCGTCTTGGGTTTTAAATTTATTTTTGGCTTTTTGCCTAAGTGTTGGCGAGTTTTGCAAAGCGGGCGATAACTTCGGATTCGTATGTCGAATCGAGTCCGTAAGTTCTAACTGCGTGTTTAATACCTGTGATGCTATGTGTGTGTTTGCGATGGCATTGGACGTGTCTTTTTTGGCATTTTTTTGGCTTTTTTGCTAAAGTGTTGGTTTTTTAAAGCTGGGCGATAACTTCGGATTTTTGCCTAATCGAGTCCGTGTTAACGAGTTTTACCTAGCTGAATGATATGTGTGTGTTCGTATGGCATTCGGATGATCGATCCGTTTTGGGCTATTTTTTGGCTTTTTGCTAAGTGTTGGCGAGTTTTGCAAAGCTGGGCGATAACTTCGGATCGTATGTAGAATCGAGTCCGTAAGTTCTAACTGCGTGTTTAATACCTACAGCGGTCTTATGTGTGTGTTTGCGTGGCATTGGACGTCCGTCTGGGGTTTTAGGGCTATTTTTTTTGACTTTTTGCCTAAGTGTTGGCGAGTTTTTTGCAAAGCTGGGCGATAACTTTCGGTTTAATATGTCGAAATCGAGTCCGTAAGTTCTAACACGTGTCTAATACCTCTGCGGTGCTATGCTATGTGTGTGTTTTGCGTGGCATTGGACGTGACCGTCTGGGGTTTTGGGCTATTTTTTTCGCTTTTTGCTAAGTGTTGGCGAGTTTTGCAAAGCTGGGGCGATAACTTTCGGATTTCATATGTCGAATCGAGTCCGTAAGTTCTAACACGTGTTTAATACCTCTGCGGTGCTATGTGTGTGTTTTGCGTGGCATTGGATGTCCGTCTGGGGTTTAGGGCTATTTTTAAGCTTTTTTGCTAAGTGTTGGCGAGTTTTGCAAAGCTGGCGATAACTTTCGGATTTCATATGTCGAATCGAGTCCGTAAGTTCTAACACGTGTTTAATACCTCTGCGGTGCTATGTGTGTGTTTTGCGTGGCATTGGACGTCCGTCTGGGTTTAGGGCTATTTTTGGCTTTTTTGCCTAAGTGTTGGCGAGTTTTGCAAAGCGGGCGATAACTTCGGATTAGTATGTCGAATCGTCGAGTCCGTAAGTTCTAACACGTGTCTAATACCTCTGGCGGTGCTATGTGTGTGTTTGCGTGGCATTGAGACGTCCGATCTGGGTTTTGGGCTATTTTTTGGCTTTTTGCCTAAGTGTTGGCGAGTTTTGCAAAGCTGGGCGATAACTTTCGGATTCGTATGTGAAATCGAGTCCGTAAGTTCTAACTGTGTGTTTAATACCTCTGGTGCTATGTGTGTGTTTGCGTGGCATTGGACGTCCGTCTGGGGTTTTAGGCTATTTTTGGCTTTTTGCCTAAGTGTTGGCGAGTTTTGCAAAGCTGGGCGATAACTTTCGGATTTAGTATGTCGAATCGAGTCCGTAAGTTCTAACACGTGTTTAATACCTCTGCGGTCTTATGTGTGTGTTTGCGTGGCATTGGACGGTCCGTCTGGGTTTTGGGCTATTTTTTTTGCTTTTTACTGCCTAAAGTGTTGGCGAGTTTTGCAAAGCTGGGCGATAACTTTCGGTTTTAAGTATGTCGGAATCGAGTCCGTAAGTTCTAACTGCGTGTTTAATACCTACAGCGGTCTTATGTGTGTGTTTTGCGTGGCATTGGACGTCCGTCTGGGTTTAGGGCTATTTTTGGCTTTTTGCCTAAGTGTTGGCGAGTTTTGCAAAGCTGGGCGATAACTTTCGGATTCGTATGTCGGAATCGAGTCCGTAAGTTCTAACACGTGTACCTAATACCTATGTGCGTGCTATGTGTGTGTTTGCGTGGCATTGAGGACGTCCGTCTGTTGGGTTTAGGGGCTATTTTTGACTTTTTTTGCTGAAGTGTTGGCGAGTTTTGCAAAGCTGGAAGCTTTGTGATATAACTTTCGGATTTTACCGTATATGTGGAATCGAGTCCGTAAGTTCTAACACGTGTTAATACCTACACGGTGGTCTATGTGTGTGTGTGTTTGCGTGGCATTGGACGGCCGATCTTGGGTTTGAAATTTTTTTTTGACTTTTTGCCTAAGTGTTGGCGAGTTTTGCAAAGCTGGGCGATAACTTTCGGTTCCGTATGTCGAAATCGAGTCCGTAAGTTCTAACACGTGTCTAATACCTCACGCGGTCTATGTGTGTGTGTTTAGCGTGGCATTGGACGTCCGTCTGGGTTTTGGGCTATTTTTGGCTTTTTGCCTAAGTGTTGGCGAGTTTTGCAAAGCTGGGCGATAACTTCGGATTAGTATGTGAATCGAGTCCGTAAGTTCTAACACGTGTCTAATACCTACAGCGGTGCTATGTGTGTTTTTGCGTGGCATTGAGACGTCCGTCTGGGTTTTGGGCTATTTTTGGCTTTTTGCCTAAGTGTTGGCGAGTTTTGCAAAGCTGGGCGATAACTTCGGTTTAGTATGTCGAATCGAGTCCGTAAGTTCTAACACGTGTCTAATACCTCTGGCGGTCTTATGTGTGTGTTTGCGTGGCATTGAGGACGGCCGTCTGGGTTTTAGGCTATTTTTGGCTTTTTGCCTAAGTGTTGGCGAGTTTTGCAAAGCTGGGCGATAACTTTCGGATTCGTATGTCGGAATCGAGTCCGTAAGTTCTAACACGTGTCTAATACCTCTCAGCGATGCTATGTGTGTGTTTAAGTGGCATTGGACGGCCGTCTGGGTTTTGGGCTTTTTTTTTGACTTTTTGCCTAAGTGTTGGCGAGTTTTGCAAAGCGGGGCGATAACTTTCGGATTCGTATGTCGGAATCGAGTCCGTAAAGTTCTAACATGTGTGTAATACCTCTGCGATCTTATGTGTGTGTGTTTGCGTGGCATTGGACGTCCGTCTTGGTTTTGGGCTATTTTTTTGACTTTTTTGCCTAAGTGTTGGCGAGTTTTGCAAAGCTGGGCGATAACTTCGGATTTAGTATGTCGAATCGAGTCCGTAAGTTCTAACACGTGTTTAATACCTCTGCGGTGCTATGTGTGTGTTTGCGTGGCATTGGACGTCCGTCTGGGGTTTTTTTGGCTATTTTTGGCTTTTTTGCCTAAGTGTTGGCGAGTTTTGCAAAGCTGGGCGATAACTTCGGATTCGTATGTCGAAATCGAGTCCGTAAGTTCTAACACGTGTCTAATACCTCTGGCGGTGCTATGTGTGTGTTTTGCGTGGCATTGGACGTCCGTCTGGGTTTTAGGGCTATTTTTGGCTTTTTGCCTAAGTGTTGGCGAGTTTTGCAAAGCTGGGCGATAACTTCGGATTCCGTATGTGAATCGAGTCCGTAAGTTCTAACACGTGTCTAATACCTCTGGCGGTCTTTATGTGTGTTTTATGGCATTGGACGATCGTCTGGGTTTTGGGCTATTTTTTTTGGCTTTTTTTGCCTAAGTGTTGGCGAGTTTTGCAAAGCGGGGCGATAACTTCGGATTCGTATGTCGAATCGAGTCCGTAAGTTCTAACACGTGTGTGTTTAATACCTCTGTGGTGCTATGTGTGTGTTTGCGTGGCATTGGACGTCCGTCTGGGGTTTAGGGCTATTTTTGGCTTTTTGCTAAGTGTTGGCGAGTTTTGCAAAGCGGGCGATAACTTTCGGATTCGTATGTCGAAATCGAGTCCGTAAGTTCTAACACGTGTCTAATACCTACTGCGGTGCTATGTGTGTGTTTGCGTGGCATTGGACGTCCGTCTGGGTTTTAGGCTATTTTTTAACCTTTTTTGCCTAAGTGTTGGCGAGTTTTGCAAAGCTGGGCGATAACTTTCGGATTAGTATGTGGAATCGAGTCCGTAAGTTCTAACACGTGTCTAATACCTACAGCGATGCTATGTGTGTGTTTTGCGTGGCATTGGACGTCCGTCTGGGGTTTGGGCTATTTTTTGGCTTTTTGCCTAAGTGTTGGCGAGTTTTTTGCAAAGCTGGGCGATAACTTTCGGATTCAGTATGTCGAATCGAGTCCGTAAGTTCTAACACGTGTGTTTAATACCTCTGCGGTGCTATGTGTGTGTTTGCGTGGCATTGGGACGTCCGTCGGGTTTTGGGCTATTTTTGGCTTTTTTGCCTAAGTGTTGGCGAGTTTTGCAAAGCTGGGCGATAACTTCGGATTTAGTATGTCGAAATCGAGTCCGTAAGTTCTAACACGTGTCTAATACCTCTGGCGGTGCTATGTGTGTGTTTTGCGTGGCATTGGACGTCCGTCTGGGTTTTGGGCTTTTGAATTTTTTGCTTTTTGCTAAAGTGTTGGCGAGTTTTGCAAAGCGGGCGATAACTTTCGGATTAGTATGTGAAATCGAGTCCGTAAGTTCTAACACGTGTGTTTAATACCTCTGCGGTGCTATGTGTGTGTGTTTGCGTGGCATTGGACGTCGTCTGGGGTTTTGGGCTTATTTTTTTGGCTTTTTTGCCTAAGTGTTGGCGAGTTTTGCAAAGCGGGCGATAACTTCGGATTCAGTATGTGAATCGAGTCCGTAAGTTCTAACACGTGTGTTTAATACCTCTGCGGTCTTTGTGTGTGTGTTTGCGTGGCATTGGACGTCCGTCTGGGTTTTAGGCTATTTTTTGGCTTTTTGCTGAAGTGTTGGCGAGTTTTGCAAAGCCATTGGCGATAACTTCGGATTAAGTATGTCGGAATCGAGTCCGTAAGTTCTAACACGTGTTTAATACCTCTGCGGTGCTATGTGTGTGTTTGCGTGGCATTGAGGAATTGAGTCGGCCGTCGTCTGGGTTTAGGGCTATTTTTTTGCTTTTTGCCTAAGTGTTGGCGAGTTTTGCAAAGCTGGGCGATAACTTTCGGATTCGTATGTCGAATCGAGTCCGTAAGTTCTAACACGTGTTTAATACCTCTGCGGTCTATGTGTGTGTTTTTGTGGCATTGAACGTCCGTCTGGGGTTTTGGGCTATTTTTTGGCTTTTTGCTAAAGTGTTGGCGAGTTTTGCAAAGCTGGGCGATAACTTTCGGATTAGTATGTCAGAATCGAGTCCGTAAGTTCTAACACGTGTTTAATACCTCTGGCGATGCTATGTGTGTGTTTGCGTGGCATTGGACGTCCGTCTGGGTTTTAGGCTATTTTTTGGCTTTTTGCCTAAGTGTTGGCGAGTTTTGCAAAGCTGGGCGATAACTTCGGATTCGTATGTCGAATCGAGTCCGTAAGTTCTAACACGTGTCTAATACCTCTGGCGGTGCTATGTGTGTGTTTTGCGTGGCATTCGGACGTCCGTCTGGGTTTAGGGCTATTTTTGGCTTTTTGCCTAAGTGTTGGCGAGTTTTGCAAAGCGGGCGATAACTTTCGGATTCGTATATGTGAATCGAGTCCGTAAGTTCTAACACGTGTGTTAAATACCTCTGCGGTCTATGTGTGTGTGTTTTGCGTGGCATTGGACGTGACCGTCTGGGTTTTTAGGGCTTTTTTGCTTTTTGCCTAAGTGTTGGCGAGTTTTTGCAAGCTGGGCGATAACTTTCGGATTAGTATGTCGAATCGAGTCCGTAAGTTCTAACACGTGTCTAATACCTCTGCGGTGCTATGTGTGTGTTTGCGTGGCATTGCATTGGACGTCCGTCTGGGTTTTGGGCTATTTTTTTTGGCTTTTTGCCTAAGTGTTGGCGAGTTTTGCAAAGCGGGGCGATAACTTCGGATTTAGTATGTCGGAATCGAGTCCGTAAGTTCTAACACGTGTCTAAATACCTACTGGCGGTGCTATGTGTGTGTTTTTAACGTGGCATTGGACGTCCGTCTGGGTTTTGGGCTATTTTTTGGCTTTTTTGCTGAAAGTGTTGGCGAGTTTTGCAAAGCTGGGCGATAACTTTCGGATTCCGTATGTCGAATCGAGTCCGTAAGTTCTAACTGCGTGTTTAATACCTCTGGCGGTGCTATTATGTGTGTGTTTGCGTGGCATTGGACGATCCGATCTGGGTTTTTGGGCTATTTTTGGCTTTTTTTGCCTAAGTGTTGGCGAGTTTTGCAAAGCTGGCGATAACTTTCCGGATTCGTATGTCGGAATCGAGTCCGTAAGTTCTAACACGTGTCTAATACCTCTGCGGTGTTATATGTGTGTTTTGCGTGGCATTGGACGGCCGTCTGGGGTTTTGGGCTATTTTTTTTTTTTTTGCCTAAGTGTTGGCGAGTTTTGCAAAGCTGGGCGATAACTTTCGGATTTCGTATGTCGGAATCGAGTCCGTAAGTTTCTAACTGCGTGTCTAATACCTCTGCAGCGTCTTATGTGTGTGTTTGCGTGGCATTGGACGTCCGATCACGGTTTTGGGCTATTTTTGGCTTTTTTGCCTAAGTGTTGGCGAGTTTTGCAAAGCTGGGCGATAACTTTCGGATTAGTATGTCGAATCGAGTCCGTAAGTTCTAACTGCGTGTGTTTAATACCTCAGCGGTGCTATGTGTGTGTTTTACGTGGCATTGGACGTCCGTCTGGGTTTTGGGCTATTTTTGGCTTTTTGCCTAAGTGTTGGCGAGTTTTGCAAAGCGGGGCGATAACTTCGGATTCGTATGTCGAGAATCGAGTCCGTAAGTTCTAACACGTGTTTAATACCTCTGCGGTGCTATGTGTGTGTTTGCGTGGCATTGGACGTCCGTCTGGGTTTTTTTTGGCTATTTTTGGCTTTTTGCCTAAGTGTTGGCGAGTTTTGCAAAGCTGGGCGATAACTTCGGATTAGTATGTCGAATCGAGTCCGTAAGTTCTAACACGTGTCTAATACCTCAGCGGTGCTATGTGTGTGTTTGCGTGGCATTGGACGGACGTCTGGGGTTTAGGGCTATTTTTGACTTTTGCCTAAAGTGTTGGCGAGTTTTGCAAAGCTGGGCGATAACTTTCGGATTAAGTATGTCGAATCGAGTCCGTAAGTTCTAACACGTGTGTTTAATACCTCTGCGGTGCTATGTGTGTGTTTTGCGTGGCATTGGACGTCCGTCTGGGTTTTGGGCTATTTTTGGCTTTTTGCCTAAGTGTTGGCGAGTTTTGCAAAGCGGGCGATAACTTCGGATTCGTATGTCGGAATCGAGTCCGTAAGTTCTAACACGTGTCTAATACCTCTGGCGGTGCTATGTGTGTGTTTGCGTGGCATTGGACGTCCGTCTGTCTGGGTTTTGGGCTATTTTTGGCTTTTTGCCTAAGTGTTGGCGAGTTTTGCAAAGCTGGGCGATAACTTTCGGATTCGTATGTCGAGAATCGAGTCCGTAAGTTCTAACTGCGTGTTTAATACCTCTGGGTGGTGTATGTGTGTGTGTTTGCGTGGCATTGGGACGTCCGTCTGGGTTTTGGGCTATTTTTGGCTTTTTGCCTAAGTGTTGGCGAGTTTTGCAAAGCGGGCGATAACTTCGGATTAGTATGTCGAATCGAGTCCGTAAGTTCTAACACGTGTAATAATACCTCTGGCGGTGCTATGTGTGTGTTTTGCGTGGCATTGGACGGATCGTCTGGGGTTTTGGGCTATTTTTTGGCTTTTTTGCCTAAGTGTTGGCGAGTTTTGCAAAGCTGGGCGATAACTTTCGGATTAGTATGTGGAATCGAGTCCGTAAGTTCTAACACGTGTCTAATACCTCTGGCGGTCTATGTGTGTGTTTGCGTGGCATTGAGACGTCCGTCTGGGGTTTTAGGGCTATTTTTTGGCTTTTTGCCTAAGTGTTGGCGAGTTTTGCAAAGCTGGGCGATAACTTCGGATTCGTATGTCGGAATCGAGTCCGTAAGTTCTAACACGTGTTTAATACCTCTGGCGGTGCTATGTGTGTGTTTGCGTGGCATTGAGGACGGCCGTCTGGGTTTAGGGCTATTTTTGACTTTTGCTTAAGTGTGTTGGCGAGTTTTGCAAAGCTGGGCGATAACTTTCGGATTAGTATATGTCGAATCGAGTCCGTAAGTTCTAACGTGTGTGTCTAATACCTCTGGCGATGCTATGTGTGTGTTTGCGTGGCATTGGACGACGTCCGTCTGGGTTTTGGGCTATTTTTGGCTTTTTGCCTAAGTGTTGGCGAGTTTTGCAAAGCTGGGCGATAACTTCGGATTAGTATGTCGAATCGAGTCCGTAAGTTCTAACACGTGTCTAATACCTCTGGCGGTCTTATGTGTGTGTTTGCGTGGCATTGAGACGTCCGTCTGGGTTTTAGGGCTTTTTTTGGCTTTTTGCTAAGTGTTGGCGAGTTTTGCAAAGCTGGGCGATAACTTTCGGATTTAGTATGTGAGAATCGAGTCCGTAAGTTCTAACACGTGTTTAATACCTCAGCGATTGCTATGTGTGTGTTTGCGTGGCATTGGACGTCCGTCTGGGTTTTAGGGCTATTTTTTTGCTTTTTTGCTAAGTGTTGGCGAGTTTTGCAAAGCTGGCGATAACTTTCGGATTAGTATGTGTGAATCGAGTCCGTAAGTTCTAACACGTGTGTTAATACCTACAGCGATGCTATGTGTGTGTTTGCGTGGCATTGGACGGCCGTCTGGGTTTTGGGCTATTTTTGCTTTTTTTGCCTAAGTGTTGGCGAGTTTTTGCAAAGCTGGGCGATAACTTCGGTTTAGTATGTGTATGATCGAGTCCGTAAGTTCTAACACGTGTCTAATACCTCTGCGGTCTTATGTGTGTTTTGCGTGGCATTGGACGACGTCTCTGGGGTTTTGGGCTATTTTTTTGGCTTTTTGCCTAAGTGTTGGCGAGTTTTGCAAAGCTGGGCGATAACTTTCGGATTCGTATGTCGGAATCGAGTCCGTAAGTTCTAACACGTGTCTAATATACCTACAGCGGTGCTATATGTGTGTGTTTGTGTGGCATTGGACGTCGATCTTTTTTGGGCTATTTTTGGCTTTTTGCCTAAGTGTTGGCGAGTTTTGCAAAGCTGGGCGATAACTTTCGGATTTCGTATGTCGAATCGAGTCCGTAAGTTCTAACACGTGTGTAATACCTCTGGTCTTTGCTATGTGTGTGTTTTGCGTGGCATTGGGACGTCCGTCTGGGTTTTGGGCTATTTTTGGCTTTTTTGCCTAAGTGTTGGCGAGTTTTGCAAAGCTGGGCGATAACTTTCGGATTCCGTATGTGAATCGATCGAGTCCGTAAGTTCTAACACGTGTCTAATACCTCTGGCGGTGCTTGTGTGTGTGTGTTTGCGTGGCATTGGACGTCCGTCTCTTGGGTTTTGGGCTATTTTTTTGGCTTTTTGCCTAAGTGTTGGCGAGTTTTGCAAAGCTGGGCGATAACTTTCGGATTCGTATGTATGAATCGAGTCCGTAAGTTCTAACACGTGTTTTAATACCTCTGGCGGTGCTATGTGTGTGTTTTTGCGTGGCATTGGACGTCCGTCGTCTGGGTTTTAGGGCTATTTTTACCTTTTTTGCCTAAGTGTTGGCGAGTTTTGCAAAGCGGGCGATAACTTTCGGATTAGTATGTGTCGAATCGAGTCCGTAAGTTCTAACACGTGTCTAAATACCTACTGCGATCTTTATGTGTGTGTTGCGTGGCATTGGACGTCCGTCTGGGTTTTAGGCTATTTTTGGCTTTTTGCCTAAGTGTTGGCGAGTTTTTGCAAAGCGGGCGATAACTTCGGATTTAGTATGTCGAATCGAGTCCGTAAGTTCTAACACGTGTCTAATACCTCTGTGGTCTTATGTGTGTGTTTTTGCGTGGCATTGGACGGACGTCCGATCTGGGTTTTGGGCTATTTTTGGCTTTTTGCTAAGTGTTGGCGAGTTTTGCAAAGCTGGCGATAACTTTCGGATTAAGTATGTCGAATCGAGTCCGTAAGTTCTAACAAGTGTTTAATACCTACAGCGGTCTTATGTGTGTGTTTGCGTGGCATTGGACGATCGTCTCGGGTTTTGGGCTATTTTTTTGGCTTTTTTTGCTAAGTGTTGGCGAGTTTTGCAAAGCTGGGCGATAACTTCGGATTTAGTATGTCGAAATCGAGTCCGTAAGTTCTAACACGTGTGTTTAAATACCTACAGCGGTGCTATGTGTGTGTGTTTTGCGTGGCATTGGGACGTCCGTCTGGGTTTTAGTATTATTTTTTTAACTTTTTGCCTAAGTGTTGGCGAGTTTTGCAAAGCTGGGCGATAACTTTCGGATTAGTATGTGAATCGAGTCCGTAAAGTTCTAACACGTGTCTAATACCTCTGCGCGTCTTATGTGTGTGTTTTGCGTGGCATTGGACGGCCGTCTGGGGTTTTAGGGCTATTTTTTGGCTTTTTGCCTAAGTGTTGGCGAGTTTTGCAAAGCTGGGCGATAACTTCGGATTTAGTATGTGGAATCGAGTCCGTAAGTTCTAACACGTGTTTAATACCTCTGGCGGTGCTATGTGTGTGTTTTGCGTGGCATTGAGGACGTCCGTCTGGGTTTTTGGGCTATTTTTTTGCTTTTTGCCTAAGTGTTGGCGAGTTTTGCAAAGCTGGGCGATAACTTTCGGATTTATATGTCGGAATCGAGTCCCGTAAGTTCTAACTGCGTGTTTAATACCTCTGGCGGTGCTATGTGTGTGTTTTGCGTGGCATTGGACGTCCGTCTGGGTTTTGGGCTATTTTTTGGCTTTTTGCTAAGTGTTGGCGAGTTTTTGCAAAGCTGGCGATAACTTCGGATTAAGTATGTCGAATCGAGTCCGTAAGTTCTAACACGTGTCTAATACCTCTGGCGGTGCTATGTGTGTGTGTTTGTGGCATTGGACGTCCGTCTGGGTTTTGGGCTATTTTTTGGCTTTTTTGCCTAAGTGTTGGCGAGTTTTTGCAAGCTGGGCGATAACTTTCGGATTCCGTATGTCGAATCGAGTCCGTAAGTTCTAACACGTGTGTAATACCTCTGGCGGTGCTATGTGTGTGTTTGTGTGGCATTGGACGTCGATCTCGGGTTTTAAATTATTTTTGACTTTTTTTTGCCTAAGTGTTGGCGAGTTTTGCAAAGCTGGGCGATAACTTCGGATTAGTATGTCGAAATCGAGTCCGTAAGTTCTAACACGTGTCTAATACCTACAGGTGCTATGTGTGTGTTTGCGTGGCATTGGACGATCCGTCTGGGTTTTGGGCTATTTTTGGCTTTTTGCCTAAGTGTTGGCGAGTTTTGCAAAGCTGGGCGATAACTTCGGATTAGTATGTCGGAATCGAGTCCGTAAGTTCTAACACGTGTCTAATACCTCTGCTGGCGGTGCTATGTGTGTGTGTTTGCGTGGCATTGAGACGTCCGATCTGGGTTTTTGGGCTTTTTTTGGCTTTTTGCTAAGTGTTGGCGAGTTTTGCAAAGCGGGCGATAACTTTCGGATTCGTATGTCGGAATCGAGTCCGTAAGTTCTAACACGTGTTTAATACCTACTGCGGTCTTATGTGTGTGTGTTTGCGTGGCATTGGACGTCCGTCTGGGGTTTTGGCTATTTTTGGCTTTTTGCCTAAGTGTTGGCGAGTTTTGCAAAGCTGGGCGATAACTTTCGGATTCCGTATGTCGAATCGAGTCCGTAAGTTCTAACACGTGTCTAATACCTCCTCTGCGGTCTTATGTGTGTGTTTTTGCGTGGCATTGGACGTCCGTCTGGGTTTTGGGCTATTTTTGGCTTTTTTGCTAAGTGTTGGCGAGTTTTGCAAAGCTGGGCGATAACTTTCGGATTCGTATATGTCGAATCGAGTCCGTAAGTTCTAACTGCGTGTCTAATACCTCTGCGGTGCTATGTGTGTGTTTGCGTGGCATTGAGACGTCGATCTGGGTTTTTGGGCATTTTTTTTTTTGCTTTTTGCCTAAGTGTTGGCGAGTTTTGCAAAGCTGGGCGATAACTTTCGGATTCGTATGTCGAATCGAGTCCCGTAAAGTTCTAACACGTGTCTAATACCTACAGCGGTGCTATGTGTGTGTGTTTTTGCGTGGCATTGGACGTCCGTCTGGGTTTGGGCTATTTTTTTGGCTTTTTTGCCTAAGTGTTGGCGAGTTTTGCAAAGCTGGGCGATAACTTTCGGATTTCGTATGTGAATCGAGTCCGTAAGTTCTAACAACGTGTCTAATACCTCTGCGATGCTATGTGTGTGTTTTTGCGTGGCATTGGACGTCCGTCTGGTTTTGGGCTATTTTTTGCTTTTTGCTAAAGTGTTGGCGAGTTTTTTGCAAAAGCTGGGCGATAACTTTCGGATTAGTATGTCGGAATCGAGTCCGTAAGTTCTAACACGTGTTTAATACCTCTGTGATCTATGTGTGTGTTTTGCGTGGCATTGGACGTCCGTCTCTGGGTTTTTTGGGCTATTTTTGGCTTTTTGCTAAGTGTTGGCGAGTTTTGCAAAGCTGGGCGATAACTTTCGGATTCCGTATGTCGAATCGAGTCCGTAAGTTCTAACACGTGTTTAATACCTACTGCGGTTATGTATGTGTGTGTTTTTGTGGCATTGGACGTCCGTCTGGTTTTAGGGCTATTTTTTTGGCTTTTTTGCCTAAGTGTTGGCGAGTTTTGCAAAGCTGGGCGATAACTTCGGATTTAGTATGTCGAATCGAGTCCGTAAGTTCTAACACGTGTTTAATACCTCTGTGATGCTATGTGTGTGTTTTGTGGCATTGAGACGTCCGTCTGGTTTTGGGCTATTTTTTTTTTTTTTGCCTAAGTGTTGGCGAGTTTTTTAAAGCTGGGCGATAACTTTCGGATTTCGTATATGTCGAATCGAGTCCGTAAGTTCTAACTGCGTGTTTAATACCTACGGTGCTATGTGTGTGTTTGCGTGGCATTGACGACGTCGTCTGGGTTTTGGGGCTTTATTTTTTTTGGCTTTTTGCCTAAGTGTTGGCGAGTTTTGCAAAGCTGGGCGATAACTTCGGATTCGTATGTCGAAATCGAGTCCGTAAGTTCTAACACGTGTTTAATACCTCTGGCGGTGCTATGTGTGTGTTTGCGTGGCATTGGACGTCGTCTCGGGTTTTGGGCTATTTTTGGCTTTTTGCCTAAGTGTTGGCGAGTTTTGCAAAGCTGGGCGATAACTTTCGGATTAGTATGTCGGAATCGAGTCCGTAAGTTCTAACGTGTGTCTAATACCTCAGCGGTGCTATATGTGTGTGTTGCGTGGCGTGGCATTGGACGTCCGTCTGGGTTTTGGGCTATTTTTGGCTTTTTTTGCCTAAGTGTTGGCGAGTTTTGCAAAGCGGGCGATAACTTTCGATTTCGTATGTCGAATCGAGTCCGTAAGTTCTAACACGTGTACAATACCTCTGGCGCGGTGCTATGTGTGTGTTTTACGTGGCATTGGACGTCGTCGTCGGGTTTTAGGGCTATTTTTGGCTTTTTGCCTAAGTGTTGGCGAGTTTTGCAAAGCTGGGCGATAACTTTCGGTTCGTATGTCGAATCGAGTCCGTAAAGTTCTAACACGTGTCTAATACCTCTGCGGTGCTATGTGTGTGTTTTGCGTGGCATTGGACGTCCGTCTGGGGTTTTGGGCTATTTTTTGGCTTTTTGCCTAAGTGTTGGCGAGTTTTGCAAAGCTGGGCGATAACTTTCGGATTTAGTATGTGGAATCGAGTCCGTAAGTTCTAACACGTGTCTAATACCTACTGCGGTCTTTATGTGTGTGTGTTTGCGTGGCATTGGACGTCCGTCTGGGTTTTAGGGCTATTTTTGGCTTTTTGCCTAAGTGTTGGCGAGTTTTGCAAAGCTGGGCGATAACTTCGGTTCGTATGTATGTCGAATCGAGTCCGTAAGTTCTAACACGTGTCTAATACCTCTGCGGTGCTATGTGTGTGTTTTTGCGTGGCATTGGGACGTCCGTCTGGGTTTTGGGCTTTTTTTTGGCTTTTTGCCTAAGTGTTGGCGAGTTTTGCAAAGCTGGGCGATAACTTTCGGATTAGTATATGGAATCGAGTCCGTAAGTTCTAACTGTGTGTAATAATACCTCTGGCGGTGCTATGTGTGTGTTTTGCGTGGCATTGGACGTCCGTCTGGGTTTTGGGCTATTTTGGCTTTTTGCCTAAGTGTTGGCGAGTTTTTGCAAAGCTGGGCGATAACTTTCGGATTCGTATGTCGGAATCGAGTCCGTAAGTTTCTAACACGTGTCTAATACCTCTGCGGTACTATGTGTGTGTGTTTGCGTGGCATTGGACGGACGTCCGTCTGGGTTTTGGGCTATTTTTTGCTTTTTTTTGCTAAGTGTTGGCGAGTTTTGCAAAAGCTGGGCGATAACTTTCGGATTCGTATGTGGAATCGAGTCCGTAAGTTCTAACACGTGTCTAAATACCTCTGGCGGTGCTATGTGTGTGTTTTTAATGGCATTGGACGTCCGTCTGGGTTTTGGGCTATTTTTGGCTTTTTTGCCTAAGTGTTGGCGAGTTTTGCAAAGCTGGGCGATAACTTCGGATTCGTATATGTCGAATCGAGTCCGTAAGTTCTAACACGTGTCTAATATACCTCTGGTGCTATGTGTGTGTTTTTTTGTGGCATTGGACGTCCGTCTGGGTTTTAGGCTATTTTTGGCTTTTTGCTAAGTGTTGGCGAGTTTTTGCAAAGCGGGCGATAACTTCGGATTTAATATGTCGAATCGAGTCCGTAAGTTCTAACACGTGTCTAATACCTCTGGCGATGCTATGTGTGTGTTTGCGTGGCATTGGACGATCCGTCTGGGTTTTAGGGCTTTTTTTGGCTTTTTGCCTAAGTGTTGGCGAGTTTTGCAAAGCTGGGCGATAACTTTCGGATTCGTATATCGAATCGAGTCCGTAAGTTCTAACACGTGTTTAATACCTACTGGCGGTCTTGTATGTGTGTGTTTGCGTGGCATTGGACGTCCGTCTGGGGTTTTAGGCTATTTTTTTGCTTTTTTGCCTAAGTGTTGGCGAGTTTTGCAAAGCGGGCGATAACTTTCGGATTCGTATGTCGAATCGAGTCCGTAAGTTCTAACACGTGTCTAATACCTCTGCGATGCTATGTGTGTGTTTTTGTGTGGCATTGGACGTCCGTCTGGGTTTTGGGCTATTTTTTGGCTTTTTGCCTAAGTGTTGGCGAGTTTTGCAAAGCTGGGCGATAACTTTCGGATTCGTATGTCGGAATCGAGTCCGTAAGTTCTAACACGTGTCTAATACCTACAGCGGTGCTATGTGTGTGTTTTTGCGTGGCATTGGACGTCCGTCTGGGTTTTGGGCTATTTTTGGCTTTTTTGCTAAGTGTTGGCGAGTTTTTGCAAAGCTGGCGATAACTTTCGGATTTAGTATGTCGAATCGAGTCCGTAAGTTCTAACACGTGTCTAATACCTCTGGCGGTGCTATGTGTGTGTTTTGCGTGGCATTGGACGTCCGTCTGGGTTTTAGGCTATTTTTTGGCTTTTTGCTAAGTGTTGGCGAGTTTTTTTTAACAAAGCTGGGCGATAACTTTCGGATTCGTATGTCGAATCGAGTCCGTAAGTTCTAACTGCGTGTGTCTAATACCTACTGATTGCTATGTATGTGTGTGTTTGCGTGGCATTGGACGGCGATCTGGGTTTTGGGCTATTTTTTGGGCTTTTTGCTAAGTGTTGGCGAGTTTTTGCAAAGCTGGGCGATAACTTTCGGATTAGTATGTGGAATCGAGTCCGTAAGTTCTAACACGTGTTTAATACCTAATACGGTGCTATGTGTGTGTTTTGCGTGGCATTGGACGTCCGTCTGGGTTTTGGGCTATTTTTGGCTTTTTGCCTAAGTGTTGGCGAGTTTTGCAAAGCGGGCGATAACTTTCGGATTCGTATGTCGAATCGAGTCCGTAAGTTCTAACACGTGTCTAATACCTACAGCGGTCTTATGTGTGTGTTTGCGTGGCATTGGACGTCCGTCTGGGTTTTGGGCTATTTTTTGGCTTTTTGCCTAAGTGTTGGCGAGTTTTGCAAAGCGACGATAACTTTCGGATTCCGTATGTCGGAATCGAGTCCGTAAGTTCTAACACGTGTCTAATACCTACTAGCGGTGCTATGTGTGTGTGTTTGCGTGGCATTGGACGTCCGTCTGGGTTTTGGGCTATTTTTTTTGGCTTTTTGCCTAAGTGTTGGCGAGTTTTGCAAAGCTGGGCGATAACTTTCGGATTCCGTATGTCGGAATCGAGTCCGTAAGTTCTAACACGTGTCTAATACCTCTGCGGTGCTATGTGTGTGTTTTGCGTGGCATTGGACGTCCGTCTGGGTTTTGGGCTATTTTTGGCTTTTTGCTAAGTGTTGGCGAGTTTTGCAAAAGCTGGGCGATAACTTTCGGATTAGTATGTCGAATCGAGTCCGTAAGTTCTAACACGTGTCTAATACCTCTGCGGTCTTATGTGTGTGTTTGCGTGGCATTGAACGTCCGTCTGGGGTTTAGGGCTTTTTTTTGGCTTTTTGCCTAAGTGTTGGCGAGTTTTTGCAAAGCTGGGCGATAACTTTCGGATTAGTATGTCGAATCGAGTCCGTAAGTTCTAACTGCGTGTCTAATACCTACAGCGGTGCTATATGTGTGTGTTTGCGTGGCATTGGCGGATCGTCGTCTGGGTTTTGGGCTTTTTTTTTTTTTGCTAAGTGTTGGCGAGTTTTGCAAAGCTGGGCGATAACTTCGGATTCGTATGTCGGAATCGAGTCCGTAAGTTCTAAGTTTCTAACACGTGTCTAATACCTCTGGCGGTGCTATATGTGTGTGTTTTGCGTGGCATTGGACGACCGTCTGGGTTTGGGTTTTTGGCTTTTTTTTGGCTTTTTTTGCTAAGTGTTGGCGAGTTTTGCAAAGCTGGGCGATAACTTTCGGATTTAAGTATGTCGGAATCGAGTCCGTAAGTTCTAACACGTGTGTTTAATACCTCTCAGGTCTTATGTGTGTGTTTGCGTGGCATTGAGATTGACGTCCGTCTGGGTTTTGGGCTATTTTTTGGCTTTTTGCTAAGTGTTGGCGAGTTTTGCAAAGCGGGCGATAACTTCGGATTAGTATGTCGAATCGAGTCCGTAAGTTCTAACACGTGTCTAATACCTCTGGCGGTGCTATGTGTGTGTTTGCGTGGCATTGGATGTCCGTCTGGGGTTTTGGGCTATTTTTTGGCTTTTTGCCTAAGTGTTGGCGAGTTTTGCAAAGCTGGCGATAACTTTCGGATTCGTATGTGAAATCGAGTCCGTAAGTTCTAACACGTGTCTAATACCTCTGCGGTGCTATGTGTGTGTTTTGCGTGGCATTGAGACGTCCGTCTGAGGTTTTGGGGCTTTTTTTTGGCTTTTTGCCTAAGTGTTGGCGAGTTTTGCAAAGCTGGATGATAACTTTCGGATTCGTATGTCGGAATCGAGTCCGTAAGTTCTAACACGTGTTTAATACCTCTGCGGTGCTATGTGTGTGTGTTTGCGTGGCATTGGACGTCCGTCTGGGTTTTAGGGCTATTTTTTGGCTTTTTGCTAAGTGTTGGCGAGTTTTTTGCAAAGCTGGGCGATAACTTTCGGATTCGTATGTCGAATCGTCGAGTCCCGTAAGTTCTAACACGTGTCTAATACCTACTGCGGTGCTATGTGTGTGTTTTTTGTGGCATTGACGTGACGTCCGTCTGGGTTTTGGGGCATTTTTTTTGGCTTTTTGCCTAAGTGTTGGCGAGTTTTGCAAAGCTGGGCGATAACTTCGGATTCGTATGTATGTCGAATCGAGTCCGTAAGTTCTAACACGTGTCTAATACCTACTGCGGTGTATGTGTGTGTGTTTGCGTGGCATTGGGACGTCCGTCTGGGTTTTGGGCTATTTTTGGCTTTTTGCCTAAGTGTTGGCGAGTTTTGCAAAGCGGGCGATAACTTCGGATTCGTATGTGAATCGAGTCCGTAAGTTCTAACACGTGTCTAATACCTACAGCGGTGCTATGTGTGTGTTTGCGTGGCATTGGGACGTCCGTCTGAGGTTTTGGGCTATTTTTTGGCTTTTTGCCTAAGTGTTGTTGCGAGTTTTTACAAAGCGGGCGATAACTTTCGGATTCGTATATGTCGGAATCGAGTCCGTAAGTTCTAACTGTGTCTAATACCTCTGGCGGTGCTATGTGTGTGTGTGTTGTGTGGCATTGGACGTCCGTCTGGGTTTAGGGCTTTTTTGGCTTTTTTGCCTAAGTGTTGGCGAGTTTTGCAAAGCGGGCGATAACTTTCGGATTCCGTATATGTCGAATCGAGTCCGTAAGTTCTAACACGTGTCTTAATACCTCTGGCGGTGCTATGTGTGTGTGTTTTGTGGCATTGGACGTCCGTCTGGGTTTTGGGCTATTTTTTGGCTTTTTGCTAAGTGTTGGCGAGTTTTGCAAAGCTGGGCGATAACTTTCGGTTCGTATGTCGAATCGAGTCCGTAAGTTCTAACACGTGTTTAATACCTCTGCGGTGCTATGTGTGTGTTTTGCGTGGCATTGAGACGTCCGATCTGGGTTTTGGGCTATTTTTTTGCTTTTTTGCTAAGTGTTGGCGAGTTTTGCAAAGCTGGGCGATAACTTTCGGATTCGTATGTCGAATCGAGTCCGTAAGTTCTAACACGTGTCTAATACCTCTGGCGGTGCTTATGTGTGTGTTTGTGTTTGCGTGGCATTGGACGGACCGTCTCTGGGTTTTTTGGGCTTTTTTTTGGCTTTTTGCCTAAGTGTTGGCGAGTTTTGCAAAGCCCCGGGCGATAACTTTCGGATTAGTATGTCGAATCGATCCGTAAGTTCTAACACGTGTCTAATACCTCTGGCGGTGCTATGTGTGTGTTTTTGCGTGGCATTGAGACGGCCGTCTGGGGTTTTGGGCTTTTTTTTGGCTTTTTGCCTAAGTGTTGGCGAGTTTTGCAAAGCTGGGCGATAACTTTCGGATTCGTATGTCGAATCGAGTCCGTAAGTTCTAACACGTGTCTTAATACCTACTAAGCGATGCTATGTGTGTGTTTTTGTGTGCATTGGACGTTGGACGATCGTCGGGTTTTGGGCTTTTTTTTTGCTTTTTGCCTAAGTGTTGGCGAGTTTTGCAAAGCTGGGCGATAACTTTCGGATTAGTATGTCGGAATCGAGTCCGTAAGTTCTAACTGCGTGTCTAATACCTCTGCGGTGCTATGTGTGTGTTTGCGTGGCATTGGGACGTCCGTCTGGGTTTTTTGGCTATTTTTTGGCTTTTTGCTAAAGTGTTGGCGAGTTTTGCAAAGCTGGGCGATAACTTTCGGATTCGTATATATGTCGAAATCGAGTCCGTAAGTTCTAACTAACGTGTCTAATACCTCTGCGGTGCTATGTGTGTGTTTTGCGTGGCATTGGGACGTCCGTCTGGGGTTTTAGGCTATTTTTTGGCTTTTTGCCTAAGTGTTGGCGAGTTTTGCAAAGCGGGCGATAACTTTCGGATTCGTATGTCGAATCGAGTCCGTAAGTTCTAACACGTGTTCTAATACCTCTGCGGTGGTATGTGTGTGTGTTTGCGTGGCATTGGACGTCCGATCTGGGTTTTAGGGCTATTTTTGGCTTTTTGCTAAGTGTTGTTGCGAGTTTTGCAAAGCTGGGCGATAACTTTCGGATTAGTATGTCGAATCGATCGAGTCCGTAAGTTCTAACACGTGTCTAATACCTCTGGCGGTGCTATGTGTGTGTGTTTTTGGCGTGTGGCATTGGACGTCCGTCTGGTTTTTGGGCTATTTTTGGCTTTTTGCCTAAGTGTTGGCGAGTTTTGCAAAGCTGGGCGATAACTTTCGGATTTATATATGTCGAATCGAGTCCGTAAGTTCTAACAACGTGTGTTAATACCTACTGCGGTGCTATGTGTGTGTGTTTGCGTGGCATTGGACGTCCGTCTGGGTTTTGGGCTATTTTTTTGCTTTTTGCCTAAGTGTTGGCGAGTTTTGCAAAGCTGGGCGATAACTTTCGGATTAGTATGTGAATCGAGTCCGTAAGTTCTAACACGTGTAATAATACCTCTGGTGCTATGTGTGTGTGTGCGTTGGCATTGGACGGCCGTCTGGGGGTTTAGGCTATTTTTTTTTTTTTGCCTAAGTGTTGGCGAGTTTTGCAAAGCTGGGCGATAACTTTCGGTTTAGTATGTCGAATCGAGTCCGTAAGTTCTAACTGTGTGTCTAATACCTACTGCGGTGCTATGTGTGTGTTTGTGTTGCGTGGCATTGGACGTCCGTCTGGGTTTTAGGCTATTTTTTGCTTTTTTTTGCTAAGTGTTGGCGAGTTTTGCAAAGCTGGGCGATATAACTTCGGGATTAGTATGTCGAATCGAGTCCGTAAGTTCTAACACGTGTCTAATACCTACAGCGGTGCTATGTGTGTGTTTGCGTGGCATTGGACGTCCGTCTGGGGTTTTAGGGCTATTTTTGGCTTTTTGCCTAAGTGTTGGCGAGTTTTGCAAAGCTGGGCGATAACTTTCGGATTAGTATGTCGAATCGAGTCCGTAAAGTTCTAACACGTGTCTAATACCTCTGCGGTGCTATGTGTGTGTTTGCGTGGCATTGGACGTCCGTCTGGGTTTTAGGGCTATTTTTTGGCTTTTTTGCCTAAGTGTTGGCGAGTTTTGCAAAGCGGGCGATAACTTTCGGATTCGTATGTCGAATCGAGTCCGTAAGTTCTAACACGTGTCTAATACCTCTGGCGGTGCTATGTGTGTGTTTTGTGTGGCATTGGACGTCGTCTGGGTTTTTGGGCTATTTTTTGGCTTTTTTTGCTAAGTGTTGGCGAGTTTTTGCAAGCTGGGCGATAACTTCGGATTAGTATGTCGGAATCGAGTCCGTAAGTTCTAACACGTGTGTACAATACCTCTGCGGTGCTATGTGTGTGTTTGCGTGGCATTGGACGTCCGTCTCGGGTTTAGGGCTATTTTTTTGGCTTTTTTGCCTAAGTGTTGGCGAGTTTTGCAAAGCTGGGCGATAACTTTCGGATTAGTATGTGAATCTCGAGTCCGTAAGTTCTAACTGCGTGTCTAATACCTCTGCGGTGCTATGTGTGTGTGTTTGCGTGGCATTGGACGGACCGTCTGGGTTTTGGGCTTTGTTTTTTGCTTTTTTGCCTAAGTGTTGGCGAGTTTTGCAAAGCGGGCGATAACTTTCGGATTAAGTATGTCGAATCGAGTCCCGTAAGTTCTAACACGTGTAAATACCTCTGGCGGTGCTATGTGTGTGTTTGTTGCGTGGCATTGGACGTCCGTCTGGGTTTTGGGCTATTTTTGGCTTTTTGCCTAAGTGTTGGCGAGTTTTGCAAAGCGGGCGATAACTTTCGGATTTCGTATGTCGGAATCGAGTCCGTAAGTTCTAACACGTGTAATAATACCTCTGGCGGTGCTATGTGTGTGTTTTGCGTGGCATTGGACGTCCGTCTGGGTTTTGGGCTATTTTTTTGGCTTTTTGCCTAAGTGTTGGCGAGTTTTGCAAAGCTGGGCGATAACTTTCGGATTAGTATGTCGAATCGAGTCCGTAAGTTCTAACACGTGTCTAATACCTCTGGCGGTGCTATGTGTGTGTTTGCGTGGCATTGGACGTCCGTCTGGGGTTTTTGGGGCTATTTTTGGCTTTTTTTGCCTAAGTGTTGGCGAGTTTTGCAAAGCTGGGCGATAACTTTCGGATTTCGTATGTAACTTCGGAATCGAGTCCGTAAGTTCTAACACGTGTCTAATACCTACAGCGGTCTTATGTGTGTGTTTGCGTGGCATTGGACGTCCGTCTGGGTTTTGGGCTATTTTTTTGCTTTTTTGCCTAAGTGTTGGCGAGTTTTGCAAAGCTGGGCGATAAACTTCGGATTAGTATGTCGAAATCGAGTCCGTAAGTTCTAACACGTGTCTAATACCTACAGCGGTGCTATGTGTGTGTTTTGCGTGGCATTGGACGTCCGATCTTGGGTTTTAGGCTATTTTTTGGCTTTTTGCCTAAGTGTTGGCGAGTTTTGCAAAGCTGGGCGATAACTTCGGATTCCGTATGTCGGAATCGAGTCCGTAAGTTCTAACACGTGTCTAATACCTACTGCGGTGCTATGTGTGTGTTTTTGCGTGGCATTGAGACGGTCGTCTGGGTTTTGGCTATTTTTTTGCTTTTTTGCTAAGTGTTGGCGAGTTTTGCAAAGCTGGGCGATAACTTTCGGATTAGTATGTCGAAATCGAGTCCGTAAGTTCTAACACGTGTCTTAATACCTCTGGCGGTGCTATGTGTGTGTGTTTGCGTGGCATTGGACGTCCGTCTGGGGTTTTGGGCTATTTTTGGCTTTTTTGCCTAAGTGTTGGCGAGTTTTGCAAAGCTGGGCGATAACTTTCGGATTAGTATGTCGGAATCGAGTCCGTAAGTTCTAACACGTGTCTAATACCTACTGCGCGTGCTATGTGTGTGTTTTTGCGTGTGGCATTGGACGTCCGTCTGGGTTTTGGGCTATTTTTTTGCTTTTTGCCTAAGTGTTGGCGAGTTTTTGCAAAGCGGGCGATAACTTCGGATTCGTATGTGAAATCGAGTCCCGTAAGTTCTAACACGTGTCTAATACCTCTGCGGTGCTATGTGTGTGTGTTGCGTGGCATTGGACGTCCGTCTGGGTTTTGGGCTATTTTTTGGCTTTTTTTGCTAAGTGTTGGCGAGTTTTGCAAAGCTGGGCGATAACTTTCGGATTCGTATGTGTCGAATCGAGTCCGTAAGTTCTAACACGTGTCTAATACCTCTGGCGGTGCTATGTGTGTGTTTTGCGTGGCATTGGACGTCCGATCTGGGGTTTGGGCTATTTTTGGCTTTTTTTTGCTAAGTGTTGGCGAGTTTTGCAAAGCTGGGCGATAACTTTCGGATTCATATGTCGAAATCGAGTCCGTAAGTTCTAACACGTGTCTAATACCTCTGCGGTCTTATGTGTGTGTTTGCGTGGCATTGGACGTCCGTCTTGGGTTTTAGGCTATTTTTTTGGCTTTTTTGCCTAAGTGTTGGCGAGTTTTGCAAAGCGGGCGATAACTTCGGATTCGTATGTCGAATCGAGTCCGTAAGTTCTAACACGTGTCTAAATACCTACAGCGGTGCTATGTGTGTGTGTTGCGTGGCATTGGACGTCCGTCTGGGTTTTTGGGCTATTTTTTGGCTTTTTGCCTAAGTGTTGGCGAGTTTTGCAAAGCTGGGCGATAACTTTCGGATTCCGTATGTGGAATCGAGTCCGTAAGTTCTAACAGTTCTAACAACGTGTCTAATACCTACAGCGGTGCTATGTGTGTGTGTTTACGTGGCATTGGGACGTCCGTCTGGGGTTTTGGGCTATTTTTTTTGCTTTTTTGCTAAGTGTTGGCGAGTTTTGCAAAGCTGGGCGATAACTTTCGGATTCGTATATGTCGAATCGAGTCCGTAAGTTCTAACACGTGTCTAATACCTCAGCGGTCTATGTGTGTGTGTTTGCGTGGCATTGGACGGATCCGTCTGGGTTTTGGGCTATTTTTTTGGCTTTTTGCCTAAGTGTTGGCGAGTTTTTGCAAAGCTGGGCGATAACTTTCGGATTCGTATGTCGAATCGAGTCCGTAAGTTCTAACACGTGTCTAATACCTCTGGCGGTCTTGTATGTGTGTGTTTGCGTGGCATTGGACGGCCGTCTGGGTTTTGGGCTATTTTTTTGCTTTTTTGCTTAAGTGTTGGCGAGTTTTGCAAAGCTGGGCGATAACTTCGGATTCGTATGTGAATCGAGTCCGTAAGTTCTAACGTGTGTCTAATACCTACTGGCGATGCTGTGTGTGTTTGCGTGGCATTGGACGTCCGTCTCTGTTTTAGGGCTATTTTTTGCTTTTTTGCTAAGTGTTGGCGAGTTTTTTGCAAATGGGCGATAACTTCGGATTAGTATGTATCCGAATCGAGTCCGTAAGTTCTAACACGTGTTTAATACCTCTGGTGGTGCTATGTGTGTGTTTGCGTGGCATTGGACGTCCGTCTGGGGTTTTAGCTATTTTTTACTTTTTGCCTAAGTGTTGGCGAGTTTTGCAAAGCTGGGCGATAACTTTCGGTTTCGTATGTCGAATCGAGTCCGTAAGTTCTAACAAGTTCTAACGTGTCTTAATACCTCTGGCGGTGCTATGTGTGTGTTTTTGCGTGGCATTGGACGTCCGATCTGGGTTTTGGGCTATTTTTGGCTTTTTGCCTAAGTGTTGGCGAGTTTTGCAAAGCTGGGCGATAACTTCGGATTCGTATGTCGAAATCGAGTCCGTAAGTTCTAACACGTGTCTAATACCTCTGGCGGTGCTATGTGTGTGTTTTGCGTGGCATTGAGGACGTCCGTCTGGGTTTTTGGGCTATTTTTTGGCTTTTTGCCTAAGTGTTGGCGAGTTTTAAAGCGGGCGATAACTTTCGGTTTAAATATGTGAATCGAGTCCGTAAGTTCTAACACGTGTCTAATACCTACGCGGTGCTATGTGTGTGTTTTGCGTGGCATTGGACGTGGCGTCTGGGTTTTTAGGCTATTTTTTTTTTGGCTTTTTTTGCTAAGTGTTGGCGAGTTTTGCAAAGCTGGGCGATAACTTCGGATTTCGTATGTCGAATCGAGTCCGTAAGTTCTAACTGCGTGTCTAATACCTCTGGCGGTGCTATGTGTGTGTTTTGCGTGGCATTGGACGTCCGATCTCTGGGTTTTGGGCTATTTTTTGACTTTTTGCCTAAGTGTTGGCGAGTTTTGCAAAGCTGGGCGATAACTTTCGGATTCCGTATGTCGAATCGAGTCCGTAAGTTCTAACACGTGTCTAATACCTCTGGCGGTGCTATGTGTGTGTTTTTGCGTGGCATTGACGGCCGTCTGGGTTTTAGGCTATTTTTTTGCTTTTTTGCCTAAGTGTTGTTGGCGAGTTTTGCAAAGCTGGGCGATAACTTTCGGATTCCGTATGTGAATCGAGTCCGTAAGTTCTAACACGTGTCTAATACCTCTGGCGGTGCTATGTGTGTGTGTTTAAATGGCATTGGACGTCCGTCTCGGGTTTTAGGGCTATTTTTTGGCTTTTTGCCTAAGTGTTGGCGAGTTTTGCAAAGCGGGCGATAACTTTCGGATTCGTATGTCGAATCGAGTCCGTAAGTTCTAACACGTGTCTAATACCTCTGCGCGCTATATGTGTGTGTTTGCGTGGCATTGGGACGTCCGTCTGGGTTTTGGGCTATTTTTTTGCTTTTTGCCTAAGTGTTGGCGAGTTTTTGCAAAGCTGGGCGATAACTTTCGGATTCCGTATGTCGATAATCGAGTCCGTAAGTTCTAACACGTGTGTTAATACCTCTGGCGGTGCTATGTGTGTGTTTGCGTGGCATTGAGACGTCCGTCTGGGTTTAGGGCTATTTTTTGGCTTTTTGCCTAAGTGTTGGCGAGTTTTGCAAAGCTGGGCGATAACTTTCGGATTCGTATGTCGAATCGAGTCCGTAAGTTCTAACTGCGTGTCTAATACCTCACGAGTGGTTTATGTGTGTGTTTGCGTGGCATTGGACGACGTCCGTCTGGGGTTTAGGGCTATTTTTTTTGGCTTTTTGCTAAGTGTTGGCGAGTTTTTGCAAAGCTGGGCGATATACTTTCGGATTATATATGTCGGAATCGAGTCCGTAAGTTCTAACACGTGTCTAATACCTCTGCGGTGCTATGTGTGTGTTTGCGTGGCATTGGACGTCCGTCTGGGTTTTGGTTTTTGCTTTTTATTTTTGGCTTTTTTTTAAGCTAAGTGTTGGCGAGTTTTTTTAAAGCGGGCGATAACTTTCGGATTCGTATGTGAATCGAGTCCGTAAGTTCTAACGTGTGTTTAATACCTACAGCGATGCTTATGTGTGTGTTTGCGTGGCATTGGACGGTCGTCTGTGTTTTTGAAATTTTTTGAGGCTATTTTTAAACTTTTTGCTAAAGTGTTGGCGAGTTTTGCAAAGCTGGGCGATAACTTTCGGATTCGTATATGTCGAGTCCGTCGAGTCCGTAAGTTCTAACAAGTGTTTAATACCTCTGCGGTGCTATGTGTGTGTTTTTTGCGTGGCATTGGACGTCCGTCTGGTTTTGGGCTATTTTTTTGCTTTTTTGCCTAAGTGTTGGCGAGTTTTGCAAAGCGGGCGATAACTTTCGGATTCCGTATGTCGAATCGAGTCCGTAAGTTCTAACGTGTGTCTAATACCTCTGGTGCTATGTGTGTGTTTTTGTGGCATTGGACGACCGTCTCGGGTTTTGGGCTATTTTTTGGCTTTTTTGCCTAAGTGTTGGCGAGTTTTGCAAAGCTGGGCGATAACTTCGGGATTCGTATGTCGAAATCGAGTCCGTAAGTTCTAACACGTGTCTAATACCTCTGCGGTGCTATGTGTGTGTTTGCGTGGCATTGGACGGTCGTCGTCTGGTTTTTGGGCTATTTTTGGCTTTTTTGCCTAAGTGTTGGCGAGTTTTGCAAAGCTGGCGATAACTTCGGGATTATATATGTCGGAATCGAGTCCGTAAGTTCTAACACGTGTTTAATACCTACAGCGGTGCTATGTGTGTGTGTTGCGTGGCATTGGACGTCCGTCTGGGGTTTTGGGCTATTTTTTGGCTTTTTGCCTAAGTGTTGGCGAGTTTTGCAAAGCTGGGCGATAACTTTCGGATTCCGTATGTCGAATCGAGTCCGTAAGTTCTAACACGTGTCTAATACCTCCTCGGTGTTATATGTGTGTGTTTGCGTGGCATTGGACGTCCGTCTGGGGGTTTTAGGGCTATTTTTTGGCTTTTTGCCTAAGTGTTGGCGAGTTTTGCAAAGCTGGGCGATAACTTTCGGATTCGTATGTCGGAATCGAGTCCGTAAGTTCTAACACGTGTCTAATACCTCTGGCTAATGCTATGTGTGTGTTTATGTGTGTGGCATTGGACGGCCGTCTGGGTTTTGGGTTATTTTTGGCTTTTTGCCTAAGTGTTGGCGAGTTTTGCAAAGCTGGGCGATAACTTCGGATTAGTATGTGAAATCGAGTCCGTAAGTTCTAACAACGTGTCTAATACCTCTGCGGTGCTATGTGTGTGTGTGTTGCGTGGCATTGGACGGTCGTCTGGGTTTTGGGCTATTTTTGGCTTTTTGCCTAAGTGTTGGCGAGTTTTGCAAAGCTGGGCGATAACTTTCGGATTAGTATGTCGAATCGAGTCCGTAAGTTCTAACACGTGTCTAAATACCTCTGCGGTGCTATATGTGTGTTTTGCGTGGCATTGGACGGCGTCGTCTGGGTTTTGGGCTATTTTTTGGCTTTTTGCCTAAGTGTTGGCGAGTTTTGCAAAGCGGGCGATAACTTTCGGATTCCGTATGTCGGAATCGAGTCCGTAAGTTCTAACACGTGTCTAATACCTCTGGCGATGCTATGTGTGTGTTTTGCGTGGCATTGGGCATTGGACGGCCGTCTGGGTTTTTGGGGCTATTTTTTGGCTTTTTGCCTAAGTGTTGGCGAGTTTTTGCAAAGCTGGGCGATAACTTTCGGATTCGTATGTCGAATCGAGTCCGTAAGTTTCTAACACGTGTCTAATACCTCAGCGGTGCTATGTGTGTGTTTTGCGTGGCATTGGACGTCCGTCTGGGGTTTTGGGCTTTTTTGGCTTTTTGCTAAGTGTTGGCGAGTTTTTTGCAAGCGGGCGATAACTTTCGGATTAATTATGTCGAATCGAGTCCGTAAGTTCTAACACGTGTTAATACCTACTGGCGGTGCTATGTGTGTGTTTTTGCGTGGCATTGGACGTCCGTCTCTGGGGTTTTGGGCTATTTTTTTTGCTTTTTTGCCTAAGTGTTGGCGAGTTTTGCAAAGCTGGCGATAACTTTCGGATTAGTATGTGAATCGAGTCCGTAAGTTCTAACACGTGTCTAATACCTCTCAGCGGTGCTATGTGTGTGTTTTGCGTGGCATTGGACGGACGTCCGTCTTTGGGTTTTGGGCTATTTTTGGCTTTTTGCCTAAGTGTTGGCGAGTTTTGCAAAGCTGGGCGATAACTTCGGATTCCGTATGTCGAAATCGAGTCCGTAAGTTCTAACGTGTGTCTAATACCTCAGCGGTCTATGTGTGTGTGTTTGCGTGGCATTGGACGGTCGTCTGGGTTTTGGGCTATTTTTTGGCTTTTGCTAAAGTGTTGGCGAGTTTTGCAAAGCTGGGCGATAACTTTCGGATTAGTATGTCGAAATCGAGTCCCGTAAGTTCTAACACGTGTCTAATACCTACTGCGGTGCTATGTGTGTTTTTGCATTGGCATTGGACGTCGTCTGGGTTTTGGGCTATTTTTTTGGCTTTTTGCTAAGTGTTGGCGAGTTTTGCAAAGCTGGGCGATAACTTTCGGTTTAGTATGTGAATCGAGTCCGTAAGTTCTAACACGTGTCTAATACCTCTGCGGTCTATGTATGTGTGTGTTTGCGTGGCATTGGACGTCGTCTGGGTTTTTAGGGCTATTTTTGGCTTTTTGCCTAAGTGTTGGCGAGTTTTGCAAAGCTGGGCGATAACTTCGGATTCGTATGTCGAATCGAGTCCGTAAGTTCTAACTGCGTGTCTAAATACCTCTGCGGTCTGCTATGTGTGTGTGTTTGCGTGGCATTGGACGTCGATCTGGGTTTTAGGCTATTTTTGGCTTTTTTGCCTAAGTGTTGGCGAGTTTTGCAAAGCGGGCGATAACTTTCGGATTCGTATGTCGAAATCGAGTCCGTAAGTTCTAACACGTGTCTAATACCTACAGCGGTGCTATGTGTGTGTTTGCGTGGCATTGGACGGTCGATCTGGGTTTTAGGGCTATTTTTGGCTTTTTGCCTAAGTGTTGGCGAGTTTTGCAAAGCGGGGCGATAACTTTCGGATTCGTATGTCGAATCGAGTCCGTAAGTTCTAACACGTGTCTAATACCTACTGCGGTGCTATGTGTGTGTTTTATTTGTGGCATTGGACGTCCGTCTGGGTTTTGGGCTATTTTTGGCTTTTTGCCTAAGTGTTGGCGAGTTTTGCAAAGCTGGGCGATAACTTCGGATTTCGTATGTCGGAATCGAGTCCGTCCGTAAGTTCTAACTGCGTGTCTAATACCTACAGCGGTGCTATGTGTGTGTTTTTGCGTGGCATTGGACGACGTCGTCTGGGTTTTGGCTATTTTTTTGGCTTTTTTGCCTAAGTGTTGGCGAGTTTTACTGGCGGGCGATAACTTTCGGATTCGTATGTGGAATCGAGTCCGTAAGTTCTAACACGTGTTTAATACCTCTGTGCGGTGCTATGTGTGTTTTGCGTGGCATTGGGACGTCCGTCTGGGGTTTTTTTTGCTATTTTTTGCTTTTTGCCTAAGTGTTGGCGAGTTTTGCAAAGCTGGGCGATAACTTTCGGATTCGTATGTCGAATCGAGTCCCGTAAGTTCTAACACGTGTCTAATACCTACTGCGGTGCTATGTGTGTGTTTTTGCGTGGCATTGGACGTCCGTCTGGGTTTTGGGCTATTTTTTGGCTTTTTGCCTAAGTGTTGGCGAGTTTTGCAAAGCTGGGCGATAACTTCGGATTCGTATGTCGAATCGAGTCCGTAAGTTCTAACACGTGTGTAATACCTACTACGGTGCTATGTGTGTGTGTTTGCGTGGCATTGGACGTCCGTCTGGGTTTTGGGCTATTTTTTTGGCTTTTTTTAAGTGTTGGCGAGTTTTGCAAAGCTGGGCGATAACTTTCGGATTCGTATGTCGAATCGAGTCCGTAAGTTCTAACACGTGTAAATACCTCTGGCGGTGCTATATGTGTGTTTTTGCGTGGCATTGGACGGCCGTCTGGGTTTTGGGCTATTTTTGGCTTTTTGCCTAAGTGTTGGCGAGTTTTGCAAAGCTGGGCGATAACTTTCGGATTCCGTATGTCGAATCGAGTCCGTAAGTTCTAACACGTGTCTAATACCTCTGGCGGTGCTATGTGTGTGTTTGTTTGCGTGGCATTGAGACGTCGATCTTGGGTTTTGGGCTATTTTTGCTTTTTTGCTAAGTGTTGGCGAGTTTTGCAAAGCTGGGCGATAACTTTCGGATTCCGTATGTCGGAATCGAGTCCGTAAGTTCTAACACGTGTTTAAATACCTCTGGCGGTGCTATGTGTGTGTGTTTTAATTGTGGCATTGGACGTCCGTCGGGTTTTGGGCTATTTTTTGGCTTTTTTGCCTAAGTGTTGGCGAGTTTTGCAAAGCTGGGCGATAACTTCCGGTTTAGTATGTCGAATCGAGTCCGTAAGTTCTAACACGTGTCTAATACCTACAGCGGTGCTATGTGTGTGTTTGCGTGGCATTGGACGGTCCGTCTGGGTTTTGGGCTATTTTTTGGCTTTTTGCCTAAGTGTTGGCGAGTTTTGCAAAGCTGGGCGATAACTTTCGGATTAGTATATGTGAGAATCGAGTCCGTAAGTTCTAACACGTGTCTAATAATACCTCTGGCGGTTATGTGTGTGTTTTTGCGTGGCATTGGACGGCCGTCTGGGTTTTGGGCTATTTTTTGGCTTTTTTGCCTAAGTGTTGGCGAGTTTTGCAAAGCTGGGCGATAACTTTTCGGATTCCGTATGTGAATCGAGTCCGTAAGTTCTAACACGTGTCTAATACCTACTGTGTGCTATGTGTGTGTTTGCGTGGCATTGGACGGACCGTCTGGGTTTTGGGGTGTTTTTTTGGCTTTTTGCTAAGTGTTGGCGAGTTTTGCAAAAGTGCTGGGCGATAACTTTCGGATTCCGTATGTCGAATCGAGTCCGTAAGTTCTAACACGTGTCTAATACCTCTGGCGATGCTATGTGTGTGTGTTTGCGTGGCATTGGACGTCCGTCTGGGTTTTGGGCTATTTTTTTGGCTTTTTTGCCTAAGTGTTGGCGAGTTTTGCAAAGCTGGCGATAACTTCGGATTCGTATGTGAATCGAGTCCGTAAGTTCTAACACGTGTCTAATACCTCTGGCAGCGGTGCTTATGTGTGTGTGTTTGCGTGGCATTGATTGACGATGGCCGTCTCTGGGTTTTAGGGCTTTTTTGGCTTTTTTGCTAAGTGTTGGCGAGTTTTGCAAAGCTGGGCGATAACTTTCGGATTAATATGTCGGAATCGAGTCCGTAAGTTCTAACAACGTCTAATACCTCTGCGGTGCTATGTGTGTGTGTGTTTGCGTGGCATTGGATGGCCGTCTGGGTTTTGGGCTATTTTTGGCTTTTTTGCCTAAGTGTTGGCGAGTTTTTTGCAAAGCTGGGCGATAACTTCGGGTTTAAGTATATGTCGAATCGAGTCCGTAAGTTCTAACACGTGTCTAATACCTCTGCGGTGCTATGTGTGTGTTTGCGTGGCATTGGACGTCCGTCTTGGTTTTGGGCTATTTTTTTTAACTTTTTTGCTTTTTGTGTTGGCGAGTTTTGCAAAGCTGGGCGATAACTTCGGGATTAGTATATGTCGAATCGAGTCCGTAAAGTTCTAACACGTGTCTAATACCTCTGCGGTGCTATGTGTGTGTTTTGCGTGGCATTGGACGTCGTCACGGGTTTTGGGCTATTTTTTGGCTTTTTGCTAAGTGTTGGCGAGTTTTGCAAAGCTGGGCGATAACTTTCGGATTCGTATGTCGGAATCGAGTCCGTAAGTTCTAACACGTGTCTAATACCTCTGGCGGTGCTATGTGTGTGTGTTTTTACGTGGCATTCGGACGTCGTCTGGGGGTTTCTGGGTTTTGGCTATTTTTTTGGCTTTTTGCCTAAGTGTTGGCGAGTTTTGCAAAGCGGGCGATAACTTTCGGATTCCGTATGTGAATCGAGTCCGTAAGTTCTAACTGCGTGTCTAATACCTCTGGCGATTGCTGTGTGTGTTTTGCGTGGCATTGGACGGACCGTCTCTGGGTTTTGGGCTATTTTGGCTTTTTGCTAAGTGTTGGCGAGTTTTGCAAAGCGGGCGATAACTTTCGGATTCATGTATGTCGGAATCGAGTCCGTAAGTTCTAACATGTGTTAAATACCTCTGGCGGTGCTATGTGTGTGTTTTGCGTGGCATTGAGGACGTCCGTCTGGGGTTTTGGGCTATTTTTTGGCTTTTTTGCCTAAGTGTTGGCGAGTTTTGCAAAGCCGGGCGATAACTTTCGGATTAGTATGTAGAATCGAGTCCGTAAGTTCTAACACGTGTCTAATACCTCTGGCGGTGCTATGTGTGTGTTTGCGTGGCATTGGATGACCGGGAATCTGGGGTTTTGGGCTTTTTGCTTTTTTTGCTAAGTGTTGGCGAGTTTTGCAAAAGCTGGGCGATAACTTCGGATTCCGTATGTCGAAATCGAGTCCGTAAGTTCTAACAACGTGTGTTAATACCTACTGCGGTGTATGTGTGTGTTTTTGCGTGGCATTGAGACGGTCGTCTCGGGTTTTGGGCTATTTTTTTTTGCTTTTTTGCTTAAGTGTTGGCGAGTTTTGCAAAGCTGGGCGATAACTTTCGGATTCCGTATATGTCGAATCGAGTCCGTAAGTTCTAACACGTGTCTAATACCTACTGCGGTGCTATGTGTGTGTGTTTGCGTGGCATTGGACGATGTCGTCTGGGGTTTTGGGCTATTTTTTTGGCTTTTTGCCTAAGTGTTGGCGAGTTTTGCAAAGCGGGCGATAACTTTCGGATTCGTATGTCGAAATCGAGTCCGTAAGTTCTAACACGTGTCTAATACCTACAGCGTGCTATGTGTGTGTTTTGCGTGGCATTGGGACGTCCGTCTTGGTTTTAGGCTATTTTTTTTGCTTTTTTGCCTAAGTGTTGGCGAGTTTTGCAAAGCTGGGCGATAACTTTCGGATTCGTATGTCGGAATCGAGTCCGTAAGTTCTAACACGTGTCTAATACCTCTGCGGTGCTATGTGTGTGTTTTGCGTGGCATTGGACGTCCGTCTGGGTTTTTGGGCTATTTTTGGCTTTTTGCCTAAGTGTTGGCGAGTTTTTTTAAAGCTGGGCGATAACTTTCGGATTCCGTATGTCGAATCGAGTCCGTAAGTTCTAACACGTGTTTAATACCTACAGCGGTGCTTATGTGTGTGTTTGCGTGGCATTGGACGGCCGTCTGGGTTTTGGGCTATTTTTGGCTTTTTGCCTAAGTGTTGGCGAGTTTTGCAAAGCTGGGCGATAACTTTCGGATTAGTATATGTCGAATCGAGTCCGTAAGTTCTAACACGTGTCTAAATACCTACAGCGGTGCTATGTGTGTGTTTTTGTTTGGCATTGCGGACGATGACGTCTGGGTTTTGGGCTATTTTTTGGCTTTTTGCCTAAGTGTTGGCGAGTTTTGCAAAGCTGGGCGATAACTTCGGATTCCGTATGTCGAAATCGAGTCCGTAAGTTCTAACAAGTGTCTAATACCTCTGGCGGTGCTATGTGTGTGTTTGTGGCATTGGCATTGGGACGTCCGTCTGGGTTTTTGGGCTATTTTTTTTTTTTGCCTAAGTGTTGGCGAGTTTTGCAAAGCTGGGCGATAACTTTCGGATTCGTATGTGGAATCGAGTCCGTAAGTTCTAACACGTGTCTAATACCTCTGGCGTGCTATGTGTGTGTTTGCGTGGCATTGGACGTCCGTCTGGGGTTTTAGGCTATTTTTTTGGCTTTTTGCCTAAGTGTTGGCGAGTTTTGCAAAGCGGGCGATAACTTTCGGATTCCGTATGTCGGAATCGAGTCCGTAAGTTTCTAACTGTGTGTCTAATACCTCGGCGGTGCTATGTGTGTTTTTGCGTGGCATTGGACGTCGTCTGGGTTTTGGGGCTATTTTTGGCTTTTTGCCTAAGTGTTGGCGAGTTTTGCAAAGCTGGGCGATAACTTTCGGATTAGTATGTGAAATCGAGTCCGTAAGTTCTAACGTGTGTCTAATACCTCTGCGATGCTATGTGTGTGTTTGCGTGGGCATTGAGACGTCCGTCTGGGTTTTAGGGCTTTTTTTGGCTTTTTGCCTAAGTGTTGGCGAGTTTTGCAAAGCTGGGCGATAACTTTCGGATTCCGTATGTCGAAATCGAGTCCGTAAGTTCTAACACGTGTCTAATACCTCTGGCGGTGCTATGTGTGTGTGTGTTTAGCGTGGCATTGGACGTCCGTCTTGGGTTTTGGGCTTTTTTGGCTTTTTTGCCTAAAGTGTTGGCGAGTTTTGCAAAGCTGGGCGATAACTTTCGGATTAAGTATGTCGGAATCGAGTCCGTAAGTTCTAACACGTGTCTAATACCTACAGCGGTCTTATGTGTGTGTTTTGCGTGGCATTGGACGTCCGTCTCGGGTTTTTGGGGCTATTTTTGGCTTTTTTGCCTAAGTGTTGGCGAGTTTTGCAAAGCTGGGCGATAACTTCGGATTCCGTATGTCGGAATCGAGTCCGTAAGTTCTAACACGTGTCTAAATACCTCTGCTAGATGCTATGTGTGTGTTTGTTTGCGTGGCATTGGGACGTCCGATCTGGGTTTTGGGCTATTTTTTGGCTTTTTGCCTAAGTGTTGGCGAGTTTTGCAAAAGCTGGGCGATAACTTTCGGATTAGTATGTCGGAATCGAGTCCGTAAGTTCTAACACGTGTATACTAATACCTACAGCGGTGCTATGTGTGTGTTTGCGTGGCATTGGACGTCCGTCTGGGTTTTAGGCTATTTTTGGCTTTTTTGCCTAAGTGTTGGCGAGTTTTTGCAAAGCTGGGCGATAACTTCGGATTAGTATGTCGAATCGAGTCCGTAAGTTCTAACACGTGTCTAATACCTACTGGTGCTATGTGTGTGTGTTTGCGTGGCATTGGACGGCCGTCTGGGTTTTAGGGCTATTTTTGGCTTTTTGCCTAAGTGTTGGCGAGTTTTGCAAAGCTGGCGATAACTTTCGGATTAGTATGTCGAATCGAGTCCGTAAGTTCTAACTGCGTGTCTAATACCTCTGCGGTGCTTATGTGTGTGTTTTGTGTTTTGCATTGAGGACGTCCGTCTGGGTTTAGGGCTATTTTTGGCTTTTTGCCTAAGTGTTGGCGAGTTTTGCAAAGCTGGGCGATAACTTCGGATTAGTATGTCGGAATCGAGTCCGTAAGTTCTAACACGTGTCTAATACCTACAGCGATCTTATGTGTGTGTTTGCGTGGCATTGGACGGCCGTCTGGGTTTTAGGGCTATTTTTTTGGCTTTTTGCTAAGTGTTGGCGAGTTTTGCAAAGCTGGGCGATAACTTTCGGATTCGTATGTCGAAATCGAGTCCGTAAGTTCTAACAACGTGTGTGTAATACCTACAGCGGTGCTATGTGTGTGTTTTGCGTGGCATTGGACGTCCGTCTGGGTTTTAGATTTTTTTGGCTTTTTGCCTAAGTGTTGGCGAGTTTTGCAAAGCTGGGCGATAACTTCGGATTTTTGCATATGTCGAATCGAGTCCGTAAGTTCTAACACGTGTCTAATACCTCTACAGCGATCTATGCTATGTGTGTGTTTGCGTGGCATTGGACGGCCGTCTGGGGTTTTGGGCTATTTTTTGGCTTTTTTGCCTAAGTGTTGGCGAGTTTTGCAAAGCTGGGCGATAACTTCGGATTCCGTATGTCGAATCGAGTCCGTAAGTTCTAACACGTGTCTAATACCTACTGCGGTGCTATGTGTGTGTTTTGCGTGGCATTGGACGTCCGTCTTGGTTTTGGGCTATTTTTTTGGCTTTTTGCTAAAGTGTTGGCGAGTTTTGCAAAGCTGGGCGATAACTTTCGGATTCCGTATGTCGGAATCGAGTCCGTAAGTTCTAACACGTGTCTAATACCTCTGCGGTGCTATGTGTGTGTTTTTTGTGGCATTGGACGGCCGATCTCGGGTTTAGGGCTATTTTTTTTTTTTGCTTTTTGCCTAAGTGTTGGCGAGTTTTGCAAAGCTGGGCGATAACTTCGGATTCCGTATGTCGGAATCGAGTCCGTAAGTTCTAACACGTGTCTAATACCTACAGGTGCTATGTGTGTGTTTGCGTGGCATTGGACGTCCGTCTTCTGGGGTTTTAGGGCTATTTTTTGGCTTTTTGCTAAGTGTTGGCGAGTTTTTGCAAAGCTGGGCGATAACTTTCGGATTAGTATATGTCGAATCGAGTCCGTAAGTTCTAACACGTGTGTCTAATACCTCTGGCGGTGCTATGTGTGTGTTTGCGTGGCATTGAGACGGTGTCTGGGTTTTGGGCTATTTTTTGGCTTTTTGCCTAAGTGTTGGCGAGTTTTGCAAAGCGGGCGATAACTTTCGGATTCCGTATGTCGAATCGAGTCCGTAAGTTCTAACACGTGTCTAATACCTCAGCGTGGTGTATGTGTGTGTTTGCGTGGCATTGGACGGTCGTCTGGGTTTTGGGCTATTTTTTGGCTTTTTGCTTTAAGTGTTGGCGAGTTTTGCAAAGCTGGGCGATAACTTTCGGATTCGTATGTCGAATCGAGTCCGTAAGTTCTAACGTGTGTCTAATACCTCTGGCGGTGCTATGTGTGTGTTTGCGTGGCATTGGCATTGGACGTCCGTCTGGGTTTTAGGCTATTTTTTTGGCTTTTTTGCCTAAGTGTTGGCGAGTTTTGCAAAGCTGGGCGATAACTTTCGGTTTAGTATGTCGAATCGAGTCCGTAAGTTCTAACACGTGTCTAATACCTACTGGATGCTATGTGTGTGTTTTGCGTGGCATTGGACGTCCGTCTGGGTTTTAGGGCTATTTTTGGCTTTTTGCCTAAGTGTTGGCGAGTTTTGCAAAGCTGGGCGATAACTTTCGGATTAGTATGTCGAAATCGAGTCCGTAAGTTCTAACACGTGTCTAATACCTCTGGCGGTGCTATGTGTGTGTTTGCGTGGCATTGGACGTCCGTCTGGGTTTTTGGGCTATTTTTTGGCTTTTTGCTTTTGCCTAAGTGTTGGCGAGTTTTGCAAAATGGGCGATAACTTCGGATTCGTATGTCGAAATCGAGTCCGTAAGTTCTAACACGTGTCTAATACCTCTGCGGTGCTATATGTGTGTGTTTGCGTGGCATTGGACGGCCGTCTGGGTTTTAGGGCTATTTTTTTTGGCTTTTTGCCTAAGTGTTGGCGAGTTTTTTGCAAAGCTGGGCGATAACTTTCGGATTCGTATGTCGAATCGAGTCCGTAAGTTCTAACACGTGTCTAATACCTCACAGCGGTCTATGTGTGTGTTTAAGTGGCATTGGACGGCCGTCTGGGTTTTGGGCTATTTTTTGCTTTTTGCTAAAGTGTTGGCGAGTTTTGCAAAGCTGGGGCGATAACTTTCGGATTCCGTATGTCGGAATCGAGTCCGTAAGTTCTAACACGTGTCTAATACCTACAGCGGTGCTATATGTGTGTGTTTGCGTGGCATTGGACGGTGATCTGGGGTTTTGGGCTATTTTTTGGCTTTTTGCCTAAGTGTTGGCGAGTTTTGCAAAGCTGGGCGATAACTTTCGGATTCGTATGTGGAATCGAGTCCGTAAGTTCTAACACGTGTCTAATACCTCTGCGGTGCTATGTGTGTGTTTTTGCGTGGCATTGAGGATGGCCGTCTGGGTTTAGGGCTATTTTTTGACTTTTTTTGCCTAAGTGTTGGCGAGTTTTGCAAAGCTGGGCGATAACTTTCGGTTTAGTATGTCGAATCGAGTCCGTAAGTTCTAACTGCGTGTCTAATACCTCTGGCGGTGCTATGTGTGTGTTTTAGCGTGGCATTGGACGGCGGTCGTCTGGGTTTTGGGCTATTTTTTTGGCTTTTTGCCTAAGTGTTGGCGAGTTTTGCAAAGCTGGGCGATAACTTTCGGATTAGTATGTCGAATCGAGTCCGTAAGTTCTAACACGTGTCTAATACCTCTGCGATGCTATGTGTGTGTTGCGTGGCATTGGACGGACGGCCGTCTGGGTTTTTGGGCTATTTTTGGCTTTTTTTGCTTAAGTGTTGGCGAGTTTTTAAAAGCTGGGCGATAACTTTCGGATTAGTATGTGGAATCGAGTCCGTAAGTTCTAACACGTGTCTAATACCTACAGCGATGCTATGTGTGTGTTTTGCGTGGCATTGGACGTCCGTCTGGGTTTTGGGCTATTTTTGCTTTTTGCCTAAGTGTTGGCGAGTTTTGCAAAGCTGGGACGATAACTTCGGATTCCGTATGTCGAATCGAGTCCGTAAGTTCTAACACGTGTGTCTAATACCTCTGTGGTGCTTATGTGTGTGTTTGCGTGGCATTGGACGTCCGTCTTGAGGGTTTTGGGCTATTTTTTTGGCTTTTTTGCTAAGTGTTGGCGAGTTTTGCAAAGCTGGGCGATAACTTTCGGATTCCGTATGTCGAATCGAGTCCGTAAGTTCTAACACGTGTCTAATACCTCAGCGGTGCTATGTGTGTGTTTGCGTGGCATTGGACGGTCGATCTGGGGTTTTGGGGCTTTTTTGGCTTTTTTGCCTAAGTGTTGGCGAGTTTTGCAAAGCTGGGCGATAACTTTCGGATTCGTATGTCGAATCGAGTCCGTAAGTTCTAACACGTGTGTCTACCTACTGCGAGTTTATGTGTGTGTTTGCGTGGCATTGGACGGCCGTCTGGGTTTTGGGCTATTTTTTTGGCTTTTTGCTTAAGTGTTGGCGAGTTTTGCAAAGCTGGGCGATAACTTTCGGATTCGTATGTCGAAATCGAGTCCGTAAGTTCTAACACGTGTCTAATACCTACAGCGGTGCTATGTGTGTGTTTTGCGTGGCATTGGACGTCCGATCTGGGTTTTGGGCTATTTTTGGCTTTTTTTGCCTAAGTGTTGGCGAGTTTTGCAAAGCTGGGCGATAACTTCGGATTAGTATGTGGAATCGAGTCCGTAAGTTCTAACACGTGTCTAATACCTCTGGCGGTTTATATGTGTGTGTTTGCGTGGCATTGGACGGCCGTCTGGGTTTAGGGCTATTTTTGGCTTTTTGCCTAAGTGTTGGCGAGTTTTGCAAAGCTGGCGATAACTTCGGATTAGTATGTCGAATCGAGTCCGTAAGTTCTAACTGCGTGTTTAATACCTCTGGCGGTGCTATGTGTGTGTTTTTACGTGGCATTGGACGTCCGTCTGGGGTTTTTGGCTATTTTTGCTTTTTTGCCTAAGTGTTGGCGAGTTTTGCAAAGCTGGGCGATAACTTTCGGTTCGTATGTCGGATCGAGTCCGTAAGTTCTAACACGTGTCTAATACCTACTGGCGGTGCTATGTGTGTGTTTGTGTGGCATTGAGACGGCGATCTGGGGTTTTGAGCTATTTTTTGCTTTTTTGCTAAAGTGTTGGCGAGTTTTGCAAAGCTGGGCGATAACTTTCGGATTAGTATGTCGAAATCGAGTCCGTAAGTTCTAACACGTGTCTAATACCTACAGGCGGTCTTATGTGTGTGTTTGCGTGGCATTGGACGACGGTCGATCTGCGGGTTTAGGGCTATTTTTTTGGCTTTTTGCCTAAGTGTTGCGCGAGTTTTGCAAAGCTGGGCGATAACTTCGGATTTAGTATGTCGGAATCGAGTCCGTAAGTTCTAACAACGCGTGTCTAATACCTCTGCGGTGCTATGTGTGTGTTTTTGCGTGGCATTGGACGGCCGATCTGGGTTTTAGGGCTATTTTTTGGCTTTTTGCTAAGTGTTGGCGAGTTTTGCAAAGCTGGGCGATAACTTCGGATTAGTATGTCGAAATCGAGTCCGTAAGTTCTAACTGTGTGTCTAATACCTACTGCGGTGCTATGTGTGTGTTTGCGTGGCATTGGACGTCCGTCTGGGTTTTGGGCTATTTTTGGCTTTTTGCTTAAGTGTTGGCGAGTTTTGCAAAGCTGGGCGATAACTTCGGATTTCCGTATGTCGGAATCGAGTCCGTAAGTTCTAACACGTGTTTAATAATACCTCTGGCGATCTTATGTGTGTGTTTTGCGTGGCATTGGACGTCGTCTGGGTTTAGGGCTATTTTTGGCTTTTTGCCTAAGTGTTGGCGAGTTTTGCAAAGCTGGGCGATAACTTCGGTTTAGTATGTCGAATCGAGTCCGTAAGTTCTAACACGTGTTTAATACCTACGCGGTGCTATGTGTGTGTTTTTGCGTGGCATTGAGACGTCCGTCTGGGGTTTGGGCTATTTTTTGGCTTTTTGCCTAAGTGTTGGCGAGTTTTGCAAAGCTGGGCGATAACTTTCGGATTAGTATGTCGAATCGAGTCCGTAAGTTCTAACACGTGTCTAATACCTCTGGCGGTGCTATGTGTGTGTTTTATGCATTGGACGGCCGATCTGGGGTTTAGGGCTATTTTTTTGCTTTTTGCCTAAGTGTTGGCGAGTTTTGCAAAGCTGGGCGATAACTTTCGGATTAGTATGTCGAAATCGAGTCCGTAAAGTTCTAACACGTGTCTAATACCTCTGGCGGTGCTATGTGTGTGTTTTGCGTGGCATTGGACGTCCGTCTGGGTTTTGGGCTATTTTTTGGCTTTTTGCCTAAGTGTTGGCGAGTTTTGCAAAGCTGGGCGATAACTTTCGGATTAGTATATGTCGAATCGAGTCCGTAAGTTCTAACACGTGTCTAAATACCTACAGCGGTGCTATGTGTGTGTTTTGCGTGGCATTGGACGGATGAAATCTGGTTTTGGGCTATTTTTTTGCTTTTTGCTTAAGTGTTGGCGAGTTTTGCAAAGCTGGGCGATAACTTTCGGATTCCGTATGTCGAATCGAGTCCGTAAGTTCTAACACGTGTCTAATACCTACAGCGGTGCTATGTGTGTGTTTTTGCGTGGCATTGGACGATGTCTGGGTTTTAGAGGCTATTTTTTTTGGCTTTTTGCCTAAGTGTTGGCGAGTTTTGCAAAGCTGGGCGATAACTTTCGGATTAAGTATGTGAAATCGAGTCCGTAAGTTCTAACACGTGTCTAATACCTCTGCGGTGCTATGTGTGTGTTTGCGTGGCATTGGACGGCCGTCTCGGGTTTAGGGCTATTTTTTGACTTTTTGCCTAAGTGTTGGCGAGTTTTGCAAAGCTGGGCGATAACTTTCGGATTCCATATGTCGGAATCGAGTCCGTAAGTTCTAACATGTCTATGTTTAATACCTACAGCGGTGCTATGTGTGTGTTTGCGTGGCATTGAGACGCCGATCTGGGTTTTGGGCTATTTTTTGCTTTTTTGCCTAAGTGTTGGCGAGTTTTGCAAAGCTGGGCGATAACTTCGGTTTAGTATGTCGAATCGAGTCCGTAAGTTCTAACACGTGTCTAATACCTCTGGCGATGTTATATGTGTGTTTTGCGTGGCATTGGACGGCCGTCTGGGTTTTAGGGCTATTTTTTGGCTTTTTGCTTAAGTGTTGGCGAGTTTTTGCAAAGCTGGGCGATAACTTTCGGATTCGTATGTCGGAATCGAGTCCGTAAGTTCTAACACGTGTAATATACCTCTGGCGGTGCTATGTGTGTGTTTGCGTGGCATTGGACGTCGATCTGGGGTTTGGGGCTTTTTTTGGCTTTTTTGCCTAAGTGTTGGCGAGTTTTGCAAAGCTGGGCGATAACTTTCGGATTAGTATGTCGAAATCGAGTCCGTAAGTTCTAACATGTGTCTAATACCTCTGCGATGCTATGTGTGTGTTTTTGCGTGGCATTGGGTCGTCCGATCTGGGTTTTGGGCTTTTTTTGGCTTTTTGCTAAAGTGTTGGCGAGTTTTGCAAAGCGGGCGATAACTTTCGGATTCGTATATGTGAAATCGAGTCCGTAAGTTCTAACACGTGTCTAATACCTCTGTGATCTATGTGTGTGTTTTTAAATGGCATTGGACGGCCGTCACGGGTTTTTAGGGCTATTTTTGGCTTTTTGCTTAAGTGTTGGCGAGTTTTGCAAAGCTGGGCGATAACTTCGGATTCCGTATGTCGGAATCGAGTCCGTAAGTTCTAACACGTGTCTAATACCTCTGGCGGTGCTATGTGTGTGTTTGCGTGGCATTGGACGGACGGTCGATCTGGGTTTTGGGCTATTTTTTTTGCTTTTTTGCCTAAGTGTTGGCGAGTTTTGCAAAGCGGGCGATAACTTTCGGATTCCGTATGTCGAATCGAGTCCGTAAGTTCTAACACGTGTCTAATACCCTCAGCGGTGCTATGTGTGTGTTTTTGCGTGTGGCATTGGACGGTCGTCTGGTTTTGGGCTATTTTTTGCTTTTTTGCCTAAGTGTTGGCGAGTTTTGCAAATTGGGCGATAACTTTCGGATTAGTATGTCGAATCGAGTCCGTAAGTTCTAACACGTGTGTAATATACCTACTGCGATGCTATGTGTGTGTTTGCGTGGCATTGGACGTCCGTCTGGGTTTTGGGCTATTTTTGGCTTTTTTGCCTAAGTGTTGGCGAGTTTTGCAAAGCGGGCGATAACTTTCGGATTCCGTATGTCGAATCGAGTCCGTAAGTTCTAACACGCGTGTCTAATACCTCTGGCGGTGCTATGTGTGTGTTTTGCGTGGCATTGGACGGTCGTCTGGGGTTTTAGGCTATTTTTTGGCTTTTTGCCTAAGTGTTGGCGAGTTTTGCAAAGCGGGCGATAACTTCGGATTAGTATGTGGAATCGAGTCCGTAAGTTCTAACACGTGTCTAATACCTCTGAGGTCTATATGTGTGTGTGTTTTGTGGCATTGGGACGGTCGTCTGGGTTTTGGGCTATTTTTTTGCTTTTTGCCTAAGTGTTGGCGAGTTTTGCAAAGCTGGGCGATAACTTTCGGATTCCGTATGTCGAAATCGAGTCCGTAAAGTTCTAACACGTGTAATAATACCTCTGCGGTGCTTATGTGTGTGTTTGCGTGGCATTGAGACGGCCGATCTGGGTTTAGGGCTATTTTTGGCTTTTTGCCTAAGTGTTGGCGAGTTTTGCAAAGCGGGCGATAACTTCGGATTCCGTATGTCGAATCGAGTCCGTAAGTTCTAACACGTGTCTAATACCTCTGGCGGTCTTATGTGTGTGTTTGCGTGGCATTGGACGTCCGTCTGGGTTTAGGGCTATTTTGGCTTTTTGCCTAAGTGTTGGCGAGTTTTGCAAAGCTGGGCGATAACTTTCGGATTCCGTATGTCGGAATCGAGTCCGTAAGTTCTAACACGTGTCTAATACCTCAGCGGTGCTATGTGTGTGTTTTTGCGTGGCATTGAGACGTCGTCTGGGTTTAGGCTATTTTTGGCTTTTTTGCCTAAGTGTTGGCGAGTTTTGCAAAGCTGGGCGATAACTTCGGATTCGTATGTCGGAATCGAGTCCGTAAGTTCTAACACGTGTCTAATACCTACAGCGGTGCTATGTGTGTGTTTGCGTGGCATTGGACGACCGATCTGGGTTTAGGGCTATTTTTTTTGACTTTTTGCTAAGTGTTGGCGAGTTTTGCAAAGCTGGGCGATAACTTTCGGATTAGTATGTCGGAATCGAGTCCCGTAAGTTCTAACACGTGTCTAATACCTACGGCGATGCTATGTGTGTGTTTGCGTGGCATTGGACGGCCGTCTCGGGTTTTGGGCTATTTTTTGGCTTTTTTGCCTAAGTGTTGGCGAGTTTTGCAAAGCTGGGCGATAACTTTCGGATTAGTATGTCGAATCGAGTCCGTAAGTTCTAACACGTGTGTAAATACCTACAGCGGTCTATGTGTGTGTGTTTTAGCGTGGCATTGGACGTCCGTCTTGGTTTTTGGGCTATTTTTGGCTTTTTGCCTAAGTGTTGGCGAGTTTTGCAAAGCTGGCGATAACTTTCGGATTCCGTATGTCGAATCGAGTCCGTAAGTTCTAACACGTGTCTAATACCTCTGGCGATCTTATGTGTGTGTTTTGCGTGGCATTGGACGGCCGTCTGGGTTTTAGGGCTATTTTTTTTGACTTTTTTGCCTAAGTGTTGGCGAGTTTTGCAAAGCTGGGCGATAACTTTCGGATTAGTATATGTCGGAATCGAGTCCGTAAGTTCTAACTGCGTGTCTAATACCTCTGCGGTGCTATGTGTGTGTTTGCGTGGCATTGGATGACCGTCTGGGTTTTGGCTATTTTTTTTGGCTTTTTGCCTAAGTGTTGGCGAGTTTTGCAAAGCTGGGCGATAACTTTCGGATTCGTATGTCGAAATCGAGTCCGTAAGTTCTAACACGTGTCTAATACCTCTGGCGGTGCTATGTGTGTGTTTGCGTGGCATTGAGACGGCCGTCTGGGTTTAGGGCTATTTTTGGCTTTTTGCCTAAGTGTTGGCGAGTTTTGCAAAGCTGGGCGATAACTTCGGATTCCATATGTCGAATCGAGTCCGTAAGTTCTAACACGTGTTTAATACCTCTGGCGGTGCTATGTGTGTGTTTGCGTGGCATTGGACGTCCGTCTGGGTTTTGAAATTTTTTTTTTTTGCTTTTTGCCTAAGTGTTGGCGAGTTTTGCAAAGCGGGCGATAACTTTCGGATTTTCGTATATGGAATCGAGTCCGTAAGTTCTAACACGTGTCTAATACCTACTGGCGATTGCTATGTGTGTGTTTGCGTGGCATTGGACGTCCGTCTGGGTTTTGGGCTATTTTTGGCTTTTTGCCTAAGTGTTGGCGAGTTTTGCAAAGCGGGCGATAACTTTCGGATTCCGTATGTCGAATCGAGTCCGTAAGTTCTAACACGTGTCTAATACCTACTCACGATCTATATGTGTGTGTTTGCGTGGCATTCGGACGGCCGAATCTGGGTTTTAGGCTATTTTTGGCTTTTGCCTAAGTGTTGGCGAGTTTTGCAAAGCTGGGCGATAACTTCGGATTCCGTATGTCGAATCGAGTCCGTAAGTTCTAACACGTGTCCTAATACCTCTGCGATGCTATGTGTGTGTTTGCGTGGCATTCGGACGGCCGTCTGGGGGTTTTGGGCTATTTTTTCGGCTTTTTGCCTAAGTGTTGGCGAGTTTTGCAAAGCTGGGCGATAACTTCGGATTCGTATGTGAATCGAGTCCGTAAAGTTCTAACAAGTGTCTAATACCTCTGGCGGTGCTATGTGTGTGTGTTTGCGTGGCATTGGACGTCCGTCTGGGTTTTGGGCTATTTTTGGCTTTTTTGCTAAGTGTTGGCGAGTTTTGCAAAGCTGGGCGATAACTTTCGGATTCCGTATGTCGAATCGAGTCCGTAAGTTCTAACACGTGTCTAATACCTCTGCGGTGCTATGTGTGTGTTTGCGTGGCATTGGACGACGATCGATCGGGTTTAGGCTATTTTTGGCTTTTTGCCTAAGTGTTGGCGAGTTTTGCAAATTGGGCGATAACTTTCGGATTCCGTATGTCGAAATCGAGTCCGTAAGTTCTAACACGTGTTTAATACCTCTGGCGGTGCTATGTGTGTGTTTGCGTGGCATTGGACGTCCGTCTGGGTTTTGGGCTATTTTGGCTTTTTGCCTAAGTGTTGGCGAGTTTTGCAAAGCGGGCGATAACTTCGGATTCCGTATGTCGAATCGAGTCCGTAAGTTCTAACACGTGTCTAATACCTCACGGTGATTGCTATGTGTGTGTTTGCGTGGCATTGGGATGTCCGTCTGGGGTTTTGGGCTATTTTTGGCTTTTTTGCCTAAGTGTTGGCGAGTTTTACAAACTGGGCGATAACTTTCGGATTCCGTATGTCGAATTGAGTCCGTAAGTTCTAACACGTGTCTAATACCTACTGGCGATTGCTATGTGTGTGTTTGCGTGGCATTGAGGACGTCCGTCTGGGGTTTAGGGCTATTTTTTTGGCTTTTTGCCTAAGTGTTGGCGAGTTTTGCAAAGCTGGGCGATAACTTTCGGATTTCGTATGTCGGAATCGAGTCCGTAAGTTCTAACACGTGTCTAATACTACTGGCGGTGCTATGTGTGTGTTTAAGTGGCATTGGACGGTAGGTCTGGGGTTTAGGGTTGTTTTTTAGCTTTTTTGCCTAAGTGTTGGCGAGTTTTTGCAAAGCTGGGCGATAACTTTCGGATTCCATATGTCGGAATCGAGTCCGTAAGTTCTAACACGTGTTTAATACCTACGCGGTGCTATGTGTGTGTTTGCGTGGCATTCGGACGTCCGATGCGGGTTTAGGGCTGTTTTTCGGCTTTTTGCCTAAGTGTTGGCTAGTTTTGCAAACTGGACGATAACTCAGATTTCGTATGTTGGAATCGAGTCCCGTAAGTTCTAACACGTGTCTAATACCTACGAGGTGCTATGTGTGTGTTTGCGTGGCATTCGGACGTCCGATACGGGTTTTGGGCTATTTTTGACTTTTTGCCTAAGTGTTGGCGAGTTTTGCAAAGCCCAGACGATAACTTTCAGTTTCGTATGTGGAATCGAGTCCGTAAGTTCTAACACGTGTCTAATACCTACTGCGATGCTATGTGTGTGTTTGCGTGGCATTGAGACGGCCGTCTGGGTTTAGGGTTGTTTTAGCCTTTTTGCCTAAGTGTTGGCGAGTTTTGCAAAGCGGACGATAACTTTCGGATTTCGTATGTCGAAATCGAGTCCGTAAGTTCTAACATGTGTTTAATACCTCTGCGGTGCTATGTGTGTGTTTAAGTGGCATTGGACGTCGTCTGGGGTTTTGGGCTATTTTTGGCTTTTTGCCTAAGTGTTGGCGAGTTTTTACAAAGCCCAGGGCGATAACTTCGGATTCGTATGTCGAATTGAGTCCTAAGTTCTAACACGTGTCTAATACCTCTGTGGTGCTATGTGTGTGTTTCGTGGCATTGAGACGACCAATCTGGGTTTAGGGTATTTTTGACTTTTTTTGCCTAAGTGTTGGCGAGTTTTGCAAAGCGGGCGATAACTTCGGATTCGTATGTGGAATCGAGTCCCATAAGTTCTAACACGTGTTTAATACCTACAGCGGTGCTATGTGTGTGTTTAGTGGCATTGGACGTCCGATCTGGGGTTTTGGCTATTTTTCGGCTTTTTGCCTAAGTGTTGGCTAGTTTTACAAACGGGACGAAACTTCGGATTTAGTTTGTCGAATCGAGTCCCGTAAGTTCTAACACGTGTCTAATACCTCACGCGGTCTATGTGTGTGTTTTTGCGTGGCATTGGACGTCCGTCTGGGGTTTTGGGCTATTTTTGCTTTTTGCCTAAGTGTTGGCGAGTTTTGCAAACTTGGACGATAACTTTCGGATTCCGTATGTCGAATTGAGTCCGTAAGTTCTAACACGTGTTTAATACCTCGCAGTCTTATGCTATGTGTGTGTTTTGCGTGGCATTGGACGTCCGTCTGGGTTTTGGGCTATTTTTGGCTTTTTTGCTAAGTGTTGGCGAAGTTTTGCAAAGCTGGCGATAACTTTCGGATTCCGTATGTCGGAATCAGGTCCCGTAAGTTTTAACACGTGTCTAATACCTCAGCGGTGTTATGTGTGTGTTTTTACGTTGCATTGAGCGGCCGATCTTGGGTTTAGGGCTATTTTTTGACTTTTTGCCTAAGTGTTTGCGAGTTTTGCAAACTGGACGATAACTTTCGGACTCCGTATGTTGGAATCGAGTCTCGTAAGTTCTAACACGTGTCTAATACCTCAGCGGTGCTATGTGTGTGTTTTGTTTGGCATTGAGACGTCCGTCACGGGTTTTAGGGCATTTTTTGCTTTTTTGCCTAAGTGTTGGCGAGTTTTGAAAATTGGGCGATAACTCGGATTCCGTATGTCAGAATCGAGTCCCGTAAGTTCTAACACGTGTCTAATACCTACGCGGTGTTATGTGTGTGTTTGCGTGGCATTCGGACGGCCGATGCGGGTTTAGGGCTGTTTGTCGGCTTTTTGCCTAAGAGTTGTTGAGTTTTGCAAACTGGATGATAATCGGATTCCGTATGTCGGAATCAACTCCCGTAAGTTCTAACACGTGTCTAATACCTACGAGGTGCTATGTGTGTGTTTACGTGGCATTGAGATGGCCGATCTGGGTTTGGGGTGTTTTCGCCTTTTTGCTTAAGTGTTGGCGAGTTTTGCAAAGCGGGCGATAACTTTCGGATTACGTATGTCGAAATCGAGTCCGTAAGTTCTAACACGTGTGTAATACCTACGCGATGCTATGTGTGTTTTTTGCGTGGCATTCGGACGGACCGATCTGGGGATTTGGGTTATTTTTTTGCTTTTTGCCTAATTGTTGGCTAGTTTTGCAAAGCGGGCGATAACTTTCGGATTCCGTATATCGGAATCGAGTCCGTGTCAGTTCTAACACGTGTCTAATACCTACGAGGTGCTATGTGTGTGTTTGCGTGGCATTCGGACGACCGATACGGGTTTTGGGCTAATCTGTGATTCTTCCCTGAAGGTGGAAACTTCAAATGACTAATCCAACTCAACACTGCTGACCCGGAAAAGGCGACCCGGTACTTGGCGTTTCTCTTTTTTTGATTGAATTGTCTACTCATCCGCCGATAACGATGTTCAATCCAAGAAAAACTCTCTGGATGTTGCAAAGAAACTCATTTCCCCATGTTTGAGCCGCCTTGCTTTATCGACCCCATGTACACGGGACATGACAAGCCCCGTGAGTCGACCATCCATCGATCATTCCTAATGCCGGGAAGTCATTTATTGTCCACAATAAAAGTCGCCCTTATGTCAAAGTTACGCTTAAGAGATACATCATAAGTTTGAACCCTTTTTCCCACAACATCTTCAACTCATCAACTAACGACCTGAGGTATACATTGATGTCTTTACTCGGACTCTTATCACCCGGAATCAGTAAAGGCATGAACATGTAGGGATCTTTCATGCACATCGAAGGCGGGAGGTTATACACCACAATAATCACCGGCCAAGTTGAGTAGGGCTTTGTGTAAGGCCCGTTAAATGGATTAAACCCATCCGTAGCAAGTCCAAGCCTAACATTGCGAACCTCTTCAGCAAACGAGGGGTGCTTGTTATCAAAATTTTTCCACTCAAGCCCATCTGCCGGGTGCGTCAGTTGACCTTCGACTATGTCCCGTGTAGAGTGCCACCTCATATCCTCGGCGGTATGTGTTGACATGAACAACCGCTGAAGCCTCGGGCAATGGGAAAGTAACGTAAGATCTTTCTCGGCACTTCTTTTCCCTTTTTCTTGCGCTGTTCACGGTATCTACTTGTACCACAAATATCACATGACCTCTTATCTTTATTGACATCACCGTAATACAACATACAATCATTCTCACAAGCATTAATCTTCTCATACCCTAGATTGAGCCTTTTGACCATTTTCTTCACATCATAGTACGACTCCGGTAACTTATTGCCTGCAAGTAAACACTCCTTCACAAAGCTTAACAGTTCATTAAAACCTCTCTCGCTACAGTCATGCTCGTTCTTGAAGTGTAAAAACTTAGTCACGGCAGATAAGATGGTGTGCTTTTCGTGTTCGATCATACGATGGCGTCATTTGCTTCATGCAATAACTCATAGAAACCTTTAGCCCCGTCATTCGGCTCTTGCTCGACGCTACTGTCATCCCTGTCTATATTCCACTGGAAGTATGAACTAGCAGCTTCGACTATTATGTTAGTACAATCAAAGGTTTCGTCACCTCTAGATTCCGGTTCTGATTCATGTTCATCCAACCAGGTTTCCCCATGAAAGATCCATGTCGTATAACCTTGCTTGAACCCATACGCAAATAAGTCGCACATGACATCACTCATTTCCTTCCACACTTCATTCACACACCTCTTACAAGGACATCTAATCTCATCGCCGCTGACTTGCTCAAACGCGAAATTGAGAAACCTATTCAACCCCACTACTGAGACTCGAGCTAAGCCCACTCTTATAAATGGCTACCCTACGTTCCATCCAACTTCGATCAACAAACATCTTGGACAACTGTCTGCTATATATCTGGAAAGTTAGACAAACACAATCAAGTCTCCAAGTTAATGTATATGCAAGCTTATGAGTTTCCTAACTTCATCTCCCACTCTAACGGGTCAGGCTTCTATCCCATTCTCGGATGTGTCGCCTCACTGATGCCAACAACTTGAACACATCTTTAAATTTTTCAGAAATTTCGGCAGCACCTCCCCATGGTCTTCAAGTACACGAAATAGACTAACACATCGTAGTCTAAATATGCACCCGAAGAACGTCAAGAGATATATACTGACCAAAAATTCTAAAAATATAAAGACGTGCTCAAGTCGTTAACACCGACCTAAGTGAGATCGAAACATACAAGAACAGTCCCAAAACGGGGACTATTTGAGATTCACTCCTACTAAGTGAATCTCAAACGGGTTTCTAAGCTTCCTAAACTATATGAAAATATGCACGTGTCAAAGTAAGGATTATTTTTGTATAACAAAAAGAATACTAGCTTTTTATCAGGTCACAAACTATTATTAAACTTTTTTAAAACTCACCCCCACCCCACCCCACCCCACCCCACCCCATAACAACAATTTATACGCTGTAATATAATTTCTAAGATAGTAATCTTTTTTAAAAATGTATATTTATTTATTTTTTAAAATTAATAAATTGTCAATTTAGGAGTGGTGGAATGCTAATGATAATGGCATGACAAACTTGAGAACAATATGTCACTTTGTAGTACTATTAATACAATAAAAATTATGAAAAAAGAGGCATATGAAACTCTTTTTTGTTGGTAAAATTAGGATATTGACCAATTTATTAAAAATAATAATAACCACAGTTCAGTCACTAACTCGCATGATTCTCACAAGTCACATTAACAAAAGCAAGAACAAAATAGCCACACAAACCTAAAATGGAAAGAAAAAATATTACAAAGATTGCACATCTATGATTAGTAATATTAAACAAATAGCATATCGTAAGACTAAAATAGCATCATGCGTTTAGCATCATGATGCGTGTAACTGAAATAGCATCATGCGTTTAACAAAATGACATAATATCCTTTAATATAATAATATAATTTCAATACCATGTCACCACCACTAACCTAAACACTAACTATATTTAAGAATAAATATTGAAAAAAATACTTTTAATAAATCTTAAATAAGTAATGATAAAGTAGGGGTGGGTTAGTTATAAATAATACTATATCTTATTCTCTATGTGGCCTTAAGTTTGCATATAAAATTCCCACTTCCCCCATTATCTTTGTTTATCCTAACATAACATAAGCAATCATGAAAGCAGCTGTAATGGAATTAAGAAAATTAAACAATGGACTCAAAGTGAAAATCAAACAAATAGCATATCATAAGACTGAAAGAAAAACTGTCGAGATGCAATGGAGTTTGAAGCAATTTATACAATCGCAATATATATACATACACCTAAATATAATTTTCATGTAAATTAAACTTGCAAACATTTGAAATTGCAATAAGGTCTTGTACACTGTAATCGCAATATTCCGACTTAAAATTTTCATGTAAACTAGCAAACATTTGAAATAGTAATACACTGCAATGCAATTGATATTTGGGGAAAATAGAGTGAAATTGTAGAGGAAGGGATTATTAGGTTATATTTGGGGGAAAATTGAAATTGGGAAGACATTACCTTGCTCAGTCGAGAGATGACGACGGGAAGAGAGGCGGCGACGACAAGAGAGCACCAGATGAAATGACGAGAAAGAAAAGCGGTCGCCGACGACATGAGGAAGGAGAAGAAGAAAATGAATGTTGAGAAATGAAAAAAAAATCTAAGTTCTCGAAAGTAAATAAAACCCATTCTCGACGGCACTTTCAATCTGAAGCATGCGCCGCTTATGTCCTTTTTTCCCACCTCGCCAAAAAAATTCCCCAAATCTAGGGCAGGAAGGGTCATTCTCGACGGGACTCATTAGCGACGGCTATGCCGTCGAGAATAAGGTTATTGGCGACGGGGATACTGCTGTCGTTAATGATGCTGTCGCCAATGACCTATTTTTTTGTAGTGAATCTTTGTTGAATACCCGTTGGTTAAAACACAAGAAAGCACACGATATTGCACCGCTTTTGATTCTTACGTAAGAAGGCACTACTCAATAATTATTACAAAGAATTCTTGTTTAATATTTTATTTTATTGATTCAATAATTTGCTACGTTGATATTTTATATTATTGTTGTTTCAATAATTGTCACTTTACACAAATATTTTCATTATCAAATCAATAATTCATATTATTTGAATAATATTATTAGATAACATTATTGGCAATGTCTAGAAAGTTTTGTCTAAGGAGAGGTTTGGTCACCTAATTGCGCGCCAGTAAGGAGAAATCCTTATTGGAAAGCCCCTCTTTCCTTGAACCGCACTGGTTGTCGATGATTGTGATTACATAATATTATTTGTGAATAATTAATTATTAATTTATATGATAAGGGAAATATTTATTTTATGTAGATATAGATGGAGAAAATTTTTAATGTGACAATTGTTGAAAATTGATATTTTATCTCTTCTGATAAAATAATTTATTTAAATATATTATTATATTTTAATAATATACTAATGGTGATATTTTACAATGAATGTGGGATATATGAATAAATGAGGAGGAAGAGTATTTTTGTTTCAATAAATGATTAAAACATGTTTTTCATGTTTGTGGACCCCATTTCTTGACTGAAATTTGTTATAGCCTGTAAAATCGCCCATTTGTGGATTTCGGTCAATTTCTGTTTGGAATTTGGAAAAACTTTATTCTGTAAATTTGTAGAGAATGGAATTTCCTATGGAAAGGACATAAGGTTCGAATTTTTTTGATAAAAGGGCTATTTATTATGAATTATTGAAGTTCCGAAATAATTATTTTTCAAAAGTTTTAAATTTGTTTTAAAAGAAAAACGTTTTTGATATGTTTGATGTGCCCCATTGGTTGTTGAAATGGCTGAATTCAGATCTCTAAATGTGGGCGTAGGAATAAAAATAAATAATATTAATATTTTATTAAATTTTCTACTTTGGTGTTCTAAACATTTTCCTATAAATAGGGTGCTTAGGTTAGAATTGAAAATCACACCAGAAACTGAAGTTTTCTCTCTCTTTCTCTCTCTATATTATCGAGTGTATACTTGTGAGTATTTTGATACTTTTAGTGTTGCTATATCGATTGCAAGTTCCTTCACACTATATCCAGGTATTCCAAATTAAAGTACAATCTTTTCAAGGTAAGGATGTTATATATTTTTAAATGATATTATTTCTTCTAATATCATTATCTTGATTATTGGTAAGATTTTTCTTGTGAAATTCTTGTCTTTTAGTGTCGAGTTACTATTCACATATACGACACTATTCACGTATAATTGACACTTATTCACGAATACGGCACTATTCACGGAAAAATTAAATTTTAGTTTTAAGTCCAAAATATCTATTATGGATACTAGCTTTGATTGTATCCATGTTTTGATCATTCTTGAATTTTACTTCACTATAGTTATTTATGAAGTATTTTGAACTTCTGGATTGTTTAAAAGTACTAATCCTTAATATTTGTTCTTTTGTTTCAATTGGATTCGTTTTTCTTTAAAATATTTTTTATCATCCTCGGTTCTAAAAGATGATATTCTTTGAATATCTTTGGCACCTTAGTGCAAAGATGGTTGATTTTCTTATGAATATCTTTGGCGTAGTGCAAAGATGTACATGTGTTGAGATGAACATGACCCATCGTGAATATCTTTGGCTCAGTAGTGCAAAGATGAATATTTGATTTAAGATGAATATTGATTGATGTTACAGGGATAAAATATTGATGATGGACTTTTAAATTCATAGTTTAATTTCATTCTCTACGTAACTCATTTATGAGTTATTATTTCCGCTGCGAATATTGATCTAAAACTTGTTGTTTATTATATTCTATCAGATTTTTCTCTGTTGAAACTAACGATAATTTGTTTTATATTATCTTAGTCATAATATTCTTTACTGGGCTAGTTGAGCTCACCCTTTTCCTTTTTGTTCCATTTTTCTTCTCAAGAGGCAAGAATGTAGCGAGTACTAGTCGGGGTGTGGAATGATGGTTCTAGAAGTTGTTTTAATAGTCCTCACCATTTTTGTAAAATAATGTACCAATAATTGTAGTGAGGACTTAGTTGGGTATGGATATTGTCTAGATGACAATATTTGTATTTAAACTTACAGTTTATATGTTGTATTAATAAAGTTGTAGTTGTTTCTGTACCATGTATTGGCAACTTAAAATGGGTGATGTATACCTATTTTGGGGGCGTCACACTTTCATTCTCTACTCTGTTTCATACATGTTCTGTTTGGCTAGAATCAATAGCACAGACTTAACAATAACGGATCATGTATAAACAGAACATTCTCATATTGAACAGTTCAATCATAGAACAGTTCATCTAACAAAAACACCGAACTGTTCAAATTGTGGCACAAGGTCTCATACATTCTAACACCTTGTACAAATATCACACATTTGCATATAGACAAAATTTCTCAAGTTCAACATCTGAGAAGTTTTAGAAAACTAGCATTCATTTAGAATATGAATGAAATTAGGAAACTTTCCTTACGCACAACTACAGCTTATAGTTACGCTGAACTGCTCATTCCAATTCCTATGTAGCATATAAGGAAATAACACACACCAATTAGTCATATACTTGACTTTCACATTGGTTTACTTAAATTTACTTCTTAGGGTTCGCATTCTTATAATCTAAGTTTACGCAACCAACTTCCTTTACCGGTTAATGGCTTGATGACATACGGAGATGTCTTACTCAATACGTTCATCATCTTTGATGATTTACATTCTTATCTTCTTCTTATAACTTCTTTAGGGCTCAACACACATTATTTCTCTACTAGTAGTCCATATGGTACTCTGAGTGGTTTCCCACAAACAACCAACAAACAAGTTCCCATCTCATCTACACTGCCCATAACAGTGAGTTAGATCGGTTGCCAGTTTTGTATATACCTTCGCTCTCTGAAGGAATTGTTTAGCCCAACTCCCATATGTCAACCATCAAAGGTTACAATTTTACTACAACCTAAATTCATCTTAACTTATCCGAACTATTAACTATAACGTTCGTTAAGTCAATTTCTTATTCCTTATGGCTTTCTAGCAACTAAATGCCATACCTCAGGATTTATTCTAATCTTACAACATCCGATTAATTCAACTCGAAACGTCATCCAAGTTATAAACATTAACTCGACTTTTTTACGTTATACTTCCTTGTCTTTAATTCAACTTCTTCACCGTTCATAGGTTTAATCATTGATCTTCATTACCTTACGGTCAAACCATACACGGGGTGTAGGTTCTGCCCGTTTAATATTCGCGTACCCTCAACCGTCACTTTAGTTAAAGTGTTTAACGCTTACATTTTATTCTAGCATTCTCTATTCAAATCACATTTGGCTTTCATTAATCTTATTACCGTTCGCAACGGCTTTCTTGATAATTCATATCTACTTACTACCTTCGTCAACGTCTAAGTTATACAACCAATGTAAACTTAGAATGTTCGCTCGACGAGAAATACGATTCACGAGGATTGTTTACGTAATCAATGTTTACGTTGTTCATCCTTTAATCTCTCATTCAACCTTTATCTAAGGTTTTAATCGCTTTCATTCATTACTATCACCTGAACCCCATGTTCATTATTCTTTCCTAATGTCGAAGCCATATGATTTGTTGTATGCTAAGACCAATCGTTTATTGCAACAACGTTGCGTTCACAGCGTCTATACGCTTTACATTCATCTCTCATTACCATGTCATAACATCGAAATGCTATACATTACCCTCGTTACTCAACGTTTAAGGAATCACAATCATAGTAATCCCTCACGTTCGTTTAATTGCGACTACGATCCCCGGATATCGGTTCCGTAACCCGCGTCTACATTCTTTATCTTTTAATCTCGTGTAATCTTTTCGTTCAACCTTCATTAAAGGTTTAATACAATTAAGTGTTACATTAGTTGAACTACATGTTCATATTTCTTTCTTTCACATCCCCCCAGTAATTGAGCAATAAAAAGTTCAACACTGGGCCTTGCCCTGCACCAGTGCTGCGGCGTCGGTCCCCTTTACAAATCTTGCGCTGCGGCGCGAGCCTACGTCACTCTCTTACCTGGTTTGGCGCTCCGGCGCCAAGTCCCCCTTTATTTCTTTCAACACAAGGGCATTCACTTAGCGATGAGCTAATGGCGCGAGCTTCATATTCTTGCGCCGCCTCCCAAGGCTCATTTGGCTATTCTGGCCAAGCATGAAACTTGGAAAATTTTTCTAAGTCTTTTACATGCTTGAGACGCTGACTTCACAATCTCATAACTTCTTCGTTATAACTTGGAACGAGGTCGTTCCAAAGTCATTCTCTTCCTTATCTTATGTACTTCGATTACCCTTGGACAGAACTTTGTTCTGAATCCGTTAACATGCCATTCGATTGGCTTAATCTTCACCCTTCATTCATTTTACGTTCTTAACGTTCTTCGTTCGTTCGTTCGTCCGTAATTCGGTCATCCAAACTCGGAACTCATTTGTTCTTGAGTCCATGACTCACATTTTCTACGTTCTCTTACTTTCTTATAAAACCCTACACGTTCTAGTTCATTTACTAACTTTCTAATTCTCGTTCGTCTTTTACGAAATTTTTGCCATAACTTCGTTATGGCTACGTTTGAATTCGTTCTTCATGAACATTTCTATCGTTCCTAACCAAGCAATAAGCAACTAATTTATACGCGATGGTTTTAAACTTGTCCATCAACAACAATTACACTACGATGGTTTTAAATTTGTCCATCAACAATATTCTTCGCGTTCTTCGTTGTTTCTTAATTTTTAATCGATATTTTGATTATGATTTTACTTTTTATTGGAATTTGATGTTATAGAACACCATTCCTTACTTATTTCACCTAATCATTCATATGATCCACTCGGATCGTTCTAATTTATTACGAATCTTACACTTCCTTAAGAAATTTATAAAATAAACTTCTAATTTCTTATTTTTTCTTTTCTCAGGATTTCAACCATATGAAATCATTCTTAACATCTTTTACTTTTTATTCTCATTAAGCCATGTTTTAAACATATAAAACTTAAAAGAAAATTATCTAGAAGTTAGGTTTTCGGATTACCTTTCTTCTTTAATCTCCTTTTGTCGGACAAAGTTTGCTCACGAGCAAGCTTTTTCTCTTCCTTCTCCTTCTCATTCGACCTCTTTCTCTGTCTCAAGTGTTTTAGGATTTTCAAAATCCTAAACAAATGAAATATAAGCTTCCTTTTATAGAAAACCAAAGCTAGGGGCAAAATAGTCATTTTGCCCATTCGGTTACTATTCACACCTTCTTACTTCCACCTCCTTACTATTCATGAAGCTTCGTGCTTCCGTCTTTTGAGTTTCATTGATGGTTTTAAAAACTGTGATTCTCGGAATCCAAATATTTTTGGATATTTTGTCTTTCCTTTACCGATTAACTTTTACGTATTCCTCAGATCTCAAAAAAACTGAAAAACACATTTTGGTGTTAATCGTTTTCCTTCACATTTTCCCCTAACGTAGCTAAACGAATGAAAAGTACATAGCAGTACTTTTTGTCATTTTTATTTTGTTCGATTTCTGTACGTTTTTCGAGAAAAACTTTTATCGGCTTACTTAACTTTTCACGATATATTATTGTCAAATCTTTCGTCAAAATGTCATTTCGACATACCGAACTCTCGAAACGCTTAGGTTATTCAAACCCTAACCCTTAGGGTTTTATCGGGTAAATAGTGCATATTTCGTCTTTTTCCTCGAAAATATTTTGTTCCCGAAAAAATCTTATTTTTATCTTGAAAATTCATACTCATTCAGTCTAGCTCGTAGCCAGAATCCTCCCGATTAATAAACGCATAGCACAGAATAGTATTAATAAAAATTTATTTTATTAATAACTAATTCTTGAAACTTAAATTCTGGACAATCCGATTTTTCGGGTTGTCACAAAGATGGGCTCACAAATTGCTATGAGTTGGGATATGAATCGACTGATGAAGTTGATTCTTCCCAGAAATCCCCGTATTTCCCTCTTTGTCTGAGGCACATGCATCTCAGGGATGGCTTGAATTTGGCAGGATCTAGCTCAATGCCCTTGTGGCTCACTAAAAATCCTAGCAACTTGCTTGACTTGATGCCGAAGGCACACTTGGCCATATTTAGCTTCAAGTTATACTTGTGTAATTGGTTGAAAAGCTTTTTGAGAGGGTCTATATGGTCTTCTTCCCTTCGGGATATGACAATGATGTCATCCACATAGACTTAGAAGGCATCTTAGAAGGCCTAGTCCCGCATCCCTTTGTATAGTGCGTCTTCCCTTAGAGAATTTCATTGCCATTCTATGGATCCGATTTCTTTTAGCTTGACTCACCCCAGTGGGCGTAGATCCATCTCGTAGATATTCCTTGATGGAATGGTACCAAGGGTGTTGGATGGGAGGCAGTTCATTCGATACTTCTCCGATGTAATTCCTATAGGCTGGGGCCTTTTTGTCTGGAAAATTTGATATTTAGAATGTCTCCCCTTTTAGATATGTTTATTAAGGAGGCTAAAGTTGCTAACGCATTCGCAAAGTCATTCCTATTTTGAGGAATGTGGAGGAAGAATATTTCTTCAAACTCCAAAGCCATCTGGATAACTTGCCGATGGTAAGGCAGCAAATTCAATTCTTTGGTGTGATAGACCCTAGTGGTTTGTTTGATTACCAGCTCGGAATCTCCAAAGACAGTTAACCGTTTGATGCCCATGGATTGGGCTAGTTTTAACCCCATTATACAGCCTTCATACTCAGTTGTGTTGTTGGTGTTGACAAACTGCAATTTGATAGCAACGGGATACTGTTCTCTCAAAGTAGACACCAAAACTGCTCTTGCTCCGACACCTTCCATGTTTACAGCTCCATCAAAATACATCTTCCATGATCGGACTGTATTCTCCAAATGGTTTTACTACATTGTCATTACCCCTTCATTGGGGAAATATTTTTCCAAGGGTTTGAAATCCCCTTATGGTGATGCAGCCAGTTGATCCACAATTCCTTGACCTTTGATAGACTTTTGGGTCATGTAGATGATGTCAAATTATTGTAGGATCAACTGCCATTTGGACAGTCAATAATTTAACATGGGTTTGTTGAATACGTATTTGAGAGGATCCATACGGGATATGAGATGGGTTGTGTGACCAAGGAGATAATGATGTAATCTCACGGAGGCCCATGCTAATGCACAACAAGTCTTTTCAATCAAGGTGTACTTGTGCTCACTGATGCTGAATCTTTTGCTGAGATAATAGATAACTCTTTCTTTGCCTCTATCATCTTTTTGTCCCAGCATGCAGCCTGTCATTGTCATTGATTGACAGATACATAAACAGGGGAACATCATGGCTTGGAGGTACCAAGATAGGAGATTTGACCAATTGCTCTTTGATGGAAAGGAAGGCTTTTTGACACTCTCTATTCCTTTTCTTGGAGGAGTTCTTCCTTAATAACTTGAAGATGGACTCACAAGTTGCTGTGAGTTGGGATATGAATCGACTGATGAAGTTGATTCTTCCCTGAAATCCCCGTATTTCCCTCACTGTCTGGGGCACAGGCATCTCAGCGATGACTTGAATTTCTGCAGGATCCAGCTCAATGCCCTTGTGGCTCACTAGAAATCCTAGTAACTTGCCTGACTTGATGCTGAAGGCACACTTGGCCAAATTTAGCTTCAAGTTATACTTACGCTGTGACACCCCCAAAATAGGTATACATCACCCATCTTGAGTCGCCAGATACATGGTACAGAATACAAATACAACTTAATTATACAACAGTCGTATAAAATACGACATAACATAATCTAAGAGTTTTAATAAGAATATTGTCATCTAGACAATATCCATACTCAATGGAGTCCTCATTACATTTATTGTCACACTATTTAACAGAATAGTGAGGACTACTAATGCTATCATCCGGACCAGTTACTCTTGTTCCCCAACTAGTCCATTTCGTTCTCATTTCCTCAAGAGAATAGTGAAAGAAAGGGTGAGCTCAACTAGCCCAGTAAGAAATATTATGACTAAGATAATACAGAATAAATTATCATTAGCCTTCAATAGTGTTAAACTGATACAATATAACAAACATCAAGTTTAACTCTGCGATTGGAACAAGCAATCCATTAAAAGAGTCAGTAGAGAATAAAATCTAATATCTTTTTGATTTAAAGGTTTTCATCACTTTTATCACTAGGACTCAAACAATAAATAATCTACATATCCCCGCACTACTACCAAGGGTATTCATTAGTATCCTGAACCACAAATTATCCATGCACTACGGGCCAAGGATATTCATGTATTCATCAATAGTCATGATCATGCCAACAATCATCCATTAATGCACCACGGGCCAATGAGGACTTTTACCACATCATTTGTGACATTACGGTAATGATTATCTGGAATTAATCCTCGGTCATAATCATACCAAGTCCATCTATGCACTACAGGCCACAGATGACTTTCAACATAATATAAACATGAGGATGATGACAATGATATAAGAATTCAATAAAAACAAGTTCAAGAATTAATTTATCCAGGAACTAATAACGTCCAAATTGTCAATATGATACTTCTTTGTAGAGTAAAATTCAAGAATGCTCAGAAGAATATTTCTATGAAAAGATACTGGATGAAGCGCAAATATCAAGGATATTCCACTAATTTCATGGAGTATAGAAGTTAAAACTTTAACCAACTGAGTATAATAAAGAATGGAATAACAAAAGAAATTACCAGGCATGCGATAGACTGCACAGAGAGGTTATTCCAACAGAATAATAAATAACGGAACCAGGTCATGCGTAAACGCATAGACAGGATATTACAATAGAATAATAAATAACGGAACCAGGTCAGGCAAAATTCGCACCGAAAGGATGTTCCAACAGAATAATAAATAACGGAACCAGGTCATGCGTAAACGCACAGACAGGATGTTCCAATAGAATAATAAAGAATGGAATAACAGAAGAATTTCACCATGTATGCGGTACTTCTCATAGACATGTTATTCCAACATAATGATAAAGAATGGAATAACATAAGAATTTCACCATGTATGCGGTACTTCGCATAGACAAGTTATTCCAACATAATGATAAACAATGGAATAACAGAAGAATTTCACCAAATATAGGGTAGAATCATGGCGTATCTGAGTTATTCAAAACAGAATAAAAAATAGAATAACAGAAGTTCTCTTCATGAATACGAAAGAAATAATACCCCTTACCTTAGAAGAAACTGAATGTAGGAGTAGGTAGTGAAGTAGCAGAATACCTTTCTTCTTTCTCTCTATAGTTTCTCTCTCTAGAGTTTCAGTGAATTCATAAGAAATAATGAAGGAATGAACTTCTATTTATAGGAAAATGGACTGAATAGTAACTAATTCCTGAACGGTCCAGATTGATTTAATTTTAAACGGACGGTCCAGATTGGTTTAGTATAAAATATTCTAATAAAACAAAATCTTTAAATAAAATATAATATATTCTATTTATAATCTAATAAAGCAAATAACTTTATAAAAGTATTACATTTTTATATAAAAAGATTTTACTATCTGCAAACACTATGCAGTACTTATACAAACACTATGCATAATAAAATATAATATATTCTATTTATAGTCTAATAAAAGCGAATAACTTTATAAAAGTATTATGTTTTATATAAAAATCTTTTCTGCATTTTATTACATTAATAATACTAATAAAACAAAACTTTATCATCATTATTATAATTCACACTATTAATCAACCAATGTCGTTCCCAAAGAGAGGGGCTTTCCAATAAGGACTTCTCCTATCAAGCGCGTAAATTAGGTGACCAAACCTCTCCTTGGCAAAACTTCTAGACATCATTAATATTGCAAATAATAATATTAATAACTTCATTGCCTCAATTATTGATTTAATAATATATAAAATATCGACAATAATTGAATCAATTAACGTGAGATACTATGCAACAATTACTGAAGCAATAATTGAATAAAACTGAGTGACTTCTCACGTAAGCATCAATAATCAATATCGTGTGCTACTATGCAACCACGCGTATTCATGTACTTTTAACACCGGGTGTTTCAACAGTTAACGATAAAACTTCCGCCGTTATTTTTTATAAAATATTTTTGTCGTTTTCTTAATCCGACAATAATTCCGTTGTGGGGTCCACCAATGATTGTGCTGTCATATGAATATTTCCTGTTAAAATGAATATTCCCCGACCAATCGAATATTATATAACAACTTGCATACTTTGTAAAATTTATAAATATTACCCACAACTATAACATTATATCAAATCCACACCATAATATTAAAAAAAATTATTTTTAGAAATTTAAATCTTTATTTATAAAATTTGGGGTTTCACTTGCGCTACTGGTTGAAAACCTTTTTGAGAGGGTCTATGTGGTCTTCTTCCCTTCGGGATTTGAGAATGATGTCATCCACATAGACTTCAATTTCTTTATGCATTAAGTCATGGAAAAGAGCCATCATGGCTCGCTGAGAGGTAGCTCTGGCATTGATTTGGCCGAATGATAACCGTCTGTGTCAAAAGGTTCCCAAGGGAGTGATGAATACTGTTTTCTCCCAGTCCTCTTTAGCAACCATGATTTTTGTGGTACCCAACAAAGCAATCAACAAATGAGTACATGCCATACTGAGTTGTATTGTATATGGGTATGTGGATAAATGGTACCGGGAAGTTGTCTTTGAGACACTCTTTGTTCAAATTCCTATAATCCACGTATACTCACACATTCCCTCTGGGTTTCGGTACGGGAACTATGTTGGATAGCCACTCGGAGTATGTTGATACCATGATGATGCCAACTTTGAATTATTTCACAATTTCTTCCTTAACTTTCAAACTCCACTCAAGTTTCAATGGCATGAGCTTTTGTTTGACTGGCTTGAATCCCTCTTTAATGGGCAGGCGTGATGAGTGGGTTTTATACCTGCGAATCGGTTTCTGATATGGACTTAAATTGTGTTGATCCTATTTATTTCTATATAGTTTTACTTGTCTTTATGTTTGTTCTATGTTTAAGTTGCATTATGTGTCATTGGTGGCATTATGGTGGCATTGTGGCGAGATTTGGCATGGAAAGGAAAAAAATTAGAATTTCTGCAGAATGACCCCCACCGGGGTGGGCCCTATAGAGAAGAAAACCACCATCGGGACGGGGGTGTACGTGGCAAAGAAGACTTTAAGACCCCCCGTCGGGGCGGGCCTCTATAAGTATAAAACCCCCGTCAGGGCGAGGGTACGCAGCTCGAGAGGAGTTTGGTTTTGATTTGAATTCTGCAGAGGCTTGAATTGGAGAACTTTGGCATGGCTTGGGAGTGTGATAGGTCGTCCTTGTAAGACCCCAACTTTTATTAATAAAGATTAATTTTTCTCGAAATATATTTTTGAATATTATGGTGTGGATTTGATATAATGTTATAGTTGTGGGTAATATTTACAAATTTTGCAAAGTAAGCAAGTGGTTATAAAATATTCGATTGGTCGGGGAATATTAGTTTTAACAAGGAATATTCGTACAATGACACAATCATTGGTGGACCCCACAACGGAAGTATTGTCGAAAGTTAAAAACTATTTAAATATCTTTTATAAAAATAACGGCGAAAGTTTCTGAATTAAACTGTTGAACTACCCGGTAGTAGAAATACGATGTCTGGCGTGGTTGCATAAGAGCTGCACAGATTGATTATTGATGCTTACGTGAAAGTCACTCAATTATACTGAATTATTGCTACAATAATTGTTGCGTAATATCTCTCATATTATTGATTCAATTATTGTCACATTATTGTCTGCATAATATTTTATATTATTAAATCAATAATTGAGATGACAAAGTTATTCATATTATTATCTACAATATTGACGATGTCTAGAAAGTTCTGCCGAGGAGAGGTTTGGTCACCTAATTGTGTGCCAATAGGGAGAAATCCTTATCGAAAAACCACCTCTTTTCTGGGAATGATCTGGTTGTTAAATTTTGTGAGTTATAATATTAATAATAAATAAATTCGTGTTGATTAAAGATGAAATTGATAGTTTTATTGTGTTGGAATTATTAGTATTTGTGGGAATTGACATTTATTTTGATAATAATTAATTTATGGAGGTTATATTGACTAATCGGGTAATTAATTCACATGCTTATAACTATTTGTTCACATGTATGTACTATTGATTCACATGTATATACTATTAGAGGAGGTGGTGCAAGATTGATAATACTTGCATGACTAAATTAAAAATAGAGGTATAGATGAAGGTACTATACTGTAACTATTTTTTTCACATGTATAGAACTATTTGTTCACATGTATGTACTATTGATTCACATGTATGTACTGTTAGGGGAGGTGGTGCAAGATTGATAATACTTGCATGCATGACTAAATTAAAAATAGAGGTATAGATGAAGGTACTATACTATAACTATTTTTTTCACATGTATAGAACTATTGATTCATATGAATGTACTATTGATTCACATAATTTACTATTAGGGGAGGTGGTGCAAGTTTGATAATACTTGTAGGACTAAATTAAAAATGGAGAAAAAGATGAAGGTATTATACTGTAATAATTCGAGCCCCAAAACGTGCAATTATCGAAACTATATTTTCCTATAAATAGAAGCTCATTCTTTTTTCATTCTCACCAATTCACTAAGACTCACAAGAGAAATTATAGAGAGAGAAGCTATAGAGAGAAAGAAGAAGAGAAGTCTAACTACTTCACTATTCCAAAGATAGTCTTTTTTTGAGGTAAGGGATATTATTTTTGTTCAGTATTCATAAGAAATAATATTTTCTTCCATACTCTGTAGTATGTGAGTAATATTATTTCATCTCATATTTCTGATTATACCCTCATTCTGTTAAAGTATTGCTTCTATACTCCGTGAAATTAGTAGAATATCATTGATATTTGCGGTTCATCCAGTATCTTTTCATGGAAATATTATTCTGAGCTTTCTTGATAATTATTGATCTTGTCATGCCGGAATACTATTCATGAGTTACTATTTATGAATTACTATTCATCTAGTCACTATTCACTCGAATATTATTCACTTGGGTATTTGGGGCACTTTTTATGCTGGGGTACTATTCACGAGGTACTATTCCTGAAGTACTATTCACAGGGTATTATTTACGGGGTACTATTCACCTGAAAATTATATTTTTTTGTCCAAGTTATTTTTGATACATGAATATTATTCTTGAATTTTACTCCTCAAAGCAGTATCATGTTGACAATTTGGATATTTTTAAACTTTGGATAAATTTAAATTCTTTAATATTTATCCTTGATTTCGTTTGATTAAGGCTTATTTCATTGTCATCATCCTCATGCTTATATTGTGATGAAAGTCATCTTTGGCTTACATGCATAGATGGACTGTTGATTAGTATGATTATGACCAGGGATCATTCAGTATAATCATGACCCGTAATGTTACAAATGATATGGTAAAAGTTCTCATTGGCCCGTAGTGCGTTGATGGACAGTTGTTGGTATGATTATGACCAGGGATTATTTGGTATAATCATGACGTAGTGCAGGGATGATTCGATGATGTGGTTTATTTATTAAGCTGAGTCGCATCAATAAAGTGGATGAAAAACTTTTTAAATCATAGAAGATAGTAGATATCATGCCCTACTTGACTCTTCTAATGGATTACTTGTTCTGCTGCAGTTAAACTTGATGCTATTGAATTTTATCAATTTAACACTGTTGAAGGCTAATGATAATTTATTCTACATTATCTTAGCCATAATATTTTTTATTGGGCTAGTTGAGCTCACCCTTTTGCTTTCACTGTTCTCTTCAGGAAATAAGAACGTAGCCGGGACTAGTCGGGGAACGGAGTGATGGTCCGAGATGGTGTCATAGTAGTCCTCACTATTCTACAAAATAGTGTGATAATAATTGTAATGAGGACTCCATTTGAGTTTGGATATTGTCTAAAAGACAATATTCGTGTAAAACTCTCAGCTCATGTTTTTTTTTGCTAACATTTGTTTGTATTAAAAGAACCAAATTACAAAGGCAAGGGGAATACCCCAGAATATAGCTACATCATCTGTGGATAGACCCAAGATGAGGAAACTATACAAGGAACTATACCAGTAACCAACTAGCTGGGAATAAGCAGATTACAGAAATATTAACTATTTGTAGCTTAGATGAAAGTAATACATATAGATAATCGAGACTTCATGATATCTGAGACAACAAGTCTATCGCGTCCCATGTCCAGAAGCAAAACAACACCAGCACCAACAACAGCTACTCCCAAAAGCGCCAACCAGCTCATCCCTTCTAACCAGTCGAGAGAGTGAGCCAAAATAACCAGCTAAGAGCCAAAGGTGCCCGTAGAACCAACTGCCTTTGCAGCAGTTTCCATTTGCAGCAGCTTTGCAAAAAAAAAACTGCCCTTAGCAAGAACCACATGCCAATAGAAAAAAATCCAGAGTAAATATCAGCCACAGTACAAATCAGAAGCCCATCCCACCTAATAAAATAAAGTGAAGCCGAGCTGCTATGTAGCAGAAGAGAGGCGACGATCAAAGACAAGACTCACCAGTTTACCCATACCCCAAACTGTCACGCCAGAACCTGAGCCACAACCACAAATCCCACTTGCAAACCCAAGGAGTGAAAAACACTAGCGGAAAAGCCCAGCAGCAAAAAAGCCACCAAACTCTACATAGCATCCAGACAGCCCAAAACATGAATATAAACCCATTTGAAAGGAGGAGGCAAACCAAGTTGACAAAACATATCCAGGAGCAGCAAAAGCAAAGACTCATGCCCAATCAAAGACCCAGAGCCTGTGCTACTACTAGCATCAGTGAAAATAACCCAAACCAAACATAACATAGCAGCATAGGAGCATGAAACCAAAAACCTCATAGATTCACCAATTGACAACCTAACTGATGATAAGCAGGAATCGAAACAGACAAGACCTAGCTAGTAATTAGCCAACTACAAAATACTAGGAGTTAGTTGCTTTAAGAAATGATTTGCATGTATTTAACCTAGATTTAATGATATGAATCACATCCTTTGCAAGACTGATCATTGGAGGGATAGTGTTCTTATGTAATTTGTTATTGCGAGCCTCCCATATTTTATAGAAGTACACAGCCACTGTTAAGCATAGGATGTTCCTTGAGAGGGAAGAGCCTTGAAAATCAGTGAGGAAGTCCACAATTTCATCCCACAAGTCTGGAAAGAGCCCCAGTTTCTAAGATTAATAGCATGATGAAGAATGTGATTGGAGAATGCACACTCAAAGAACAGTTGATTGAAAGTTTCAGGGACAAGGTTACAGAGAGGGCAGTTCCAAATCCTCCCAGGATAATGCAGAGTCCAGTCATTGGTGGGGAGTTTCTTGAAAAAACCAAGCCATAATATAAAGGAGTACCAGGGGACGTGGAGCTTGTGCCAAACAAAATTGCTCCAGTGGACCAGTTGATTCCTAGTACGGATGGAGTCCCAGATTTGTTTTGATTTGAGCAATCAGATATCCCATGTATCCCAAAGGATTCTGTCCTGTTGTTGTGTAGGGGGGAAAGGAGATGGATATCCCTCCTAAGCATAATCATATCATGGTGGTTGCTCATAGGTAGATTCCAAGAGTTATTCCGAGCTATATGGTTGACTATGGGTGACGTTGGCAGTCCAGAATTGGAAAGTAGGGTCGGGGAAGGGTTTATAGCATTACCATTAATCCAAGGGTCATACCATAGATTTGTGTGCTGCCCATTACCAACAATATAGTGCAAGTGCTGAAGGGCAAGAGGTCTAAGTTTCAAAACCTGCTTCCAAATCCAAGAGTTTTCTGGGGTTAGTGATACTTGCCAGAAAGATTTAGTTTTGAGGGTGGTGGCTTTAACCCAGTTTGCCCAAAAAGAGGAAGAAGGGGTTTAATGATGTTGATAAGATGGTGTAGGATGCACGCAAAATTCCAGTCCACCAGGTTTTTGATACCCAAACCATCTTCAGAAAGGGGAAAGGATATAGTGGGCCAAGCTACTTTAGCCCCATATTTGTCAAGGGTTGCCCCTTTCCAAAGAAATCTAGTCAAAATAGATTGTATCTCCTTTAGAATAGCTTTAGGGAGTAGAAAATGGGAACTCCAGTAAACTTGGATGGAGAAAAGGATAGATTTAATGAGTTGCAGTCTACCGGAGTAGGATAAAACCTTTAAAGTCCATGAAGAGGCTCGGCTGGTGATCCTTTGGACAAGAGGGATGCAATCCGTATAAGAGATCTTTTTTGGCAATAAAGGAACTCCCAGAAATTTTACAGGGAATGCCCCTAGTGGAAACCCAAGAAGGGAAGTGATCTCCCTAGAGGTGGAAGGATTAGAGTTGGAAAGGAAACAATGGCTCTTATGTGAATTTGGTATGAGACCCGAATATAAAGAGAAGGATAGGATACAAGATTTGATGATTGCTATGGAAGGCAAGCAAGCATGACAAAAGATAATGATGTCATCCGCGAAGAGAAGGTGAGTAAGTTTATATTCCTTGATTTTCCAGTGATAGGCAAAGGTAGGAGTTAAGGTTTCTTCATTCAGCTTGAGAGAAAGCATCTCCATAATTAGGACAAAGAGGTAGGGAGAGAGGGGGTCACCTTGTCGCACAAAATCAGATTGTGATTTATCAATTAAAAAGGGAAGGACTTCCTTGAGTCGGTTGGATAGAATTTTAGCAATGCACTTGTAGATCGTGTTGTAACAAGAGATGGGTCTGAAGTCAGCCATAGAAGAGGGATTAATTCCTTTAGGGATGAGGGCAAGAGCAGTTGAGTTAATCCCTTTGGATATACTGCTGTTCTCAAAGAAAAAAATGGACAACCCTACTGAAATCTGCACCAATAATCTCCCAATAGCTTATGAAAAAATTCACGTTGAAACCATTAGGTCTAGGACTTTTATTACGCTTCATGAATTTGAGGACCTCCCAGATTTCAATATCCGTTATAGGAGCTGAGAGTTTAGAGGCTTGATCTGGCATAATCTGATGAATAGGAGAGACACCAAAATTATCAAAGTCAACAATAGGGTCTTCAGGGTTGTTATTGAAAAGATTACTGAAATAATCCACTGCAACTTTTTCAATGTTCCTTTGGCCATGAACCATGGCGCCTTCATGGTTGGAGATAGAGAGAATTTTATTGGAATTCCATCTATTTTTCATCATGTTAGCAAAAAAACTAGAATTGCGATCGCCCAAGGCCAACCAAGTGGCTCTAGATTTTTGTTGAAGGAAGGATTCCTCTCTTTCAAGAGCAGTCTAGAGTTGTTGATGGCAAATATTCTCTCTAGCAAGGAGGTTTGAGTCCATAGGATGAACATGGAGCATGTTTTGAACCAAATGGAGGTCTTCTTTAGCAGTTCACACTAGAGATGTCAGATTACCAGTGGAGTGGTTGAGGTTAAAGTCGCCCTAGTACGTTTCAATTTTTTAGAGAAAACATAAAAAGGATTCCCAAAAATGAAAGGAGTCCATGCATTTTTCACCGAATCCTTAAAACCATCCAGAAGGACCAAATGATTGGAGAATTGAAAATGATTTCGAGGGGGAAAAAGTCGGATACCAGTATCAAGTAGAGTTAGGGAGTGGTCAGAGAGCCCACGAGGGCCAAAAGTATCTTGGGACATGGCAAAGTTGGTGAACCATTCAGCATTCCCCATAGCTCTATCCAGTTTTTTGTGGATAGGTTTTGTAAGTTGCATATGCCACCAAGTAAATATAGGGCCAATTCCCCGAATATCATCAATCCCAACATTCTCCACACAACTTTTGAATTCATCCATACCTATGTCCCAAGTATCAGTATCTTGGTTGGTTTCCGAAAGGTTCTTGATGACATTAAAGTCCCCCAATACACACCAACTGACAGTAGGGGCAAAGGAGAGTAAGTCACTCCATAAGATTCTCTGCTCCATATACGTGTTCATTCCATATACGTGTTCATTCATATCAGTTGACTGCACTTTGCAGTGGATAATTTGAGATGACGCAAAAAGAATATCCAAATGCCAAAAGTTTGGGTTCCATCCTACCCAGATTCGACCATTCGAATGAGAATCATAATTAAAAGCCCAGTTCCAACTACTACCCAGATTTCTGGAAATTCTATTTGCATTTGGGAGTTTAACTCATGTTTCAAGAAGACCCAAAAGGGAGAGTTTATTATCAGCAATAAGTTGTTTAACATAAGCCTACTTCGACTTTTTATTTAGACCTCTTACATTATAGGAAGCAAACATAATTAAACCGGAGGGGGTGTCTTCAGCCTTGCCTTTCCCTTTCCTCTTTTTGGCAGCATGAGGATTCTCACAAGTTGAACTTTGCTTATTCTTTAAATCTTTGCCTTCCTTTTCATCCACCACCTTTAGTTTGGATATTAAAGGGTTTGGGGCCGTAGGAGATTCATAGTCAGAGGTATGGTGTTCTGCCAGCCCAATAGGAGAAAAGGAGTTAGAGACATTTATAAAAGGGTTAGAGGTGGAAGAGTCTAATCCAGATTTGGCACCTCGAGTAACATTTACCCATTCATTTTGAGAAGGATCAGAGGAGATATTATGATGGAGGGCATTTATTGCTAAGGCACTTGCGAATGGTGGTGGAATGAAGTGATAGTAGTTTGATACCAATAGTTGGGGCCTTAGGAATCCATTGGAAATTAGCTTTGGGGCATTTGAGGTAAGAGTGACCAAAGACTTTACAGGTAGGGCACGAAGGTGGTCTGCTCTGATATTCAACATCCACAGGAACAAAAATATTTTCCAAAGTTTCTTCATTTTTTACAGCCACCCGGATGGAAGGGGTAAAAGGGAAGGAGGCATTGACCTCAATACAGACCCTAACAAAGTTTAGGAAACCATTTTTGGTGGTCATCTCATCGGTAAAAAGGGGTTTCCCAATCGCACTAGCAATGTAACTGATTCCTTCGTCAGACCAATAAGAGAGAGGGATGTTGCTGAGTTTGACCCATACAGGGAAGACCTCACTATCAGATTTTGAGAAAGCAACACCTTCTTTCCATTTTTGGAGAACAATATCTTTAGATGCGAAATTCCATGGGCCAGAGGCGAGGACATTGTCCCGATCAGGAACATAATCAAATTTAAATATATAGTAGCCTTTACTGTGAAGAAACACATTTGATAGCCCCATGTGACCCCACATTCGTCTAGCTATAAGTTCAACAACCTTGAAAGGAAGAGAAGAATGAAGAAAATACCCAACTAAGCTTGATGCCCAAAGCTTGTTTCCCCGGTTGAGCATGTCGTCTGGAGGACAGACTGTGATGTTCCCATCAGATAAAGAGGGGGGATGGTAAGATAAGGTTCGAGAGGATTTGCCAGAGTCTTTGCCTACCACGTCACTCCAAGACTTGAGAGGCCCTTTAGCCAAGGGGGTAAAAATTTCACCTTCTTCAAGACAGGTGGCGGGAGCTATGATGGAGCAGGTATTGGCTAACAAGAGGGAAGAAGGTGGATGGAACTGATTTGAAAGACCAGGCGAGTGTACCTCTTTCACCGGCAGAGATGCTACACCAACATATGCGACTTGGGTGTGAGAGCCACCAGAAACCTTTGAAGCAGAGGGGGTGGGAGAGTTGCTCAGAGGACTTTTAGCAGATACCTCAAGGGCTTGCCCAAACTTGATGAGTTTCCCTTCAGATAAAAAGATTTGAACATCCTTCGAAGAAACGCCACGAGCTGACAAGAAAGACATGAGATGAAGATTCTTCCTTCGTTCAAAAATTGCTTCCTCACGGTCTTTCTGTGAGAAGTGGTGAGCAGCAGAGAAAATATCTCGAGCATTCTCCCCCAAAACAGGACCAATGTTAACTTCCAGGTCAAGAGCCTGAGTAGAAGAGTCCTCCGAACTGACATGGTTCCTTAAAGGAGGAGGGAAGGCAGTAGACTCAGCCATATCCTCAATACCAAGAAGGGGGGAGAGAGCCGTCGCAGCCGGAGAGTGAGGCAAGGATACCCCATACTCGGTGAAAGGGTTGTGAGATGCACTACTGATTGAGTTTTCGGCAGAGAGGTGGTTGTGGCTGACCATTGAGATACAAGGGAATAGACAAGGCGAGGGGGAGGGACCAGAAGGAAAGAGAAGAGAAATAGAGAGGGAGGAAAGAGAAACCAGAGGCCGGAAAGTGATCAGGGAAGTTAGGTGGGTGAAAAAGCTTGAAAGTAGAAGGAAAAGGTAGAGAGAAGGCAGAGTAAAAAATTTAGAGAGAGAAACGTCTCCATCTTTTTCTCAGCTCATGTTGTATAATTAATTTTGTAATTGTATTTTGTACCATGTATTTGGCGACTCAAGATGGGTGATGTATACCTATTTTGGGGGCGTCACAGTCCTTATTAGTGTTTTACATAACTTTTGCTGAGGAATACATAACACATAACATAGACTTGAATTATCAATCAATCAATATCAATTGGAGCCTTAGTTTCAGAGAAGACATTGAAGGAGTAGAGTAGTATGTCAAGATCACAAAAATTGCAAATTAGAGTGAGGATAAGGGGGGGGGGGTGTTTTACTATTCTTTGCCTTTCAATTCAATTTTTGTAATTGGGATGATGAATTCTTTACTTTATTTAGTTTTTAATTTATCTATGATGAACTAAATTCTTTATTAGACTTGCAATAGATCTTTAGTGTTGAACGATGATAGTCATGCTTTAGTTTCAGTTTAATAATACTATCCATTCAGTTTATCTATTGTGATTTATACTTAATTTATGAATTGCTTGATCACCAATTTTATGTGGATTTGTATGGACTCGAGAGATGATGTATGAATCTAGACCTAATCACAATAACATGTGTTCTTGAATTCTGCGTTTTGATGGATTTATTGATGAATGTTTAGGATAGAGATATACCTAACATCACATGTAATCGCGTAAAGAACTTAGAATTTAAACCTTATTTGATTTTAATTTACATAGAAATATAGTGAATTAGTTAATTAGGGTGTTTGGCTTAATTATATTCAATTGTGGATTTAAGTTAATACGGTTTTAGTGCATCGAGAGATGGCTAATTCTACTTGAGTGTTCTTGATTAATGAACTGAGATAGTAAATGAAATTGGAAAAAAATGTGAGATTCAGAGTGAAACTTAAATTGAAATTGTAAGTCTAATTCTCCATTATCTAATTGAAATTACGGTTATTAGTTGTGTTGATTTGTTTGGATTTTTAGTTTTAGTAGATTTTATTAATTATAATCATTAATTCATTTAGTTTAATAAAATTGAAATAATATAAAACTGGTTATTGTTAGATTAAATTTCATACTAGTCTCTGTGGGAACGATACTCAATTCATCATTATATTACTTGTTGACCACATACACTTGCGTGTTGAGCGTATCTAGAATTTACCCAAGTATACGTTCTACACGCAAGTATACGTGGTCAACAAGTAATATAATGATGAATAGAGTATCGTTCCCACGATTTTAATTTTATTAAACTATTCAAATTATGAAATTTAATCTAACAATTACCAATTTTATATTATTTCAATTTTATTAAACTATTCAAATTAATGATTATAATGAATAAAAACTACTAAAACTAAAAATCCAAACAAATCAAAACAACTAATAACCATATTTTTAATTAGATAATGGAGAATTAGGCTTACAATTTCAATTTAAGTTTCACTCTGATTATCACACTTTTTTCTAATTTAATTTACTATCTTAGTTCATTAATCAAGAACACTCAAGTAGAATTAGCCATCTCTCGATGCACTAAAATCGTATTAACTGAAATCCATAATTTGATAGAATTAAGACAAACACCCTAATTAACTAATTCACTATATCTCTATGTGAATTAAAATCAAATAAGGTTTAAATTCCAAGATCTTTACGCGATTACATGCGATGTTAAGTATATCTCTATCCTAAACATTCACTAAGATTCCATCAAAACACAGAATTCAAGAACACATGCTATTGTGATTAGGTCTAGATTCATACATCATCTCTCGAGTCCATACAAATCCATAAAGAATTGGTGATCAAGCAATTCATAAATTAAAGTATAAATCACAATAGATGAACTGAATTGATAGTATTATTAAACTGAAATTAAAGCATGACAATCATTATTTAACAATAAAGATCCATTGCAAGCCTAATTAAAAATTTAGTTCATCATAGATAAATTAAAAACTAAATAAAGTAAAGAATTCATCATCCAAATTACAAAATTTAAATTCAAAGACTAAGAACAGTAATACACCACCCTTGTCCTCACTCAAATCTGCAATTTTCATAATCTTGACCTTCTACTCTGCTCCTTCAATGTCTTCTCTGAAATTAGGGTTCCCAATTGCTAAGTCATGTAAAACACTGATAAGGACTACCCATCACACTCCCAAGCTATGCCAAAGTTCTCCAATCTAAGCCTCTGCAGAATTCAAATTAAAACCAAACTCCTCTCTAGCTGCGTACCCCCACCCTGGCGGGGGTTTTATACTTGTAGATGCCCGCCCCGGCTAAAAGTCTTCTTTGCCACGTACACCCCCACTTCGGTGAGGGTTTTCTTCTCTATAGGGCTCGCCCTAACGGGGGTCATTCTGCAGAAATTTTGATTTTTGCCTTTCCATGCCAAATCTCGCCATAATATCACCATTATGCCACCAATGACACATAATGCAACCTAAACATAGAACAAACACAAAAACAAGTAAAACTATACAGAAATAGACACGATCAACACTGTTTAAGTCCATATTAGAAGCTGATTCGTAGGTATAAAACCCACTCATCAAACTCCCCTAAACTTAAAACGTGCTAGTCCTCGAGCACAACATAATGCGCAATGCAATGAAATGCAGCTAACTATATGCCTACGAATCCAGTAGTATAATAGAACATAGTCTAATCACACAGCCTCAGAGTCATCAAGTAAACACGATGTCGACGTCGGAATTTTTATTTGTCCATTTCTATTCTTGTTTTTTGGTGTTCTCATGTCAGGTGAGATTTGTTTGAAAAAACAAGTTTGAAAAGGCCCGACTTGTATATGTCGACGATTTAACTGTAAGATTTGCCAGTTGTTATTTTTAAATGGTTGCACCAACTCAACTAAGAAAAGGTTTTCACAAAGACTTAGTGATGTGACACTGTTTAACTGGTCGACAAGACCAAAATTCGTTAGGGCCCGGGGGCTTGATTAAGCAGAGGGAAGGTGTTAGGCACCCCCCCAACTTCCGTGATAACACGGATACCGCCTTTAAACTTTTATCTGAATGTGTGTGTGTATCTAGGTCTATGTGTAGTAGTTTGGAAGTAGTGTTATGCCTCGTTTGCACCTATATATACAAAGGGTTTGACTTTTGTATAAAAGTTCAATTTTAACGAGATATGTCAATGATGTTTTGTAAAATAGGTTTTTCAAGCCCTTATGCTCAATAGTACTTGAGGCCTTTGATACTTCTATTTTATTAAGTGTTTGGCTTGATTGCTTTTATTATTTTTGAGATGCGAAGCATCTTCGAGAAAATAAGATACATAGCAGTGCCAAACTCCTTGTGGGCATGAGAGCTATCTAAGGAAATTCAGACACCGTGAATAATTTACAAGCTGGTGGAAGCTGAAAATGTCCATCACAGGAACCGAATCTAGATTTAGGCACTGAATCTATGATCACATGATTCCTAGGCACACATGACAAAGTAATATGTACAAAAGCTAAAACAAGAAATAGATTTTGAATAAATCTAAACTATTTCAGCTTCATCGATTCTAGTTTAGTCACCATGAACCGATTAAAGTGAGAAATAGCCAGATTGAGACAAATCTAGTCCGCAACAAAAGCTAGAAAATGAATTAGATTTGAATAAATTTAAGCATTCCAGCTTCAATGGTTCCCGTTTAGTTACCATGAACCGATTAAAGTGAGAAATAGCCAGATTTAGGTAAATCTAACCCGCAGGCTAATAAAAGCTATAAAAGGCCATGAAGTGAGCTCTAGGCCAGACAGAAATATAAATATATATATATATATATATATATATAAGTATTTATATACGTAAAAGCAGTAAACGCTCCGAATATTATATTCGGGCTCAATCGAAACGTAGTTCAATAATAATATATATAAGTATTTATATATATAAAAGCAATAAAAGCCATGGATCGACGATCCGGGTATACCCACATGACACGACTCTCAACGCGAATAGGTATATATGTATAGAAGTTAGAAAAAGCTTAAAAATCTGAAATATCTTACAGTGGGCTGCCAAGAAGACTTTAGATAGCTTTTGATGCCTGAAAACACGGTTTCCACCGATTAAATTTTAGTATGTTGTAAAACACGAGCTCACAAGTGTTTAGAAAGAGAAAACACTCAATTTGGAGCACTATAGAAGTGTGTACAAAGTGAAATAGACAGGGTTTCCTCACTCTTTTTCTCATTAAAATGGCCAGCCCAAGGCCTCTATTTATAGAACTAATGGTCACGGGTCTACCTGCGGCTTCCTAGGTTGCCCCGGGCCATGTGGGTCCCACCGTCTCGAAGTATGTGCACTCGTGCAACGCGTTGTCCGCTTGAACCTTCATAACTTTTAATCCGAGCATCCGATTGAGGCGTGCTATAACTTTTCAGAATGATGTTGTCGAGAGCTACAAAATGACATGGGATAAGAGGTTGTACGAAGTCAAGAAGATTGGTCCATGACCAGATTTTCGAGTCTCCAAATTCTATCCGGTGTGCTATCTTGTGTAGTAGTCACTCGAGATTTGAGCCATAATTCTTGTGGGACACTTTGGTATGAAGTGTGGGTTGAAATTTTATTGAGACAATGTGAATGTAGTATCAAGGTGGCAAAATGACAGTTTTGCCCCTTACCGGGGTTATCTCCGGCTCTGGGCTGATGTAGCAGTTGTTGCTTAGGGTTATCTTTGAGATTGGGCTATTGTGCATGCTGAATATGCTCAGAGTTGTCTCTGAGGTGTGTCTGACCTCCCGGGGTTATCTCCGGGGTTGGAACTGAGTGCCTCGGGGTTGTCTCCGGGGTTAAAACTGACTTCTTCGGGGTTATCTCCGGAACGGGAATTGCATCCCTCGAAGTTATATCCAAGGTTGGAACTGAATCTCCCAGGGTTGTCTCCGGGACTGTAATTGACTATCTCGGGGTTGTCTCCAAGGTTGAAAACTGAGTATCCTAGGGTTGTCTCCGGGATTGAGCTGATTTGACTTCCAGGGTTATCTCCGGAATACGATTCTGCCCTCCTACAAGGTTAGGAACAGGAATGCAAAATTTCGATGATCTACACACGATAATATATCATATCAAGGCAAATCAATAATTTCTCAATCAATCATCAAATCTTGGACTGTTATCACTTATATAGTGTGTGTGCTCAACAACCATGCTAACTGATATAAAGTTAAATATAACACATAATAAGTCTCTTTGAAGGACTCAAACAGTGTAAATTCAAGAAATCTAAAAATAAGCTAGATCCAACTAAAATAAAATAGTTACTAATTTCAAGGGTCAACATGGGGTACTTATTCTTTCTTTTTCACTTACGGGGGCTTTTTGCTCTTTTAACCGTTTTATTCACTTTTTTTCTCATGACTGTGCAATGTCTAGTCCTCTTAGGCTTTTCAATGCTACCCCTTAGCGAGCTTTCAACCAACGACTCCCAAACCATAAGGCTCTAGGGCGCTAGGTGTAGAGACATCCCCTCGGGTGTACTTACCCAAGTAACAAAGGCCACATAACTAGACTAACCATGGTGTTTATTCATATTTTTCTTTATCTTCTTTTCTTTTTCTCTCTTTTTTTATATATATTTTATATATCTTATATATCTTAAATTTCCCCCCAAGCTTAGGTTCTTGTCTAATTTTAGCCATCACTGCCTATTCATGTCTTTCTTTCATTCAAACTGGCATTATCCTTTAGAGTACCCTTATGTGTCCATTTAAACTAAATCGGCAAAAAGCACTTTTACACCATTGTGGTTGTAGTGTTTTAAGCAATTAGTCACTGTGCTTTTAAAATATTCAATTAGCCCACTGTACTTTTTAAAAATGGTCAATCAACCCATTCCGTCCAATTTTTTGGACGGACGTCAAATAATTACACGTGGCATTGAAAAAAAAAATCAAAAAATTATTATTTCCTACGTGGCAAGCCAGTCAGCCAAATACCTAATACTATTGAGCCACTGAACTTTTAAAAAAATCCAATTGGCCCACTCTAGTTTTAAAAATATTTTTATTTTTATTTTCTTTTTTTTCTTTACCTAAATATTTATAATATGTATAATATTAATAAAAATTAATATTATAATATTTATAATATGTATATATTATTTTAAAAATAAAAATAAAAATACTTTTATATTTTAAAATACTTATAAATTTTTTAAAAATAAAAATATTTTTATGTTTTATTTTCTTTCTTTTTCTTTACCTAAATATTTATAATATGTATAATATTAATAAAAATTAATATTATAATATTTATAATATGTATGTTTTATTTTAAAATAAAAATATAATAACACATTTTAAGTTTTTGTGAGTGGATTCAATATCATATAGCAATATTACAAAGAAAAAGGAAGAAATTTGACATTTTTACTTATATTTTTATATTATTCTTCTTGGTATGAATATACAGACGTGGCCAGCTGGTGTGTGAAGTACCTACTAGTCTCGTCAAATATGGTAGGTAGAAGAAACCTGGAATTCAACTGCACATGCTTAACCAACTTGGACCAATTGAAGATGGCATCCAAAATTCACACATCCTTCTCATCACCATTTTTAAACCCTGATTCCCATTTCTTGCAAACAGAAAAACCCGAATTTCCTCTTATTGCACAATTTATCATACCTGAAACAAAAAGATGGAGAATTCAACCCAAGAATCTCATCTCAGATTGGAAACCCTCGTCACATATGAATCCCCATACACTCTCTACGCCATGGCGATCTCTTCACCACCGCATATCTCTTGGAAGCTTTATTAAGGAATTCACTAATCGAGTCGACGTCGTATCCTTCGACGACCAAACCCTAACTCTCAAATCCATTCCTAACCTCTCCTTCGAACACCCTTACCCTCCCACTAAACTAATGTTCCACCCCAACCCCGCTACCTCTGGTAAGTCCTCCGACATCCTCGCTTCCTCCGACGACTATCTCCGTCTCTGGGATGTCCGCGACACCTCAATCGATCCCATCTCTCTCCTCAACAACAGTAAAACCAATGAATTTTGCGCAGTCAGCTGCCACGTAGGAAATAACTTCTTTTATTTTATTTTTCAAAAGCCACGTAGGAAAATTGGCCCAATTTTTTAACGTCTGTTAGTCAAATTGGACGGAATGGGTTAATTGAACATTTTTAAAAAGTACAGTGAGCTAATTGAATATTTTAAAAGAACAGTGGCTAATTGCTTATAACACTACAATCACAGTGGTGAAAAAGTACTTTTTGCCAAACTAAATCAATCAACATAGCTATTTCTAAGGTGCTAACCTGATTATATCAGTTTCAAACAGATAAAGATTCAAGTCATGACAAGAAATCACATCAAAGCCTTAATAGTCAATACTATATTTGTCTACTCAATTCCAATCTCATCATTGGCTAAAACAGACTTAAACTATCTAACAGCTGGAAACATACAAGTATGAACTAAATGCAATATAAACAGTAAACTAAACTATTTTTTTTTGAAATTTTCAATTTTCAATTGTTCATTATTTTTAGAATAACAGAACAAGAAACTAATTACATTAAACTATTTACAATACTACACTACTATGCAACTACACTACATGAATGCATACATAATTAACATGGCTAACTAGATGCAAAACAAATAACACTAACACATAATAACTAAACATAAACTATCAAACATAGAAACTAAACATTGAACATAACATTAAAACTAATCCCCCCAAACTTAATAGTTATAATGTCCTTATTGTAAAATATATAGTAGTAAAGAGCACGAGGACTTCCCTATAAAGTGCTAAGCAAGAGGTGATGGTGGTGACGGTGCTGATGGTGGCCGTGGAACAAAAACTCTGTGCTCGTCCGTATCTGAATCAGGGTACTATGGCATGGGCTCGGGTGTCTAAAACTGGAACTGAGCGGCATCGGTAGGATTCAAGCTTTGTAAAGTATTCAACGAGGCAAATGAACTATTCATGACATTGAACATGTGGTCCTGCCTTGTTGCCAGTCGGGTCATTTTTCTATAAGCATCTTTGTCTCGCTTATCCACATGGCGTTGAAGACTGCTGAACTGATTTCTAAACATATATTTTCCCAACCTGCTACTCACCGTAGTCTCCTCCTCTCCGACCATCTCATCTGCTCAGAAATCATCATCCTCTAAGGTGTTCTCAGCCTCTTCTTCATTAGAAGCCTTAGGAAATACAAAACCGATACCTTGTGGATACGACTCCCCTCTAGCCCAGGCAGAGTATCTATCAATCATCCTGTGGTCTAGTAGCTGGAGTGGCAATTGCACAAACTCATCACCTGACCATCTGACGCCTGACTGCCTTCACAACCCACATATGAGAGATGGGTGTTGCAGTCCGCCTGAGAATAGCCCGCGCAGACATCGTTGTATTGAGAAACTGATGATCGAGCCGATGTTGATGTCGAAGTCCTTTATAATTGCATATAGTAGTAGCACTTTTTCCTTTGTCACATCACTGGTATGCGTTGAGGGGAATAACTTCACGTATAAAAATGCATACCATATCTTTCCATATAAGCTGAGGTCCTTGCTCAGGAAAATCATGCCACCCTTTCGCCCTTTCACCCAAACTGTGTCAGGTTTAGATATTTCTGTCAAGATCTGGTCATAGTTGGTGTTACTATCTCTGAGTTGAGCATATTGGCACACTTTAGGGGCTCACAGATTGTAATATGCATTGATTGCCTCTGCACTGAAGGGAACCTGCTTACCCCTCATAAATGCCGTATACGGCGCCCTGTCCTCAGCGTTTGCGTAGAATTCTTTCACCACATTTACTATGGTTGGGTCTGGATCATCAATGAACATTTCCTAGCCCTGTTCATGTATTTGTCTCCTCATCTGGCCATCGAATGAATTCGGTGCCAGACCCCTCTCAGGTGTTAGTGCTTTGGGCACAAGATAGTCATATTTATCTGTGGCGTTTGCACTAATGAACTTTCTTCTGTCAAATGCTCTGATTGGTGGTGAAGAACCTGAACCCTTGCCCCTTTGATGTTTAGATGGTGTTTTTGATGCCATTCCTCTTAATACAGTCAACAATAACCCCCAACTTCTTCTTTGGTAATAACACAAACACGTGGTGTGCTGACAATGCCCAAACTAAACAATTGAAACTTAAACTTTGAAGAAAACAGATAACATTGGCTTACCCAAACTGAATTCTCCACTTAATGATGATTGAGTAGTGGTTGATTGAGCACATTGTTCAATTCCCCCTTTCTACCTTACTGCAACCCAAAATTGTTAAAACCCTAGCTTATGTTAACTGAAATTGAGAGGATTGGTGAAGATGTGGTGTAGAATTGATGATTTAGGGTTTAGATTATATAGAGTAGAGGTTGTGTGAGAAATCAAAGGAGTAGGAGATGAGTTGAAAGGAGTTCGTGGGTTATTTCGTGGGGAAGGAGTGCTTGTGTTTCGGTTTTGGAGAAAGGAAGTGGAGAGGTGGGATAATACCAAGTCCAGCCGGCTTTAAAATTTTTTACAGGTTCCCGGCGGGGGGTATTTGTGCTATAAAGGCCAGTCTGGGCGGGCTATTCCAGAGGACCCCCCCTCCCCCCCCCCCCCGCTGGGGCAAGGGTCCAACTTCTGCCAAACTTCGATTTTTGAGTTTCTTCTCCTCGTATAGATGTCCAATAGCATCCTAAGTACCTAAAATCCATTAGAACCACAATTATGAGATACTGTCATGGAATTTGAGCACGAATGATGAACATAACTAAAAATCAATAACTAACGAACTATGAATTACACAAAATTGAAGTAAGCGATACTAAAATTACGAACTAAACTACAAATTAAAAAATAGAGTAAAATACTATAATTGATACAAAAATTGGGTTGCCTCCCAATGAGCCCTTATTTTTGAGTCTTTGAGCCTGACTACTCCCTGTTCATGGTGCATCGACAAGTGTGATTGCAGTGGCTTCATTGTCGATGTTGCCACCCCAGTAATTCTTTAACCGCTGCCCATTGACTTTGAATGTTTCAAGAGGATTCCTGCTATACAGTTCAATGGTGCCATGTGGGAAAATAATCTTGATCATAAATGGCCCCAACCATTGGGATTTGAGCTTTCTGGGGAACAACCTCAGTCTTAAGTTAAATAGTAACACAGATTATCCAGGTTCAAATTTTCTCTGCAGAATCTTTTGATCGTGCCACTTCTTGACTTTTTCCTTATAGAGTTTTGAGTTCTCGTAGGCTTGCAGTAGAAATTCTTCAAGTTCATTCGATTGGAGTAATCTCTTCTCACCTGCAGCTGTTTGATCAAAGTTGAGTTTTTGGATTGCCCAATATGCCTTATGTTGTAATTCCACTAGGAGGTGACATGTTTTCCCGTAAACCGATTGATACAGAGACATCCCAATTGGTGCTTGTATGCTATCCGATAAGCCCATAAAACATCGTCTAACTTTAGAGACCAGTCCTTTCTATTCGGATTCACCACCTTCTCTAAAATTCGCTTCACCTCTCTATTGGAAACCTTAGCTTGACCACTAGTTTGGGGATGATAAGTTGTGGCAACCCTGTGACTGACCCCGTACTTCGCCAATAGAGCTGTAAAGGACCTATTACAGAAGTGACTTCCCTCGTCACTTATGATTGCTCTTAGCGTGCCAAACCTTGTAAAAATATTCCTCTGTAGAAATTTTAGAACCACTTTGGCATCATTGGTAGGGAGTGTTACGGCTTCAACCTACTTTGATATGTAATCCACAGCTAGCAGAATGTACAAATTGTTGTATGATGGTGGAAAAGGTCCTATGAAGTCTATCCCCTATACATCAAAAACCTCGACTTCCATGATCGTGTTGAGCGACATCTCATTCCTTTTTGATAAATTGCCCACCCTTTGGCATCTATCACAATTTCTCACGAACTGACGGGCATTGTTGTATATGGTAGGCCAGTAGAATCCTGGCTGAAGTATCTTAGCCGTTGTTCGCTCACTCCCATAATGTCCCCCATACGCAGATGCGTGGCATTCATGCAAGATATTCTTCACTTCGCTGTAAGGCACACATCTATGGATCATTTTATCTGCACACTGTCTGAAGAGATAGGGTTCATCCCACATGTACCACTTGACATCATGTAGGAACTTCTTTTTCTGCTGACGTGTCAAATCGGGGGAAAGGATCTTGCTCACCAAGTAATTGGCAAAATCCCCATACCATTGAAACTCAGAGTTTACTCCAAATAGTTGCTCATCTGGAAACGACTCGTTGATTAAACACTTATCTGTCCCGTCCTTATCTAGATTTTCTAATCTCGAAAGATGATCCGCCACTTGATTTTCTGTCCCCTTCCTATCTTTTATTTCTAAATCAAATTCTTGAAGGAGTAGAATCCATCTGATGATCCTTGGATTAACATCCTTCTTTGATATCAGATAACGAATCGCCGAGTGATCTGTGTATACCACCACCTTTGTTCCAATCAAATAAGCTCTGAATTTGTCAAAGGCGTATACCACTGCAAGTAATTCCTTCTTAGTGGTTGTATAGTTTAATTGGGCATTCGTGAGAGTTTTGCTTGCATAGTATATGGCATGAAATATCTTCACACATTAATTCAAATGGCATTGTCCAATCAGGTGCTATGATTACTGAAGATGTAGTTAATTTCTTTTTCAACTGCTCAAACGCTGACATGCACTCTTCATCAAAACTAAAAACTACATCTTTCTCTAAGAGATTGCATAGTTGTTTAGCAATCTTAGAGAAATCCTTAATGAACCTTCGGTAGAATCAGACGTGCCCAAGAAAACTACGGATTCCCTTAACTGAATTCGGCGGTGGAAGATTCTCTATTGTGTCCAACTTTGCCCTATCAACTTTCAAACCCTTTGCAAAGACTTTGTGCCCAAGGATAATTTATTCTTCAAACATAAAGTAGCACTTCTCCCAATTCAGCACCAAGTTTGTTTCCACACAGCGTTTTAGAACCATGACCAGATTTTCAAGACATATATCAAAAGTGTTCCCATAGACTGAGAAGTCGTCCATGAAAACTTCAACATTCCTCTCCACCATGTTTGAAAAGATGGCCATCATACATCTTTGGAAGGTCGCTGGTGCATTACACTACCCAAAGGACATCCTCCTAAATGCAAAGGTGCTATATGGGCATGTGAAGGTGGTATTTTATTGATCCTCAGGAGCTATGACTATCTAGTTGTACCCCAAATATCCGTCCAGTAAGCAATAATATTCATGCCCAGCCAAACGGTCCAACATCTGATCAATAAAGGGTAGAGGAAAGTGGTCATTCCGGGTTGCCTTATTAAGCTTTCTGTAGTCCATACAATCCCTCCATCCAGTCATTGTCTTCATCGAAATCAGTTCATTGTCGTCGTTTGTCACAATTGTCATTCCACCCTTTTTGGGGACACATTAAACTGGACTTACCCATTAACTGTCTAAAATCGGGTAAATTATTCCAGCATCCAACCATTTCAAAATTTCCTTCTTTACAACCTCTTTCATGATCGGATTTAACCTTCTCTATTGTTCCACTGTTGGCTTTGAGTCCTCTTCCAAGAGAATCTTGTGTATAGAGAATGAGGGGCTTATCCCCTTGATATCAGTGATCATCCATCTTATTGCTGACTTGTACTCTTTAAGCACCCTCATCAACTTACTTTCCTGCAATTCGTTAAGCGCAGATGCAATAATAACAGGTAAAGTATCAGAATTACCCAAATAAGCATACATGAGGTGTTTAGGAAGAGGTTTAAGCTCAAGAGTGGGTGGCTCCTCCAGTGAGGGTTTCATTCATGCTGAAGCCTTTTCTTCAGTGTGTAATGGCTCGAATGGTGCCTTGAACCTGCTTACTGCAAGTAGTCCATGAATTCTGGATCATCCAAGTCATCATCTCTTAGTAGAGTATTTTCCAATAGATCTCTGACCAAACCTTTAACCAAGTCTTCATTTACCATCCTGTCGATCACATCCATTCTGAAACACTCTTCCTCATCTGTAGGTAACCTCATGGCCTTGAACACATTGAATTTTATTTCTTGGTCTTGTACCCTCATTGTTAACTCCCCTTTCTGAACGTCAATGAAAGTTCTCGGGGTAGCCAAGAATGGCCTCCCTAAGATGATTGGGATATTCTTGTCCTCTTCATAATCCAAAATAATAAAATTAGTTGGGAATATAAACTTATCCACCTTAACTAAAATGTCTTCAATAATCCCTCTTGGATAAGTCACTGATCTGTCCGCTAACTGAAGCGATATGTTTGTAGGCTTAGGAGCTGGCAAACCCAACTTAGTATATACTGACAAAGGCATGAGGTTCACACTTACCCCCAAATCACACAAATACTTGTTGAAGGCCATGTTACCGATTGTGCAAGAAATGGTAAAACTCCTCGGATCCTTCAACTTTGGAGGCAACTTTTTCTATAGTACTACATTGCATTCCTCCGTTAAAGCCATAGTCTCATAGTCCTCTAATTTCTTCTTCCTCGACAGAATACCCTTCATAAATTTGGCGTAGCTCGACATTTGTTCTAGGGCTTCTACAAACGGAATGTTGATCTGTAACTTATTGAAGACTTCCAAAAACTTAGAGAACTGCTTGTCCAATTTCTATTTCTGCACCCTCTGCATAAATGGTGGCGGAGGATAAACAACAGGCTCAACATCTGTCTAACTCTTGTCCACTTGCTTGTCCTCACTATGTTTCTCTTTAACCAGTTTATCTTCCTCTTGTTTGACATCTTTCTTTGTTAAATTTTCTGCATTCTGTCCCTCAAGATGCTTTTCCACTTCTCAAAGTGATTGCTTGACACTGTTCATGATTCCCCTTTGAATTCTTCTCTTTGTCACTAGGTAAAGTCCCTTGATGTGACACCCCCAAATCCGGGTTACCTAACCACCAGGTTTGATGCTCACAATCCATCATCTAACTACCCATTCATTATGAATATAAACATACATATCATTAATTAATATCATTAATATAATATCCCAGGTTTTCTAACCTTAACAAAATAACCATACCTTCAGATGTACAAAAAGGTTTACACATAATATCACAATAGATAAAGTTTATAAGAACTACTCCTGCACTTTGGTCTTGCCTTTGTCTTTCTCTGACCCTCCTGCTACTTCATTCTTAGCTTAAATACTATATTAATGCAAGGGTGAGCAACGAGTTTGCTCTGCAAGTTAAAACACACAATAAAGAATGTGAATCAAGAATATTAGAATCTAGATTCGTCAAAATTTTAATAAAGTTCAAAGGACTTCGAAGTAGCTGAATAAATCATTTATCGATATCAAGAAATTATCGATTTATAAGCTAAACAAAAATTCAATAAAGAAAGAGTAAAACTCCTTCGAAGTTTCAACAATGTTCAATTGATTAACAAGAGACAATTCTACGTAATAACAAAGTGGAATATTTCTAGATTTTATGTTGAGTGATCACAATGGATCATGAACAAATAAAGGAATTATCCAATATACAATACTAAATTTCCCCCAGGAGTACCAGTTAATCATAAAGATTAAATCATACACCTCCGCAAGTACATAAAGTGATCAACTTCATTGTACCCTATATTATGCATAATACTCAAGCTAGCGTAACGACCGTATATCCGACCACAAAGTTCCCTTTAATATAAAGGTTGTTCATATCAATCTTATATCAATAGTTTGTATCGCAATAATATAGTTTGGATTTAAAGAAATGATATGATTTTAACAGATAATATCTATATCAATATAGCCAAAACAATTGGCATTGACCTTTCACTAACAATCTAGTTCAAAAACGTATTAAGTTTCAACAAATATTAGTCTCGCCAAAATAATTAGCAAAGACAGCTAAAAAACTATTCAATAATAGGCAAAAATCAAATTACCCTATTTGCAATCAACAATAATATTTATAGATGTGAATAACCAACAATAGTTATTCACCCGTCATGCTTTCGAATTTAAAACCCAGTTTGAGTTAATAAACTTGCACTAACTATGAATAATCTATAATAAATATTAGATGTGGAATAATCCGCAATAATTACCCACTACTATGTTTGAAAAGTAATAACTCGAGATTGAATTAAGGAAACTTGCTTTGGTCGCTGACTACTGCTACAGAATATAACTTAGTTGCGTTTGAAAGACCTATAATCAACAATATCGGTCACACAATTAGCGTAACACATCACAAAATATAATACTGTCATTTAAAGTCACTATATCACTTAATCACGTAATCATGTAATCACAACAGTGTTTAGAATCTATACTAACACTTATCAGGTCTAACTATGTCAATCTGGTTGGACCTCGGTATTAATTTGGTGTCCTAGTCACCCTATCAGATAACTTAACGAGTTTATTTTTAATAAAACTCTATTCTGTAGCTTCAATATTATTTTAGATAAGTAAAATATCCTTTATAATATTTTTCAGAAGCATATAATTTTTTTTTTTTAAATAATTATTATTTTTTACAATAATTTTTCAAACACCGATATCATTGTTAAATTATTTAAATATTGAATAAGACCATTATCATTAATATTTAAATAATATTAAAATATTAATGAAATTCTGTCAAAATATTAACATTATTTATAATAACTCAAAATAGTTTTAAAACACTAATATTACCTTAAATGATTTTTTAAAATATTTAAAATCATTTTTAAATAATTACCATTAATATTTAAATATTAATGTATTTTTCATCAAAATATTAAAAGTCATTTATTATAATTTAAAATACTTTTAAGTCATTTATATCATCATTAAATGATTTTTAAATCATAAAAACTATTTTAAATCATTTAGTTAATGTAATTATTAAATAAATTTATTATCATTAATATTAAATTATTAATAAAATTTATCTCAAAATATTAAAAGTCATCTTTTATAACTTAAAATATTTTTAAACACTTTATTATCTTTTAAAATGATTTTTAGAATATTAAAATTATTTTTAACTAATTTATTTAATATACTTATTAAATAAATTTAATATCATTAATATTCAAATAAATAAAAATATTAATGAAAATTATGTCAAATTATCAAAAGTTAATATTTATAACTTGAAATAATTTTTAAAACTCATTTTTGAATTTTTAGGAATTATTTTCTATTTTTATCTATTTATTAAAAATTAATATAATTAATTTTAAAAAAACGCTATCATTAAAAGGCTTTCTACCGATGAAATCATCATCGATGGTGTTCTTGAGCCTCAAGAACATTCATAGTCAGTCTTAAGGTGCCTACTTTGACCAGCTTTAATTCATTGCTCATGATATTTCTAGGCATGTTAATGCCCTGATTATGTAGTATTGATGTAATACTACATGTACCAACAATAATCAAGGTCAAACTACATCACACAATGGATCGCTAATCCTTCAAAATAGATGTCAGGCCCTTCCTAGGTTTTTTGGGTTACCCAGAAACCCAGTCAGTGCTTGATAGCTACTTTGTGGCTTCTATAACTTGATTTGTGGTTACTGTTTAGGCGTTTTAGTGTTACATTCTTGTAGTCCTCATTTAATACTCGATAAAATAAATATATAAATAAATATTGAATAATAAAAATTATTTTGTTTTATATTATATTAATTGTATTTTGTCTTTTCTTTGGGTCAAAATAGTCATTTAATTTATGTGGGTTAGTAAATATGAATAAGTGTGGATATATTAAATTTAATAAAATTTGGGCATTTAAAACTAATTGGGTCTAATTAATACTTGTTTAATATTAAATCCCATTAAAAATAGGAGAGTTATTTAGAAATATTTATAAATAAATAACAATTGAAACCTAAACTTTCTTATTACTTATACGCATTGAAAAAGAAGCGGCGCCACACCAGTTAGAGAGATTGAGAGAAGGAGGCTCATGCAATTCATTTTGGGTTGAAGAAAGAAAAAAGTAAGTAAAGTAAATTCTTTTGCTATTATGTTTGTACTATTAATAAAGTTAGAATGAGATCATACTGAAGAATCAAAAACAATTGTTTTTTCCCTTTTATTTAATATATATAATTATTAACTATTGAGTCGTACCATTGGAATACATATGTATATGTATGATTATTTTTTTTCTTTGCTGTTGATTCGTTATTAATAGAATAAGGAATTCATTAACTTGAAGCTACTGTGTTAACATTGAATGATGTATAATATTCATGTATAATATAAAAGGATTGCACATGGATTACTTTTGTAATCATGATTTTTGAATAAGGCTTATTCCTATAATTAATTGTTAAAAATATGTGATTTGGTATTATGTAGGACTAACAGAGAATTTAAAATTAGAAATTTACAGAAACATAATAATAATAATAATAATAATAATAATAATAATAATAATAATAATAATAATAATAATAATTTTATAATAATTAATAATAATAATAATAAAAAAATGAGTTTCTTGAAGATTTAAAGATGAAAAGAATAATTTTGCAAACGTACTTATATTAATTATTATTTTGTTTAATTAGTTCGAACGGTGGGAGTTAATGAATTATATTTGAGGTTATAATTTTGGGTATTACATTGCTTACTCCAGGTACGAATTCTGTACTCCTTCAGCGATACTCTTATTAAATTTAATTCGTTCGTTTTGTTTCTAGTTTCGAAATTAGTTATTGTTTTCCATAATTATTCATTCTTAAATTCATGTGATATTTTCGTCTTGGTATTGATACTCAAAACTCGTGTTTGTAATCTTGATCTAGTGTATCATCTTTTGTATTTATTTTAATTTTTGTAGATATACATGTCAATATATTTTGGAGACTTTGTGTGGACGGTTCGTTTAAGTTAACATGTACATATTAGAACCCTTTGTGTTGATATTGTGTCGCATGTGTTGTGACATTATATCTTTGTTAGAATATACCGTAGGGTATATCTGAGCTATAACCACCTGTGGGGGTACCACAGGCATGTCTTCTTGGCACCGAGGCATGACACCTTTCGTGATTTGCAGGATCACCCACCTGCCTCGCTTTGTGCTCGAGTAGGAGTTGGCCATTTGGTATTTTGTTGTGGGAGGCGTATGGGTTGACCCTAGTTTTTTGTTCTGTTCTATTTCGTGGAGTGGTGATGTTTGTGCCAAACACGCCTTTCAATTTTGTATGCATCTGGATTGCACAGTCCGATGTGTGATTGCTTGTATGACATTATTTTTTTCTTTTTTTTTTTGCTAAATTTAGACTGAATATAAAAAAATAAAGGAAATTACAAGCCTCATGGGAAACCCCAATCAGAATATAGCATAGACATCATAGGACAGGCCCTATGATGTCATAACTATAAAAGATTACATGGCAAATCGCCAATGAAGAAGTGACAAAGAACACTAACCATCTATTACAAAACAAAGCCCAACAAGACCACTAACAAGGAGACATAACATTAGAAGCAAAGAAAAATACTAGCAGCAGATGATGCGGCTACAAAGCAGCAGCTACAGATCATACAACTACAGAAATAACAAGACCCAGAACAGCAGCTACCGAACATGCAGACTCACAACAGACTCACAGCAGACTCATAACATCAACTAAAGATCATGTAGATTCACAATGAGACTCAAACCAAAGAACATAATGTACTCAATGCAGTAGTAGTAACACAACAACAAAGAAGAATAAATAATCGAGCCCAATTGAGGACCAATCGACAAAGAATGCTTTCAACCACATCAAGCGGTACAAACAAAACCGAGACAATCGTGTAGATACCAAAACGAAATGAAATGCAAGTATAAATTTCATGAGCGGAACATCACGCATGCAAACCTGAAGTGATAACTCAGCCCACATCCCAACCAATGACAGCTGCCCATCAGTAGAAGAACTACCCAGCACCAGCTACAACAGTACCAACCCGAAGCAGACAGGAGAGCTAAGATAATAATCACCTGCCAAGAGAAGCAGAACCAACCACACCCTTGTGAGCACTCCAGACAAAAATAGATCCAAGAATCCATACTTACAGCAAGAACAATTACAATACAAGATGATGGAAACAAGCCTTAGATCCAAGTTTTTGAAATCGAGCATATGTGTGAAGGCGACACTTGATAATATGGATAATATCATGGAGAATGACCCGAACAGGGGTAGCCTTATTTGAAAAAATCCTAGAATTACACTCTTGCCAAATCCGATACACAACAGTAGCAAAGCCAAAAAGTAATAGACCATGCTTGAAGTTAGGGCCAGAGCTACAACTAAGGAAATCAGTTATCGAAGACCAACTTCGACTCAACCCTCTCCAGCCACAATGTCTGAGGGTAGCGACCAGAAGCTGAAAGGAAAACCTACAATGGAAGAATAGGTGAGGAAGGTTTCCCTCTCAGTAGAACAGAGGACACAAAGGGGGTTCATTTCCATACCGAACATGATAAGCCTATCAATAGTCCGAAGACCTTTGTGGAAAGCAAGCCAAATAAGGAAAGAGTACCAAGGAGGGACCATGCTGTGCCACACCATGTTATGACATCCCACTGTTAAACCCACTTTGCGAATGGAACACCAAAAAGTAGAGGTTTTAATATCCTTAGCCCTGATGCCATCCCATAGGATATCATCATGAGTAGCAGAGTTACATAACCTTGACATATCAAAAGAGTTCCAGAATTCAATAAGATCATTATGGTTGGATGAGGGGAGGACCCAGCAAGAGTTAAGGATGATTAACCGACCGAGGCAAAGCAGGACCAAGGCCAGAGTTAATAATCAAGGGGGAATGAGTGGAAGAAGCGAAAGGAGAATGACCAAGCCATGGGTCAAACCAAAGACTAGTAAAAGCACCATTACCAATAGAATAGGAAATGTGCCTACATGCAATAGTTCGAAGATTGAGAACTTTCCTCCAAATCCAAGAATAATCCAAGGGAATAGGAAGAATCTAGAAATTTTTTTTCTTTAGATGGACAGCAAGAACCCACTTAGCCCAGTAAGAAGAGGAGGGAGTAATGATTTGCCATAGATACATCAGGATATGAGCTTTGTTCCAATCTTTAAGGTTCTTAATAGCCAACCCCACTTCAGCAAAGGGAAGAAAAATTTTGCTCCAAGCAACTTTAGCGCCATATTTATCCATAGAAGGTCCTTTCCAGAGGAATCTAGACATAGAAGATTTTATGTCATTTATAGCAGAGGCGGGGAGAATAAAATGAGCAGACCAATAAGCTTGGATAGAGTGGATAACTGATTTGATCAATTACAGTCTACCAACATAGGAGAGGAATCTATTGGTCCACGAAGAAATCTAGGATTTAATCTTTTCAAGGAGAGGTTGGCAGTCCGCAAGACTAAGTTTAGTAGTGATCAAAGGAACACCAAGAAACTTTGCAGGGAATACACCCAGCTGGAAACCCAGGCAAGACAGGATTTCATCGCTGGTATCAGGAGGAACATGTGAAAGAAAGCACATACTCTTTGAGGCAATGATGCGCAGGCCAGACTGAAAAGAGAATTGATCGAGGCAAAGTTTCGTTTCATCATTCTTTTATTTTATATTCACACTGGGCATTTGGCTCATGCTGTATTTTTCTTCCGCCATGTAATCAGGGGGATCAAAGGCAAGTGTGAAGAGAGCTCCCTTTTATCTAAATGGTTTAGAAATATTATATTTAGGTTGTGATACATTAGTTTGTTTGGAATTGTAATAATTATTTTAGATGGTGATTTGAACCAGTTTGACATTTATTATGACTTGTGGTATTTATCGGATATTTAGACTATTCTTTTGTGGTTTAGAGCCTTGTTATATATTCTTCAATTTTGTTGTGTTTTGAGTAACCTCTCTTTCTATTTCAGAAAGAGGGTGTTATAGAGTTGGTATCAGATCTTAGGTTCTTTCTTGTAGAAAACCTATTTAGGTTTGACCTGTGAGTTATGGGTAGACTTCTGGGTTAGGTTTTGTTCTGTTTGATTTTTTGTTCAGCTATCATATCAGCTATATTCGAATTTGTCTCTAATCTACTTTGTTTATATTCGTGATCTCTTTCTTAGATGACTCATAGATCCGCTAGAGTTGCTGGGAGGCGAGGAAACAATAGGGGAATATGTGAAGGTAATCCCAATGAGCAACCTAATGATCAGATTAATGCTCAATTGGCTACCTTGGTGAATCAGGCGGTGAATCAGGCTTTACCTTAGTTGGTGGCACAAGTTGTATAGGCAATGCAGCAACCACCGCTAGAAATTCCTGAGTAAAAGAATCTGAGAAATAATCGTCAGCATGTAAATGTCGAGGAAGAGAATGCAGATGGTCTTGATCAACGGGTGGTTCCAATGTATGTATGGTTGGAAAGGTTTCAGAAGCAGAAACCATAATCATTTAGTTCAGCTTCGACTCCAATTGATGCAGAGAATTGGATTGCTCATTTGAAGAAGATTTTTGATGTGTTGGGGTGCTCAAAGTGACAAAAACGAGATTTTGTAATTTAATTTTAATATTTATTGAATTAAATAAATATTTTTTGATGATTTAATTATTAGATTAAATAATTAATTGATGAAGTTGTGGTAGATTAATTTAATTATATGTGTTATATTTATTAAATTAATGTGAGAGATTTTATTATTCAAGTATGTAATTATGTGAGCTTATTGAATTAAAAGAAATATTTAATAAGCCTAATATTATTTTAATTAATTTAATAATTAATTAGAGAATTAATAAATTTGACATAATTAATAAATGAAAAAATTTAATTATGTTACTATATGAATTAATGAATTAATGAAATTATTATATTTTATTTAAATTAAATTAAATAAGATATTTGAATTTATTGTAAATGGGTGTGACATTATTAAACTATATTATAAGAAATTAATTAAATTAAATGGAAATGAGTCTTTTTAAGAATAGCCAAACAAGCTCTATTATGGAGGTTGAGAGCTTAACCCATGATGATCGATTAATCTCCACCACCACGCCAAGAATTTAAATTTATAAATTATTTTCTTTTCTTTACATTTTTTTTTTAAAAAACTTGAGAAATCGAGAGAAATTGAGAATTTGTGAAGGAGGAAATTGTGAGTTGTGTGATTGAAGAAGAATCTCGAGAAAGGATCATCTCTACTAATCTACACTCTACACTTTGGGTAATCTCTTCAACCCAATTTCTATTTTACGTTATTAAAGTTTTCATGAAAAACGGCTTTCAAGTTCGATAAAATCTCTTAATTGGAAATGGTAGTGATTATGTGGATATATATGTGATAATATGTTAACATAGCATGTTTTTATTATATATTGTATGGTTCCATAACATCGATTTCATAAAAAATATGTCGATATTGTTGCTACAAAATTACAGAGTATAGAAATATGGCCATATGGCCTTACTCTCAAAATTTAATACGTCAAACATATATTTATCTCATAAATTTTTACACTTGTATATAATTATGCATGTTAAAACGAAGAAAATAAACTTCGAATGGACATATTTGGTGTTATAACGAACCCTTAGTGTTAAATTTTATGTTTTGTGTTCAAAACTTTCAAGAACATCAAGAACAGTAAAATTACATCTTTTGATTCTATAATTATGTGTTTTAACTTGTTAAAATCATGCTAGAAGGGTTGAGTAGTAGTTATATATGTACTAAAATGTTTGGGTATGTCTAAATTCATGTAAGAATAAATTAATTGAGAAATTTTGGCCATGTTCTCGCAATTTTCGCGAATTACAGATTCGGTATCTCGTTCGCGTTACCCAATCGCATGCTAAAACCCGCCAACTCCAAGCTTTATGTCAGTCACACACAACCAAGCCACAACGCCAAAGCCAAGCCGCAACGCCAAATAAGTTTATGTTGGTGCCACAGCACCACCACTCGCAGATTGTCCGAAATGAAATTTTTTTATTGTTCAAGTCTAAGAATGTGATAGTAACCTAATCTAATGAACATAAAAATATGTTAGACGATAATAAGACGTTAAAATAGATTCTTAACATGTCAATAACACATTTATATGTGGATTGAATTATTGAATGCATAGTTAGCTTATTGTTCATGAAGTGTAAATTATGTGACAATAAGTGTGTAATTTGACTAAGTATAGTCATAATCCGAAGTTAGACAAAAGAATGAATGAACTTGTGATGACTAGTTACGTTATAATTGACCGGTATTGTGAATGTAAATGGTATGTAGGATTAAATCAAGGAACGTGTATAAATTAACGTAATCTACGCACGAGAGGCAAGTTTCCTAACCCTACTTGTTATCATTATATAAGTTTATAAATTTACCTCTTTACATCGAGCAAATTCTCATTATTATTGATCAAGTCCATTTTGTTATATTAAAGTTTATTAATCTTTTTAAAGTATGATTCTGTTATACAATACTTATTCTATTGTATACCTCTTGAGATTGTTATTCAATTTAAATATCGCTATCGTTGTTGAACCTTGTTAGACTAGCTAACCCTTAATGATTCGACTAGTCCATAGTTGATGAACGCTCTAAATTTCGTAACCCTTGTTGAATTATCCAAACCAAACTTCCTTTGGTGCGACTCTAATGTCAAACCGAGATGAACAACCCTCATAGGGGGGATTACTTATGCTATAATAGCGCTAAGATATTGTGCATAAGATGGTACTAAGGGTCGATCCCCTAAGTACGAGAAGAAGAGTCCATAGTCTTATGATCATTAAAGGTTTCAAGTATAAACACTTGACAACCTAGGACATAGTTCAAGGTCTTATGACCCTCGTAAGTTCTTTTTTTGATTCTTGTTATTCATTCTTGATTCAAAAGCCGAAGTTTTCCTATTTCGTAAGTCTTTGATTCATTCGCATGTTATTATTTTATTGTTATATTGTTATACTTGTGGGCAATCGTGCTCACTCTTGCGTAATAATAACATTGCGCTTAAGAACGAAAAGATCCGACGAGCCTTCCACTAGTAAAGGCAAGGGCAAGATTAACAAGTGATGAAGACTTGTTGTTTATGTGATTATGTATTTATGTTTGCACTTGATGTTGTTTAAGACTTGTTATTTGTTTATGATTCCAAGATGATGTTTAAGGTTAGTTTAACCTCGGATTGTATTTATTATTATTCAGATGTTGTAACCCCATAAGGGGGAAGATTTATTTCTATCTATTGCATGGTTTGCATTTATTATGGGTAGATAGATAGATGATATTTGTACAAAGGAACACCAAATCCGCATGGAATTGAAGTACCTGGATTTGGGGGTGTCACAAAGTTGGTATCAAAGTCAGAGGTTATGAACCTTAGGTGGGGGAACAACCTTAGGTAGTAGCCTTTATAGGAGATCGAGAACATAGTGGTGGTAAACTCTTATCGAGTTCTAAGAAATGAATTTCTTAATTCATTAAAGATAATAAAAGACTTTATGTGCTTATGTGATAAACTTATGTGCTCGCAGAGTATATCGATTAGTAATTAAAACTTAAAACCGTGTGTTGTCGGGATGTCGATGTCGATGTTGAGGAGCTAGTCGAGCCGGGAGGAGGAACCCCGAGTACCTACAGAGGAGGAGCCCCCCAGACATTCATGTCGTCAGGGAGCAAGCTTGGTACAGAGAGAGCCATCTCCGCTGATCATCATGTTGGTCAGAGCATGAGCCCTAGACTCGATCCAGGAGGATCCCGAGGAAGAAGAGAGAAGAAGAGGAGTTCCCACCAACTCCATCGATGCCGAGATGTACGATGATGAGTTATATGATCGTAACATAGAGTTACGTGACACTGTTCAGGATCTGACTTAGCGGACGATTATTCAGCAGATTACCATCGAGCAGAAGGATAGGGAGATTGTGACTGACACACGTTTAGGAAACGTGGAGTGGGATTTAGTTCACGAGAAGGGTCAAACCGAGGAGAAGTCCGAAGAAATAGAGAAGTTGAAGAAGGAACTGAAAGAGATCTCAGAAAGGCTGACCATAGCAGAGGAGGGCTGGGTAAGAGAGTCACGTCAGCTTGATCTTGCGTAAGAGGATTGTCGTGGCAAAAGAAGGCTAAGCTCGGGAGACGATTCTACACTTCAAAATGCAATGGATGAGGCCTCAGATCGAAGTTATGAGATACCCAATTCAGTTCAAAGGACTACCATCAGATATGCTAGATCGCAGGACGATGTCCCGCATCATGGAAGAGGAACGTGGCAAGGCTATTCAAATACTTTAACAGTGCAAAGGATAGGATTAGTTTAATTATGTGAAAACCTATCCGTAGTTAAAGATGTAAATTCATGTGTTTATAAACAAAGGAATATTTTAATGTTTTAAATCTCAGAGATTCTTTATCTCGGATAGTTGATGTAAATAGCAAAGTGATGCTATCGCTTGATGTTAAAACTTTCATTTGAATAAATATCGAGTTTATTGATATAATGTGTTAAGTGATTATGTTTAAATGTTTTAGTTGAGCCTTAAATGTTTAAGGGATTGAATAAAGACCTAATAAGCATATATTCTTAATGTAAATATGCCGCCAAGAAGAAGACAAAACCGTCAACAAGCCCAAGAAGAACGAACAAACAACAACAACGACACCAATGCTAACCCTGTTCAAAGAATCGGTGAACCTATTAGCCGGAGCAATTAATAATCAACCTCAAGCTCCACCGAATACATCGCTCAAGGATTTCAAGGCAGGTGGGACCGCCAGAGTTTAAGGGCTCCATGAACCCGATCAAGCTCAAACTCAAGTTATGGAGATGGAGAAAGTGTTTGATGTCGCCAGAGTAAGAGAGAGACCGTAAAACCGCCACGCGACGCTCATGCGCCAAATCCAAGCCGCTTATTGGTGGCGGCAAAACAAGGTACGGGAGAGAAGGTGTGATAACCGGAGAGATTCAAGGAGATGTTCTTCGAGATGTATTTTCCGACCAAATTTCAGTAACCAAAAATGGAGGTCCAGCTCGGAGTTGAAACAGGGAATATGTCCGTAGCGTATATGCGGCAAGATTCAACGAGTTGGCTAGGTTCGCCACATATCAAGTGCATACCGATGAGAGAAAAAGCAAGATGGTTTGAACAAGGACCAAGCCTCGTTGTATAGTAAGGTGTCAATGTTTCAATTGAACACGTTTGCTGGGTAATAGAGAAAGGCCATACTACCAAAGGTGGAAGCGATGCAGTAACTAAATATAATCAGATCAAAAAGAAGAAGAAGAGAAAAATGAAGGAATTAACAAGACCGTGGAAGTAACACGGAGGTAGTAATAATCAAGAGAAAGTGGTCTCGATAACTCATCAACTGAAATCAACAAGGAGGGCGTAAAGAGAGGATCAAGTATGTCCCAACCATGCAAAAAGCTCATCCGGGAGTTTGCATGAAGGGAAAACGAGTATGCTACAATTGTGGTCGAAGGCCACATAAAGACCTAACCGCCCTAACCCAAAGAAGGGTGCCCCGCTTTCACTTGTGGCTCAAAGGATCATCTCGCAAGAGATCGTCCTAAGAAAGGATCCGAGGGGCAAGATCGAGGGGAATAGAGGAAACAATGGTGGAAGCACTCGACTATCACAGACCAATCAGAACCAACCGAATCGACCGCCGTAACATTCAACATGATAAAGACAGATGCAATGCCCTCGTGATGTGGTGTCGTATCATTCCGATCAATAAAGTTAATGCTTATGTATTATTTGATTCGGTGCTACTTGTTCATTTATATCCGATGACTTTGCTAAGAACTTAGAATTGCTTAAGGACGAAGTTAGAATACCCCATGAACATAGAAATTGCGAATAGAGAAATAATCCTCATTAAGTACGTATATAAGAACTCAGAGAGTGGATATTAAGGGTAATATCATGAACGTAGATCTTATCCCTATTCGACTTGGAGAATTTGACGTTATCTTGGGTATGGACCGTTATCCAATTATGGGGCAGAATTGATTGCTAAAGAAGGTATTAACCTTATGACTCCGCCAAAGGTTGTGTTTTATGGTAGCAAGTCGCCAGACAAGCGAGTTGTCTCGACGATGATGCAGCCGTGAAGTTGTTAAGACAAGGTCGTGTAGATATCTAGCTTACATAGTCGACAACAGAAAGAGAATCCAAAAATAGAGGAGATACCAGTAGTGAGGGATTTCATAGACGTATTTCTGGACGATTTGCCAGGACTTCCACCAGATAGAGCAGTTGAATTCGTGATCGATTTGGCTCCAGGAACGGCTCCAATATCGAAGGCACCGTACCGAATGGCACCGGTAGAGATGAAAGAACTGATGGTTCAACTACAAGAATTACTGGACAAGAAGTATATCCAACCGAGCGTATCGCCGTGGGGAGCGCGAAGGATGGGACAATGCGGCTCTGCATCGACTATAGAGAACTGAATAAAGTCACGATTAAGAATAGATATCCATTACCAAGGATCGATGACTTTGTTTGATCAATCAAAGGAGCGAGATACTTTTCAAAGATAGACTTGAGGAGTGGTTATCATCAATCAAGGTGAGACCAGAGGATGTTCCAAAGACAAAGATTCGTAATACGATATGGTCACTACAAATTTTTGGTAATGTCATTCGGTCTAACAAATGCTCCTCGCAAAGATTTATGGATCTTAATGAATAGGGTGTTTAAACCATTTTGATAAATTCGTGGTGGTATTCATCGATGACATTTTGGTATACTCAAAAACCAAGGAAGAACATGAAGAACATTTGAAGGCAACGTTAGAGGCATTGAGAAGAGAGAAGTTGTACGCTAAATTTTCAAAATGTGAATTCGGATCGAAAGAGTACAATTTCTTGACATGTGATCGATAAGGATGGAATTTCTGTGTGATCCTCTCCAAAGTCGAAGTCATGATTAATCGGGATCACCAAGACGCCACGAGTAAAAGAAGTTTTCTTTCGGATCGGTGTTATTATAGAAGATTCATTCAGACTTTTCCAAGATCGCAACTCCATTGATTTAATTTGACTAGAAAATCGGTGAAATTTGCTTCGACGGAGAAGTGTGAGGAAAGTTTCCAAGAGCTTAAGAAGAGGTTGAGTTCGGCACACCGTGTTATCTCTTCCTGATGACTCAGAAATTTTGTGGTTTATAGTGATGCATCGCATAAAGGACTTGGTTGTGTGCTTATGCAAAATGGCGAGTCATTGCACAGTATGCATGCACACACGACAATCAAGGATTATGAGAAGGGGTATCCCACCCACGACTTGGAGTTAGTCATGTGGTATTTGCTTTTGAAAATCTGGAGACACTATCTCTATGGGGAGAAGTGTGAAATATATACGCACTACAAGAGTCCTAAATATATTTTTACACGTATGACTTGAATATGCACCAAAGAAGGTGGTTGGAGTTAATTAAGGACTATGATTGTGAGATTTTATACCATCCGTAAAGCAAATGTGGTTGCCGACGCCTTAAGTAGAAAGGGTCGAGAAATTAATGATGTCGATCGCTCAGAGGAGCTAATTTCAAAGAATGGAAAAGTCGGAATTGGAAGTGAGGTATCCTATGGAGATAGACGGAAGTTGTTCCAAATGCAAGTCGGTACAACTTTACTCGATAAAATTAAGGAGGCTCAACTTCGTGATGAAAGAATGTGAGAAAGTGAAAAGAAAATATCTCAAGGGACCGAACCAAGATTCAAAATGGATGTTGAGGGACTACTAAGATTTGAGAGCGTAATTTGGGTACCGCCAAAGGCCGTAGATTAAGGAAGACATTTTGAATGAGGCTCATAGCTCACGATATTCGATTCACCCCGGTAGTACTAAGATGTACCAAGATCTTCGACAACATTTCGTACCAAATTTGAAACGAGAGGTTGCAGAGTGTGTTGCCAAGTGTCCGATATGTCGAAAAGTGAAAGCAAGTAACATCGTGAGGCCGAGTGGGTTACTACAACCTTTAGAGATTCCGTAATGGAAATGGGAACATATTACGATGGATTTCGTGGTCAGCCTTCCCGACAACTCGTAAAGGCTACGACGCAAAGATGGGTTATCGTCGATCGATCGACAAAATCCGCACACTTCCTTCCGATCAAAATCGATTTAACTTAGATCACTGGCAAGGTTATATGTGAAAGAGATTGTTTCGAGGCACGGAGTCCCGTGTCAATTGTTTCATAGAGATCCGCGCTTACATCAAACTTCTAGAAAACGCTCTACAGAATGCATGGGTACACAGCCATGAATGAGTACGATATATCACCCTCAAATAGATGGGCAGAGTGAAAGAACGATTCGTATATTAGAAGATATGTTAAGAGCTCAGATAATGGACTTTAAAGGAAATTGGGATGATCACTCTACCGCTCGTAGAGTTCTGGCACAACAATAGCTACCACGCTTAGTATTGGCATGCCGCCTTATGAAGCGTTATACTACGTAAAGTGCGTAACTCCGCTATACCGGGATGAAGTTGGCGAAAAGACAAATTTACTAGGCCCAAATTGGTACAAAGCAGATGAAAAAAATAGTCAAAGTGATCCAATAAGAAGACCGATAGCAAATCAAGATAGGCGTAAGAAATACGCCGATCCACACCATAAAAATGTTGAGTTTGAATCGGTAGTTATGTGTTCTTAAGGTCTCTCCTCGAAGGGAAAGATCAGATTCAAAAGAAAGGGAAATTAAGCCCAAGATTCATTGACCTTTGAGGTACTACTGAAGAATCGAGAGAGGTTATGTATGAGGTAGCCTTACCTCCAAAGACTCGAGAATGTCCACAACGCCTTCCATGTTTCAGCTTTTACGACCCTACAAACCCGATTACAAGCACGTGATTGAATATGAACCCCTACATTTTGAAAAAGACTTATCTTACGAAGAAATTCCTATTCGATTGTCGATCGAAAAGAGCAAGTTCTAAGAAATAAAGTAATACCTTCGTTAAGGTAATTTGAGGAACCACAACGTCAAGAAGCTACGGGGAACTCAAGAGAATATGATGAAGAATTGAATTATCCTCATTTATTTACTTAAATTATGTGTAAAGCGATTCTCGGGACATAATCTTTGTAAGGGGGAGAAATGTAACGGGACCGAATTGATTGAATCGTGATTCTCGAGGACGTAATCCTTTTAAGGGGGGGAAAGATGTGACAAACGAGATTTTGTAATTTAATTTTAATATTTATTGATTAAATAAATATTTTTCAATGATTTAATTATTAGATTAAATAATTAATTGATGAAGTTGTGGTAGATTAATTTAATTATATGTGTTATATTTATTAAATTAATGTGGAGAATTTTATTATTCAAAGTATGTAATTATGTGAGCTTATCAATTAAAAGAAATATTTAATAAGCCTAATATTATTTTAATTAATTTAATAATTAATTAGAGAATTAATAAATTTGACATAATTAATAAATGAGAAATTAATTATGTGACTATATGAATTAATGAGAAATTATTATATTTTATTTAAATTAAATTAAATAAGATATTTGATTTATTGTGTAAATGGGTGTGACATTATTAAACTATATTATAAAGAAATTAATTAAATTAAATGGAAATAAGCTTTTAAGGTTAGCCAAACAAGGCCTTATTGGGAGTTGAGGCGCTTAACCCATGATCGGATTAACTCGACCACCACAACACCGCCATTTATTATTATATACGCCTTTCTTCTTTTTTTTATTTAATTTTCTAAGTTTAAAAAAAAAAAAAATTCGAGAGAAAATTGAGAATTTGTTAAAGGAAATTGTGAGTGTGTGATTGAAAAAGTATCTGAGAAAGGATCATCTCTACTAATCTACACTCTATACTTTGGGTAATCTCTTCAACCCAATTTCTATTTTATATTATTAAAATTTTCATTAAAATGGCTTTCAAGTTCTGATAAAATCTTTGTAATTGGAAATGGTAGATATTATGTGGATATAAATGTGATGATATGTTAACATAGCATGTTTTTATTATATATTGTATGGTTCCATAACATCAGTTTCATAAAAATATGTCGTATATTGTTGCTACAAAATTACAAAGTATAGAAATATGGTCATATGGCCCTTACTCGCAAATTTAATACGTCAATCATATATTATCTCATAAATTTTATACTTGTATATAATTATGCATGTTAAAACGAAGAAAATAAACTTCGAATGGACATATTTGGTGTTATAACGAACCCTTAGTGTTAATTTTTATGTTTTGTGTTCAAAACTTCCAAGAACATCAAAAACAGTAAAATTACATGTTTTGATTCTATAATTATGTGTTTTAACTTGTTAAAATCATGCTAAAAGGGTTGAGTAATAGTTATATGTGTATTAAAGTTGTTTGGGTATGTCTAAATTCGTAAAAGAATAAATTAATTGGAGGTTTTTAGCCATGTTCTCGCAATTTTTTCGTGAATCGCAATCGAGTATCGTTCGCATCACACCGCACGCCACGCCCGTAGTTAAAATCCTCGCACAGCCTTATGTCCCGTCAACAAAAGAAAGCTCAAGCCAAAGCCGCAGCCAGCCAACATCAAGAAGTCCTATGGTGGCGCCCAAATACCACTCTTGCGCAGATTGTCCAAAAATGAAATTTTTTTATTGTTCAAGTCTAAAAATGTGATAGTAACCTAATCTAATGAACATAAAATATGTTAGACGATAATGAGACGTTAAAATAAATTCTTAACATGTCAATAACACATTTACATGTGGATTGAATTATTGAACGCATAGTTAGCTTATTATTCATGTAGTGTAATATTATGTGACAATAAGTGTGGTAATTTAACTAAGTATAGTCATAATCCGAAGTTAGACAAAGAGAATGAACGATGATGACTAGTTACGCTTATAATTGACTAGTATTGTGAATGTAAATGGTATGTAGGATTAAATCAAGGAACGTGTATAAATTAACGTGTAATCTACGCATTTGAGGCAAGTTTCTTAACCCTACTCGTTATCATTATATAAGTTTATAAATTTACCTCTTTACATCGAGCAAATTCTCGTTATTATCGATCAAGTCCATTTTGTTATATTAAAGTTTATTAATCTTTTCAAAGTATGATCATTATACAATACTTATTCTATTGTATACCCCTTGAGATTGTTATTCAATTTAAATATTAGCTATCGTTGAACCTCGTTAGACTAGCTAACCCTTAATGATTCGACTAGTCCATAGTTGATGAACGTTCTAAATTTCAGAACCCTTGTTGAATTATCCAAACCAAACTTCCTTTGGTGCGGACTCTAATGTCAAACTGAGGCGAACAACCCTTTATAGGGGATTACTTATGCGTTAACATTAAGATGTTGTGCACAGTATGGTACTAAGGGCTGATCCCTCTAAGTACGAGAAGAAGAGTCCATAGTCTTATGACTATTAAAGGTTTCAAGTATAAACATTTGACAACCTAGGACATAGTTCAAAATCTTATGACCCTCAGAAGTTCTTTTGATTCTTGTTATTTGTTCTTGATTCAAAAGCCAAGTTTTCCTATTTCAAAAGTCTTTGATTCATTCACATGTTATTATTTTATTGTTATATTGTTATACTTGTGGGCAATCGTGCTCACTCTTGAGTAATAATATCATTGCAGTTAAGAACAAAAGATTTGACGAGCCTTCCACTAGTAAAGGCAAGGATAAGATTAACAAGTGATGAAAACTTGTTGTTTATGTGATTATGTATTTATGTTTGAGACTTGATGTTGTTTAAGACTTGTTATTTGTTTATGATTCCATACACATGTTTAAGGTTAGTTAACCTGGGATTGTATTTATTATTATTCAGATGTTGTAACCCTATAAGGGGAAGATTTATTTCTATCTATTGCATGGTTTGCATTTATTATAGGTAGATAGATATATGATATTTGTACAAAGGAACACCAAAACCAGGTTAAGGTGCTTTGTGGGAACCTCAACAGGGACTGTAGTAGAACATGCAGAGAAGTTCAAGTGGAGGATTCATTACAGGTATAGCCAACATCTTATTAAACAATAAGTTTACAGATGTGTCAGCAATGGCTAATGCGGCCAAGAATATTGAGATAAAGCGATAGAACTTTTGGTCTTCTAAACCGAAAGGGAGTCAAAAGAGGGACAAAGATGAACAACAGGGTCAAGCTTCTGGTTAGCATGTGAAAAATTAGGGTGGTCAGTGAAACAGGAACCGTGGTGGCCAGCAAGGGCAGTGGCGTGGCCAGAATCAAAGCAGGGGTTATCAACAGATGCCTTAGTAAGGGTAGAATCGTCAACTTCAACTACCTTGGCATGGTCAGAATTGTCAACAGAGGCAGAATCGTTAGCAGGGGCAGAATTAGGGTCGTTATCCGGGACCAACTGGTGGGGGTAACCCAAATCTTATTCTGATAGCCTATTGTGTTACTTGTTGGGCTAATAATCCAGGGAAACAATGTCATAGAGTCACTGGTGCATGCTTTTTGTGTTGACAAATGGGTCATATGGCTAGAGATTATACCGAGCCACGTGGTAATAGTGGAGGTGGTGATAATGGTGGCAATGGAGGTCAGCGTCAGGGTGGATGAGTTTTTGCTTTGATGTATAACCAGGCAGCAGGTGTACCAGGTACTATTTTTGGAACTTTTTTAGTTGGAAATCGTAAGGCATCTATTTTGTTTGATACGGGTTCTACTCATTCCGTTGTTGCTCAGTCTTTTGTTCGGCACCTGGGTGTGTCATCTCATTCTTTAAATTCTGTTATGTCTATTGCTACCCCGATGGGGACTTCTATTGTTATTTCTGATTTGTATCGAGGGTGTGCAATCAGTTTTGGGGATAAGATTCGTAGAGCTAATCTTCTTCTGATGAGTATGTATGATTTTGATGTCATTCTTGGGATGGACTAGTTGGATAAGCACCAGATCACTATTGACTGCCAGGCAAAAAAGGTTATATTTGGAGATGTGAAGTCTTCAGAGTTCATATTTCAGGGTTCACAGCTGAGTAGAGTAGTGAAGTTAATTTCAGCTTTGAAGGCTGGGAAGTTAGTGGCAAAGGGTTCTGAGGGGTATTTGGCGTTTGTGAAGGATACCTCTAAGGGTGAGTCTTGTATTGAGGTTGTTCTAATTGTTCATGACTTTTTCGATGTGTTTCCTGAGGGGCTGAGGTTGCCACCGCAGTGAGAAGTAGAGTTTGCTATTAAGTTTGTTCCTGGTGCAGAGCCTATCTCTAAGGCCCCGTATCCAATGGCACCATTGGAGTTGCAGGAGTTGAAGGAGCAGTTGCAGGAACTATTAGATCGTGGTGTGATTCGGCCGAGTATTTCTCCATGGGGTGCTCCGGTCTTGTTTGTGAAGAAAAAAGATGGGTCTATGAGGTTGTACATAGACTACATGGAGTTGAACAAGATTACCATCAAGAATCGGTATCCATTGCCAAGGATTGATGACTTGTTTGACCAACTTCAGAGGGCAATATATTTTTCGAAGATAGACTTGAGATCATGTTATCATCAGTTGAGGGTGAGAGATGAGGATATCCCCAAGGCAAATTTTCGTACTCGATATGGGCATTACGAGTTTCTAGTGATGCCATTCAGGTTGACTAACGCTCCGGTGGTGTATGGATTTAATGAATCGGGTGTTCAGGGAGTACTTGGACCAATTTGTTATTATCTTTTTTTTTTGCTAAATTTTGTTTGTATAAAAGAACCAAAAGACAATGAACAAGGGAGAACCCCAGAATATAGCATCGTCATCTATGGACATGCCCAAAGATGAGGGGACTATACAAGGAAAAGCCTAATCATCTTTAACTAGTTAAAAGCCAATTACAAAAATATTGGTTATTGGTGGCTTTGATAAATAATTTTTAAGTGGAAAGCTTAGACTTAATAATGTTGATAACATCCTTTGTGATCCTGGTGAGGGGAGGAAGATGATCATCATGGAGCTTTTTGTTCCTTGCCTCCCAAATTTTGTAAAAACAGATTGCCACCGTCAAACTTAGGATATTTCGTGACATATTAGAACCTTGAAAAGTAGTGAGGAAGTCCATAATATCATCCCACGATATGGGAAAAAGTAGTCCAATTTCCAAGGCTTATAGCCTTCAGAAGAACCGATTTGGAGAAGACACAGTTGAAGAACAAATGATCAAAGGTCTCGAGTTGAAGGTTGCAAAGGGGATAATTCTAGGATCTGTTAGAGAATCTGACTGTTTTGTCATTGGTGGGGAGCTTTTTGAGAATGCCAAGCCACAAATGAAAGAGTACCTTGGGACATGGCATTTATTCCAGACAATGGAGCTCCAAGAAACCAACTGCTGCCTCGTGCGAATTGATTCCCATAACTAGTTAGCTTTTATATTCTTTGTATCCCAAGAGTCCCAAAGTATCCTATCCATTTGCTGAGAAGGAGGGGAAAGGAGAGCTAGGTTTCTCCTCAAGATGATCATATCATGGTAATTGCCTTGAGGCAGGACCTGTGTTGTTCTTGATATAAGGTGGCTAATGATGGCAGGTAATCGTTGAAACCCGAGGAAGACATAAAAGATTGGGAAGGATTGATAGCTGAGTAGTTTAACCATGGGTCAAACCATAGGCTTGTATCCTGCCCATTACCAACACGATAGTGTAGGTGTTGAAGAGCAAGTGGCCGAAGCTTCAGAACTTGTTTCCAGACCCATGAACATGTTGCTGTATTGCGAACTAGCCAAAAGGATGTATGTTTTAATGTGGTTTCTTTGATCCAATTAGCCCAGAGAGAATTGGAATGAGGTTGAATAATGCGAACCAAGTGCTAGAGAATAAGTGCAGGATTCCATTCCACCAGATTTTTTATGCCGAGACCACCCTCAGAGAGGGGAAGTGAAATAGTGGACCAAGCAACCTTTGCACCATACTTGTCAAGAGTTGCTCCTTTCCAAAGAAATCTTGTTAAGATTGATTGGATATCTTTGAGGACCCCTTTTGGCAGCAAGAAGTGGGAGCTCCAAAAAACTTGGATAGAACAAAGAATGGATCTGATAAGTTAAAGTCTGCCCGAGTAAGATAGTACCTTAGAGGTCTAAGAAGAAGCACGGTTTGTGATCCTTTGGATTAAGGGGATGCAATCAACTAGCGAAAGCTTCCTGGACAGGACAGGAACACCCAAAAATTTTGAAGGCAAGGTTCCAGTTTGGAACCCAAGGATGAGAGAAATATCACTAGCAGCTATGTTTGCTGAGTTTGAGAGGAAAAAATGACTTTTGTGGGAGTTGGGGATCAGACCAGAGTATAAGGAGAAGGAAAGAATGCATGAGTTTATGATAGAAATAGATTGCAAGCATGTATTACAGAAAATCATGATGTCATCCATGAAAGAATAAATGAGTAAGCTTATGGACTTTAGCTTTCCAATGGTAAAGGAAGTCTGGATCGAGAGTAGCATTATTAAGCTTTAGAGAGCATTTCCATAACAAGCACAAAGAGAAGGAGATAAGGGGTCCCCTTATGCGAGACCTCTTGAACTACCAAAGAAAACCTAACAGAGTACCATTTACCTTAATGGAAAACATGGCAGAGGTGACACAGGCCTTGATCCAACCAACATAGGTATCTGGAAATTTGAAAGCTCTTAAAGTGTCAGAAAGGAATTCCCATCTTACCGTGTCAAAAGTTTTGGTGAGATCAATCTTGAGAGCACACCTAGCAGGACCAGAAGAGCTATGATAGCCTTTGAGCATTTCTTGGGCCATAAGGATGTTATCACTAATGCTTCTACCTTTCACAAAAGCAAATTGAGCTTTATCAACAAGAAAGGGAAGAACCTCCTTGAAGCGGTTAGAGAGAATTTTTGCAATGCATTTGTAAATCGTATTGCAGCAAGAGATGGGTCTGAAGTCTGTCATTGAAGTAGGGTTGGAACTCTTAGGAATAAGAGCAAGAGTAGTGGAATTAAGGCCTTTAGAAAGTCTGCTATTGGCAAAGAAGAAGTGCACAACCTTTGAAAAGTTTGCACCCACAATGTCCCAACAACTGAGGAAGAAGTTAACATTAAACCCATCTAGTCCCGGACTTTTGTTCTGTTTCATGGATTTGAGGATCCCCAGAATTTCCAGATCAGTGATAGGAGCAATCAACTTAGAAGCTTGGGCCGAACTGAGCAAGTTAGTAGGAGTTATGGCATAATTATCAAACCCAAGATAGGGATCCTCAGAGGTGTTGAAGAGATTGAAAAAATAACCCACAGCCACATCTTCAATGTTCCTTTGACCATGAACCATATTACCTGGATTATCAGTGATTGACAAAATCTTATTGGAATTCCATCGATTCTTCATCATGTTGGAAAAGAAACTAGAGTTTTGGTCGCCCAAGGCCAACTAGTTAGCTCTAGATTTCTGTTGAAGAAGAGTTTCCTCTATATCCAAGGCATTCCATAGTTGCTGTTAACTGGATTTTTCATGAGCAAGAAGGTTTAGATCCAATGGTTGATCATTCAGTAGAGATTGCACAACGTGTAGGTCCTCTTTTGCTGTCTTTACAAGGGTGCTGAGGTTTCCATTGAGAATATTGAGAGATACCAAAGCTTGTCTAGTACGTTTCAATTTTTCAGTGAACACATGAAACGGATTGCCCGAGATTGATGAGGCCCAAACGTTGCTAACCGAGTCCATGAAACCTTCAATCAGAAGCATATGGTTGAAGAATTGAAACTGACGTCTAGATTGATTAAGACGAATACCAGTTTGAAGCAGAGTCAAAGAATGGTCAGAAAGACCACGAGGAGCGTAGGTAACATGTGACATGCAGAAGATAGAAAACCAATCCGAATTCCCCATTGCACGATCCAATTTTTTGTGAACCGGCCGAGCAGTTTGCATGTTCCACCAAGTGAATAAGGGGCCAACACCCCTAATATCATCAACCCCAACAGAGGTAATACATGATTTGAATTCTTCCATCCCAATATCCCAAGTATCATTATCTTGATTAGTTTCCATTAGATCCTTAATGACATTAAAATCACCCATCATACACCAGCTAGCATTGGGAGCAAAAGAGAGTAAATCATTCCATAAATCTCTCCTTTCCAAATAAGAATTCAACCCATAGACGAAGGAGATCAGGAAGGAGGTGCTAATAAGATCAACAGATTGAACTTTACAATGTATAACTTGAGAGGACACAAAAAGGATATCAACAAGCCATAAACTTGGATTCCATCCAACCCAGATTCTACCATTGGGATGAGTTTTATAGTTGAAGGCCCAATTCCAAGAATTACAAAGATTCCTAGATATTCTTTGAGCTTTACTTTGTTTGACCCGTGTTTCAAGGAGACCCAACATAGAAATTTTATTATTAGCTATTATCTGCTTAACATAAGCCTGCTTAGGCTTTTTATTAAGACCTATAATATTATAGGATGCTAACATTAAGGAAACTAAGATGTAGGGGAGAGACCAGCCTTTCCTTTCCCTTTCCTTTTCTTAGCAGCCTGCAAGTTGACGAAGCTAGAACCTTGTTTGTTCTTAATTTCTTTTCCTTCATTTTCATCAATAACCATGAGTCTGGAGACAAGAGGGTTCAGACCAATAGGAGATTCATCATCCGAGATACCAACATCATTTATTGGAGCAAAGGTGTTGGAGATATGTAGAGCTGGTCTAGGGGATATATGTCCCGATCCTTGTTTGATACCTCGTGAGACATTAACCAAATCATTTTTAAGTGGAGGGAGGGGCGAGGCCAGAATGACCGAAGTGTTGACATTAAGAGGAGGAGTGGTATAATTGATCAGGGCAGTGGTAGAATTATTGGTGACGTTCAGCACCCAGATATAGTTTGCTTTAGGGCACTTAATATGAGAGTGTCCGAACACATTACAAGAGGGGCAAGAAGGAGGTCTACTTAGGTATTCCACCTTGACTGGGACAAAGATGCTAGCCAAAGAGTCTTCATTTTTAACAGCTACACAGATTGAAGAAGGAAAGATGAAAGAGGCTTTAACTTCTATACAAACCCTTGCAAAATTAAGGAAATCATTTTTTGCAGTCATTTCATCCGTAAATAGAGGTTTCCCAATAGCACTGGCAATATAACTTATGCCTTCATTGGACCAGTAGGAGAGTGGTATAATTGATAGCTTCATCCATATAGGGAACACATCACATTCGGCCTTTAAGAATGCCACACCTTCTTTCCATTTATGTACGACAATGCCTTTAGACGTAAAATGCCATGGACCAGAGGCAAGGATGTTATCACAATCAGAGATAGAGTCAAATTTGAAAATGTAATACCCTTTGTTGTGTAAGAAGACCTCAGAAAGCCCAAGATGTCCCCATAAGTGTCTAGCAATAGGTTCAACTACTTTGTATGGTAACGAGGACTAAAGAAAGTACCCTACTAGACTAGATGCCCAAAGCTTATTACCTCTAGAAAGCATATCATCAGGTGGGATGACAGTGAGAGTCTCATCGGTAGAGGAAGGAGGGTGGTAAGAGATAAGACGAGTGGATTTCTCAGAAGATTTCCCCACTATATCACTCCAAGATTTGACTGGCTCCTTAACCAATGCAGCAGGTATTTCACCTTCCTCAAGAAGGGTGGCAGAAGGAGTAGCTGGAATTTTGAAATGTGAGGGACCCTCTGACCTAAGAGCAGGAAAAGTCTTGTCCAGGTTAGACTTCTTAGAAAGGAGAGAATCATTTACCGGAAAAGAGCCTTCCCCCATGCAAACTACCGGAGAAATTGCACCCCCAAGAAAGAGGCCGGAGGATTAATCCCAGACACCTTGTGAGCTTTATCAAAACTAACATTTTTCCCTTCAGAAAGGAAGGTTTGTACGTCATTAGATGAAATACCATGGGCAGTTAAGAATGACATAAGGTGAAGGTTTTTCCTTCTTTCAAAGATAGCATCTTCACGATCTTGATGAGAGAAATGTTGAGCTGCAGAAAAAATCTCACGAGCATTTTCACCCAAAATAGAGCCCAAATGAATCTCCAAGTCGAGCTCAAGAGTAACTGAGTTTTCTGAGCTAACTTGGTTGCCCAAAGGAATAGGGAGGGCATCAGATTCTCCCATTTCCTCAATGCCAAGAGAAGGAGGAAGCAAAGAATGGCTAGGCGAATCCGGTTTGGAGACCCCATAAACATCAAAAGTATCCTTAGACTCACTACTAACAGAATTACCAGCTGAAAGATGATTATAGCTCACCATAGAGGCAGACCGGATCGAAGATTGGAGATTTTGCAGAAAGAGAAGTTGTATGCTAAATTCTCTAAATGCGAGTTTTGGTTGGAGCAAGTTGCATTTTTGGGCCACGTTGTTTCTGCTGAAGGTATTAAGGTGGATCCTACAAGGTTGAGTTTATCACTAAATGGCCAAGACCTACCATAGTGATAGAGATTAGGAGTTTCTTAGGTTTGGCAGGGTATTATAGGTGATTTATGGAAGGATTCTCTTTGCTTGCCTTACCATTGACTCTGTTGATGAGAAAGGGCACGAAGTTTGTGTGGAATGAGGAGCGCGAGAAAAGTTTTGAGGAGTTGAAGAAATGGCTTATGACAACTCCAATACTTACATTGCCGTCGGGGATTGTAGGTTATTAGATTTATAGTGATGCTTCTAAGAAAGGCTTGGGGTGTGTTTTGATGCAACACGGTAAGGTGATAGCTTATGCTTCTAGGCAGCTTAAACCTTATGAGGTGAATTACCCCACTCATGATTTGGAGTTGTCAACGGTGATCTTTGCCCTAAAGATTTGGAGGCATTATTTGTATGGAGAGACTTATGATATCTTCACCGATCACAAAAGTCTTAAATACATTTTCACTCAGAAGGGAGCTCAATATGAGGCAGAGGCGTTGGTTGGAGCTTTTAAAAGATTATGATGCGAGGATTCAGTATCACTTGGGGAAGGCAAATGTGGTTGCAGATGCTCTTAGCCGAAAGAGTTCTGGGAGTGTAGCAGCCGTTATTACACAACCTCAGCTTATTTCAGATATGGAGTGGCTAGAGTTAGAGTTGTATATACAAGGTTCAGATGGACATTTGGCAGGTATGAGAGTGGAGCCCTCTCTTATCTCGCGGGTCAAAGAAGCTCAAAAGGAAGATGGAGAATTGTGGAGTATGGCGCAGAATCTGGAGGAGGGCAAACAACCCAAGTTTTATATTGATGATCACGGGGTGATTTGGTTGGGTGAACAGTTGTGTGTACTGTTAGATCCAATCATCCGGGAGGCTGTGTTGGTTGAGGCTCATAGTTTGCCATTTCTTATTCATACAGGTTCTATGAAAATGTATAGGAATTTGAAGAATAATTTTTGGTGGAATGGGATGAAGTAAGATGTGGCTGAATATGTTAGGAAGTGCCTCACTTGCCAACAAGTGAAGATAGAACATCAACGAGCTAGTGGTTTGCTGCAACAGATAGACATTCCAGTGTCGAAGTGGGAGGATATCATGATGGATTTTGTGGCTGGTTTGCCGAAGACTTTCTGGAAGAATGATGCCATTTGGGTAGTGGTGGACCGATTGACCAAATCGGCACACTTTATGGCTATCTATGAGGGTTACTCGGTGGATAAGTTGGCACAAATCTTTCAGCAGGAGATTGTTAGACTTCATGGTACTCCGGTATCTATTATTTTAGATCGGGACCCACGGTTCACTTCACGATTTTGGAAAGGGTTTCACCGAGATTGGGGTACTCGGATCAACTTCAGTACTTCTTTCCATCCACAAACTGATGGACAATCCAAAAGGACTATTCAGACGTTAGAGGACATATTGAGGTCTGGTGCACTTGAGTGGTCGGGAAATTGGGATGATTTCTTGAGCTTAGTTGTGTTTACTTATAACAACAACTGGCATACAAGTATTGGAATGGCTCCATTTGAGGCATTATATGGTAGGAAGTGTCGGGCACCAACTTGTTGGGATGAGGTTGGCGAAAGGGCCATAGAAGGGCCCGAGTTAGTTCAAATCACTACGGAAAAGGTAGCAGTGGCTAAGGAGAAGTTGAAGTCGGTTGATCACGACAGAAGAGTTATGCTAATAAGCATAGGAGGACACTAGAGTTTCAACCTAGTGAGCATGTGTTTCTAAAAGTTTCTCCTTGGAAGGGCATTCAACGATTTGGGTTGAAAAGGAAGCTTAGTCCGCGTTATATCGGTCCATTTGAGATTTTGGAGAGGGTTGGTGAAGTTGCATATTGGTTAGCTCTATAGCTAGCTCATGTGCACAATGTGTTCCATGGGTCGGTGTTGAGAAGTTATCATTATCATCCGTTGCACGTGGTGAAATATCCATTCGATAAGATTCGGGAGAATCTTACTTGTGAGAAGCAAGTCGAGCGATTTTGGATCGTCGAGAGCGAATTATGAAGAGGAAAACAATTTCGTTTGTTAAGGTTTTGTGGAGGAATCATTCGGAGCGGGAAGCTACATGGGAGATGGAAGAGTCTATTCGAGCGGAGTATCCGCTTCTTTTTGATAATTAGGTACTTTCCATTCTTTTCATTCCGAGGACGGAATCCTTTTTAAGGGGTAGGTGATGTAATACCCGGTAAAATAAATAAATAAATAAATATTGAATAATAAAAATTATTTTGTTTTAAATTATATTAATTGTACTTTGTCTTTTATTTGGGACAAAATAGTCATTATGTGGGCTAGTAAATATTAATAAGTGTGGATATATTAAATTTAATAAAATTTGGGCATTTAAAACTAATTGGGTCTAATTAATACTTGTTTAATATTAAATCCCATTAAAAATTGGAGAGTTAATAAGAAATATTAATAAATAAATAACAAATGAAACCTAAACTTTCTTATTACTTATACACACTGAAAAAGAAGTGGCGCCGCACCAGTTAGAGAGATTTGAGAGAAGGAGGCTCATGCAATTCATTGTGGGTAGAAGAAAGAAAGAAGGAAGTAAAGTAAGTTCTTTTGCTATTATGTTTGTACTATTAATAAAGTTAGAATGAGATCATATTGAAGAATCAAAAACAATTTTTTTTCCTTTTATTTTATGTATGTAATGATTAACTATTGAGTCTTACTGTTTGAATACATATGTATATGTATGAGTATTTTTTTTCTTTGTTGTTGATTCGTTATTAATAGAATAAGGAATTCATTAAGTTGAAGCTACTGTGTTGCAATCAAAATTTTTGAATAAGGCTTATTCCGGTAATTAATTGTTAAAATATGTGATATGATATTATGTAGGACTAACAGGGAATTTAAAATTAGAAATTTACAAAAACATAATAATGATAATAATAATAATTTTTATAATAATTAATAATAATAATAATAAAATGAGTTTCTTAAAGATTTAAAGATGAAAAGAATAATTTTGCAAACGTAATTATATTAATTATTATTTTGTTAAATAAGTTCGGACGGTGGGAGTTAACGAATTATATTCGAGGTTATAATTTTGGGTATTACATTGCTTACTCCAGGTACGGATTCTGTACTCCTTCAGTGATATTCTTATTAAATTAAATTTATTCGTTTTGTTTCTCGTTTCGAAATTAGTTATTGTTTCCCATAATTATTCATTCTCAAATTCATGTGATAGTTTTGTCTTGGTATTGATACTTAAAACTCGTGTTTGTACTCTTGATCTAGTGTATCATCTTTTGTATTTATTTTGATTTTTGTAGAAAATACATGTTAATATATTTTGGAGACTTTGTGTGGACGGTTCGTTTCAGTTAACATGTACATAATAGAACCCTTTGTGTTGATATTGTGTAGTATGTGTTGTGACATTATATCTTTGTTAGAATATATCGTAGGGTATACCTGAGCTATAACCACCCCTGGGGGTACCACATGCATGTCTTCTTGGCACCGAGGCTTGACACCCTTCGTGGCGGTGTGATCAGTCCACGGTGTCTCCATTTTGTGCTCTGGTGGGAGTTGGCCATTTGGTTTTTTGTTGTGGGAGGCGTATAGGTTGACCCTAGTTTTCTGTTATATTCTGTTCTATGGTGTGGTGATGTGTGTGCCAAACACGCCTTCCGATTTTGCATGCATCTGGATTACGCAGTCCGATGTGTGATTGCCTGTGTGACATTATTTTGATTGCCTATGTGGCATTCCTGTGTGGCAAGGTATATTACTATTTTTTTTGAGCTCAGTATGAAATAACACACAACCATTTGATTCAGCCTATCATTTCGTTGTGTTAGTTTTGTTCGTACTTTTCAATTCATTTAATTGTGTTAGTTATTTCATTTCATCATTCTTTTATTCTATATCCGTACTGGGCATTTGACTTATGCTATGTTTTTCTTCTGGCAGGTAATCAGGGGGATCAAGGGCAAGTGTGACGAGAGCTCCCTTTTATCCAAATGGTTTAGAAATATTATGTTTAAGGTTGTGATACATTAGTTTATTCGGAAATATAATAATTATTTTAGATGGTGATTTGAGCCAGTTTGACATTTATTATTGTTGACTTATGAGATTTATCAGATATTAAGACTATTCTTTTGTGGTTTAGAGCCTTGTTATATATTCTTTAGTTTTGTTGTGTTTTGAGTAGCCTCTCTTTCTATTTCGAAAAGGGGGTGTTACACCTCATGTCAAAGAACAAAAATACTACACTTAGGTGGCTTAACTACATCACAATCTCAAGATCTGAGTCGATCAAACCTTGTTAGAAAACTGGCTCATCAGTTTTCTGGAAATTCCAGAAAACTCAAATCATGCTCGGTCAACCTAGTTTGACTACTCATTACTTTGATTCTGTTGGTTGTTTATATGATCTAAGGGCATGATTCTATAGTCCATATACCAGAGTATAACATTGATACATTAACGCAAGCTAAACACATAACATTTGACAGATCTTTGCTCATGAACATCTTGTCAAACCAATCTGGGGAATTTCTTGGTTACCCAGAAACTCAAACCCATGACTAGTAAACCCACTTTGACCATTAATATCTTGGAATCTGGACATGATATGAAAATGATTCCACTTCCAGATTACTCCCCTCATAGCATACTACAACTCTATTACATCTAACAAACCTAATCATTAACAAATCTAGATCTATAGCCTCTGACATTTCCTTGTCAGGCCATAAATCTAGGATGCTTGACAGTTTTGAAAACTTCAGTTTTTAAGCACTTTGATGTTATGGTTCCATGATATAACATCATGGATCACTAAATAACATCTTATAACATATAATTAAACACAAAAACACATAATCTATCTTAGCATACAAGATTAAATTAAGTTAGGGTTTATACCTCTCTTTGATCAATATTTGATCTTTGCTTCCTAAGTTGTTCTTGAGGTGTTAGGGACTTTACTAGGGACTGAATTATTTGTTAATTTTGTGGCTTTGAGAGAGAGAGAGAGAGTTTTGGCTAAGTGTTTAGAACTTAAATGAGCTATACTTGATATTTTCTTTCTTTAATCTCTCACACCTTGATTCTTATGGTTGCTAATGTTGTTATGTGGCTTAAGTTGGCTGATAAAAGGTGTATAGTAGTAGTTCAAGAGATGTGTCAACAATTTTGGCCATAACTCTTTTAACTTAAAAGTTAAGTAAAGGGTATTTTAGTCATTTTGCCTCCAAATGGGTATTTTGGTAAGTTCCCACATAATTTTAAGGGTAGTTTAGTCATTTGACATTATTCCCTTTAATCTTAACCCTTAGGGTTTGATAATCATAATTAGGGTTTAGGATTCCTAAATCAGATATTAGGGTTCCCAAAAATACAATTAAGATTCCTAACTGTTCGTTAGGGTTTCCTAATTACTGAATAGGGTTTTTAATCCACCATTAGAGTTTACTAAGGTTATACCTTATTTGATCAACCTTTAATCATTAATTCTATATCGTACAAATACATAATTAGAAATACAATTATAATAACTGTATTAACTATCAAATCCCTATCCATAATTAGGGCTAAAGGTTTTTATTAATTGTTTAACATAACTTCACACATATTACTTAGTCAATAAATAGTTTGACCATCTTGCTAAGCTCATATCACAAATACTCAACGTAATATTGATAATCAATACCAATATTAAAAAAAATTATTCATAAAATTAGAATTGTTTAAAATCTTGGGTCCTCACATTCTCCCCTCCTTATAAGGATTTCGTCCCCAGAATCACCGTTTTCTTATATTCTAAAATCATTTAAAGTTGTATCATCAATTCCTTTATATAAATATAATACTAATTTGTGATTCATATAGTAACCTATGACTTGGATCCACAAACAGAAAATAATTCACAGCGATATCTACCCGCTAATACGCACGTAATTATATTACTAAGTGAAATCTTTACCTATCGCCACATCCTATGCAGCCACTGCATCTTGAATCGTCATGTTAAAAGTGCATGCCATGGGTCTTCTCGGCTGAGAAGGTCCTTTGATCGTCAGTGTTCCGCTGCTGGTTCCTTTGTTGATACTTCCCTTATCGACATTCTTCTTTGGGCAATTCCAAACCAGATAATGTCATGATCCACATGAAAAATAATCTTGTATCTTCTTTGGATTGGGACAATTGGGAGACATGTGTCCTTCTTGGCCAAAGTTAAAATAGACTCCTTTACCCTTCAAATAAACTCCTGGATGGTTCTTCCCACATTCCGCAAATGGCTCACCTCCCTTCCTACTCTCTTCTGACTTGTTTCTCGATTGGGTATTTTCACTCTACTTCCACTTATTAGGATTACTCCCACCACTACTACCTCCTTCATTCATTTTCTTCTTCTCCATTCGCAAATGTATTGATCTGCAACATGGCTACCTTGTTAAATATCCCTGACTTCAGACCATTCTCAAATCTTTACGCTTTTCGTGCCTCCGTATCAACCTAATGAGGTGCAAATCTTGCTAACTCATTGAACTTGGCGGCGTATTCTGAAACTGACATATTCTCTTGCTTCAATTCTAAAAACTTTACTTCCATCATAGCTTGCATACTCGGTGAGAAATAGTTTTCAAAGAACAACTCCTTAAACCTTGTCCAAGTTACTATTGTTGTCCCAGCTTTAGCCTGATTAGTTTCCCACCAATAATTAGCTTCTCCCTTCATCAAATAGGTAGCAAAAACTGTCTTTTGCTCCTTTGTTACTCCTACAATAATAAATGCCTTCTCCATCTCCTTTACCCAAGTTTGGGCTTCAAAAGGATCAGTGGTTCCTTTGAATTCTGGCGACCCTACCGCTTTAAAGTCTTTAAAATTTACCAATCTATTGGCTAGATGATTTCTTACTGTTGGTACCCTATTTTGCATCGCTTGAGCTAACATGTCTACAATGTTTTGCATTGGGACTGCTTGACCTCCTTCATTAGTCACCGATTGCTCCTCCCTTTGGTTTCTATTTTTTTCGTCTAGGCGGCATTATCTGATTAAATAAAAATTATATTAATCCTTTATCTCTATACTAATTCTTATTAGTAGCATAATAAGAATTTAACATAAATTTCTCATATTATTGCATATTTATTCAAATAGCACATAGTACTTTTAGTATAATACACATACTACTTTAATCAGTTACACATACTATCCGTCTAGAGTCCACTCCCTTCACCTATCTTCTTCTTTAAATTTAAATTTTCTGAGTTATTATCACTGTCATTGTTCCTTTTCATTTTATTGTTACCCTTCTTCTGCTTGATTGTACCTTTCGATGATCCACCACCTTCAGCCCTCATTCTATCCACTTGTGCCTTTAAATCGTTTCGTTCTTCTGTTATTTCACGCAACGCCCTCTCCGTCTTCCATAATTCCTCTAAGAGAAACACCTTATTCTGTAGCTCCTGAACTTCTACAGATACTTGACCTTTTTTTCCTACTTCGACCTTAATTTTGACTCTACCTTAACTTCTTCATAATCTACCTCTTCATCTTCATTCAGATCCATTTCAGGATACTCGTCATGATCGCTTCCCAGATTCACCATAGGTTCGTCTCTTATAACTTCTTTATCTGACTCACTCTGAGTTGGCACCTCGGCTAATGGCATTGGTGCAACAGCCGCTAATATCTCCGTAACCATTTTGTCATTTCCTAACATCCTACAATCAGTTTTAAACCACCTTGATTAGTACATCACCAGTACAAATTCATAAACACTATGTGTCCACATATTTCACTATGGATGCCTTCGTCAATCCCTCACTTAGAACTCTAAATGAGTTTTCTCTATCTTGCTTATGGTTATAATCCTAAGGTTCCCCCTCCCCCCCACTTAAGGTTTATAACCTACTGCTCTGATACCAACCTGTGACGCCCCCAAATTCGGGTTACCTAACCCCCAGGTTTGGTGCTAACGATCCATCATCTAACTACCCAATCATTTATGAATATAAACATACATATCATTAATTAATATCAATAATACAATATCCCCGGTTTTCTAACCTTAACATAACAACCATACCTTCTGCACTTTGGCCTTGCCTTTGTCTTTCTCTGACCCTCCTACTATTTCGTTCTTAGCTAAAATATTATATTAAAGCAAGGGTGAGCAACGAGTTTGCTCCGTAAGTTAAAACATACAATAAAGAATATGAATCAAGAATATTAAAATCTAGATTCGTCAGAATTTTAATAAAGTTCAAAGGACTTTGAAGTAGCTGAATAAATCATTTATCGATATCAAGAAATTACCGATTTACAAGCTAAGCAACAATTTAATAATGAAAGAGTAAAACTCCTTCGAAGTTTCAACAATGTTCAGTTGATTAACAAGAGATAATTCTATGCAATAACAAAGTGGAATATTTCTAGATTTTTTGCTGAGTGGTCATAATGGATCATGAACATATAGAGGAATTATCCAATATACAATACTGAATTTCCCCCACGAGTATCAGTTAATTATAAAGATTAAATCATACACCTCAGCAAGTACATAAAGTGATCAGCTTCATTGTACCCTATATTATGCATAATACTCAAGCTAGCGCAACGTCCGTATATCCGACCACAAAGTTCCCTTTAATATAAAGGTTGTTTATCTCAGTCTTATATCAATAGTTTGTATCGCAACAATATAGTTTGGATTTAAAGAAATGCTATGATTTCAACAGATAATATCTATATCAATCTAGCCGAAACAATTGGCATTGACCTTTCACTAATAATCTAGTTCAAAAACGTATTAAGTTTCAACAAATATTAGTCTTGCCAAAATAATTAGCTAAGACACAGCTCAAAAACTATTCAGTAATAGGCATAAATCAATTTCCCTATTTGCAATCAACAATAATATTTATAGATGTGAATAACCAACAATAGTTATTCACCTGTCATGCTTTCGAATTTAAAACTCAGTTTGAGTTAATGAACTTGCACTAACTGGGAATAATCAATAATAAATATCAAATGTGGAATAATCCGCAATAATTACCCGCTACTATGTTTGAAAAGTAATAACTCGAGATTGAGTTAAGGAAACTTGCCTTGGTCGCTGACTACTGCTACACAATATAACTTAGTTATGTTTGAAAGACCTATAATCAACAATGTCGGTCTCGCAATTAGCGTAACACATCACAACATATAATACTGTCATTTAAAGTCATTATATCACTTAATCACGTAATCATGTAATCACAACAATGTTTAGAATCTATACTAACACTTATCAAGTCTAACTATGTGAATCTGGTTGGACCTCAGTATTAATTTGGTGTCCTAGTCACCCTATCAGATAACTTAACGAGTATATTTTAATAAAACTCTATTCTGTAGCTTTAATATTATTTTAGATAATTAAAATATCCTTTATAATATTTTTCAGAAGCTTATAATAATTTTCAAATAATTATTATCTTTTATAATAATTTTTCAAACACTGATATCATTGTTAAATGATTTAAATCTCGAATAAGACCATTATCATTAATATTTAAATAATATTAAAATATTAATGAAATCCTTTGTCAAAATATTAAAGTTATTTATAATAACTCAAAATATTTTTAAAACACTAATATTACCTTTAAATGATTTTTAAAACATTTAAAATTATTTTTAAATAATTACCATTAATATTCAAATATTAATGTATTTTTTATCAAAATATTAAAAGTTATTTATTATAACTTAAAATACTTTTATATCATTTATATTATTTTATATGATTTTTAAATTATAAAAACCATTTTTAAATAATTTATTTAAATAATTATTAAATAAATTAATTATCATTAATATTAAATTATTAATGAAATTTATCTCAAAATATTAAAAGTCATCTAACTTAAAATATTTTTAAACACTCTATTATCTTTTAAAATGATTTTAGAATATTAAAATTATTTTTAAATAATTTATTTAATATACTTATTAAATAAATTTAATATCATTAATATTAAAATAAATAAAATATTAATGAAAATTATTTCAAATTATCAAAAGTTAATTTTTATAACTTAAAACAAATTTTAATACTCATTTTTTGAATTTTTAGGAATTATTTTCTATTTTTATCTATTTATTGAAAATTAATTTTAATAAAACTGTCGCTAAAGGCTTTAGCGACAGAAACTGTCACTGATGATGTTCTTGAGCCTCAAGAATATTCATAGTCAGTCTTAAGGTGCCTACTTTGACCAGCTCTAATTCACTGCTCATGATGTTTTTAGGCATGTTAATGCACTGGTTATGTAGTATTGATGTAATATTACATGTACCAACAATAATCAAGGTCAAACTACATCACACAATGGAGATCTAAGCCTTCAAAATAGCTGTCAGGCCCTTTTTGGGTTTTCTGGGTTACACAGAAACCCAGAAAACCCAGAAAACCCAGACAGTGCTTAATAGCTACTTTGTGGCTTCTATAACTTGATTTGTGGTTACTGTTTAGGTGTTTTAGTGTTACATTCTTGTAGTTCTCATGTAATACCCTGTAAAATAAATAAATAAATAAATATTGAATAATAAAAATTATTTTGTTTTAAATTATATTAATTGTACTTTGTCTTTTCTTTGGGTCAAAATAGTCATTTAATTTATGTGGGCTAGTAAATATTAATAAGTGTGGATATATTAAATTTAATAAAATTTGGGCATTTAAAACTAATTGGGTCTAATTAATACTTGTTTAATATTAAATCCCATTAAAAATTGGAGAGTTAATAAAAAATATTAATAAATAAATAAAAATTGAAACCTAAACTTTCTTTTTACTTATACACACTGAAAAAGAAGCGGTGCCGCACCAGATAGAGAGATTTGAGAGGAGGCTCATGCAATTCATTGTTGGTTGAAGAAAGAAAGAAGCAAGTAAAATAAGTTCTTTTGCTATTATGTTTGTACTATTAATAAAGTTAGAATGAGATCATACTGAAGAATCAAAAACAATTGTTTTTTCCTTTTATTTTATGTATATAATGATTAACTATTGAGTCTTACCGTTGGAATACATATGTATATGTATGATTTTTTTTCTTTGCTGTTGATTCGTTATTAATAGAATAAGGAATTCATTAACTTGAAGCTACTGTGTTAGCTACTATGTTGCAATCAAGATTTTTGAATAAGGCTTATTCCGGTAATTAATTGTTAAAATATGTGATGTTGTATTATGTAAGACTAACAGAGAATTTAAAATTAGAAATTTACAGAAACATAATAATGATAATAATAATAATTTTTATAATAATTAATAATAATAAAATGAGTTTCTTAAAGATTTAAAGATGGAAAGAATAATTTTGCAAACGTACTTATATTAATTATTATTTTGTTTAATTAGTTCAGACGGTGGGAGTTAACGAATTATATTTGAGGTTATAATTTTGGGTATTACATTGCTTACTCCAGGTACGGATTCCGTACTCTTTCAGCGATACTCTTATTAAATTAGATTTGTTCGTTTTGTTTCTCATTTCGAAATTAGTTATTTTTTCCCATAATTATTCATTCTCAAATTCATATGATAGTTTCGTCTCTGTATTGATACTTAAAACTCGTGTTTGTACTCTTGATCTAGTGTATCATCTTTTGTATTTATTTTGATTTTTTTAGAAAATACATGTTAATATATTTTGGAGACTTTGTGTGGACGATTCGTTTCACTTAACATGTATATATTAGAAACCTATGTGTTGATATTGTGTTGCATGTGTTGAGACATTATATCTTTGTTAGAATATACCGTAGGGTATACCTGAGCTATAACCACCTGTGGGGGTACCACAGGCATGTCTTCTTGGCACCGAGGTATGACATCTTCTGCGACGGTGTGATCAGTCCACGACGTCTCCGTTTTGTGCTCTGGTGGGAGTTGGTCATTTGGTGTTTTGTTGTGGGAGGCGTATGGGTCGACCCTAGTTTTATGTTCTGTTCTGTTCTCCGAAGTGCTGATATTTGTGCTAAACACGCCTCCCAATTTTGCATGCATCTGGATTGCGCAGTCCGATGTGTGATTGCCTATGTGGCATTATTTTGATTGCATGTATGGCATTATTTGACTTGCTTGTGTGGAAAGCTATATTACTATTTATTTTGAGCTCGGTATAAAATAACACCCAACCATTTGATTCAGCCTATCATTTCGTTGTGTTATTTTTGTTCGTACAGTTCAGTTCATTTAATTGTGTTAGTTATTTCGTTTCATCATTCTTTTGTTCTATATCAGTACTGGGCATTTGGCTCATACCGTGTTTTTCTTCTGGCAGGTAATCAGGGGGATCAATGGCAAGTGTGAAGAGAGCTCTCTTTTATCCAAATGGTTTAGAAATATTATGTTTAGGTTGTGATACATTAGTTTGTTCGAAATTGTAATAATTATTTTAGATGGTGATTTGAGCTAGTTTGACATTTATTATGGTTGACTTATGGTATTTATTTGATATTAAGACTATGCTTTTGTGGTTTAGAGTCTTGTTATATATTCTTCAGTTTTGTTGTGTTTTGAGTAACCTCTCTTTCTATTTCGGAAAAGGGGTGTTACAGAGTTGGTATCAGAGCTTAGGTTCTTTCTTATAGAAAACCTATTTAGGTTTGACCTGTGAGTTATGGGTAGACTTCTGGGATAGGTTTTGTTCTGTTTGATTTTCTGTTCAGCTATCATATCAGCTATATTTGAATTTGTCTGTAATCTACTTTGTTTATATTCATGATCTCTTTCTTAGATGGCTCGTAGATCTGCTAGAGTTGTTGGGAGGCGAGGAAACAATAGGGGAAGAGGTGAGGGTCAACCCAATGAGCAACCTAATAATCAGATTAATGCTCAATTGGCTACCTTGGTGAATCAGACGGTGAATCAGGCTTTACCCCAGTTGGTGGCACAAGTTGTACAAGCAATGCAGCAGCCGCCACCAGAAATTCCTGAGCAAGAGAATCCTAGAAATAATGGTCAGCATGTAAATGTCGAGGAAGGGAATGCGGATGGTCTTGATCAACAGGTGGTTTCAATGTATGTATAGTTGGAAAGTTTTCAGAAGCAGAAACCACAATCATTTAGTTCAGCTTCGACTCCAAGTGATGTAGAGAATTGGATTACTCATTTGGAGAAGATTTTTGATATGTTGAGGTGCTCAGATAATCAGAGAGTGTTACTTGCTGCTTACAAGCTGGAAGGGGATGCACAAAGGTGGTGGAAGACGACGAAACTAACAAAGGGTGATGTTTATGTTGAGGCACTTAATTGGGCAAAGTTTTGTGAGGTCTTTTATCAGCAGTACTTCCCAGCTGTGGATAAAGAGGCCTATGCCATAGAATATCTGTCTATTTGGCAGAGAGATGATGAGTCCATCACGGATTTCATGATGAGGTTCACCAGGTTGGCAGGCTTTGTGGGAACGTCAGTAGGGACTGCAGCAGAACAGGCAGAGAAGTTCAAGTGGAGGATTCATTACGGATATAACCAACATCTTATTAACAACAAGTTTTCTCATCTTCACAGTCTTTGCCAGTGGGAAAAATTTGGCCAAAAATTTCTGAGCAAGGTCGTTCCATGTAGTAATCGACCCTGGCAGTAGAGTGTATCCAACTTTTTGCCTTATCCCACAATGTGAATGGAAACAAGCGAAGTCTGACTGCATCATCCGACACCCCATTATATCTGAAGGTGTTGCAAATTTCCAGAAAGCTAACTAAGTGCTCATTCGGATCGTCATTAGCTAATCCCCCCAACTGCACTGAGTTATGTATCATTTGTATCGTACCAAGCTTGATCTCAAAGTTATTTGTAGCTATCGTAGGCCTAGTAATGCTCGATTAAATCTCAGTCACCCTGGGAGTAGCATAACCCCTCAGTACTTTCTGATCCTCTGCAGCCATTGTTTCTTCCTGTTTATCAAAATTCTCCTTAGTGTCCTTAATCCATTTACTGAGCCTTTGAAACCTTTTCTCGATGTCGTCCTCGAAAGGTAGCAAGTCTGGATTCTTAGACCAAGTTTGAATACACTAAGTCAGAAAACCTGAACATGAAAGAACAAAACAAAAAGGAAAATGTTTAACTAAAACTGAACTAATTAAACTGATATTGAAGTACTAAAATCAAAACTAGTCCCCGACAACGACGCCAAAAACTTGTTGGGTAAATTCTAGATACGCTCAACACGCAAGTGTACGTGGTTAATAAGTAATATAATGATGAATTGAATATCGTTCCCACAGAGACTAGTATGAAATTTAATCTAACAATTACCAGTTTTATATTATTTTAATTTATTAAACTAAACGAATTAATGATTATAATTAATAAAAACTAATAAAATCAAATTCAAAACCAATCTACACCCTAAGTAACCAAAAATTTTAAGCAGATATTGAAGAATTAGGCTTACAATTTCAATTTAAATTTCACTCTAATTATCACACCTTTTTCCAGTTTAATTTACTATCTCAGTTCTTTAATCAAGAACACTAAAGTAGAATTAGTCATCTCTCGATGCACTAACATCGTATTAACTTAAATCCACAATTTGATAGAATTAAGCCAAACACCCTAATTAACTAATTAGCTATATCTCTATGTGAATTAAAATCAAATAAGGTTTAAATTCCAAGTTTTTTACGTGATTACATGCGATGTTAGGTATATCTCTATCCTAAACATTAATCAAGATTCCATCAAAACGCAGAATTCAAGAACACATGCTATTATGATTAGGTCTAGATTCATACATCATCTTTCGAGTCCATACAAATTCACAAAGAATTGGTGATCAAGCAATTCATAAATTAAAGTATAAATCACAATAGATGAACTGAATTGATAGTATTATTAAACTGAAATTAAAGCATGACAATCATTATTCAACACTAAAGAACCATTGCAAGCTTAATTAAGAATTTAGTTCATCATAGATAAATTAACAATTGAATAAAGTAAAGAATTCGTCATCCCAATTACAAAATTCGAATTCAAAGACTAAGAACAGTAATACACCACCCTTGTCCTCACTCAAATCTGTAATTTCCGTGATCTTGACCTTCTACTCTACTCCTCCAATGTCTTCTCTAAAATTAGGGCTCCCAATTACTAAGTGATTGATTGATAATTCAAGTTTGTGTTATGTGTTGTGTATTCCCCAGCTTAAGTCATGTAAAACACTGATAAGGACGACCCATCACACTCCCAAGCCATGCCAAAGTTCTCCAATCCAAGCCTCTACAGAAGTCAAATAAAAACCAAACTCCTCTCTAGCAGCGTACCCCCGCCCCGACGGGGGTTTTATACTTTTAGATGGTTGCCCCGGCGTGGGGTCTTAGTCTTCTTTTCCAAGCACACCCCCGCCCCGGCGGGGGTCATTCTGCAGAAATTCTAATTTTTGCTTTTCCATGCCAAATCTCGCCACAATACCACCATTATGCCACCCACACATAATGCAACCTAAATATAGAACAAACACAAAAACAAGTAAAACTATACAGAAATAGACAGGATCAACACCGTTTACGTCCATATCAGAAGCCGATTCATAGGTATAAAAATCACTCATCAAGGCAATGAATGACGATATCAGTTGACAAACCGATCATGTCTTCATGAGACCATGCAAACACATCTTGGAATTGGGTCAATAAAGTAACCATGTCATTCCTTTGGCTTGGGGTAAGGTCCATGCAAATCTGGTTTTGTTTGGGGTTTTTTGAGGTTCCGAGGTTAACGGAGGTTGTTTGATCAAGGTTTGGTTTGGATTTATCTTCGACCCATTCTTTGATCTCCTCAGGCACCTCATAGTCCTCTTGCTCAATCTCCATCAAGTCAGAGTCCAACTTTACATCAAAGTTACAGTCATTGAGAAGAATTGGCATTCCATCAGCAAGTTTAGACAAATCTAACTCTGGAGTCCTGAAAACAAAATGATTTCACTTAATATATGAAACTGTTTGATCATATAGAGTGTTAGCATGGCATGAATAAAGTAACTGCTAATACTATGCAACAAAAGTAAGCAGTTAAATACATCTACAGGGCTGAGGATTTTTTTGCCCTTTTTACCCTTTTCGACAAATGCAAGGAGTGCTGCTCCAATTGCCTAGGGTCAAGTCCTGATGGACAGCTGTGATGAAGGGGCGACTATCATCCTCCTCCTCTTAGATTATGACCATGACATTTGAATAGTCATCATCTAGGATATCATTGTCCATACCCTCTGTATGTACCAGAACGTACATCTTTGATAACTGTCTCTTTATGTCTTATTTGCGCCTTTGATTCCTTTCCTCAATGTTTGGGCCTGGAATTAGGACTTCTTTCCCAATAGCCGGTCTGGGTTTAGGAAATAGCATACCCGCCACAGAGACAAGAATTTTCCTTAGAGGCCGTATAGAATTTGCATCTGTAGGTTTAGCAATAGAATTGTAGATGAAGGAACTGGTGTATGCTTGTGTGGGTTCCTGTGATTTGACCCAGTGGAATAGCCTAATCCGGCCTTCTTTTTCTGGTTGAAAATTTGAATTGGGCTTTTGATTCCTTGTTGATTCTTTCCTAAACCTTGTCCTGGTTGGAAACCCACAGTATCATATCTTGACTGGCCAACATTGCCTCGGTGGAAACTCTGGGTTTCAAAGTTGAGCCCCAATAAGTTGATAGTGAGTGTTGCTCACATCAAGAGCATGGAAGCTGACAGGCTCAACTCCTTCATTGAAACTGATTAGAGGCATATCACTTTGGACAAGATACTCTAGTTCAGCATTAACAGTGACCAAATTACTGTCGATGATATACTTAGGCTATTGATGAAGAGTGGATGGGATGGCTCCTGCCATATGGATCCAAGGTCTTCCCAATAGTAAATATATCCTGTAGTTATTTTGAGCAATTGAAAGGATATGTAGAAGATATGTGGACCAATTTCCACTAGCAATTCAACCTCTCATACAGCATCTCATCGAGACCCATCGAAGGCTCTTATGACTATGTGGCTGCTTCAGATCCGGTTGGGATTAATCTTCAATCCTTTTAATGTGGCATAGGGGCCTATGTTTAGGGATGATCCTCCATCTATTAGCACACCTCCGACCATATATGCGGAAGACATCACTGTTATGTGCAGTAGCTTACAATGACCCGTCCCCTCGGGGGGTATGTCATCATCAGTGAAAGAGATCACATTGTTGTTGAAAATGTGATCTACCAGATGATGAAACTTTTCAACATCCATCGTCTTTGGCAGGTGGGATTCTTCCAATATCTTAGTTAAGATCTTCTGATGATCTTCAGAAGAGAATACCAAGTCCATAATAGATACCTGTTGAGGTGATTCTTTCAAGCTTTGCACCACCTTGGCTTTATTATGTCCCATCTTGTGGAGGAATTCTTCGATTTTCTCCTTGGACACTTTTCCCTTAGATCTGATGACTGGCTTCATCACTCATTGAGGGAGATACATCAGGTTTTCCTTGGATACCATAATCATTGTATTTGACATAGATCCTTCAGCCTCCCCATAGTTCCATAAGACTTTCTTCAGGCTGGTGATAGGACACTGCGGCCTGAATGGCAATACCAGTGGTTCCGGTGTAGCCACCTTCAAAGGGTTTTCAACTCCTTTGAGTTTGATTATTTGAATTATAAGGGGTGTTGCAGCCCTGTCTCCCTTAGAGGATATGACTACTATGACTTCCCTCCATTTTTGCGCTCCTAGAGGAAATATCTTCCCACTCTCAGGAAATACGGTGTCATTGTCTGCAATTTACAGGTCACCACTGTCAATCATATTTTGGATGAAATGACGAAGTGCCCAGCAGCTTTCAGTTCTGTGACCACGAGTATTAAAGTGGTTTTGACAGATCTCAATAGAATTAAATCTCTTTGAACGTGGATTGACTAGGGGTAGTAATGATGTGATTTTTCCCTCATTAATCAGCATTTGCAAGATTTCTTCCATAGGTTGGCCCAAATGGTTGAACTCCCTTTTGTTGGCAAAGTCCTGATGGGCTTGAGCTCTTACTTTTCTTGCAAGCTTTTCCTCCAAGGTTTTATTCTCTTGGGTTTGTGTTTGATTTGTGATAAGAGAGGAGACTTGCATGCTTCTGACTGAAAAACTGCTGTGTGACTTGGTGCTGATTTATCACCAGTTCTGCCAGTTGATTGACCTTTTCATCGATAGACTTAAATTCCTGTTCCATCATGAACTGAAACTCTGAATAATCCAATTTATCTAAATTATCTTTTCTGGTTTGGCGAGAACCACCCACGTATTTGAGGTAATTAGAACTCTCTCCACTCCCTCTATTGATCATGTTGACATCACATTCCTTGTGTTGAGGGAAAGGGTTATCTTGAACATGTGGTTAGTTGGGATTTGTCACCACAATCTCACCACTGTCTTTTAAGTCCTGGATCTTGTGCTTGAGAGCCCAACAATCTTGGGTGTCGTGGCCCAGAGCTCCAAAATGGTAAGCACACTTCTTGCTTATATTAAAGCCCTTCCCACTTGGATTGGCCGGTGGATAGAGATGAATAATTTTCTTTTGAGCTGTCAGAAGTTTGAAAATGTTTTTCAGTGAGTCCCCTAAGGGTTTGAAAACTCTTGGACGTCTTCCTTCTCCACTTTTTGGCAAGGGAGGGTTTGAAGATTGTGCTTGAAAAGGGGAATAGTTTCTCCTTTGAATAGGCAAATTTTGATTACCTCTTTGAGTTTGTCCTTTTTTTTTGCTAAATTTAAACTGTATAAATAAAAAGGAAACTACAAAAGATTGGAAAAACCCAATCAGAATATAGCATAGACATCATTGGACAAGCCCTATGATGTCATGACTATATAAAATTACAGGCCCATAGCCAAACAATACTAAACCTGTCATTACTGACTATTACATAGAGTGCACAACCCAACTCTTCATTACAAAAACCCTAAATGGTTACACAGAAAGGAAAGCATAGGAAGTAACAGTAACAAGCAACTAGCCAAGACCATGCAAACTTAAATAGCCCAAATGTAGAGCAAAGACTCTACCCAAACCTCCGCCATCCTAACATCCAAAATCCGAGGTGCGGCTCCACCTCGCCCAAAAAACCGAGGAGCTCATTTATCAAGGGACGAGCTCAACCCCACTTGAAACAGCAGAGCACAACCCCAATAGAGTAATTTCAGATTAACTAAGAGCAGAGCACTAAGAAAGACTCGCGCTAATCTGTAGAGAGCAAAGACTCGCCCAAACTCCACCTCGCCCAACAACCAAGGAGCAAACTGTTTATCAAGGGGCAAGCATAGCCCCATAGAGTGATTTTATAGGAACTGAGAGCTAGCACACTGCAGCACTTAGCAGCGCATTGCAGACCCCACTAAGTAGCAGCACACATCAATAGCACATCACATTGAGGCTTAAGAAACAAACCCCCAGCTAGTAGCACAACACAAAGCGAGCAATAGCAACATCAAACCAAGTCAGTAGTAGCGGCACAGCTAGCACTAGAACCTGTATAGGCAGTTTACTTACTTCTGCTTAAGGAACCTGAATCGGATCACTGTAGTGAGACCCAAGTAGTGGGACCCAAGCTAGCAAGAAGCAACATCAAACCAAGTCAGAGTAACCAGTTGCAGTAATAAGGAGAAGAGTGAGATGCTTTGATAAAGAGAGGGTAAGAGGACAGCCTTGATTTAATTATATGGGTAATGTCCTTTGCAACCATGGATGGGGGAGTAAGCTTGTCCGAATGAGTCTTTATATTTCTCGCTTCCCAAATCTTGTAGAAGGTAGCAGCAAAAGTAAGATAAAGGATAAGTTTTGAGAGTTTCCTACCTTGGAAGGAGATGATGAATGAAGAGACACCAGTCCAGTCCATGGGTAAGTTAGACCATTCACCCAATTCAAGAGTTTTCTACAGAATGGAGGAGGAGTATGGGCACTCAAAGAATAGATGGTCAAAACTTTCATCATGTCACTGACAGAGAGGGCAAGAGGAAGTTCTCCCGGACAAATTGTGCCTAGTGATATCATTAGTAGGAAGTTTTCTAAGAAATCCCAACCACAAGATAAAGGAGAACCAGGGGACATGTAGTTTTTGCCAGACAATTTTATGCCAAAAATGTGTAGGCATTTTGGTTCTAATGCAATCCCAGACATGTCGAGCCTTGAGATTCGAAAGAGAAAGACCATTCCATTCAATGCGGTCATTTGAGAGAGGATGGATAGGTTGAGCCTCAATGAAACTTCTAAGTTCAATCATCTCATGGTGATAACTCAGTGGAAGGAACCAAGAGGAATTAAACATGATATCAGCCACAGTGGCCTTGGCTGAAAGCTTAGAGTTGGCCAGCAGAGTCTAACTAGGGTTAATGGGGTTACCATTTATCCAGGGGTAGACCATAAACTCGTGTTAGATCCATTACCATCAATATAAGAAATATGATTTCTAGCCGATTGCCTGAGCTTGAGTACTTGTTTCCAGATCCAAGATCAATCTGAGGGGGCCTGATAATTCCATAAATTCCTCCCTTTCAAGATAGTGGTGATGATACAGTTGGCCCATAAGGAGGGCGAATCCACACGGATGATATTAAGCAAGTGCATCATAACCAGAGATTTATTCCATTCAATGATGTTCTTTAACCCTAACCCCCCCTCAGAGACTGGGAGACATAGTTTATGTCATGCAACACGTGCACCAAATTTTCCCAAAGAGGGGGGCCTTTCCAAAGGAACCTGCATAAAATGGATTGAATAGCTCTGGAAACTGCTTTGGGAAATATAAAATGTGCACTCCAAAAAGACTGGATGGAGAATAAAACAGATTTGATGAGTTGAAGACGACCAGAATAGGCTAAAGCAATGGAAGTCCAAGATGTGACTTTAGAAGTGATTCGGTGGATAAGAGGAAGACAGTCCATGTACGAAAGCGTTGATGAAATAAGAGGGACCCCGAGGAATTTGATAGGGAGGGTACCCACTTGGAATCCAAGCATAGAAAGAATAGTAGTGGATGTCATCTGATCGGTGTTGGCCATAAAACATTGACTTTTGTGGACATTAGGAATGAGGCCAGAGAAAAGAGAGAAGGATTGAATGCAAGAAATAATGATGCTCACAAATTTGATGCTAGCATGGCAAAAGACAAGGATATCATCCGCAAAGAAGAGATGTGTGAGATTGCACTCTTTAGTTTGCCAGTGAAACTTGAAATCCGGGAGCATAGCACCCTCAGATAGCTTACTAGACAACATTTCCATGACAATCACAAATAAGTAAGGAGATAGGGGATCACCTTGCCTAAGATCCCTAGTACTTCTAAAATAACCCGCAAGGGAACCGTTGACTTTGATGGAGAACATAGCTGTAGATATGCAAGCGCGAATCCATCGAATGAAGATGGGAGGGAACCCAAAAAGTTGCATGGAGGAGAGGAGAAAATCCCAGTTAACAGTATCAAATGCCTTTCGAAGGTCAATTTTAAGAGCACAACGAGGAGGGCCAGATGATCTATGATAGTTCCTTAACAGATCTTGAGCAAGAAGAATTTTGTCACTGATATTCCTTCCCTTAATAAAAGCAGATTGAGACTTGCTAATGATAGTGGGTAGGACCGCCTTTAGCCGGCATGCAAGGATCTTGGAGATGCATTTATAGATAATGTTGCAGCATGAAATGGGTCGGAATTCAGACATTTCGGATGGATTTCCACACTTGGGAATGAGATCAATGGCCATAAAGTTAATACCCCTAAGCATATAACCTGTAGTGAAAAAATGTTTGACAAGATTTGAGAAGTCTTTCCCAACAAGATCCCATCAATGAGAAAAGAAATTTACATTAAACCAATCCGGACCCGGGGATTTATTCTTCTTCATAGATTTAAGGGTGGAGAAAATTTCCTCATCAGTGATGGGAGCAGTGATAAGGGCAGCCTGCCCAGGACTGATGGAATGAGAATGAGAGAAATCCATAATCGATTGCACAAAAGGGTCAGGATCAGGATTGAAAAGGTGCTGGAAATACGTAGTGGCAACCAATTCCACATCTCGTTGGCCATGGACAAGCACCCCATCTTCATTTTTGATCGAGAGGATCTTATTAGAATTCCATCTACTCTTTACCATATTGGAGAAGAATTTTGTATTGCAGTCCCCAGTAGCAAGCCAAGTAACCCGAGACTTTTGGTGCATCAGAGCCTCCTCTATATCAATTTCCTGCCTGAGAGATTTGAGACAGATTCTTTCGGCATCAATAAGGGCCACATCCTGAGGATTACTTTGTAGAAGAAATTGAGAATGGTGGAGGGCATCCGTAGCAAGATTGACAAAAGAAGTAACATTTCCTGAGAGTCTGTTCAAAGAGATCAAGGCTTTCTTTGTCAATTTTAATTTCTCAGTAAATATGAAGAAGGGGTTACCATGCATGGGACGATTCCAGACAGCAGCAACATAGTCCAGAAAACCATCAAGCTTGGAGAGGTGATTAAAATATTAGAAGGGCTTCCTGGGTTGACAAGGGGGATCCAGATTGAGAATAACTGGAGAGTGGTCAGAGATACCTCTAGGCCCAAACGTAACCAGAGCATTTGGAAAGGATGTGAACCAGTCTTCATTTTTGATGGCCCTATCCAATTTCCTATGAATAGGGTGTTCAACTTGATTATTCCACCAAGTAAAAAGAGGGCCAACCCCTCTAATATCCTCGGCCCCAATATGTTCCATAAAATTTCTTAGATCCTCCATACCACAGTTCCAAGAATCATCCACCCTGTCAGATTTAGTAAGATCTCTTATGGCATTATAATCACCCAAAATACACCAACAATGATTACTATTAAAAGAAGATAAGGAGTTCCATAGATCTCTCCTCTCAACAATAGAGTTCAGCCCATACACAATAGAAACAAAAAGACCTACTGGAAATACTATTGAGTTGCTTGACTTTACAATGAATTAATTGGGAGGAAACAAAAAGGATATCCACTTTCCAAAAGTTGGGATTCCATCCTACCCAAATGCGACCATTAGCATGGTGGTCATAGTTACAAACCCAGTTCCAGTTCCTACAGACAAGATTAGAAATTCTGGAGTAGTATTGCTTCTTGACTCTAGTTTCAAGCAACCCAACAAAAGAAATGTTATTGTCAGAAATCATTTGACGAACATAAGCCTGCTTTGGCTTTTTTATTTAGACCTCTGACATTATATGTAGCTAACATAAATTAGGTTGGAGCTAGAGAAACTCCCTGGCCTTTGATTTTCTTTTTGGCCGACTTTGAGAGTTCTTTCCCAGCTCTAGCTTTTTGTCACATATCCTTGCAGTCCTTCTCATCAACCAACTTAAGCTTATCAATAATAGGTGATATCTTGGGATGCTCCGAGGAGAAAAAGGATCCATTTGCCACCTTTATGTTGCGTAAAGAGGCAGATTACTGGTGGAAATCTGTAAAACGTACCCAGCCTGACGCACTCAAGATGTCTTGGGAGAAGTTCCAAGAGCTGTTCAATGACACGTACTTTCCCGAAAGTATTCGTCACACGAAGGAGGTGGAGTTTATCAAGTTGGAGCAAAACAACATGACCGTGTCGCAGTACGAAGCCAAGTTTGCCGAGTTGTCCCGATTTACGTCTCATTTGGTTGATAACGAGGAGAGAATGACGCGAATGTTTCTAAGAGGTTTGAAACCTGAGATACGTCAATATCGTATCTCTCATAAACTGTGTTTATATTCAGATGTTGTTAATAGGGCTCAGTTATTGGAGCGCGATAATGAGTCAACCCAACCAAAAGAGAGCAACTTGCAAAATGATAATACCGGTGATAACAGTCATCAAAGCGGTGAAAATAAGCATGGAGGGAATCAACATGCCAGAAATGGTAACCACTTTGGTGGTAATCATGGCCAAAAAAATAAGATTGGACATTTCAAGAAGAGAAGGTTCAACAATGATGTGAAGACGTCGGCACTAGCACCCGTTTCAAAGGAAGAAGAACGACCACCGGTCGTATGTTTCAAATGCGGACAGGAGGGACACATCCGTCCAAACTGTACGCAGCAATCCAAAGCGTGTTTTAATTACAGAAGAGAAGGTCACCTAGCTAAATTTTGTTGTATGGTGAAGTCAAGTCCAGCTGGGATAGTGATGCCAAAGGATGTCTCAGACAAGCCAAAGCCGGTAGTTTAAGAGAGAGCGTTTTTTTTTCGTGACGAGGAACCCAATAAAATTATCACGGGTATGTTAGTCATAAACTCTTGCAAAGTCTATACCATGTTAGATATCTGGGCTCTCTACTCACTCTTTTATTTCACCTAGTCGTGTTCAATGTTTGAAGTTAACTCCGGAGAAGTTAGACTTTGATATATCTGTTTAAACTCAGTTGGGAGAAACCTTCGTTACCTCCACTATTTATAAATCTTGTTCAAATCAACACTTTCACGTTACCTGTCGATCTTATCTCTTTGAAAATACTTGCCTTTGATGTGATTTTTGGAATCGATTGGTTAACTACTCATCATGCTTTTAGTAAGGTTGTTAGCTTTCATATTTCTAACCAACTTGTTATACGAATTCAAAGTAACCAAACCACTAAAGTCAATCATTCTCATATCAAGCCATAAGTAAAGAGCCCAATCCTTTCGTTGTTGACTTCCTTGTGTGGAATGCACCGAAGCCAGACTTTCTGTAGGCGACATCGTGAATGAAGATGGCAAGTTGATAGGTATCAATGTGACGTACTATCCAAGTCTTGGATGAGGGTCACAGTTTTGAATGATTTTTCTATCGTTAATAAATTTCCTGACATATTCATGAAGACTTCTTAGCCTATCCCTAGAGCGTGAAATCGAATTTTGTACTGACCCCAGTATAAAACCCCATTTTTAAAACCCTTAAATATTTCTTCAACTAAAACGAACGTAACATGCGCCAAAGACGTTGACTCAAGCTATTGAAGATTATGATCGTACCATTCAATACCATCGTGGAAAAGCGAATGTGGTAGCTGACGTGTTGAGTAGAAGATCGTATGCGTTTACGAGCGTGAATATATGAACCCACGTGAAGATAACGAATATAAGATTAGAATCGACTTTAATCGATAAAGTTAAAGCCGCTCAAGCTACATACTCAGAGCTGATGAATGTGAAGAAGGTTCAAGAAGGCGTTATCTTAACCCTCGATTTAATTGGCCCATTTGAAATCCTCGATAAAGTAGGAACTGTGGCTTATAGACTCGTTTTACCGCCAAGTATGTCGCGTGTTCATAACGTTTTTTCATGTATCGATGTTACGTAAATATGTGGACGACCCGAACCACATTATTGATTTAGAACCGGACGAGATAGCGGATAATTTAACGTATGAAGATGTACTTGTTAAAATCCTGGAATGTATTCAACACTCAAAGGCTATACCTCAAGAGTTAGAATCGGATGAAGTGTCCTCATCTGTTCGGCATACCAGGTACGTACGTAAATTTTGAGGGCGAAATTTCATAAGGAGGGGAGATTGTAAAATCCCAAATTTTATGAATAAAGATTTAAATTTCTCGATTTTTTTTTGAATATTATGGTGTGGATTTAATATAATGTTATAGTTGTGGGTAATATTTATAAATTTTGCAAAGTATGCAAGTTGTTATATTATTCGATTGGTCGGGGAATATTCTTTGTGTCGGGGAATATTAAATACGGCGGCACAATCATTAAGTGGACCCCTAGCAATGTAATTATCATTTGATAGAAAAACGACAAAAATATTTTTATGAAAATAACGGCGGAAGTTTTACTGGTATCTTGTTGAACTACTTTCAGTAGTAAAAGTACTGATGTCTGGCGTGGTTGCATAGTAGCACACAGTATTGATTATTGATGTTTATATGAGAAGTCACTCAGTTTTGTTCAATTATTGCTACAGTAGTTGCTGAATAGTATCTCACGTTATTTGATTCAATTATTGTTGATTGTTATATATAAATATATATTATATATAAGTTTTGTTTTATTAGTATTATTAATGTAATAAAATAGAAAAACTTTTTATATAAAACATAATACTTTTATAAAGTTATCTGTTTTATTAGACAATAATTAGATTATATTATATTTTATTATGCATAGTGTTTGCATAGTGCCTACATAGTGTTTGTATAGTAAAATCTTTTTAAAAGTTATTCATTTTATTAGATTATAAATAGAATATATTATATTTTATTGTAAACCAATCTGGACCGTCCGTTTAAAGTAAATCGATTTGGACTGTTCATGGATTGGTTACTATTCAGTCCATTCTTCTATAAATAGAAGCTCATTCCTTCATTATTTCTTACGAATTCACTGAAACTCTAGAGAGAGAAACTGTAGAGTGAATTATTCTTCTTTAATCTTGAGCATATTTCTTTAGCATTTAAGAAACTTTTGAGCGTAGTGCAAGTTTCTTCAAGTATATCCCCGCCCTACCGTCGGAGTACTCTTCTTTATAAGGTAAGGGGTATTATTTTTTTTTATATTCATGAAGAGAACTTCATTATTCCATTCTTTATTATTCATTGGAATAACTTTGTATCGGCTGTGATCTACCCTATACTTGGTGATTTACGTTGTTATTCCATTCTTTATTATTACATTTGGAATATCATGTTCACATGCGTTTTACTGCGGGACTTCGGTTCCGCCTCTTTATTATTACGCTGGAATATCCATGCAATGCGTTTTACAATCGACTGGTTACATCTTTATTATTATGTTGGAATATCCTATCTCATGCGTTTTACAGGACTGGTTCCGTCTTTATTATTACATTGAATATCACATATCATGCGTTTTACGTCTGACCTGATTCCGTTATTTATTATTCTGTTGGAATAACTTTTATACGCTCACAATCTGCATGCATGGTGATTTCATTGTTATTCCATTCTTTATTATTACATTGGAATATCCTATCGGTCGCGACATTCGCTTTGACTGGTTCCGTTATTTATTATTCTCGTTGGAATAACTTTTATACATGCTGAAGTACCGCATGCATGGTGATTTCTTTTGTTATTCCATTCTTTATTATACTCAGTTGGTTAAAGTTTTGACTTTTATACTCCATGAAATTAGTAGAATATCCTTGATATTTGCGCTTCATCCAGTATCTTCTCATGGAAATATTCTTCTGAGCATTCTTGAATTTTACTCTACAAAGAAGTATCATGTTGACAATTTGGACGTTATTAGTTCCTGGATAAATTAATTCTTGAACTTGTTTTATTGAATTCTTATATCATTGTCATCATCCTCATGTTTATATTATGTTAAAAGTTATCTGTGGCCTGTAGTGCATAGATGGACTTGGTATGATTATGACCAGGGATTATTCGGTATAATCATGACCGTAATGTTACAAATGATGTGGAAAAAGTCCTCATTGGCCCGTAGTGCATTGATGGACAGTTTTTGGTATGATTATGGCTATGGATTCTCTTCGGCCAAGGGAGCAAAAATGAATTGTTTTATGGCATGATCAGGACCGTTGATGGATACACGAATATCCTTGGCCCGTAGTGCATGGATAATTTGTGGTCGTGATACTAATGAATATCCTCCTGGCCGTAGTGTGGGGATGATGTGGATTATTTATTAAGGTTTGAGTCTCAAATGATAAAAGTGATGAAAAACCTTTTTAAATCATAAAAGATAGTAGATTTTATTCTCTACTTGACTCTTTTAATGGATTACTTGTTCCGCTACAGTTAAACTTGATATCTATTGTATTTTATCAGTTTAACATTGTTGAAGACTAATGATAATTTATTCTGCATTATCTTAGTCATAATATTTCTTACTGAGCTAGTTGAGCTCACCCTTTCCTTCACTGTTCTCTTTAGGAAATGAGAACGTAGTCGGGACTAGTTGGGGAACGGAGTGATGGTCCAGATGATAGTATTAGTAGTTCTCACTATTCTGTTAAATAGTGTGACAATAAATGTAATGAGGACTTATTCTGAGAGTGGATATTGTCTAGAAGACAATATCTGTATTAAAACTCACAGCTTTCTTGTTGTATATTAAAGATTGTATTTGTATTTTGTACCATGTATTTGGCGACACAGAATAGGTGATGTATGCCTATTTTGGGGGCGTCACAATAACTGCCAATAATAGGCTCATCAAAACTGAATAGTACTCTAACAATGGTAATCAGAAACTGGAATTCAATATATGGAATATATCTAACTGAGGGTCATAATAAGACCATAAACTATGTCCACAGTTGCGAGTAATCTTTCAACTCCAATTTTAACAGTCATAAGACTATAAGGACTCCTCATACTTAGGGGGATCAATCCTTCGTACAATGTATTTTGCACAAACATTTCAACGCTAAGCGTAAATTATCCCCTAATAATAATAGGGTTGTTCATCTCAGTATTTAGAATACAAGTCCACCAAAGAAAGTTTGGTTTGGATAAGCTTTCAAGGGTAATTTGAAGTTTAATGAACATCAACTAGAGGACTAGTTGAATCAATAGTGTTTGATAACACAATAGTTGATCAATAATAACATAATATGGAACAATGAATATGTGTAAGTGAACTAACTATTTCTTGAACTCATGCTTAGAAACAACTACAAAGCATAAGTATTTAATGACAATAAACCTTGATTGGATAAAATTAAGCTAGGACTATGAATTATTGAATATACATTAAGTAATAGCAAGCTGAAAATAAAGCTTGCTCATTATGAGAATAACTTATCTCAAGTAAATGAACTAAGATAATTCAACATTAGAAATTAGAATTCAAGAAAACTGCATTCATAATATCCGAATGACAATAAAGAAACTTTTTTAACAATAAACAAGTTAGAATGCATCAATAAATATTGGAATTCAAACTTGTTCGAATACAGAATGCATCAATAAATATTGGAATTCAAATTTGTTCGAATAAAGTTAAAGTCATAGCTAGTTTGTGAAAATAATGACTAGGAATACAAAAGTTTGATTAATGAAAGGTTAAAGTAAGAAACTTGCTCAATGTAAATGTAGAGTTAGACAACTTGCCTCGAGCGTAAGCTATAATATTAAAACTCACGTTCACCTATACACAGTATTAAAACCACAACATTTATTAGACATACTAATATTCACTTTTCAATATGAAATGCATTACTAGCTAAACTTGTTATTTTAACACCAGTCTTATGCTACCATATATATTTCAGAATTCCCAAGTGTTAACATCACAACACTTATCTAACATTCATTGTATAAACTAAGTTATCACATAATGCATTCGTAACTTACTAATCACTTTTACAACTTTGAATTCATAATCCACATAACATGACTCTGTTTAACCTTGTTGTTATATGGTTCTAACATTAAGCTAAGTTAAATTGAACGCTCAAAGTCTGCTTAATTCACTATCTATGAAGGGTATCAATTGGTAGCCGGCCATGATTTTATACTAGATTACAGTAGCGCTTGCAAAGAGATATAGAGCCAAGCTTGCATTACGATAGATTCCAGTTTTGCAGAACATGGTTACGACACTTTTCTTAAGCCAACTAACACGAATTTCACCCATCAAACAGTAAAATTAACACGTACAATTGATACAAAACCATTACAACATGTTTTCTCACATATATATCAATATAGAACAATTTTAACAACAATTATACTACTTTAATTTCTCAAATTTCTCATTTTCATACATAAACTCACTTTTTGATACTCATCCCAAAAATCATCACTGTGATTTCAATACTTGACCAAATCACTTCATTCAAATTACGTTATGCTCGTTTCTTAATGAACTAACATAATCAAGCTTCAATTTACAATTTTACATACTAATTGGCCACTAAAATTGATACTTTTCATGAACCATATGAAAAATACATATACTGTCAAAATTTCTACTGTTAAAACGAAATTAGCATGAAATTTTTTGTTTTAAACATAACTCTAGCATCATAAGCATGTATCATCATAATTACCAAGTCTATATCCACAATTCACCAATTTTGATTTCACAGAACACAAACAAACCATGTCATGAATTTATATATGCATGCATATATTTTCTCTAATTATATATTTATAAAATTAGGGAAAATACCTTCAATTAGCGTGATAATTCCTTGCAAAGACCACTGAATTAGCTTTGAAATCCTTAAGCTTCCTCTCAATCTCTCTCAAGTTTCACTGTCAAGCTCTATCAAACTCTCTGAACTCTCTTCTCAATATAGCCAAATACCAAGTCACGTAGCACTTAAGCGCAAAGGAAAAAAAACTGATAACCTTAATAATCCTAATAACTTACATTAGTTAAAAGAAACGTATATATTATAAATATATTATATTTACTATTTTAATTAATTTATTTATTTTACTTAAATTCAAAAATTAGAAATCCCAAAAGCCATAAGGCTTGTTTGGCAAAACCCTTTAAATTTAAAGAATTAATATATTTAAGCTTTGTTTGGCAAAAACTAAATTAAACTCTATTACTTTTATTTTAATAAACAATTTAGTTTATAATTTATAATTACATATTATTATTTGGATTTCTATATCCAACATTAATCAAATAAATTAATTATACACACCACATTTTAATTAAATATACCATTTAAACAAATAACATAAAATTATAATTTCGTTATAATTTTATTTAATAATTTAATATACCATTTAAATTATTAAATCATCGCAACAATATAACCTCTCATGTTATATTACACTCTCTAAATTATAAATTAATTTAATTTAGAATATTATCTAATAAATTTAGATTCACAAATATTTACTAGCAACTATTACATCAATAAAATATCTATTTCATCAACTTCCACAATAGACACAACAAATAAATATTAATTTTATTCAATAAATATTTAATATTACAATTTGAAATTTCGGATCGTTACATCCTTCCCTCCTTACAAGGATTCTGTCCCCAGAATCACAACTCAAACAATCAAATCGTCACATTCTTCCCTTCCCACGTAGCCTCTTCGACGTTGTGGTTCCTCCATATCACCTTCACAGAAGGTATCACTTTATTCCTGAGCACTTGTTCTTTCCTGTCGACTATCTGGATAAGAATCTCTTCATAAGACAAATCTTTAATGAACTGCAACGGTTCATACTCGATCACATGTTTGTAATCGGGTTTATATGGTCGCAACATCGACACATGAAAAATGTTGTGCACATGATCTAACTCGGGAGGTAAAGCTACTTCGTAAGCCACCTCTCCCACTCTTCGTAGAATCTCGAAAGGTCCAATAAACCTTGGGCTGAGCTTTCCTTTCTTACCAAAACGAATTTTCCCCTTCCAACGAGAAACTTTCAGGAACACGAAACTTCCTGCTTCAAACTCACGACTCTGCCTATGTCGATCAACATACTTTTCTGTTGATCTTGAGCAGTTACCAGTCTTGCTCTGATGAGTTTGACAACTTCAGTGGTCTGCTGAACCAGTTTTGGGCCTAACAGTTGACGTTCTCCAACTTCATCCCAGTATAATGGAGTTCTGCACTTTTTGCCGTATAACGCCTCATACGGTGGCATACGAATGCTTGCGTGGTAACTATTGCTATATGCAAATTCCACCAACGGTAGATGTTCATCTCAATTTCCTTTGAAATCCATTATGCATGCTCTAAGCATATCCTCTAACGTTTGGATTGTTCGTTCGCTTTACCCATCAGTTTGTGGATGATATGCTGTACTCATCTTCAGTTGCATTCCCATGCATTCTTGTAGTCTCTTCCAGAAATTTGATGTGAACTACGGATCTCTGTCTGATACAATTGACAATAGAACTCCATGTCTTGAGATGATCTCTTTAACGTATAGCTTCGCCAGCTGATCAAGATTAAATCTAATCTTTATTGGCAAAAAGTGTGCAGATTTCGTCAATCTGTCCACTATCACCCATATCACATCATATCCTTTCTGAGTCGTTGGAAGACCTACCACAAAATCCATTGTAATATGCTCCCATTTCCATTCTGGTATCTCCAACGGTTGAAGTAGCTCGCTTGGTCGTTGATGCTCGACCTTCACTTTCTGACATGTCAAGCACTTTGCAACGCATTCTGCAACGTCTCTTTTCATGTTCGGCCACCAAAAATTTTGCTGCATATCTTGATACATTTTCGTACTTCCCGGATGAATCGAATATCTTGAGCTATGCGCTTCCGTCAAGATTTTTTCTTTAATATCCTGAACTGCTGGAACCCAAATTCGACCCTTGAATCTTAGCATTCCCGCAGTATTGACCTGATACTTCACTTCTTTACCCTCGCCCACGCTTTCCTTTATTTTCTTGCATTCTTCATATTAGAGCTGAGCGTTCTTCACTTTGTCCACCAAAGTTGGACTAGCTTCTATCTGGTACAATTTTTCATCGGATTCTTCCAAAAATTTGATTTCCAGCTCTAGCCTTGCCATTGCAGAAATGAGCTCCTCCTTATCAGTTAACAACATCAACTTCTCTCGGCCTTTCCTACTCAAGGCATCTGCAACCACATTAGCTTTTCCCGGATAATAAAGATCTCGCAATCATAATCTTTTATCTGTTCCATCCATCTCCTTTGACGCATGTTCAGGTCCTTTTGAGTGAAAATATACTTCAGACTTTTATGGTCTGTGTAGATCTCACATTTTTCTCCATAGAGATAATGTCTCCATATCTTCAGTGCAAACACAACCGCCGCCAACTCTAAATCATGAGTCGGATACCCTTTCTCGTAGTCTTTCAATTGCCTTGATGCATACGCAATAACCTTGTCGTTCTGCATAAGGACATATACTAAACCCTTATGTGCAACATCACTATACACTACAAAATTTCCTGTATTATCTGGTAACGACAACACAGGTGCCTCACTGAGCCTCTTCTTCAATTCCTTAAAACTTTCTGCACATTTTTCCGTCCAAACAAATTTTATAGATTTTCTTATCAAATTTGTCAACGGAGTGGCAATCTTGGAAAAATCCTGAATAAATCGTCTATAATAGCCTGCCAATCCCAAGAAACTTCTCACTTCTGATGGAGTCCTTGGTTGTTCCCAATTTATCACAGCTTTGACTTTTGATGGATCCACCGAAATTCCATCCTTGTCAATTACATGCCCAAGAAATTGTACATGTTCCAGCCAAAACTCACATTTAGAGAATTTCGCGTACAAATTTTCCTTTCTTAACGTCTCCAACGTCAGACGTAAGTGTTCCACACATTCTTCATGAGATTTGGAGTACACCAGGATATCATCAATGAACACCACCACAAATTGTCTAAAAATGGTTTAAACACCCTGTTCATCAAATCCATGAACTCTGCAGGGGTATTTGTCAAACCAAAAGACATCACCAAAAATTCATAATGTCCATACCGAGTTCGGAATGCCGTCTTCGGTACATCCTCCTTCCTTACATTCAGTTGGTGATACCCACTTCTCAAATCTATTTTCGAGAAATATCTAGCACCCTTCAATTGATCGAACAAGTCATCTATTCTAGGCAATGGATACTTGTTCTTAATAGTGACTTTGTTTAATTCTCTATAATCAATGCAAAGACGCATTGACCCATCCTTCTTCTTCATGAATAACACCGGTGCTCCCCACGGTGACATACTCGGCTGAATGTACTTCTTATCCAATAGCTCTTGTAGTTGCACCATTAATTCTTTTATCTCTATTGGAGCCATTCTGTACGGGGCCTTCGATATCGGAGCGGTTCCTGGCGCTAAGTCGATCACGAACTCGATTTCTCTATCAGGCGTAAGTCCTGGCAAATCCTTTGGAATCACATCTACGAATTCCCTAACCACTGGTATTTCCTCCAATTTTACAACCTTCTCCTTTTGAGTATCAACTATGTAGGCTAAATACCCTACACAGCCCTGACAATAACTTCTTCCCCTGCATCATCGTCAGACATTTCATTTGTCTAGGCGATTTGCTACCATGAAAAACTACCTTTGACGGAGTCATAAGGTTTATAAACTTCTTTTGGCAATCAATTATCGCTCCATAATTGAATAAGCAATCCATTCCCAAAATAACATCGAACTCTCCGAGTTTTATCGGGATTAAATCTACTTTCATAACATTCCCCTTAATGTTCAACTTATAATTCTTGTATATGAACCTAACAGGAATTACCTCCATATTCACAATTTCTATGCTTAAAGGGAAATTCAACTCTTCACTACGTATTTCTAACCTCTTAGAAAATTCATCAGATATAAACGAGCAAGTAGCACCCAAATCAAATAATACATATGCATTTATATCATTGATTGGGATAATACCTGACACGACATCTTTTGATTACACCGCGTCCTACACCGTCATGTTGAAGGTTCTGGCTGTGGGCTTATTTGTTGATGTTGGCCCAACAATAGTCAGCGCACCTCCACTAGCATTTCCCTTGCTTCCATTTGCCTCACCAGATCTCTTCTTAGGGTATTCACGAGCAAAGTGATCCTTGGACCCGCACGTGAAGCAAACGTTCTTCTTAGGTTGAGTGCAATTTGGGGCGATGTGACCCTCTTGGCCACAATTGAAGCATACTCGTTTCCCCATCAAGTACACACCCTTGTGAAATTTCCCACATGTAGCACATGTTTCGAACTTCTTCTTTTGTTGGTTTCCTTGCTGATTTCCAGTTCCCACATTTACATTCCACTTCCTCTTCAAATTGTTGTTGCCATTTCCACCGTTACCACCACCACCATTCTTAGCTTCACCTTCACTCTTCTTCTTCCTCTGCTCTTGGTTGTGTTTTGTTACCTCTTCGCCTCCACTCTCAGCGAGAATTGCTTTCTCCATTACTGCTGCAAACGTCTTTAGTTGGAATAAGGAGACCTTACTGTACAACCAGGGCTTCAGTCCTTATTCAAACCTCTTCACCTTGCGTTCGTCCGTGCTGACTTGATATGGCACAAACCTTGCCAACTCGTTGAATCTTGCGGCATACTCAGACACCGACATCGTTCCCTGCTTCAATTCCAAAAACTGCACTTCTAGCTGACTCTTTGAACTTTCTAGAAAATAGGCCTCAAAGAATATTTCCTTGACCCTTTCCCAAGGCATTAGCCCTTGACCTCCTCGGGTTTTATTGGCCTGCCACCAATAACTCGCCTCTGCTTTCAACATGAATGTTGCAAAAGCAGTCTTTTGATTCTCCTCTACCCTAGCAACATCGAAAACTTTCTCTATTTCCATGATCCAGGTCTGTGCTTCAACTGAATTCTGGTGGTCTAACCGCCTTGAAATCCTTAAACGTTGTATCTTGGTTCTGAGGTTGATTCTACAAAGCACCCGTCAGTAACGTCACTAGCTGCTGAACAGGGTTACCTTCCACATTGTTGTTGTTGGTTTCCTCAGTGGTTCTCTGTCGGGGTGGTTGATGTCTTGGAGGCATTTTCTATTAAAATACACCCATTAGATTCTATTCAACCTTTTAAGTATTATATACTTAAGTTGCACATCATAAAAAAAATTATCACATAACACATAACACTTTGAATAAAATAATAACTTTTATTCATTCATAATCTCTTAAAAACATCAAAACAATAGAATCACTGCTATTTACATTACTTTTCCTGAACTACAAAAGTTGCAGGACAACATCATCATCATCATCTATCCTATTGGTTATATCATACCCGGGATTTACAATTTATTTACTCCCTAACCACATAACAGGTACATTCCCTACAATATCCTACTAAGATATTGTGTAGCCTTACGACGCTCTTCCTCCATAATTCGAGTCATTGTTCGGCGATCTAAAATATACGATGGCAGCATCTCGAACTGTATCGGATAACCCATGACTCGATCTTGAGCTCGATTGATCACGGTATTGAATACATTATTCATCTCCTCCATCTTCATCCTCTTTGCTTGTGCGTCCCTTTCTGCCATTCTAGCTCATTGATAAGCTTCCTCATGCACGTCTTCGGCTCTTGCCCTTTTGATAGATTCCTCCTTCAGCTTATTCTCCAGTTTTGCAATCTTCTCCATCAGTTGCTTGTTTTCCCCTTCTGTGTGGATCAGCTTCTCTTCAATGTTGTTCAACCATTCTTCTCGATCTTGGATCTCGTCGTCCTTCTGTGCCATTGAGGTCTGTTGTTCAGCTACTATCTCCTATAACTTCTCGACGGTGTCTTGAAGTTCCACATTGCGGTTATACACCTCGTCGTACATACGGGAAGCTATCGAGTTAATGGAAGCTCTTCCTCCTCGTCCTCCTCATCCCCCAACTGTGGCAGCTCAACAGGGTCCTCCTCATCCGTCTCTATATCATCATCGTCATCAGGTATTCTCTCTTGCTCAACTACTGTGACCAACGGATTTGCTTCCTGTGGCAGTAGTTGTTCCCACACCACTTGAATATCTCGAGGCTCCTCCTCTCTAGCCTGACTGGATCCTCCTATATTAGCCATCCTGTCAACCAAATTTTAGGTTTTAATTACTAACCATTACTACTCGACACTCACGAGCACATAAGTTATAATCACATAAGCACATAAATATTTTATTACTTTCTCTTTCCTAAAACTCGATAAGAGTTTAGCATCACTATCTTTTCAAAGGTTACTTTCTAAGGCTTTTCCCCACCTAAGGTTCATAACCTAAAGCTTTGATACCAACCTGTGACACCCCCAAATCTAGGTACTTCATTCCCATAAGATTTGGTGCTCACTATCCATACATTCATACTATCTACCCAAATAAAATAATATTTAAACCATAATCCTCCCTTTTAAATAGGGTTACATCATTAAACTCAAAAAAACATCCCAGGTTGTCTAACCTTTAAACATCATATAAGTGTGGAAATAAAACTATTACACCACGTCATTATTTAAAAGTCTATGATCATCACAATAAACAAAATTACAAGTCTGCATCACTTGTACATTTTTCCCTTTTCTTTGCTAGTTGAAGGCTCATCTACCTTCTCAACTTTAGCTGCAATGAGTATATAATATGCAAGAGTGAGCAAAACAATTGTTCACTGGATATAACAATGAATCAACAGAAGAATAATAATAATAACTGCCAACAATAGGCTCATCAAAACTGAATAGTACTCTAACAATGGTAATCAGAAACTGGAATTCAATATATGGAATATATCTAACTGAGGGTCATAAGACCATGAACTATGTCCATAGTTGCGAGTAATCTTTCAACTCCAACTTTAACAGTCATAAGATTATAAAGACTCTTTGTACTTAGGGGGATCAGCCCTTCGTACAATGTATTGTGCACAAACATTTCAAGGCTAAGCGTAAATTATCCCCGAATAATAATAGGGTTGTTCATATCAGTATTTAGAATACAAGTCCGCACCAAAGAAAGTTTGGTTTGGATAAGCTTTCAAGGGTAATTTGAAGTTTAACGAACATAACTAGAGGACTAGTTGAATCAATAGTGTTTGATAACACAATAGTTGATCAATAATAACATAATATGGAATAATAAATATGTGTAAGTGAACTAACTATTTCTTGAACTCATGCTTAGAAACAACTACAAAGCATAAGTATTGAATGACAATAAACCTTGCTTGGATAAAATTAAGCTAGGACTATGAATTATTGAATATACATTAAGTAATAGCAAGCTGAAAATAAAGCTTGTTCATTATGAGAATAACTTGTGTCAAGTAAATGAACTAAGATAATTCAACATTAGAAATTATAATTCAAGAAAACTACATTCATAATATCCAAATGACAATAAAGAAACTTGTTTAACAATAAACAAATGAATGCGTCAATAAATATTGGAATTCAAACTTGTTCAAATAAAGAATGCATCAATAAATATTGGAATTCAAACTTGTTCGAATAAATTTAAAGTCATAGCTAGTTTGCTCAAATAATGACTAGGAATACAAAAGTTCGATTAATGAAAGGTTAAAGTAAGAAACTTGCTCAATGTAAATGTAGAGTTAGACAACTTGCCTCGAGCGTAGGCTATAATAGTAAAACTCAAGTTCACCTATACACAGTATTAAAACCACAACATTTATTAGACATACTAATATTCACTTTTCAATATAAAACGCATTACTAGCTAAACTTGTTATTTTAGCACCAGTCTTATGCTACCATATATATTTCAGAATTACCAAGTGTTAACATCACAACACTTATCTAACATTCATTGTATAAACTAAGTTATCACATAATGCGTTCGTAACTTACTAATCACTTTTACAACTTTGAATTCATAATCCACATAACATGACTCTGTTTAACCTTGTTGTTACATGGTTCTAACATTAAGCTAAGTTAAATTGAACGCCCAAAGTCTGCTTAATTAGCAGACTTCACTATCTCGTGATTGAGAATCTTGGCGCGGCCGCTTGTTTTATATCGGATTACGGACTTACCGCTTAAGAGATAAGCAAGGCAAGGCTATTTATGCATTCCGCTTTTGCGAACATGGTTACGACACTTTTCTTAAGCAAACTAACACGAATTTCACCCACCAAACAGTAAAATTAACACGTACAATTGATACAAAACCATTACAACATGTTTCCTCACATATATATCAATATAGAACAATTTTAACAACAATTATACTACTTTAATTTCTCAAATTTTTCATTTTCATACATAAACTCACTTTTTGATACTCATCCCAAAAATCATCACTGTGATTTCAATACTTGACCAAATCACTTCATTCAAATTACGTTATGCTCGTTTCTTAATGAACTAACATAATCAAGCTTCAATTTATAATTTCACATACTAATTGACCACTAAAATTGATACTTTTCTTGAACCATATGAAAAATACATATACTGTCAAAATTTCTATTGTTAAAACGAAATTAGCATGAAATTTCTTGTTTTAAACATAACTCTAGCATCATAAGCATGTATCATCATAATTACCAAGTCTATATCCACAATTCACCAATTTTGATTTCACAGAACACAAACAAACCATGTTGTGAATTCATATATATATATATATATATATATATATATATATATATATATATATATATATAGGAAAATACCTTCAATTAGCGTGATAATTCCTTGCAAACACCACTGAATTAGCTTTGAAATCTTTAAGCTTCCTCTCAATCTCTCTCAAGTTTCACTGTCAAGCTCTATCAAACTCTCTGAACTCTCTTCTCAATATAGCCAAATACCAAGTCACGTAGCACTTAAGCGCAAAAGGAAAAAAATTGATAACCTTAATAATCCTAATAACTAACATCAGTTAAAAGAAACGTATATATTATAAATATATTATATTTACTATTTTAATTTATTTATTTATTTTATTTAAATTCAAAAATTAGAAATCCCAAAAGCCTTAAGGCTTGTTTGGCAAAACCCTTTAAATTTAAAGAATTAATATATTTAAGCTTTGTTTGGCAAAAACTAAATTAAACTCCGTTACTTTTATTTAATAAACAATTTATTTTATAATTTATAATTACATATTATTATTTGGATTTCCGTATCCAACATTAATCAAATAAATTAATTATACACACCACATTTTAATTAAATATACCATTTAAACAAATAACATGAAATTATAATTTAAGTTATAATTTTATTTAATAATTTAATATACCATTTAAATTATTAAATCATCACAACAATATAACCTCTCATGTTATATTACACTCTCTAAATTATAAATTAATTTAATTTAGAATATTATCTAATAAATTTAGATTCACAAATATTTACTAGCAACTATTACATCAATAAAATATCTATTTCATCAACTTCCACAATAAACACAACAAATAAATATTTATTTTATTCAATAAATATTTAATATTATAATTTGAAATTTCGGATCGTTACAATAACGACAAAAGTTTTACTGTTAACTGTTGAAATACCCGGTGATAAAAGTACAGTAATACGCATGGTTGCATAGTAGCACACGGTATTGTACAATATCTTTGATTATTGATGCTTACGTGAGAAGTCACTCAGTTTTATTCAATTATTGCCACAATAATTGCTGCATAGTATCTCACATTGTTGATTCAATTATTGTCACAATATTTTATATTATGAAATCAATAATTTAGACGACAAAGTTATTCATATTATTATTTGCATTATTGACAATGTCTGGAAAGGGATTTGGTCACCTAATTGCGCGTCAATAAGGAGAAATCCTTATCGGAAAACCCTCTCTTTGCTGAAAATGATTTGGTTGCTAATATTGTGAGTTATAATATATATAATTGAATATATTATATTTTATTATTTCCATAGTACTGCATAGTGGTGCTTAGTACTGCATAGTGCTGCATAGTGCAGTATAGTAAAATTAATTTTTTTTTTTAAAAGTTTTAGCCGAACGCCCGTGAACCTTTTCTACTGTGCGTCCAATAGTATCCTGTCATTCTCCTATAAATAGGATGCTTAGTTTAGAATTGAAAATCACACCAAAATCAGAGAATTCTTCTTCTATAATATTGAGCGTATTTCTTTTGAGTTTAATGAAGCTTTGAGTGTAGATAATAGTACAAGTTTTCTTCAAGAATATCCCCTCCATAACTGTAACACCCCCTTTCCAAAATAGAAAGAGAGGTTATGCACAAAACATATCAAAACGAAATGAAAGCTTTATGCCACAAAAGAAGGGTCTCATCATGATTAAATATCACAAGAAAAACTATAATAACTGTCACACTGACTCAAACCATAATCTAAGTTAATTGTTACAATTCAAATAAACTGACAAATCAAGCCTAAACAGAATATCTCTAAACCATTGGAATGAAGGGAGCTCTCATCACACTTGCCCTTGATCCCCCTGATTACCTGCCGGAAGAAAAACACAGCATGAGCCAAATGCCCAGTACGAATATAGAATACAAATAATGAACCGAAATAACTAACTCAATTAAATAAAAAAAATGAAATGAACTGAAATGAAACGAACAAAACTTACACAACGAAATAATAGGCTGAATCAAATGGCTGGGTGTTATTTCATACCGAGCTCAGAACAAAACAAAATATACCTTGCCACACAGGCAAGTCAAATAATGCCACACATGCAAGTCAAATAATGCCACACAGGCAAATCATACACGTTGGACCGCGAATCCAATGCATGTAAAATCGGAAGGCATGTTTGGCACAAACATCACCAATTCGCAGAACAGAACAGAACAGAAAACTAGGGTCAACCCATACGCCTCCCACAACAAAACACCAAATGGCCAACTCCCATCGGAGCACAAACGGAGATGCCGTGGACTGATCACACCGCCACGGAAGGTGTCATGCCTCGATGCCAAGAGGACATGTCTGTGGTACCTCCACAGGTGGTTATAGCTTAGGTATACCCTACGATACATTCTAACAACAATACCACGTCACAACACATGCGACATAATATTAACACAAAGGGTTCTTACATGTACATGTTAAACTGAAATGAATCATCAACACCAAGTCTCCAAAATATATATTAACATGTACATCACTACAAATATCAAAATAAAATTTAGACATGATACGCTAGTCTAAAGAGTACAAATATGAGTTCTAATACAACGCCCAAACAAATATATCACAATAAATTGACAAGGAATAATTATGAGAGGCAATACTAAATTTCAAAACGAATAACGAAACGAACAACTTAAAAATAAAAGAGTCTCACTGAAAGAGTACGGAATCCGTACATGGATTAAGTAATGTAATACCCAAGATTATATTTCAAATGAAACTCTTTAAATTCCCTCCGTTCGAACTAATTACACAAATTAATAAACTATGCGTTAAATTATCAATTACAAATTTACTTTTCCTAAAGCTATTATTATTATTATTATTATTATTATTATTATTATTATTATTATTATTTTACACGTTTTACACTTGTAAACTAACGATCTTTCATGTTAGTAATATGATGGTATGATATATATATATATATATATATATATATATATATATATATATATATATATATATATATATATATACAATCGTATTATCAATTGAATATATATAAATATATTTATAATGATTGCTAGCTATCCCCAATAATTCTGATAAAAAAATAAAGGCAGACTTACATGTATGATAGAAATGAATTTCAATTCCTCTTCCTTCTCTTATGTTGTCGCCGTAGTTCTTCTGTTCTTTTTCGCCTCACGCACAATCAATTTTAATCCGAACAGAAGTAATTAACATAGGGTTAGGTTTTAGATATTTATTTATTAATTACCCCTTTTTTTATATATATTGTACTAACTCTCCTAATTTTGATAGAATTTTAATTTGACCTACATATAAATTAAATCAAATTAATTTTATGACCCAATTTTATCAACTTAATTTATTCATCATTTATTAATACTTATTAGCCCAAAAGTAAATGACTAGTTTGACCCAAATAAAAGACAAAGTGCAATTAATATAATTTTAAACAAATTAATTTTTATTATTCAATATTTATTTATTTATTTATTTTAACGGGTATTACATCACCTACCCCTTAAAAACGATTCCGTCCCCGGAATCAAAAGAATAGAACGTACCTAATTTTTAAAAAGATGTGGATACTCCACTCGAATAGACTCCTCAATCTCCCAAGTGGCTTCCCGCTCCGAATGATTCCTCCATAAAACCTTAACAAACGGAATAGTCTTCTTCCTCATAATCCTTTCTTGACGATCCAAAATCGCCTCGGCTTGTTCCTCACAAGTAAGATCCTCTCGAATCTTATCAAACGGATATTGCACCACATGCAATTGATGATAATGATAACTCCTTAACACCGACACATGGAACACATTGTGCATATGAGCTAGCTGTGGAGGCAAAGCTACCCGATATGCAACTTCACGAACCCTCTCCAAAATCTCAAATGGGCCAATATAACGCGGACGAAGCTTCCCTTTCAACGCAAATCGCCGAATGCCCTTCCAAGGAGAAACTTTTAGAAACACATGGTCACCAGGTTCAAATTCTAAAGTCCTCTTATGCTTATCAGCATAACACTTCTGTCGTGATCGAGCCGACTTCAATTTCTTCAATTTCTCCTTATCCCAACAAGTTGGTGCCCAGCACTTCCTACCATACAATGCCTCAAACGGAGCCATCCCAATACTTGCATGCTAGCTGTTGTTATAAGCAAACTCAACTAGGCTCAAGTAATCATCCCAATTACCCGACCCACTCAAGTGCACATGATCTGAACATGTCCTCTAATGTCTGAATAGTCCATTCGGATTGCCCATCAGTTTGCGGATGGAAAGAAGTACTAAAGTTGAGCCGAGTACCCCAAGCTCGTTGAAACCCTTTCCAAAATCGTGAACTAAATCGTGGGTCCCGATCTAAAACAATAGACACCGGAGTACCATGAAGTCTAACAATCTCCTGCTGAAAGATTTGTGCCAACCTATCCACCGAGTAACCCTCATGGATAGCCAAAAAGTGTGCCAATTTAGTCAGTCGGTCCACTACTACCCAAATGGCATCATTCTTCTTGAAAGTCTTTGGCAAACCAGTCATAAAGTCCATCGTGATATCCTCCCACTTCCACACTGGAATGTCTAACTGTTGCAGCAAACCACTAGCTCGTTGATGTTCTATCTTCACTTGTTGACAAGTGAGACACTTCCCAACATATTCAGCCACATCTCGTTTCATCCCATTCTACCAAAAATTATTCTTCAAATCTCTATACATCTTCGTAGAACCTGGATGAATAGAAAATGACAATCTATGAGCCTCAGCCAACACAGCCTCCCGAATAATTGGATCCAACGGTACACACAACCGTTCACCCAACCAAATCACACCATGGTCATCAATACAAAACTCGGGCTGCTTGCCCTCCTTTAAATTCTGTGTCATGCTCCACAACTCCCCATCTTCTTTTTGAGCTTCTTTGACCCGCGAGATAAGAGAGGGATCCACTCTCATACCCGCCAAATTCCCATCTGAACCTCGTACATACAATTCCATCTCGAGCCGCTCCATATCTGAAATAAGCTGAGGTTGTGTAATAAGGGCTGCTACACTCCCTGAACTCTTTCGGCTAAGAGCATCTGCGACCACATTTGCCTTCCCTGGGTGATACTGAATCCTAGCATCATAATCCTTTAGAAGCTCCAACCAACGCCTCTGCCTCATGTTGAGCTCTTTCTGAGTGAAGATGTATTTAAAACTTTTGTGATCGGTGAAGATATCACAAGTCTCTCCATACAAATAATGCCTCCAAATCTTTAAGGCAAAGATCACCGCTGCCAACTCCAAATCATGTGTGGGGTAGTTCACCTCATAAGGTTTAAACTGCCTAGAAGCATACATAATCACCTTACCGTGTTGCATTAAAACACACCCCAAGCCCTTCTTAGAAGCATCACTATAAATCTGGTAACCTCCTGTCCCTGATGGCAATGTAAGTAGTGGAGCTGTCATAAGCCGTTTTTTCAACTCCTCGAAACTCTTCTCCCGCTCCTCATTCCACATAAACTTCGTCCCCTTTCTTATAAACTGGGTCAATGGTAAGGCAAGCAAAGAAAATCCTTCCATAAATCGCCTATAGTACCCTGCCAAACCTAAGAAACTTCTAATCTCTGTCACTGTAGTAGGTTTTGGCCATTTAGTGATAGCCTCAACCTTCGCAGGATCCACCTTAATGCCTTCAGCAGAAATAACATGTCCCAAAAATGCGACCTGCTCCAACCAAAACTCGCATTTAGAGAATTTAGCATACAATTTCTCTTTTTGCAAAATCCCTAAAACCGTGCAAAGATGCTCCTCATGCTCTTCCTTAGACTTGAAGTAAATCAAAATGTCATCAATAAAGACAATGACAAATTGGTCCAAGTACTCCCTGAACACCCGATTCATCAAATCCATAAACACCGCCGGAGCGTTAGTCAACCCGAATGGCATCACTAGAAACTCGGAATGCCCATAGCGAGTACGAAAAGTCGTCTTAGGGATATCCTCATCCCTCACCCTCAACTGATGATAACCCGACCTCAAATCTGTCTTTGAAAAATATTTTGCCCCCTGAAGTTGGTCAAACAAATCATCAATCCTCGACAATGGATACCGATTCCTTATTGTAATCTTGTTCAACTCCCTGTAGTCTATGCACAATCTCATAGATCCATCTTTCTTCTTCACAAACAAAACTGGAGCACCCCATGACGAAACACTTGGGCGAATCACACCACGATCTAAAAGCTCCTGCAACTGCTCCTTCAACTCCTGTAACTCTAAAGGTGTAATCCTATACGGCGCCTTAGAGATAGGCTCCGTACTACGAACAAGCTCAATAGCAAACTCCACTTCCCGCTGCGGTGGCAACCCTGACAACTCCTCGGGAAACACATCGGGAAAGTCACAAACAATTGAAACATCTTCAATACGAGACTCACCCTTAGAGGTATCTTTCATAACCGCCAAATACCCCTCACAACCCTTTGCCATCAACTTTCCAGCCTTCAAAGATGAAATTAACTTCACCACCCTACTCGGCTATGAACCCTGAAACACGAATTCTAGAGACTTCACATCTCCAAATATACTCTTCTTCGCCTTACAATCGATAGTGGCCTGGTGCTTATCCAACCAGTCCATCCCAAGAATGACATCGAAATTGTGCATACTCATCGGAAGGAGATTAGCCCTACGAATTTTATCCCCAAAACAAATCATACACCCTCGATACAAATCAGAAATAACAACAGAAGTCCCCATCGGGGTAGCAATAGACATAACAGAATCTAAAGACTGAGATGGCACACCCAGGTGCCGAACGAAAGACTGAGCAACAACATAATGAGTAGAACTCGTATCAAATAAAATAGACGCCTCATGATTGCCAGCTAAAAGAGTGCGGAAAGCGATTACACGGTGCACTTTCGCTGGTTATACGTCAAGGAAAACACTCGACCACCCTGACGTTGACCTCCATTGCCACCATTATCACCCCCTCCACCATTTCCACATGGCCCAGTATAATCTCTAGCCATATGACCCATCTGTCCACACAAGAAGCATGCACCTATGACTCTATGACACTGTCTCCCTAGATGATTAGCCCCACAAGTAGCACAAGGAGCTATCAGAATAATATTCGGGTTACCCTCACCAGTTGGTCCCAGATAACGACCCTGATTTTGCCCCTGTTGACGATTCTGCCACTGCTGACTATTCTGACCATGCCAAGGTAGCTGCAGCTGACGATTTTGCCCTTGCTAAGGCTTCTGCTGATAACCCCTGTTTTGATTTTGGCCACGCCACTGCCCCTGCTGGCCACCACGGTTCCTGTCCACTGACCACCCTGATTCTTCCCATGCTGACCTAAAGTTTGACCCTGATGGTCATCTCTGTCCCTCTTTCAACTCCCTTCCGGTTTAGAAGACCGAAAGTCTTGTCGCTCCATCTCAATATTCTTGGCCGCATTGGCCACTGCTGACACGTCTGCAAACTTGTTATTTATAAGATGCTGGTGATACCTATAATGAATCCGCCACTTGAACTTCTCCGCCTATTTCGCTGCAGTCCCTGCAGAAGTTCCCGCAAATCCTGCCAACCTGGTGAACTTCGTCATGAACTTCGTGATGGACTCATCATCTTTCTGCCGAATAGACAGATAGTCTCTAGCATAGGCCTCTTTATCAGCAATTGGGAAATACTGTTGATAAAAGACCTCACAAAACTCTGCCCAGCTAAGTGCCTTGGCATAACCATCACCTTTTGTTACTTTCGTCGCCTTCCACCACCTCTGTGCATTCCCTTCCAACTTGTAAGCAGCAAGTAACACTTTCTGATTATCCAAGCACCCCAACACATCAAAAATATTCTCCAGGTGGGCAATCCAATTCTCTGTATCAGTTGGAGTCGGAGCGGAACTGAATGACTGTGGTTTCTACTTCTGAAACCTTTCCAACCAAACATACATTGGAACCACCTGCTGATTATTACCATCTACATTCCATTCCTCTTCGTTTGCTTGTGGATCATTATTTCCCAGGTTCTCCTGTTAAGAAATTTCTAGTGGTTGCTGCTGCATTGCCTGTATAACCTGTGCCACCAACTGAGGTAAATCTTGGTTCACCGCCTGATTCCCAGCAACTCTAGCAGATCTACGAGCCATCTAAGAAAGAGATCACGAACATAAACAAAGCAAATTAGAGACAAATTCGAATATAGCTGATATGATAACTGAATAGAAAATTAAACAGAATAAAAACCTAACCCAGAAGTCTACCCATAACTCACAGGTCAAACCTAAATAGATTTTCTACAAGAAAGAACCTAAGCTTTGATACCAACTTTGTAACACCCCCTTTCCAAAATAGAAAGAGAGGTTACATAGAAAACATATCAAAACGAAACGAAAGCTTTATGCCACAAAAGAATGGTCTCATCATGATTAAATATCACAAGACAAACTATAATAACTATCACACTGACTTAAACCATAATCTAAGTTAATTGTTACAATTCAAATAAACTGACAAATCAAGCCTAAACAGAATATCTCTAAACCATTGGAATGAAGGGAGCTCTCATCACACTTGCCCTTGATCCCCTTGATTAGAAAAACACAGCATAGGCCAAATGCCCAGTACGGATATAGAATACAAATAATGAACCGAAATAACTAACTCAATTAAATAAAAAAAACGAAATGAACTGAAATGAAACGAACAAAACTAACACAACGAAATAATAGGCTGAATCAAGTGGCTGGATGTTATTTTATACCAAGCTCAGAACAAAACAAAATATACCTTGTCACACAGGCAAGTCAAATAATGCCACACATGCAAGTCAAATAATGCCACACAGGCAAACCACACACGTTGGACCGCGAATCCAATGCATGTAAAATCGGAAGGTGTGTTTGGCACAAACATCAACAATCCGCAAAACAGAATAGAACAGAAAACTAGGGTCGACCCATACGCCTCCCACAATAAAACACCAAATGGCCAACTCCCATCGGAGCACAAAACGAAGACGCCGTGGACTGATCACTCCGCCACGGAAGGTGTCATGCCTCAGTGCCAAGAGGACATGCCTGTGGTACCCCCACAGGTGGTTATAGCTCAGGTATACCCTACGATATATTCTAACAACAATACCATGTCACAACACATGCGACATAATATTAACACAAAGGGTTCTAACATGTACATGTTAAACTGAAACGAATCATCAACACCAAGTCTCCAAAATATATATTAATATGTACATCACTACAAATATCAAAATAAAATTTAGACATGATACGCTAGTCTAAAGAGTACAAATATGAGTTCTAATACAACGCCTAAACAAATATATCACAATAAATTGACAAGGAATAATTATGAAAGGCAATACTAAATTTCAAAACGAATAACGAAACGAACAACTTAAAAATAAAAGAGTCTCGCTGAAAGAGTACAAAATCCTTACCTGGATTAAGTAATGTAATACCCGATATTATATTTCAAATGAAACTCTTTAAATTCCCTCCGTTTGAACTAATTACACAAATTATTAAAATAAATTAATAAACTATGCGTTAAATTATCAATTACAAATTTACTTTTCCTAAAGCTATTATTATTATTATTATTATTATTATTATTTTACACGTTTTTATACTTGTAAACTAATTGATCTTTAATGTTAGTAATATGATGGGTGCAATATATATATAATATCTAAATTATTAACCTGAATCAAGTATTCTAAAGCAGTACATAGTTATGCATATGATTGCTAAAGCAAAACATGCTTATGCATGGTTAATTGTATATATATATATATATATAAACAACTGGTATTATCAATTGAATATATATAAATATATTTATAATGATTGCTAGCTACCCCCAATAATTTGGATAAAAAAATTAAGGCAGACTTACATGTATGATAGAAATGAATTTCAATTCCTCTTCCTTCTCTTATGTTGTCGCCGTAGTTCTTCTGTTCTTTTTCGCCTCACGCACAATCAATTTTAATCCGAACAGAAGTAATTAACATATGGTTAGGTTTTAGATATTTATTTATTAATTACCCCTTTTTTATATATATATTGTACCAACTCTCCTAATTTTGATAGAATTTTAATTTGACCCACATATAAATTAAATCAAATTAATTTTATGGCCTAATTTTATCAACTTAATTTATTCATCATTTATTAATACTTATTAGCCCAAAAGTAAATGACTAGTTTGACCCAAATAAAAGACAAAGTGCAATTAATATAATTTTAAACAAAATAATTTTTATTATTCAATATTTATTTATTTTAACGGGTATTACAATAACAGTCAGAAGTACTCTCCTTTTAAGGTAAGGAATATTATTTTCATTCAATATTCGTAAGAAATAATGTTTTCTTCCATACTCTGTAGTATGTAAGTAATATTATTTCGTTTCATATTCCTAATTCTACATTTATTTTGATAAGTATTACTCCTATACTCCTTGAAATTAGTTGAATATCCTTGAAATTTACGTTTAATCGAGTATCTTTTCACAGGAATATTTTTCTGAACATTCTTGTTAAGTTTTAATCTTTTCATATCGAGGTACTATTCACGGGGTACTATTCATGAAGTACTATTCACAGAGTACTATTCACTCAGGTACTATTCACCCGGGGTACTATTCATGACAAAATTTGATTTCTTTTATGTCCAAATTATTTTTTATACATGAATATTATTTTTAAATTTTACTCCACAAAGCAGTTATCATGTTGACAATTTGGACATTCTTGAACTCTAGATAAATTGAATTATAAATCTTTAAAATTTATCCTTACTTTCACTTAATTGAATTCTTATAGCATTGTCATCATCCTCATGCTTATATTGTGATGAAAGTCATCTTTGGCCCGTAGTGCATAGATGGACTGTTGATTGGTATAATTATGACCAAAAATAATGTATCGGTAAAATCATGACCTGTAATATTACAAATGATATGGTAAAAGTCCACATTGGCCCGTAGTGCATTGATGGACTTTTGTTGTCATGATCATGACCACTGGTGATAATAACGAATACCCTTGGCCCGTAGTGCTTGGATAATTCGTGGATGTGATAATAATGAATATCCTTGGCCTGTAGTGCATGGATAATTCATGGATGTGATACTAACGAATATCCTTGGCCCGTAGTGCATGGATAATTCGATGATGTCGAATATTTATTGAGTTGTGTTACAGTGATAAAATATTGATGATGAACTCTTAAATCATAGAAGATAGTAGATATCATGCTCTACTTGACTCTTCTAATAGATTGTTTATTTCATTGTAGTTAAACTTGTTGTCTATTGTATTTTATTAGTTTAACACTGTTGAAGGCTAACAATAATTTATTCTGCATTATCTTAGTCATAATATTTCTTTACTGGGCTTGTTGAGCTCACCCTTTTCTTTCATTGTTCTCTTCAAGAAATGAGAATATAGCTGGGACTAGTCGGGAAATGGAGTGATGGTCCAAGATAGTGGCTATAGTAGTCCTCACTATTCTATGAAATAGTGTGATAATAAATGTAATGAGGACTCCATTTGAGTTTGGATATTGTCTACAAGACAATATTCGTGTTAAAACTCTCAGCTACATTTTGTCGTATTGTATAAATGAAGTTTGTATTTAATTTCTGTACCATGTATTTGGCGACTCAAAATGGGTTGTTTATACCTATTTTGGGGGTGTCACAGTTGGTATCAAAGCTTAGGGTTATATTCCCTGGTTGAGATTTGAGGCTAGAACTAGGAGGGAGAGACAGGTAAATCCTTTGCTAGTATGACCTACCTAAGATTATTTGTTATTTAATTGGTTGGTCAGAGTAGGGATAATATGTGGCATGTCAATTAACCCTTGTTTTGTGGCAGTGTTTGAAAATGACATATGAAAAGGTTGAGATAAGCAATGGAGCACATGAGACCGTTGAGTCACCATCAATCAATAACTAGGATAATGTGCATCAAAAAGGCAATAATCCTCAGGTAAACAACAACACCGACCAAATGATGAACGACAAGGTGTTCAGAAGCTTTCTGCAATTCATGTAACATCAGGCGAGAGAGACTCCTGTTCAAAATGCAGGTGGAAATACTGGCAACTCATGGATGGTTACTTCTAAGCAATTCAAGGAGCTTGGAGAGTTTTTGGGAAAGCCAGAACCACTTAAGGCAGAGAAGTGGATTAAGCAAATCACCAAGATATTTGATGTCTTGGGATGCTCTGAGGAGCAAAAGGTTTCTTTTGCCACCTTCATGTTACAAGGAGAGGCAGATCATTGGTGGGAATCTGTAAAACGTACTCAGCCTGCCGTACTGAAGATGTCTTGGGAGAAGTTCCAGGAATTGTTCAATGACAAGTACTTTCCCGAAAGTATTCGTCACATGAAGGAGGTGGAATTCATCAAGCTGGAGCAAAACAATATGACTGTATCGCAGTACGAGTCTAAGTTTGTGGAGTTATATCGGTTTGCATCCCATTTATTTGGTGGATAATGAGGAGCATATGACGGGAATGTTTCTAAGAGGTTTGAAACCCAAAATATGGCAATACCTCATTTCTCACAAACTTTGCTTGTATTTAGATATTGTGAATATGGCTTAGTTATTGGAGCGCGATAATGAGTCAGCCCAACCAAAAGATAGCGACTGACAAAACGATAATACCAGCGGTAGCAATCATTGAAGCGGTGACAACAAACGTGGAGGAAATCAACATGCCAGAAATGGTAACCACTTCCGTGGTTATCATGGCCAAGATAATAAAATGGGAATTTCAAGAAGTGAATGTTTAACAATGATGGAAAGACAGCTGCATCAACACCTATTTTCAAGGAAGGAGAATGACCAATACGGACTGCAATAAATAAAACCTTTTGAACCACCAGCATTTGGCGCAGCGGTTAAGGATTAATTGGGGGCGAGCCGTAAACCCGGACGTCTTCAGTTCGAACCCCGCTAGCAACAAGTGTTAAGCCAGAAATGGTCATGGTGGCCACGGTACCCCCAGCGCAAGTTGGGTAGCAAGCCGCTCTGGTATTGGGCTCGGGGGACTTAGTCGACCTGCGGGTTGGAAACCCACAGTTAACAAAAAAAAAAGGGGGGGGGGACACATCAGTCCAAACTGTACGCAGCAACCCAAAGCGTGTTACAATTGCGAAAGAGAAGGTCACCTAGCTCGATTTTGTCGTGTAGTGAAGTCAAGTTTAGCTGGGATGAACACACCAAAGGCTATCCCAACCAAGTCAAAGCCAGTAGTTCAAGGGAGAGTGTTTGTTGTGACCTCCCAAAAAGTGAGGAACCCGAACGAGGTTATCACGGGTAAGCTAATCATAAACTCTTGCAAAGTTTATACCTTATTTGATACCGGTTCTACCCATTCTTTTATTTCTCCTACTTGCGCTCAACATTTAAATTTAACTCCGAATAAATTAGACTTTGACTTATCTGTTAAAACTCCGTTGGGAGAAACCTTCATTACATCCACTATTTCTAAATCTTGTTTGATTCAAATCGGCACCCTCACGTTACATGTCGATCTTATCTCTTTGAAAATACTTGCATTTGATGTGATTTTAGGGATTGATTGGTTAACTACTCATCATGCTAAAATTGAATATTTTCGTAAGGTTGTTAGCTTTCATATTCCTAACCAACCTATTATGCGAATTCAAGCAACCAAACCACTAAAGTCAATCACTGTCATATCAAGCCATAAAGCCATTCATTTATTGAAAAACAGATGTCAAGATTTCTTAGCCCATGTCACGGATTTAAACAAAAATACGTCAGATTTTAATGATATTTCTATTGTTAATAAATTTCCTGACGTATTCCTTGAAGAACTTCCTGGTCTACCCCTAGAGCGTGAAATCAAATTTGGTATCGACCTTGAACCCGGTACAAAACCCATTCCCAAAACCCCATATCGAATGGCTCCTATTGAACTTCAGGAGTTAAAAACCCAACTGTAGGAATTGTTAGACATTGGTTTCATTCGTCCTAGTACGTCTCCTTGGGGTGCTCCTGTTCTATTCATAAAGAAGAAAGATGGGAGTATGCAAATTTGCATTGATTATTGGGAGTTGAATCATGTCACCGTCAAAAATAGGTACCCGTTGCCTCACATTGATGACCTATTTGACCAGTTGCAAGGCGCTAAATTCTTTTCAAAGATCAATTTTCGTTTTGGATATCATCAGTTAAACATTAAAACTGATGACATTCCAAAGACTACTTTCAGAAGTCGGTACGGTCATTACAAATTTTTAGTCATGTCTTTTAGATTGACTAATGCTCTTGTTGCCTTCATAGATATGATGAACCTAGTATTCAAGGAATATTTGGATCATTTTGTGATTGTCTTTATTGAGGAAGTAGCATTCCTTGGGCACGTGATATCGAATCACAAAATATCTGTTGACCCAGCGAAGATTGAAACAATACAAAGCTGGGAGCAACCTAAGTCAGTAACCAAAGTACGTAGCTTTTTGGGCTTAGCTGGTTATTATCGGAGATTCGTGAAAGAATTTTCTCGAATCGCTACTCCATTAACTCAGGTGACTCGAAAAGATACAAAATTTAGTTAGAGCGAGGAATGTGAAAAGAGTTTTCAAGAACTCAAGAGGAGACTCATTTCAGCACCTGTTTTGACAATACCATCTGGTTTGGAGGGATTTGTCTTCTACAATGATGCTTCAGGTAGAGGGTTAGGATGTGTTCTCATGCAACATAAGAACGTCATAGCCTATGATTCACGACAACTAAAAGAATATGAGAGGAATTATCCTACTCATGATCTAGAGTTGGCAGCAGTCATTTTTGCACTTAAAATCTGGAGGCATTACCTGTATGGGGAGAAGGTGGAGATCTATACAGATAATAAAAACGTCAAATATTTTTTCACCCAAAAGGAACTCAACATGCGGCAACGACATTGGCTCGAGCTGTTGAAATATTATGATCATACCATTCAATACCATCTTGGAAAAGTGAATGTGGTAGTTGACGCGTTGAGTAGAAGATCATATGCGGGTACGAGTGCGATATTGTCAACGCAAAGGCCCATTTGGTATGACTTACAAAGGATGGAGATAGAGTTAAAGACTCCAGTGACCCACATGATGATGTCAAATATACGAGTAGAACCGACTTTAATCGATAAAGTTAAAGGTGCTCAAGCTACGGACTTGGAGCAGATGTGTATGGGGAAGAAAGTACAAGAAGGCGCTATTTCAGAAACAAGAATCGATGAAGAAGGAATACTTTGAGTCAACTCCAGACTTTGTGTTCCTAACGACTTTGATGGAGGCGCACAACACACTGTTTGCAATCCATCCTGGGAGTACCAAAATGTATTGTGATCTTCGACATATATTTTGGTGGAGCAATATGAAGAGAGAGATAGCGGAGTTTATCTCAAGGTGTCTAACTTGTCAACATGTCAAGGCGGAGCATCAAGTACCAAAAGGTCCATTTCAACCACTCAAAATTCTAGAATGGAAGTGGGAGCACATTACCATGGATTTCGCTACTGGTATTCCCAAGGTTTCTCAAGGCATAGATGCAATTTGGGTCATTGTTGATAGATTAACCAAGTCTGCTAATTTCTTACCTATACGAGAAACTTATTCACTTGAACGTCTTGCTCATACATACATAAATGAGATTGTAAGACTGCATGGTATGCTATTATCCATAGTTTCTCATCGAGACCCAAGATTCACTTTGCGATTTTGGGTTAGTTTACAGAAAGCTATGGGCACGGATTTATGATTTAGTTCAGCATATCATCCTCGAGACCAGACCAAGCGATCGAAGAGGACTATTCAAACTCTTGAAGATCTATTAAGACTCTGTGTCCTAGACTTCAAAGGAAGTTGGGACAAGTTCTTGCCATTAGTGGAATTCTCCTACAACAACAGTTATCAAGCAAGTATAGGTATGGCACCATTCAAAGCATTGTATGAACAAAAGTATCGTTCTCTAGTATGCTGGGATGAGGTGTGTGAAGCAACATTGTTGGGACCAGAATTGGTACGCATGACAATGGAAAAGATTCAAATGATCTTGCAATGTATAAAAACCTCACAAGATCGACAAAAGAGTTATTGTTGATCTTCATCAAAGGGACGTGGAATTCAATGTTGGAGATCTTGTGTTGTTACGTGTTGCTCCATGAAAGGGAGTTACAATTTTTAGAAAAAGAGGAAAGCTCAATCCTCGATTCATTGACCCATTTTAAATCCTCGATCGAGTAGGAACTGTGGCTTATAGACTCGTTTTACTGCCAAGTATGTCTCGTGTGCATAACGTTTTTTACATATCTATGTTACGTAAATATGTGGAAGACCCGAACCACATTATTGAATTACAACCAGACAAGATAGTGGAAGATTTAATGTATGAAGATGTACCTGTTAAAATCTTGGATAAGAAGGAGCATATTCTACGCTCAAAGGCATCAGATTTACATTTTTGACACTCTATGTCTTCTCCCTGCATCTCTTTGATTCTATTTATTAGAGTTGAAACTCCCTCTAGAATGAATAACTTTTGGGTAGAGGTAGTTGGACATCTCAACTCAATTTTAAGTCTTTCAAAATCTTTTATTAACTCTTTATTGTTGGTTATTACGTTTAACTTTTCTTGGTTCTTTCTACTTAACGCATCTGGTACTACATTGGCTTTTCTGGGATGATATAAGATTTCACAATCAAAATCCTTTATCAGTTCTAACCATCTTCTCTGCCTTAAGTTTAACTCCTTTTGTGTAAAAATATATTTCAAACTTTTGTGATCTGTATATATCTCACACTTCTCCCCATACAAGTAATGCCTCTAAATTTTCAGGGCAAATACTACCGCGGCTAACTCTAGATCATGAGTAGGATACCTCTTCTCATAATCTTTGAGTTGTCGTGATGCATAAGTAATCACTTTCCCATGTTGCATCAACACAGACCCTAATCATATGTTTGACACATCACTAAATACTACAAGGCCTCTTGTATGATCTGGTAAGGACAACACTGGAGCCATGCTCAGTCGCTTATGCAACTCTTGGAAGCTTTCTTCACATTTATTTGTCCAGATGTATTTCATCGCCTTTCGAGTTAAATTGGTTAGTGGGGTTGCTATTTTTGGAAAATATTTTATGAAACGTTGATAATAACCCGCTAAACCGAGAAAACTTCTTTCTTGTGTTGGAGTTGTTGGTTGTTCCCAATTCACAACCGTTTTAATCTTAGTTGGATCTACTGAAATTCCATTCCTGTCAATTACATGACCTAAAAACTGAACTCTCTTTAACCCGAATTCAAACTTGTAAAACTTTGCATAAAGTTATTCCTTTCGTAATATCTCTAATACAATTCTTAAGTGTTTGGCATGCTCTTCCCGTGTTTTCAAGTATACCAGAATATCGTCGATAAACACTACAATGAATTTGTCTAAGCATGGTTTAAACACTCGATTCATCAAGTCGATAAATGTATTTTACGGTACTACCATTCACACATACATTCAATTGTAATAACTCAAAAGAGTGAATATGTCTTATTTATATTCTGAAACAATATTCCCTTTCCCAGGTTCTTTATAACCATTACATATGTTCCTTATCATAATATCAAATAATTATAACATTAATCCTATACTATTACATAGACAACTTAATGGTCTGCCTTAGCCTTCCCTTTATCTTTATTCGATCCTTTTAGGACATTCATTCTTAGCTGCATTCATATGGTTCAAGCAAGAGTGAGCATAACTAGCTCAGCAAGTATGATAATTTCATTTAAACAACATCCTTGAATCATAGGAATCGTATATCTTCTATAACTGAAGCAATAGTTATGAAGTACTATAAATAATTCAAAATAGCACTTCTTTTCCTTTAAAAAATTTCACAATGAGCCACGTTCATTAAACATCAATTTTGGTCCAAGACCTTGAGCATTTCTTCTTTCTTTGAAAAGGACAACCCGACACTAAGTCCATAAGTCCGGTATATCTTACGAGCACGTCTAGGTGATTAGCATATAATACTCTATGTTGTACAACACTTTTTTTTTTCTAAATTTGTTTGTATATAAAAAAGCAAAACCTTTGAATATTACATTGAAGATCAAATCATAGTCCTCTTCTCCCGAGAGGGCTAAACACCTAGAAATACTAGGAAACTAATTACATAACCTTGATACAATTTCCTTACAACCCAAGACTATGTAATTGAAACAAAACATAATTTACTACAACAACACTTCTTCTTTAAACGTATTTATGTTTAAGTTTTGGCAACCTCGCGTGCCTGTCGTTTGACGACAAAACGTTTGTTTATTCATACTCAGTCTTTCTTTAAAATCCATACCAAAACAGTTTGGCAAAAGATAACAACTTCGATAACATTTCGATAGATTATAAGAAATCTACTAAATACATTAAGTCTAGCCGAAGGAATTGGCTTCGACTTCATTATACATCAATTCATGCGTAAGATACATGAATCACAAAGCTTGTCCAGAATGAATATAGACAAGGGTTAGAACACTTGCCCTCAGTGTCTTCTACAGTTAATACACTTCCCTTTTGAATCTTTAAGGTTTCTACAATATATAACCATGTAACATACCACATTAGGTCATAATCAATCATGTATGGTCACTAATGTATCTTACCCTTCTTCTCAATCTAATCGTTCTTTAGATTGTTTAACATTGGTTGCGGATATCACATTGTTTTATATATATGTTCAAGTAATCTTTCGTCAACCTTTAGTTTTAATCATTAAGGATGTTACTTCAAGTTAATTAAGTAAATAATTCATCATCAAGCAACTACTTTCTTTTTATTCATAAGCCTTCTTTACTATGCTTTACCTAGTCTTTGGCCTTCATGGCGCAAACTTCTATACAAGACTTCATTTTGAGCCATTATGCAAGATGTCGATGGTCCTACTCGAGCGCCAAGCTCAAGATACTAAGCTGCCACGTATTTATTTCCTCTGCTGATGGGTGATGGTTTAGCCTTGGCGTTGTGTACTGCTTTCCTTCTCTAAGCATACAGAGTAGCGCTAACTCTCGAGCCTCAGAAAATTTTTACAATTTTCTTGTTTTATGAAATTTTCATCCTCATAACTTGATCATTATAAGTCCGAATTGGCTCGTTCAAAAGTCGTTAGCTTACAAATCACATGAACTATGTGTTCATGTAAGAATTTTACATTTTTGAATCCGTTAACATGGAATTCACCGTTTAAGTCATTTATTACGAAAACGATAAACGTTCATTAACGTTCATAGCTCGTTTCTTCGTTCTAAGTCGAAATTTGACCATTTTTGAGTCCGCAACTCTAATGCAAACGTAGACTATTCTCCATCAAAAACCATTGTTTTCAAGTTCAATGTTAACTTTTGACTTCCATTCTGAGAATTTAACGATTTCGACGATTATCGTCTAATCTCGTAAATTTTGCCATAATTTCGTTACTTGAGATTTTTACACCATTCCAAATGGATTCATTCCATTAACACAACATATATTATCTAAGCCTACAAATGATGCTTTTAAACTTGTCTATCAACAATAACATTACAATTCTTCAATGTCTTTCATTGTTTCATAACTTTTATACTTATGATTTCTACTTACACATGATTCGTTAAGGTTCACTTCCATTACCAACCATCCTTATACACCTTATGAAGCATGCACCACCAATAATCACTTCTCTATTAAAAGTATGAGGAAGAGATGGAGATTAATGGCTAGGGATCATTACCTTTGAAGTTCTAAACTTGGTTCTTCTTCTTTATTCTTGAATTATCAAAGACTAACTCTCACTTTTCTCTCTATATGCTTAGCTCTAGGATGTTGGTGAATTTGAACAAGCAAGAAATAATCTAGCAAGCTTCCTATTTATAGGATTTACAAAGTGAGGGCTTATTAGTCTTTTAGGCCATTCCACCTCCTTTCATAACCTCCTTACTATTCATTACTTGGCCTCCACAAAACTTATCCCTTGTTTGGCCACCACACATGGACAGCCATGACTCACCTATGGAGCCCATATGGGTTGCCCCATGGGTTTTTCTTATCCGATAACCCATCGGTTTGATCCACGGATCCGGTTCTTGGTTTGGGCTTAGGTTTTAATAACTTTAGCTTTAACATTTGGGCTTGCATTATCAATCTTTGGGCTTTAATATTATTCCATTTGGACTTGTACAATCCCTACACAAATCCTACAAGTCCAATACATTTGGCTTTAAGCCTTTTAACGTATAGTCTACGTATTCTTCTCGTACGCTAATTCGTATACTCATTCATCATATACGATATACCATCATTCATACATACTCGTATAATACCTCGTATCATACACGTATTCATTGCTTCATACAATACTTACGTATCATACGATCATTGTTTACTAAATTTTCACTTTCCCTAACATTCTCGAACTTAGTACGCAGGCGAAAAACTGCGTTTGTCATATTTGAATTATTATTACATAATTCATCCTTCCTTATTATTCTATCGTTACATATTTCTCAGAAGTTCAAAAATAATTCCCGAGCATATATTGATGAATAGTATTTTTCAAAAAAATTCTCGAAAAACTTTTATTTTCGTCTTGGAAATTCAAACATTTTAATTCCTTCACGTAGCCAAAATACTACAATATTATAACATTCTTAGGTTATAGAATAACATTCATCTTGCTTATTCATTATAATATAATTTTATTCATTATTTAATCAAATAAAATAATTTTACAAATAATCCAATTTTCTCGATCGTTACAGTACCTATCTACCTGAAATCCAGAGTATCTGCAACAACATGAACAGTCCATATTGCCAATACCCTCACTCAGATGTATAGTTCCCAAGGATCTCAAAATAAATTAAAAGTTCTAATTACATCTATTTATGTAAAGGAAAGACGGTTGCGGAAATAAAGGATGATATTATATCATATATATTATGGTTCGGTTACATGATTCTTTATAAAGAATTTCTTATTACAAAAGTTTAGGCTAGACAATAAATTTAAACTAATCTAAGTTAATCTAAACAGCGTCGCTTCCCATTTTTCTCTCTAGATGTGCCAGGGTTACTATCTAATACTACAAAGGGAATGATTTGCAAGAATGAGCTATGACATGCTCAGCAGATTTTATATTTATAACAATATAGGATTTGAAGAAGTATAACAGTTCAAAACTTTTCTCAACTGAGTGTTGTTTACCATTTCTGGAATTTTTATTTCAACCATTTCTGTCAGTCACAAAGACTTAGAAATCTGGTTCAGATGTGAGACAGGGGATCAACCTATTCAACACTCTAGGAGTATGCATCTCATCCTAATCATGCCCACTTGCACTATGTGTCAAATTTTATTGACACAACTTATCCCAATTCAATATAGGATGTCTTACCAAAACAATTTGGTTTAACACAATAGTTTATGCTCAATAAACAATAACATATGAATAAACATTTCATTTCTTAGTTATACTGAATCTATAGTGATAACTTTACAAAAAAGTGGCAATCAAGTTTAGGTTTGGTATAACATATTAAAAGCAAATCAAGATAGGAATCTTGTTTAACAAATAAGCAGGGTTCGAGAACTTTTTTTTTTGCTAAATTTAGATTGAATTAAAAAAATAAAAGAGATTACAAGCCTCATGGGAAACCCCAATCAGAATATAGCATAGATATCATAGGACATGCCCTATGATGTCACAACGATAAAAGATTACAAAGCCCAATGAAGATGTGACAAGAAACGCTAACTATAAAATACAAAACAAAGTCCAACAAACTCTCTTTTAAGTAAAAATAACATTTCAGACCATTAGCAAGGAGACGGATCTTAAGCACTAGTAGTGGCAACAGGAGCACAAGGAAATGTAGTGAAATCCCCTAAGCCTTGCTTAGCTAAGCAAGGATAGCAGTCCACCGACCGTGAAACCAAAAGTTACCAGCCCAATTTCAGGAGCGAGGTATAGCAACATCAGTCCATAGCAAGACCAACTCATGTACCAGGTGAAGAAGCACCGAAGAAGCAGCAGCTCGCCCCTGATCCAGCAGCTAGCCCAAACAGCAAGAAGAAGCAGCAGCTTAAATCTAAGTCTCCTCGCCCAATAGTAGTGCCTTGCCCAATAGCAGTTCCTCGCCCAATAGCAGCAACTTAAATCTAAGGCTCGCCCAAAGACCATAGCAGCTCGCCCAAACAGCAGATAGCAGTTCCACTGAGACATAGTAGTGCCTCGCCCAAGACCGATCCAGCAGCACCAAGCAGCTGCCTAAACTGCAGCTCCAATAACTGCAACAAGAAATCCCCCCCAAGCCTTTCTTAGCCAACTAAGAAGGCAATCCAGCAGTGTGATTTATAAACCCAAGCACCGACAGTGCAACAAACTTTTCCAGCCCATCTTCAAGCAAAAGCAGAAAAGAGAGGCCCAACAGAAGGACAAGCAGCCCAGACCCGATAGTGAGGTATCCCAAGAAGACCCATAGTGCAGCTAATCTGCACCATCAACAGCATGTGCAGAAGCCCAACACCAGTGCAGCACATAATGCAGCGAGCCCCCATCCTTACTAGCCCACAAGAGAGCAACAACTTCAACATAGAAAAGCCCATATCAGGCATAACATTATAAGGAACTTTAGATCCAAACGTGAGTTGAGCCAAGTAGCATGAACTGATAGTAGTTTGCAACTTTAGGCCCTGCCATGACACCCATAATGGCATCCTCCCCACGAACACAGTACTACTACAACAACGACCAATCATAATAATAGACTGTAGCAAAGAAGTAGCATCCCCAACTGCAGCACACCGGGTCAAAAACGGAGGCCCAGACAAGCACTGCCCAGAGAACACCTCATCCAGAAAATGAATTTCCCAGGCTCGACATGCACTGCCTGGACAGTAAGGTAATGTCCCGACTAGAACAAAGGAAGAAGGCTTAGCAGAAGTTCAAGCATGTGACAATTAAAGCGCTAGTTGCCTAAACCATGGCCTGTCTTTAACCTTTTGAAATTTACGAACGGTGTGCAATTTACATTTCATAAGGTGCAGGATACTACGAACAATGATTCTGGAAGGAGTAGGGCCTTTACCATGAAGCCTACCATTACGCTCTTGCCAAATATGGTAGACGATAGCAGCAAATCCAATGTGAAGGATGCTTTGATGTATAGTGCCTTTGGGGTGGGTGACAATGAAGTCAGTAAGGGAAGACCAGTTTTTGGAGAGCCCCCTCCATCCACAGTAACGAAGGACCGAGACAAGGAGGGCAAAGGAAAAGGGGCATTCAAAGAAAAGGTGATGGAAGGTCTCATTTTGAATGCCACAAAGGTGACAAGTAGGATTAACATCAAGCCCATAAGCAGTAAGTCTATCCAGTGTGTGAAGGCCATGTTGAAAAGCAAGCCAGAGAATGAAGGAGTATCGTGGAGGGATGAATTTATGCCAAACAAGCTCATGCCATGGCACAACACCCCCCTTAGAGTGAAAGGAATGCCAGATGGAGGATGCAGTGATTTCCTTGGCGTGAATATTACCCCACGAGAGAGTATCATTTCTGTCAGGATAGCAAGGATTAGAGATGTCAAAGTTTTGCCGAAACTCGATGACAGTGTGATGGTTGGAAGTAGGAAGGGACCAGGTAGAGTTTCGGATTATACTACAAACCATAGCATTAAGGCCAAGACTAGAGTTAGAGATGAGAGGAGAGTGGGGGGAACAAGCAAGAGGATTCCCTAGGATCCAAGGATCGAACCAGAGTTTTGTGAGGTTACCATTACCAATTTTTAATTTAATGCGGCTCATTGCAATGTGTCTGAGGTTCAAAACTTTCTTCTATATCCATGAGCAATCGTTGGGAAGATTCATGCACCAGAAATGTTTGTCTTTTAGATGGAATGTACGGACCCAAAAGGCCCAAAGAGAGGAGGAGGAGGGGTTAACCACATTCCAAAGGTGGAGGAGGATGGAGGCTTTGTTCCATTCATCCAAGGACTTGATACCTAAACCCCCTTCCAAAAATGGTAGGGAAATTTTGCTCCAAGCCACCTTCGCACCATGCTTCGAAAGGGAGGGACCTTTCCAAAGGTATCTACGGATTATGCTTTGGATATCCTTTAATGCAGCTGCAGGAAGGATAAAAAGAGAAGACCAATAGGACTGAATAGAAAAGAGCACAGATTTGATCAGTTGCAGCCTTCCGGAATAGGAAAGAAATTTATTTGTCCAGGAGGAGATTTTACTGGTTATCTTGTCTATGAGAGGCTTGCAGTCAGCTAGGCTAAGCTTAGCAGCTATTAATGGAACCCCAACGAACTTTGCAGGAAAGCTACCCAATTGGAATCCAAGAGAAGCTATTATGGACGTGGCGGTATCAAGGGGAACTGCTGAGAGGAAGCAACTACTTTTGGTGGCATTAATACAGAGGCCAGAGAGAAGTGAGAATTTATCAAGACAACCCTTAAGGATGGCCACAGAGCTAGTGTAGCCATGACAGAACAAGATGAGTTCGTCGGCAAAACAAAGGTGAGTAAGCCCAAGCTGTTTGGTTTTCCAGTGAAATTTAAAGGATGGCACCTTTGTCTCTTTAGAGATCATAATGGAAATCACTTCAAGGGCGATGACAAAAAGATAAGGGGAAAGAGGATCGCCTTGTCTAAGACCTTTGGCTCCACTAAAATAGCCATACAAGCCTCCATTAATCTTAACTGAGTAGAGAGCTGAAGTAAAGCATGACTATAAATCCAAAAAATGAATTTAGGAGGGAACTTAAAGAGCTTCAAGGATGAAATCCCGGGAGATAGTGTAGAAAGCTTTTTGGAGGTCAATTTTTATGGCATATCTTGCTTGGCCAGAGTTCCGGTGGTAGTTTCTAAAAAGCTCTTGGGCAATCAAGATATTGTCTCCTATCCTCCTTCCAGGGACAAAGGCAGCTTGGCAGGGGGAGAAGATTTTGGGCATTATAATTTTGAGTCTGCTCACAATGATTTTGGAGATGCATTTGTAAGAAGTGGTGCAACAGGAGATAGGTCGATAGTCTCTCATGGAAGTAAGATTTAGAACTTTGGGGACAAGAGCGATAGCAGTGGAATTTTCCCCTCTAAGAAGACATCCACGATGGAAAAAAGACTTGATGGCAAAGGTGAAGATTGGTCCGACAATGTCCCAACAAGCTAAGAAGAAATTGACATTGAATCCATCGGGACCTGGGCTTTTATTTTGCTTAAGACTTTTAAGAGAGGATAAGATTTCTGCATGCGTGACTTCACGTTCAAGAAAGAAGGCTTCTGAAGAGGATAATGTATTACCAAAGGAAGAAGTAAGGTTTCGGATGTTCCCATGGTTAGCCCGAGAGGGGGTGCCCAGCAGGGATCGAAAATGGTTGACAATAGTCTGCTGAACATCAATGTGCCCATGCATGAGAAGCCCTTCATCATTCTCTATGAAAAGGATTTTGTTATGATTCCATCTGGATTTGACGTGGTTGTGGAAGAATCCAGTGTTTCTATCTCCTTCCTTGAGCCATTGGACTCTGGACTTTTGCTTGAAGAGCTTTTCCTCTGCGATTACAGCTGTCCAAAGAGTGCTAGTCTGAGCTTGCTGCCTTGAAAGTAAAGAGAGGTTGGAAGGGGCAAGAGCAAGGTCACATTGGGTAGCATGTAAAGCAGCCCTGGCCTGGTCCACATTTGATGAAAGGTTTCCAACCACTCTGTTGAGGAAGATGAGAGCTCTTTTAACCGATTTGAGTTTGCCGGCCAACATTTGCAGGGGGTCATCGGGGACAAAAATATTCCATGCTGTTCTCACCACGCTATGAAAGTTCTCCAGGTCCATCATGAAGTTGAAGAACTGGAAAGGCTTTGGAATAGGAGGTAACTTCAGGTCAGTTTGGACAATGACTAGGCAGTGATCTGAGATATCTCTTGGAGAGAAAATGGCCTGGGAAAGGGTGAGGTGATTAAGCCATAAGGGGTTAACCATAGCTCTGTCCAGTTTTCTGTAGATATGATTCGAGATATATGAGTCCCACCAGGTGTGGCTGGGGCCAATAGCCCGAAGGTCGACCATATAAATACCTTCAACACAGTCCTTAAAGTTTTGCATACCACTGTCCCACGCCTCATTACCTCCACTGATTTCAGAAAGACTTAACACTTCGTTAAAATCCCCTAGGATGCACCAAGGTGATTGAGTAGAGGCTGAGAGATTAACCTAAGATCCGACCATAGCAGCTTCCTTTCAGCTGGGGTATGTAACCTATAGACAAAGGTAACGAAGAATTGGACATTTGTATCCAGAGAAAGAGCAAGACAGTGAATGTGTTGGGAAGATTTAGAGATAACTGAAATGTTCCAAAAATTTGGATCCCAACCGATCCATATTCTCCCATTGGCATGATAATCATAGTTGATTGCCATTTCCATTTTCTACAGATTGCATTGGCAACAAGACTGGAATTAGGAGATTTGACCCGTGTTTCTACTAGTCTAATTAAGGAGATAGAGAACTTAATGATAAGGTCTATTACACTAGCCTGTTTGGCCCTTCTATTTACACCTCTAATATTCATAGAGCAAAAATTAACCATAAAAACAGTTAAGATTGGGATTTAAGGTGTCCCCCACCCTTGCTCTTCTTAGAAAAAGCTTGTTTAGGATCTAAGGAGCTCCTCGCTTTCTGCTTTAGGTCCTTTCCTTCCTTCTCATCAATATGTTTCAGCTTCTCCACAAGAGGATTGGGAGGTGGGGTGAGATCTGTGTCAGAAAAAGGATCCACAATGGCTCCAGCCAGCGGGGCCAGTGGGGTAAAGGTATTTGCAACTTAGCCAGAAATAGCTAGGAGGTTATCCTTTGGGTTAGATTGTTGCTTTAGACCTTTTGCAACCACAGTCCAACCATCAGAAGGGAGGGGATCAGAAGAAGAGCCTTGAACAGGGGGGCCAGGGGGAACATGGGCTTGTCGTACAACCTGTATCTTTGGGACCCATTTGAAGTTAGCATTAGGGCAGCGAGTAAGGGAGTTGCCAAAAGACTTGCAATATGAGCAGATGATAGGTCTATTTTGTTATTCCACTTTTACCTGAACAACTTTTTCAAATTGTGTTTCCTCATCAATAACATCCACTTCCAAACAGCTAGGGAATGAAGATGAAGAAGAAAGCTCTACACAAACTTTGGCAAAAGTCATAGGCTCGAATTTACCAGTAACACTGTCAACGAAGAGTGGCTTACCAATGCCACTAGCTAGGTAGTTGAGCCCAGTAGGTGAAAGGTAGGACATTGGGACGTTATGAAATTTCACCCAAACTGGAGCTTTAGTGCAAGCTTCAAACTTGAAATCCATGCCTTCCTTCCAAAGCTTGAGGCAGAGATGTTTGTTCGAGATGTACCAAGGGCAAAGAGCAAGGACGTTTTCTCATTCCAGAGAGTTAGAAAACTTGAAGACAAAAAACCCCTTATCATGCAGGAATACCTTCTACAGTCCATATTTGTCCCAAAGCTTATGTATGAACAGTTTCTTCAACAAGTTTAAAAGGAAGTCTAGAATTGATAAAGCTCCCCACGAGGCAAGTATTCCAGAGAGTATTTCCTTTTAGAAGAATCTAAGTTGGAGGTCTTATGCGAATAGGTCCATTCTCTGAAGCCGAAGGAGAGGGGGGTAGTACTCATGGAGAGAGCAGTGTTTAGGGTCACTATTGGTTACCACATCGCTCCAAGTTTGCTTGGATGGCTTAACAGCTTCAGGAGGATTTTTAGGAGGATTTTCATTACGTTTTTCCTCTACGTAGGTAGCGAGAGAGGGGGGCTCAGACGTAGCAGATTGCAGGCCCGACACAGGGGCAAACACTACAGGATGAGCAGCAGAAAGTCTCAGGGAGCCGAGATCGAACATGTTGTGATCATTAACACTCCTTTTAGATTTACCTTTGTTAGCAAAATCATTGACATTTCGTAGCGTAAATCCTTGGGCTTTAATAAAGTCCATTAAAGTAAGGCACTTCCTTCGTTCATCAGCTGCATCAAGGCGACCCTGTTGCGATAGGTGTTGCGCTGCTTTGAAGATCTCTGACATAGAGGAACCAAGTAGAGGTCCTGCATTATCTTCGGCGGTACTATTGGCTTCTAAGTCGATAGACTCATCAGAGGCAAAATTAGTAGTAACAGGCATGGGGTCAGATTCTACCATAGCCGTGTCAATAGTAACAGGGGAGTTGGGGTTAGATAGTCCAAATTCAGCGAAAAGGTCGTGGGAATGGCTACTCTCAGAGTTATCAGCCGAGAGGTGAGAAAAATCAACCATGACGAGGGCAGCAAGAGAGGGCAGAGGGAGGGGGAAGAGATGATAGGTGCGGTCAGAGGAAAGAGCTAGGCAGAGGAGAGAGGAGGAAGGCGGTGAGGTAGCTAGAAAAGGAAAACAAAAAAAGTTGGTAAGGAAGAAAAGTTAGGCGAGGATGGGCGGGAGTCGAATAAGGAAAGAAGGAGGTAACGGGAAAAGTAGGGGGAGGTTAACGTATGGGAGAACTTGCATAAGTAATTAAGGTTAAGGAACTTGCTTAAGTAATATGTTAGGGTTTAGTAAACTTGCCTGAGCGATGATCGATTAAGCTATGTTACTCGATTCGTCTATAAACACCTATGATATTTATTCATATATGTCTAACATAATAGTATTGATAACAATACTCAGATATACAAGCTATTCACGTTCGGTTTAAGTTTGACACGATTTTGGTGTTCTAAAACTTTACCGAATAATTAATAAAATAATTTTGCGGTTAAACTTATTTTATAAGCTTTATTTTATTTTTATATACTTTGTATACCTTTTATAATAATTTTCGGAAGCTCGTAATAATTTTTAGATATTTATTTATCCATTAAATGATTTTTAAATCATTTATTTCTATTTTTAAATCATTAATATTTACTAAGAATATTATTATAATCTTGTTTATTATTTTTAAATAATTTATAAGCATTTACTATGATTTTTAAACCATTAATATCATTTTTCAATAATTATTTATTATTTATAAATGATTATTCTAATTAATTTATAAATACTTAATTATTAATATTATTTAAATAAATAAAATATTTATTAAATTTATGTAAAAATATTAAAAGTTAATTATTATAACTTAAAATAATTTTAAAACTATTTTTATATTTATTTATTAATTATTTCTAATTTTATTAATTTATTTATTAAATTTATAATTACTGTCTGTCGCTAAAGCCCTATAGTGACAGAAAGTGTTACTATAGGTGTTCTTCATTTCTGGGAATAAGTTTGATTATGTCTTAGAGGTCACTTTGACCTTAGCTTAATTCCTTACTGATGATAATTCTGGGTTTGTAAGTGTATAGGTGTTAGTTATAGTACTCATGTAGTAGTACAACATCATACCAATTTCAGACTTTAACCTACATATAACAAGAAGTTATAGTGGCTTAAAGTCACTGTCAGAGTTGTTCTTGAGTTTCTGGATAACCCAGAACAGTGGTCATGGTCGGTCAACGATTTTGTGGTCTTTATAACATTCAATCCATGAGATAGATTTGTGTTTTGATTGTTGTAATATGTAATCTATGTATCAAGGTACATATATGTTACACTGGTTGGGACAGAGTAAGATCCTAAAGTCTAGATTTATGTTGGTCAAAGTGCGACCGAGAGGTCATTGTTGAGTGTTCTTCGGTTTACGGGTAACCCAAAAACCTTGATCATGCTTTCGATCAACGTTATTTGACCATTAATTCTAGTAATCCTATAAATTAATTAAGATTTTGAGTGTCATAGATATGTAGTATGTATATCAAGGTATTAATTCATAACACTTAGACATCTTAACAACAAACAAAAATCAATTTAATGGTTGGTCAAAATAACCGGCTTAACATGTTCTTGAGATTTATGGGTAACCCAGAAATCAGAACTTCGTGGTTGGTCAACCACTTTTGACCACTTATATCTTGCAATATATGATTCTAATAGACCTGTTTTCTTTTTCAGATTAAAGACCTCATGTAATAATACAACTAGCATACAATTAACAGACCTAACTATTAACATACACGGATCTACAGGCTCTGACATTCGACTATCAAACTTATTTTTCCAGAATTTCCAGTTTGCTTAAAAAATCATTTTGATGCATCTAAATGTTATGAAAACATGTTCTATCAACTTAGCATACATACTAACATGTTATTACACATATCTTAACATCTAAACTATAAATTAAACATAGCATCAAAGATCTAGGTTAAAATTAGGGTTTGCACCTTTTCTTGAATGATTTGGATTTCTGACTTCTGATTATGTTATTGCTATCACCAAGGATTGTTTAGGTATGATATATGAGTGTATAGGATTAGAAATTTCGTGAGTTTGGACCGAGTTAAGGCTTCTATTTATAGAATTGGAAAGCTAGGGTTTTTAGTCATTTTTCACATATTTGCCTCTACAAAGATCTGATGTTCTGATACTTTTGATGCTTGGGGTATGCAACCATGTCATGTGCTATCTTGAAGTTTAATAATCATGGTAAGGGTTTAGGATAACCTAACTAGGGTTTAGTCTAGCCAATTAGGGTTAGGGTTTGTAAATCTAGGGTTAAGGTTTCCTAATTTTGATATTAGGGTTCCTAACTTAGATTTTTCACAAATCCTAACAAGCACGACAAAATGTTTTTTCTGTGTAAGCACGACAAAGTAGCTTGTCAAAATACATATATCGAAAAGTCTATTTTTGGAAGAAAAATTTTAAGCACGAAGTGTCAAGCACGTCAATTTTTGAACAAAAAATTATTATATAATAACACAATACACACTCAGAACGAAGATATTTTATTTAATAATACTAAATTTACATAATCGAATCTTATTAGGGTTTTGGGGTTTCACATTATCCTTGTAATAACAATCATTAAATTCTTTAAATCAACAAATTATCCATGCACTACGGGCTAATGATATTCGTTTGTATCACCAGTGGTTATGATCATGCCAAACAACTGTCCATCTATGCACTACGGGCTACTGATATTCGTTTGTATCACCAGTGGTTATGATCATGCCAAACAACTGTCCATCTATGCACTACGGGCCAAAGAGGACTTTTACCACATCATTTGTCTGTAACATTACAGGTCATGATTATACCAATACACAATTCTTGGTCATAATCATACTAATCAACAGTCCATCTATGCTCTAAGGGCCAAAGATAACTTTCACCAAAATATAAGCATGAGGATGATGATAATTATATTAGGAATCAATCAAGTGAGATCAAAGATAAATTTTACAAATTTATAATTCAATTTATCCAGAGTTCAAGAATGTCCAAATTGTCAACATGATAACTAATTGTGGAATACAATTTAAGAATGATATTCATGTATGAAAAATAATTTGGACAGAAAAGAAAATTAAATTCTGTTCTGAATAGTACTCATGAATAGTACCATATGAATAGTACCCAGAATGAAAATATTAAAATTTAATAAGAACGCTCAGACCAATATTCTAATGAAACGATACTAGACGAAGCACAAAATTTAAGGATGTTCTACGAAGTTTTCGCTTGCGGGCTTAAAACTCTAAGGGTTATGGAAAGTAAAATTCAAGAACTAAATGATTATGTATAATAATAATTGTTATTATACGTAAGGAATACGTGTATAATACTAGTTATTATACAAGTATAGTATAAAGATTATTACGATGTATAATACGAATATCGTACGAGGTATATACAATGAGAATACGACTAGTTCTTAATGAACTTTAGTTATTGGAGTAGACTTTGTCAAGCCCAATTGGATGATGAATTATAACAAGGCCCAATGTTAAATTAAATCAAGCCCAAAGATAGGCCTGATATGAATTAATTCTAAGCCCAAATCAAGAAACGAACCCGTAGGTCGAACCAACGGATCACCACCTAATGGGGCAACCCATGTGGGTTCCCCAAGGGGCAAGTGGGACGGTCACTTGGTGCCCAAGAAAGGGAGGTGGCTTGGTGAGGAAGAATGGAATAGTAAGGAGGTGGCCTTTTGACCAAAATACCCTCCATTTGGTTTTTCTATAAAAGAGAAGCAAATTGGCTCATTTATTAGTTTTACCAACATTGAGCACTCTATTGAGAGAGAGAGAGAGAGATAGAAGAGAAATAACAAGTAATTAAGAGGAATCAAAGCAAAGTAATCAAGCTTAAGTCAAAAACGCGAAGAACACTAAGGTAAAAATGTGTAAACTCTAGCCTTCGATTTTTTTCTATTTATTTTTCATAGAGAAGTATGAATTGGTGGAACATGTCTCTTCCAAAGTAATAAGGATGGATATTAATGAATTAAAACATTAATAAGCCATGTATATGCGAGAATCATAATCGACTAATTAAGATTTAATCGAAGAAAAACAATAAAACGTTGAATTGGTTGTTGATGGATAAATTGAAAATCATCGTGTATAAGTTCGATGGAAATTGCTTGGTTAAGATATAGATAATTGACCATTGGATTGATTCCATTTGGTTTTGTGTAAAAATTTTGAGTAACGAAGTTATAGCGAAATTTATGAGGTTAAACAATAATTGTCAAAATCGTAGAATTCCCAAAACGGTAGTCAAAACTCGTCATTTAACTCGAAAACCTTAATTTTTGATGGTGTATCATAGAACATCATATTTAAGAGTCATGGACTCAAGAATGGTCGAATTCTGACTTAAAACAAAGAAACGAGCTATGAACGTTTAAGAGCATTTAACGAACACGTAATCGAGAATTTAAATAGTAAATTTATTGTTAACGGATTCAAAAACTTATTTTGTCCGAATGAAATTGATGTATATGAGATATGTGAGATAACGACTTTTAAAGGAGCCTATTTCGACTTATAACAATCGAGTTACGAGCCCGGAAAGAAATTGAATTGAATTTTTTAACAAAAATTCAAAGGCCCAGTCGAAGACTTGATTACCTCCCAAGCCTAAGAAAGTCTTCTTGCCGCTTAGCGCTAGGGGCGGGAGGTCATTTATTCTTGAATAAGGCGCCATGGTATAGATTATATAGTTATGGCCCGACGGCCAATGTACGCTTAAGTGAAAAAATTCGAAGGCGATTATTTATTAACCAAACTTTTTAATGGTAACTATGGAACATGTATATACTTAACAGACATTAAGATTCATTCCTAAATAACATATATAGTGATGATTTTTGTAATTAAATGTTGATTAAATGTATTTAAACGAAGAACGTAAAGTGCAAAAACATAAATCGTGATTCATATTGGAGTTTAACGCGCATCCTAACAATATATGATATGTGATAGGTATGAGGGGTAAGTGGATGATAAGAAATGAAGATAAAACTTATGTACTTTATATACGGAGTCCGATTTTGGTTATTTGGGGGGAAAATGTGTCTGAGTTAACAAACCAATTAGGGTTTCAACTGTCGTTGTACTTAAACAATAGTCGTTGAGTGTCGGTTTATGACATCTGAATGTTAATAAGGATAAATACATTGAAACCAGTATTATTAATGAAATAATTTCAATTAAGATATAGAAGTGAAAGAAGTTGGTAAAAATAATGTGAATAGATTGTTTGGTAGCTAATTCCAGTGTGTTATGTGAATCTATCATATAGAAATTGTAAAGACCGAGAACAGTTGAATTTTAATTGAAGACGCTTGAAGGCAAGTTTTCTTAAAGCTTGTCTGACCTTCGTTATAGTCAAGTTTATGTGATTCATGTTAAAACATGAATGAATTATTTTACAAAATAGTCGATGTCAGTTTTAGCTCGACTAGAAGAACCTTAAGAGTTTGGTTATTTACAAGTCTTTCAATATAGTATTGATAATGGTGTCCTATGCTAATTGTTTGGTACGGATTCAAAGGTAAGCCTAAGTATGAATAAACAAAAATATTTTACGTTGATTATTCGATGGGCACACGAGGTTGCCAAAACTTAAACGTAGATACGTTTAACGGATGAGTGTTGATCAACATAGAGTACTATAGGCTGATCACCTAGAAGTACTCGTAAGATATATCAGACTTACGGATTTAGTGCTGGGTTATCCTTTTCATAAATGAAAATCAAAAAGAATGTTCATGGTCTTTTGACCTGCTCAGAATTCCTAAGTTATAGTATGTACTTTGGAATTATTTTATGATAGTGAAAAGTGCTATTTTGATGTTTCTTAGTACTTCATAACTATTTGTTCAGTTAATGAAGATTAATCATATGATTCTCAAATGTGTGGTTATATTATATATTGCTAGAATTGTTGAGCTAGTTATGCTCACTTCTTGCTTGAATTATATGATTGCAACTAAGGCCGAGCGAACCGAGGGTTCCGGTAAGGATAGAGGCAAAACTAAGATGGATAAGTAATTTATCCTGTAATAGACTAGTATATTTATATGAACTTATACTATAACAAATGAAGAATGTATTGGTTGACAGAACCTGGGAAATGATTTATTATTATTGTAATAAGAATGTAGTAAATACAATCATTTTGATGTTGTTTTCAATAGAATGAATAAATAGTTAGTAGTACCGTGTAGCACCATATTTGTGGGTTGAAATTACCCGAATTTGGGGGTGTCACATGTTGGTATTAAAGCATTAGGTTATAAAACTCAAGGGGGGAAGAACCTTAGGCTAATAACCTTGGTAGTAGTATGAGAAGTTGGAAGTAAAGAAATTCAAGTAGAGTTCTTAATTAAGGATTGAGTAAACTCATTACAGAAAGATTTAAAAGATGAAAATTAACCTTAAATAAACTAAATGTGATTTGTGCTTATATTATTGTGTATTATGTACTAATCAACTTGTTATGTGTTACTGTAGATGTCAATCGATAGCTCTATATATAGGGATATATATGTTAATAAACTTCACGGCACGCTCGCGTGAGGTGATCGTCGCCCGGATCATTTCTAGCACAATTTTTGGGTGAATTGCTTACAACATCTTAACCCCTCGTCTATATGTAGACGATAATCTTGGTACAATTGCTCGCGTTCAGAAATTTGCATTGAATGGACACCAACGAAACCTTGACCCCTTGCTTATATTGAAGCGGTAATATTGGCATAATCGACGATTGATGTGGTTGAAGACGCCACACACAACAGGAATTGTTGTATGATAAGTCAAATTGAATCTCAAAGAAATAAATAAGAATTACTTAGGAATTCTTCAAAGAACCAAAAGTAGAGAATAACCTCACAAACATATGGAATAATGAATAATGTGTTTGATTACATCAACTTGGACCTCTATTTGTACTACTCAAAACAATCCAAATCCTAATAGGAATTTATAAACTATAACCCTAATTACTATAAGAAAATAGAAGTCAATTTGGAAAAGAAATTTTAATTAAAAAGAAATCTTAATTTCAATAGAATTTAAAATTAAAAATCCAAATAAAAATAAATAAAAATCCTTCGCCGCGTGGGATTTCTTTACCGCGTGACTGAACTCCTTTTTCCAGCATGAGTCAGATTAGCATGATAAGCTTCATGAATAAATAATGTTGAGAAGGCCTACTTGAAATTTTACATGATGCTGAATATGTTAAGTCTAATAACTTGAAAAAAAGTGCGACCCACAGGATTAAATAACCTCCTTTGCATGTAAAATAAGTTGACTTTGTTAAGAAGATTAGAATTGGGCTTGTAATAAATTGACCCAATTATATTGACCCAAATTTGTATCTCACGCTCTTTTGCCTCCTCTTTGGGTTTCCTTGTGTTAGCTTCAGCCCAAACATCTTGGATCAATCCATTGAGACCTTGTTTGAACCTCTTAGTTCTAGCCTTGCTTGACCCCCATGTCCCTTTAGTCTTATTTAAGTCCATGCATGTCATGACCTCATCATTCCTCTCCTCTTGAAAAGGATTTGTCCTCAAATCGTCACCTACATCAAACGAGCTTAGACCAGTAACGTTAAATGTGGCACTAACATTATACTCACATGGCAAATCCAATTTATAGGCATTGTCATTGATACGCTCGAGAACTTGAAATGGACCATCTCCCCTTGGAAGCAATGTTAATGTCTTTGAACTGGGAATCTTTCTTTCCTCGTATGTAACCACACCCAATCTCTGGGTTCAAAGATCACTTGATGTCGTCCCTTGTTCGCGTGCTTAATGTACTGTTCCGTCCTCCGTTCTATGTTTAGTCTTGTTTTTTTATGAATCTGTTTAACAAGATCAGCCTTTTTCTTTCCATCCATGTTAGTATATTCAGAAATAGGTAATGGTGATAAATCCAACGGTGTCAAAGGATTAAAACCATATACAATTTCAAATGGAGAAAAATTAGTAGCAGAATGAACAGAACGGTTATATACAAACTCAATATATGGTAAACGAATTCCCATTGCTTGATATTCTTTTTAATGATAGCTCATAACAATGCTGACAAAGTCCTATTTACTACCTCAGTTTGACTGTCAGTTTGTTGATGATAAGTAGTAGAAAATAACAGTTTAGTATCCAATTTGCACCACAAGGTCTTCCAAAAGTAACTTAGGAACTTTGTATCTCTATCAGAAACAAAAGTTTTAGGCATACCATTCAAACGCACAATCTCCCTAAAGAACAAATCAGCAACATGAGATGCATCATCAGTTTTATGACATGGAATAAAATGTGCCATTTTTGAAAATCTATCCATGACCACAAATATCGAATCATGACCATGCTTAGTCCTAGGTAAACCCAACACAAAGTCCATAGAAAGATAAATCTAAGGTTCATTAGGAATAGGCAATGGTGTATACAATCCATGGGGTTGAACACAAGATTTAGCTTCCACATCTCATTTCATATGAGGCCAATAAAAATATTCTTTCAAAACAACAAAGTTTTATCAACACCAAAATGTCCCATTAAACCACCCCCATGTGATTCCCTAACCAATAACTCACGCAAAGAACATGCAGGAATACATAGTTTATTTTCCCGAAACAAGAATCCATCAATTCTAAAGTATTTACTCACATCATTCTTTACATAAGTTTTAAACACTTCACCGAAATTAAGGTCATTATCATATAACTCTTTAATTCGTTCAAACCCAAGCAATTTCATATCAAGAGTATTTAACAAAACATACCTGCAAGACAAAGCATCTGCAACGACACTCTCCTTACCTTACTTATCTCGAATAACATATGGAAATGTCTCGATAAATTCCATCCATCATGCATGCCTTTTGTTCAACTTGTGCTGACCCTTCAAATATTTCAATGATTCATGATCGGTTGGATCATAAAATCCTTAGGCCACAAGTAATGTTGCCATGTCTCCAAAGCTCTAACCAAAGCGTACATCTCTTTGTCATATGTAGGATAGTTCAAAGCTGCCCCACTCAATTTTTCACTAAAATACGCCACTGGTTTCCCTTTTTGCATTAACACAGCTCCAATCCCTAAACCAGAAGCATCACATTCAATCTCAAAATTTTTAGCAAAGTTAGGCAAAATAAGTAAAGGAGCATTTGTTAATTTATCCTTTATCAAGTTAAATGCTTTTTCTTGTTCATCACCCCACTTAAAGCCTACACTTTTCTTGATGACCTCGGTCAATGGTGATGTAATCTCACTAAAATTTTGAACAAAGCGTCGGTAGAAACTTGCGAGTCCATGAAAGCTTCGTACTTGACTCACATTGGTTGGACTCTGCCAATCTCGGATCGCACGTATTTTCTCCTCATCAACTTGGACTCCCTGTGAACTCACAACAAAGCCAAGAAAAACAATTCTATCCAAACAAAATGTGCATTTTTTTCATGTTAGCAAAGAACTTTTCTTTCCTGAGTACATCTAAAACAGATTTTAATTGCAATGCATGATCTTCCATGTTTTCGCTATAAATTAAGATATCATCAGAATAAACTATGATAAATTTTCCAATGAATGGACGCAAAACATGGTTCATTAATCTCATGAAAGTGCTGGGTGCATTAGTTAAACCAAAAGGTAATACTAACCACTCATAAAGACCATATTTTGTTTTAAACGTTGTTTTCTGTGACAACCCGAGAATTTAAAAAATTATTTAAATCATAAATGATTGATTAGAGGTTGAATAATAAACCTAGACAGAAAATAAGTGAATGAATTTGATATTTCTGTGATGGAATTTTAAGGATTTCAAAATGCTGTGAAGGATTTTGGTGGATTTAAAATCTTTTGGTAAAGATTACTAGGGTTAAGTATATAAGTGTATATGTTCTGTGTATATGGTCATACATGTGTACAGTTTGTGATTAAGGGTCAAGGGTTAACCAGATAAATTATATCAGTGTTAAACCCTAATATTATATTAGAACGTCAATGTTCAGTTAGAAAACCTTAACGATAAGATAAGAAACCCTAATATCGGGTCTGGAAACCCTAATTTCAGATTCCGAGAATTTAAAACCCTAATTCGGATTACGAAAACCCTAACTTGGGAATTCAAATGCTAGTATAAGACTTAAGTGTATTAATTACAAACATAATTAGGGAATAACCCTAATTAATTAATCAGAAAACTAATTGCAAAATTAGAAACCCTAATTTCTAATTAGAAATCCTAATTGCTAAATTAGGAACCCTAATTGCTAATTTAGCAAACTTTATGTTAATTTGTAAATTTTAAACTTAATTTCCAAGTTTAATGTGATTAGAAAACCTAATGTGATTAGAAAACCCTAAGGGTTAAACCCTAAGGGTTGGTTAAGATTACAAGTATGCCATTAAAATGGATAGCAAAATGTCTAGAATACCCTTTTTGTATTCTTTATTTAGGTAGTGTACAAATCTTGCCAAAATAATGAGTTGGTGACCTAATATGTTGACCATGTGCTCTAAAACATCAAATATTCCAGCTATTTTATCAGCCAACATTCATATCATCATACCTTTTATAGATTAAAGAGAGAGAAAATCAAGAAACAAAGTTCATTTGCATCCTTACACTCAACCAACTCCTTCTCTCTCTATACCCATGAAATTATGAAGTGTATCAGTACTAAATCAAGTCATTAGCAAGCCAAGAATAGACCATGATGATCAGATTCAAGATCAAAGCATGAATGAGGTATAAACCTTAAATTTCAAAATCCTTAAAATTTTGTGTTAATGTTGTTAGTGATTGGTTAGATATGTGTTAGATGGTGTCTTTTAGTGATCTGGGATGTTAGATTATAGATCTATAACACTTAGATGCATGAAAATAGCATTTTTAGAAACTGTTCTTGAACCTTCATGTGTTGTTTGACAAGCAAATGTCAGAGGCTTTAGACCCTTCTCTGTTAATGCTTTGTTGTGTTTTAAGTTATACAATTGTTCTTTGCCATGTGGACAATGATCTACAACTTGAATCAGGGTCAGCTCGTGTCTATATTGCAAGTAATAAGCAGTCAAACCTCGTTGACCGTTCACGAAAGCCGAGTTTCTAGGCAACCTAGAAACCCAGATTTCGTCTGACAACATTTTCTGAGCCTCGGATCTTGCTGTATGTTAGTGTTTAGGCCATGTTGTTGTTTGATAGTTGTAGCCTGTCATGAGGACTACACAATAATGCCTTTATATCACTCAGATCATGATCAGATCAAAAATAATTGTGGTCAAAGTAGGTTTACCAATCTGCCTGAATAATCATGATCAGGTTTGACTGGTTTGAATCTTGTGCTTGTGATATTGTTATGATGATCTGATAATATGTAAATGTTCCCTGCCATCCGAACTACAAGATAGAACCATTAGATCATACAAAGTAAGCTTAGAAAGCAAAGATTTAAGGGCTCAAAGTAGGCACTATGACTGTTCTTCATTTCTGGAAAACCCAGAAATGAAGAACAACTTCTGACAAGGTTTTAATTAGCTAATATCTCATTAATGTGTTGTTGTTTGTACTTGAAATTGGTTAGTTATTGTAGTATTGCATCGATACTACATGTTTAACACATCAAACTGCCCAGAAACATAAGCAACAAAGATTTAGACTTGGTCAAATACTTTGATCATGGGCTATTAATTTTTGGGTTTGGTGAAGAACATTCAAGAACACCTATAGCGATAGTTCTGTCGCTATAGGGCCCTTTAGTGACACTTAATTTATGAAAATTAGTTATTTTATTAAATAAATAGAAACAAATAATTTTTAATTATTAAAAATACATAATAAATTCCTAAAATTATTTTAAAGCCTAAAAATGGATTTTTAATAATTTTGAATATATTTCATAAATATTTAATATTTTATAATAATAATGGTATTTAATTTATTCAATTATAATATTAAATAAATTATTTAAAAATGATTTTAATACATGAAAAATTATTTTTAATTATATTATGGTGTTAAAAAATATTTGAAGTTATTTCTAATGACTTTTAATATTATGTGATGAATTTCATTAAATAATTAATATTAATGGTAATTAATTTATTTAATAAATATATTAAATAAATTATGGAAAAATAGAATTAATGATTTAAAAATCATATAAAAATAATTTAAGTGTTATAAAAATATTTGAAGTTATAAAATATAACTTTTGATATTTTGTCATAAAAATATTAATATTTTAATATTAATAGCAATTATCGGATATTGGATTTAACTATTTAAAAATCATATAAATATGATTTTTAAGTATTAAAAATACTTTGATATATTATAAATATATTATAATATTATGTTATGATTTTCATTCATGTTTAATATTAAAAAAATATTAATGATGAAGGAATTATATGGTATATAAATTATATAAATACGATATTAATGATTGAAAAATCATGATAAATGGTAATAATTATTTAAAAATTATTATGAGCTTATGAAAAATATTTTGACTAATAATAAATAATCTAAAATATATGTGTACCAGTTTAGACAGAGTCTTATAGATAATTGGCTCGTGAATTGTCCGACTAGGCCGTCGGGATGTCAAAATTGTACCAAATTCAACTCAGACTACAATAGTCTGACTTGATGTTAAGTCTTATGTGATGTATAGACTGATAGGGTTATGTGTTATCTATTTAGGTTATTTTATACTGTGATGATATTATTCTAACTTGGAGATCAATATTATTAATATTAGGTCTTCAGTCAAAGCTATATAGGTTGCATAACGGTAATCAACGGTACATGCAAGTTCTCTAACTCAACCTCGAGTTATTATTTTAATTGTGCTTGTGGTAAATCATTACTGATAACCACGTCTATGAATTATTGATTCGCACTCTATGCATATTGTATGTGTTCATCAGGTATGAAAGGTTGATCACCTTCATTACCATCTAGTCCAGTTATTGTTGTTCATGTTCATTATTGATGTATATTCATATCGTCCTGATCGTTCAATTATGAAATTTGATTCCTGCTAGTTCACAATCTTTATATTGTTGAGCGTAGCCAGCCTATTATTCAAATTCTTTCAATCATGTCAATTAAACTTATACTTGCTGGGTAAACTTGTTGCTCACCCTTGCTATATCATGATAAATATTGCAGATTAAGGCGAATACGTCAAATACAAGGAAAAGTCAAAGTCAGGTTCAGCTTGGGACTATGTGTGCAGCTAGATGTGTAATAGTAATGTATTATAATAACATTGTATGTTAAATAGGATATTGAATTATGTATAAGTGAAGGTTCTCAACCTTGGGGTTAGTGTGTAATGTTTATTGTATAAACAATTTATGTTTATATCTTCCGCAAATAGTTATAGAATGATTGTGCCAGATCCGCGGTGATTTAGGACCCGGATTTGGGGACGTTATAGTTGGTATCAAAGCTATAAGCATGAATTTGCGAAGAGCCCCGAGCCTTTTGCTGGTGATATCCCTTTAAAGGAAGGCACCGAAGCTAGACTTTCCGTAGGGGACGCTGAGCCAGTCGGTAGCAAGTTGATAGGTGATTTGTAAGGTGCTATGGTTGAAAGTACCATGAGTATTACAGTTGGTATCTAAGCTATTGGTTATAAACCTAGGGTAGTGATACCTTAGACTAATAATCGCAGTGATTAGGATAAGATTTAACTCACATAGAGTTAGTTGGTCGATAAGATTCAAAGACGAATCTCGGCGAGTTATAAAGATACAGAGTTCCCTAACTCTGATAATAAAGTTGAACAGTAGTGGTGAATAGATAGAGTCTAAAAGACTAATAGTACAGGGATAGAAGATAGTAAAATAAAACGATCAAGACATAAAAATAAATCGTAATATATACGATGAGGTCTCCCCGTGATCTGATATGGATCAATTGAATGATTGAAAAGTTTACAGCAGAGATTTCTGTGTGTCAATTTTACTATGAATTGGTACAGATTCAGGAAAGGATTATGAATAAGGATTAAATGAAATTCATATTGAGAAGGGAGTTAGAATTAAGTGGGGATTTCAATTGAGGACTCATGTCAACATCTAAGTTGTATGATTCTTCGTATGGGAGTTGAATTGTACTTGGTGTAACAACCACTTAGTTTCTGGTACAGATAATCATTGAAATGTTTGCGTCGCGCTATTTGTTATATTCTTATTGAGAAGGTGATTCTTTTCTCAGGTGTATAACAGATAGGTAGGGTATAGGTAGAGAATATCAGGTTAAGTACAAGTTCTTAAAACTCATACTTATGGTATGTTCGTGACTCATGATTATATAAAATGTTTATGAACCCCTCAGCGAATGGACGTCAAAGGTCTGACTATGACAAGTTCTTAAACTCATATGATTGTGGAAAGTTTCTGAACTCATAAGTATGGTAAGTTCGATGAACTAGGTATAGTTTTGTGTGAATTGAGTATTGAGGATAATAGGAATAGATAGACTGTTTAAGCAATTGATCATTAGTGGAGACATAGGTTTTCCAAAACTCCTAGCTATGTTAAACTTCGAAATTTTTGGACATCAAGCTAAATTCGCACTATGTGCTTTTGAAAATGAATTTTTATTCTCAACTCCTGGTGACCATTGTGTATGTGTGGACTTCGGGCCATCGACACCTCGTTACCTGTTGAGATGATAAAACAGATTTGCAATGATTTTTGAATGGTTTAAAGAATAGTCCATGCTAATTGTTTCGGCTAGAAGAAAATGATTTAAAATATTAAAATGTATTTTATTTACCACTCATGTACCATGTAACCTGGGGCAGAGATGATAAAAAGTTGATGGAGTTGTAAATACAGGAATACATAGTGTTGAATTTGATCCAAAAATCGTTGTCCCACTATTGTATGATGTGTTATGACAAAGTCATACAATGACGGCATCCTCAAATGGACGGTTAATACAGTACGGCATCATGACGTCATTCTCAAAAATATTTTCAAAATTTAATTTTCCAACGACGTTTGGCTATACACATTCGTAAATCGATTGAAATTGATTATTGATATGAGTCTACGCTATTCGATTGAAATTGATTATGAGTCTACGCTATTCGATTCAGCTAGACTAATGTTTATGAAAACTCTAAGCGTTCTTTGAAAATTTTCCCGAACGAAAATATTTTGGTGCGAATTCCGATAAAGACCGAGGTAAGAAATTTTTGTGCGCCTAAGGCGGATGGGATAGAAGGAACGGGAAAAAATTGTTCCAACCAGCAATACTTGGCCAGTACAGGGCATATCAGGCTAATTACCTTATGTGTCAGTATGGGTGAATGTGAGAACCCGAGAATTTAGAAAATTATTTAAATCTTAAATGATGGATTAGAGGTTGAATAATAAACCTAGACAGAAAATAAGTGAATGGATTTGATATTTCTGTGATGGAATTTTAAGGATTTCAAAATGCTGTGAAATATTTTGGTGGATTTAAAATCTTTTGGTAAAGATTACTAGGGTTAAGTATATAAGTGTATATGTTCTGTGTATATGGTCATACATGTGTACAGTTTGTGATTAAGGGTCAAGGGTTGACCAGATAAATTATATCAGTGTTAAATCCTAATATTATATTAGAACGTCAATGTTCAGTTAGAAAACCTTAACGATAAGATAAGAAACCCTAATATCGGCTCTGGAAACCCTAATTTCAGATTCCGAGAATTTGAAACCCTAATTCGGATTACGAAAACCCTAACTTGGGAATTCAAATGCTAGTATAAGGCTTAAGTGTATTAATTACAAACTTAATTAGGGAATAACCCTAATTGATTAATTAGAAAACCCTAATTGCAAAATTAGAAACCCTAATTTCTAATTAGAAATCCTAATTGCTAAATTAGGAACCCTAATTGCTAATTTAGCAAACTTTATGTTAATTTGTAAATTTTAAACTTAATTTCCAAGTTCAATGTGATTAGAAAACCTAATATAATTAGAAAACCCTAAATTACATTTTTGAAAGCTTAAATTTCTATTTTTAGCCTAATAAGAAATCCTAGTAAAGCAATTGTGAAACCTTAGGGTTAAACCCTAAGGGTCAAACCCTAAAGGTTAGTTAAGATTACAAGTATGCCATTAAAATGGATAACAAAATGTCTAGAATACCCTTTTCGTATTCTTTATTTAGGTAGTGTACAAATCTTGCCAAAATAATGAGTTGGTGACCTAATATGTTAACCATGAGCTCTAAAACATCAGATATTCCAGCTATTTTATCAGCCAACATTCATTTCATCATACCTTTTATAGATTAAAGAGAGAGAAAATCAAGAAACAAAGTTCATTTGCATCCTTACACTAAACCAACTCCTTCTCTCTCTATACCCACAAAATTATGAAGTGTATCAGTACTAAATCAAGTCATTAGCAAGCCAAGAATAGATTATGATTATCAGATTCAAGATCAAAGCATGAATGAGGTATAAACCTTAAATTTCAAAATCCTTAAAATTTTGTGTTAATGTTGTTAGTGATTGGTTAGATATGTGTTAGATGGTATCTTTTAGTGATCTGGGATGTTAGATCATAGATCTATAACACTTAGATGCACGAAAATAGCATTTTTAGAAACCGTTCTTGAACCTTCATGTGTTGTCTGACAAGCAAATGTCAGAGGCTTTAGATCCTTCTCTGTTAATGCTTTGTTATGTTTTAAGTTGTACAATTGTTCTTTGCCATGTGGACAATGATCTGCAACTTGAATCAGGGTCAGCTCGTGTCTATATTGCAAGTAATAAGCAGTCAAACCTCATTGACCGTTCATGAAAACTGAGTTTCTGGGCAACCCAAAAATCTAGATTTCGTCTGACAACATTTTCTGAGCCTCGGATCTTGCTGTATGTTAGTGTTTAGGCCATGTTTTTGTTTGATAGTTGTAGCCTGTCATGAGGACTACACAATAATGCCTTTATATCACTCAGATCATGATCAGGATCGAAAATAATCGTGGTCAAAGTAGGTTTACCAATCTGCCTCAAGAACAAATCTGAAAAACCCAGATTCTTCAAGGCCCATTTTCTCTGACAAGGTTTGACTGGTTTGAATCTTGTGCTTGTGATATTGTTATGATGATCTAATAATATGTAAATGTTCCCTGCCATCCGAATAACAAGATAGAACCATTAGATCATACAAAGTAAGCCCAAAAAGTAAAGATTTAAGGGCTCAAAGTAGGCACTATGAACTGTTCTTCATTTCTGGAAAACCTAGAAATGAAGAACAGCTTTTGACAAGGTTTTAATTGGCTAATATCTCATTGATGTGTTGTTGTTTGAACCTGAAATTGGTTTGTTATTGTAGTATTGCATCGATACTACATGTTTAACACATCAAACTGTCCAGAAACATAAGCAACAAAGATTTAGACTTGGTCAAAGTAGGTACTCTGATCATGGGCAATGAATTTCTAGGTTGGGTGAAGAACAGCTATAGCGACAGTTTTGTCGCTATAGGGCCCTTTAGTGACACTTAATTTATGAAAATTAGTTATTTTATTAAATAAATAGAAAAAAATAGTTTTAAATTATTAAAAATACATAATAAATTCCTAAAAATTATTTTAAAGCCTAAAAATAGGTTTTAATAATTTTGAATATATTTCATAAATATTTAATATTTTTTTTAATAATAATGGTATTTAATTTATTAAATTAAATAAATTATTTAAAATGATTTTAATACATGAAAACTCATTTTAAATTATATTATGGTGTTAGAAAATGTTTTAAGTTATTTCTAATGACTTTTAATATTATGTAGTAAATATTTTTAATTAATTAATATTAATGGTAATTAATTTATTTAATAAATATATTAAATAAATTATGGAACAATAAATTAATGATTTAAAAATCATATAAAAATAATTTAAGTGTTATAAAAATATTTTAAGTTATAAAATATAACTTTTGATATTTTGTCATGAAAATATTAATATTTTAATATTAATAACAATTATCGGATAATGGATTTAATCGTTTAAAAAATCATATAAATATGATTTTTAAGTATTAAAATACTTTGATATATTATAAATATATTATAATATTATGTTATGATTTTCATTAATATTTAATATTAAATAAATATTAATGATAAAGGAATTATATAGTATTTAAATTATATAAATACGATATTAATGATTGAAAAATCATGATAAATGGTAATAATTATCTAAAAATTATTATGAGCTTATGAAAAATATTTTGATAGATAATAAATAATCTAAAATATATGTGAACCAGTTTAGACAGAGTCTTCTAGATAATAGGCTCGTGAATTGTCCGAATAGGCCGTCGGGATGTTAAAATTGTACCGAATTCAACTCAGACTGTAATAGTCTGACTTGATGCTAAGTCTTATGTGTTGTATAGACCGATAGGGATATGTGTTATCTGTTTAGGTTATTTTATACTATGATGATATTATTCTAACTTGGAGATCAATATTATTAATATTAGGTCTTCAGTCAAAGCTATATAGGTTGCGTAAAAGTAATCAACGGTACAAGCAAGTTCTCTAACTCAACCTCGAGTTGTTCTTTCAAATTATGCTTGTGGTTAATCATTACTGATAATCATGTCTATGAATTATTGATTTGCACTCTGTGCATATTATATGTGTTCATCAGGTATGAAAGGCTGATCACCTTCATTACCATCTAGTCCAGTTATTGTTGTTTATGTTCATTATTGATATACATTCATATCGTCCTGATCGTTCAGTTATGAAATTTGATTCCTGCTAGTTCACAATCTTTATATTGTTGAGCGTAGCCAGCCTATTATTCAAATTCTTTCAATCATGATAGATCCTCAATTAAACTTATACTTGCTGGGCAAACTTGTTGCTCACCCTTGCTATATCATGATAAACATTACCGATTAAGGCGAATACGTCAGATATAAGGAAAGGTCAAAGTTAGGTTCAACTTGGGATTATATGTGCAGCTAGATGTGTAATAGTAATGTATTATAATAACATTGTATGTTAGATAGGATATTGAATTATGTATAACTGAAGGTTCTCGACCTTAGGGTTAGTGTGTAATATTTATTGTATAAACAATTTATATTTATATCTTCCGCAAATAGTTATAGAATGATTGTACCAGACCCGCGGTGATTTAGGACCCGGATTTTGGGACATTACATTTTTCATTCATTACCCTCTTGCATTCTAATTTGATGATAACCACTTTTTAAATCAAATTTTGAAAATATGTAAGACCCATGTAATTCATCTAATATATCATCTAAATGAGGAATGGGATGTCGATATTTTATCGTAATGTTATTTACCTCTCGACAATCGATGCACATCCTCTATTTTCCATCCTTTTTCGGCACTAGAATCACCAGAACTGCACACGAACTCATACTTTCTCTCACGAATCCTTTCCCCATCAGCTCGTCAACTTGCCTTTGTAACTCCTTCGTCTCCTCAAAATTACTCCGATAAGCCGGACGGTTTGGAATCATCGCACTGGGAACAAAATAAATTTATTGCTCAATTCCCCGAACATGTGATAGTCCATGAGGAAGCTCCTCGGGAAATACATCTTTGAACTCCTGCAAGAGAGATGAAACAACACTAAGCAAAGATTCATTTGCTTTAGTATTCAAAAGAGCCTCTTAATACCGAACTAAAATCATAGGCTGTTTAGAAATCAAAGCTCTTCTCACATCACTCTTTTTTGCTTGTATATTTGTTTTTCTCTCATCTTTCTTTTTCTCTCTTTTTTTCTTCTTGATTTTTCTTTTCTTCACTCTCTTTTCTTTGTACATAATCTTTCTGCAAATGAATTTGATCTTCATGTACTTGTTGTGGTGATAAAGGACGTAAAGAGATTTTATTCTTGTCATAAACAAAGGAATATACATTGGTAAACCCATCATGTTGAACCCTCATATCAAATTGACATGGTCTACCTAATAAATACATATGCCCTGCCTGCATAGGCACCACATCACACAATATCTTATCAACATATCGACCAATAGCAAATAGAACTAACACATGTTTGGTTACTTTAATGTCTGCATTATCATTGAGCCATTGAAAACGATACGACTGTGGATGTTTGGTAGTAGGTAACCCTAATTTCTCCACCATCGTAGTGCTTGCCACATTTGTACATTTGCGTCCATCTATGACTACATAACAGATTTTCACATTCACAAGACATCGAGTATGGAATAGATTTTCCCGTTGTTCACTGCTCTCCTCCTTAACCTGAGTACTAAGTGCTCTTCTTGTAACCAAAATTTCACCATGTATCGCATCCTCACCTATCTCCTCTAATGGTGGCATAGAATCGGTGTAACTCTCTTCCCCATCGGTCTCCACATCTTCATTGTTAAGCAACAACATTTTCCTCTGATTTGGACATTTGCTAGAAATATGTCCCCTATCTTGACACTTAAAGCATACAATATCATGATTACACCAAAAAGAAGGTTGTTAATTTTTACCTTGTATATCTCGGCTAGTTGATCCTTACTATAAGAATTCAATTAGGTGAAAGTAATGATAAATTTTAAAGATTTATAAAATCAATTTATCCAGAGTTCAAGAATGTCCAAATTGTCAACATGATACTGCTTTGTGGAGTAAAATTCAAGAATAATATTCATGTATCAAAAATAATTTGGACAGAAAAGAAATCATTTTTTGGCATGAATAGTACCTGTAACGCCCCCAAAATCTGGTCTATCTTCACACCCGGATTCCGTACGTCACGAGTACATCATTCATCCCAAACATACATCAATATATACTGAAATATAACAACATACATTCTAATTTCCCTGGTTCTAAAACCTTATAACTCCTTTCATTACAAATAATGATAATTACATTATTCTTTACAACTTACAAGAGTGACTTTCATCCGCCACCAAGGATACATAACTGTTCATTAAATTAGTTTATAGGTTGATTTTATCATTCTACATTATAAGTCTTCACTTGATCTTCTCGCTCATTCACATACTGAATGACACTTCATTTGGATACCGATCAGCTTGATCGTTACGGGATCCTTAAGTTCTTCTAACATCGTACGCTGAAAATGTTTTTCATTTAAAGCAAGTGTGAGCATTCAATTGTCCAGCAAGTCATAGTAGTTGAACAAACAACTTCAAGAATTCAAACATTCCTTTAGAACTTTAATAACCGAACAAAGGTTATGAAGCAGCTTGAATAATAGGAATAAACTCGATTCTTATCACTTTAAAACAATATTCACTTTCATTTTAAAATACTTTCATTCTTATACCTTTTTCATACACATTCTGTCTGGCTAGAATCATTAGCACAGATTTAACAATAACAGATCATGTATAAATAGAGCATTCTCTTATTGAACAGTTAAATCACATAACAGTTCATCTCATAGAAACACCAAAGTGTTCACATTGTGGCTCAAGGCTTCATACGTTCTACCACCTTTTGTACAAATATCGCACATTCGCACATAGACAGAACTTCTCAAGTTCGACATCTGAGAAGCTTAAGAAACTAGCATTCATTTAAAATATAAATGAAGTTAGGAAACGTGCCTTACGCACAACTACAGCTTACGCTGAACTGCTCATTCCAGTTCCTATGTAGTACATAAGAAAAACAACACATACACCAATTAGCCATGTATATTTGACTTATGCATTAGTTTGCTTAACTTTACTTCTTAGGGTTCGCGTTCTTGCAACCTAAGTTTACGCGACAACTTTCATTACCGTTCTACGGCTTCATGACATACGGAGATGTCTTACTTATACGTTCATCATCTTTGATGTTTTACATTCTTATCTTCTTCTTATAACTTCTCTAGGACTCAGCACACATCGCTTCTCTGCTAGTAGTCCATATGGTACTCTGAGTGGTTTCCCACAAATAACCAACAAACAAGTTCCGTCTAAATGCTCTGCTGCGCAATCACGATTGAGTTAGATCGGTTGCCAGTTTTGTATACACCTTCGCTCTCTAAAGGAATTTTTTAGCCCAGCACCCATATGTCAACCATCAAAGGTTACGATTGCACCACAACCTACCTTATCTTAACTTATCCGAACTATTAAACTATAATCTTCGTTAAGTCAATTTCTCATTCCTTATGGCTACCTGGCAACTAAATGCCACACCTCAGGATTCACTCTTTATCATCTGAGTCATACAGTCTTTTGTATACTCAGAGCGATCATTCCAGTTAATCATTAACTCGGCTTCGTTACGTATTGTCTTTAATTCAACTTCTTTACCGTTCACGGTTTAATCATTGGTCTTCATTATCATACGGTCAAACCATACACGGGATGTAGGTTCAGCCCGTTTAATATTTGCGTACACTCAACCTTCACGTCGGTTAAAGTTTTCAACGCTTACATTTCATTCTAACATTCTCATCTGACTCACATTCGGCTTTTAATCTTCTTACCGTTCGCTACGGCTTTCTTAATAACATTCGTTATTCTTCCTTAATGTCGAAGCCATACGGTTCGTGATATGCTAAGACCTGTCATTCAACGCAAATGCGTTGCGTTCACAGCGTCTATACACTTTACACTTATTTCTCAATACCATATCATAACATTGCAATGTTATATGTTACTCTCGTCACTCAACGTCTAAGGAATCACAATTATAGCAATCCCTCATGCTCGTTTATCGCGACTACGGTCCCTGGATATTAGTTCCGTAACTTGCGTTCATATTCTTTTAATCTCGTTTAATCTTTTCGTTCAACCTTCATTAAAGTTTAAAACACTTGATTAAGTGTTACATTAGTTGAACATTATGTTCTTTATCTTTCTTTATGTTTCCCTAAGAGTTGAAAGCGCTTTAAAAGCTCTTCTCTGTTTTTTTTCTACACACCTAGCCATTTCCTCTCCTCCTATCTCTCGCATTGCGGCACGAGTTTGCAGCACCCAACTCCCTGGTCAGGCGCTGTAGCACCACCTTACAAGGCATTGCTTACATCGCGGCGCCAAGCCCTAACCCTAGAAATTTTTTTAAGTCTTTGATCGTTCTGAGATGCTTACTTCCCGCTTCCATAACTTATTCGTTATAACTCGGAACGAGGTCGTTCCAAAGCCATTCTTTTCCTTATCTTACGTACTTCAATACCCCTAAGATAGAACTTCGTTCTGAATATATTAACATGCCATTCAATTGGCTTGATCTTCACCCTTTGTTCGTTTTACGTTTTTAACGCTCTTCGTTCGCTCATCCGTAATTCGGTCATCCGAACTCGGAACTCGTTCGTTCTTGAGTCCATGACTCATGTTTTCTACATTCTCTTACTTTCTTATGAAACCCTACACATTCGAGTTCATTTACTAACTTTTTAATTCTCGTTCGTCTTTTACAAAATATTTGCCATAACTTCGTTATAGCTCCGTTTTAATCCGTGAACGTTTCTATCGTTCCTAACAAAGCAACAAGCATCTAACTTATACGCAATGGATTTAAGCTTGTCCATCAACAACAATTATACTACGATGGTTTTAAATTTGTCCATCAGCAACGTTCTTCGTGTTCTTCGCGTGTTCTTCATTCGTTCTTCATTTTTAATCGATATTTTGATTACGATTTCACTTTTTCTTGGAATTTGATGTTATAGAACACCATTCCTTACTTATTTCACCTACTCATTCATATAATATACTCGAATCGTTCTAATTCATTATGAATCGTAAACTTCCTTAAGAAATTTATAAACTAAACTTTAAATTCTTATTTCTTCATTTTCTCATGATTTCAACCATATGAAATCATTCTTGCATCTTTTACTTCATATTCTCAATAAACTATGTTTTAACATATAAAAATTCATTAAAAGTTCGATTTTCGGATTACCTCTCTTCTTTAATCTTCCTCCGTCGGACAAAGGTTGCTCACGAGCAAGCTTTTCCACTTCTTTCTCCCATCCGAACTCTCTCTCTCTCTCTCAAAGTGTAGGATTTTCAAAATCCCAAAATAATGAAATAAGCTTCCTATTTATAGAAAACCAAGGCTAAGGGTATATTAGTCATTTCGCCCCCCAAACCTCCTTACTATTCATGACTTAAGCACTAAGTTTACTTAGTCCTTAAGTTTACTTAGCCCTTAAGTTTACTATTTCCACCTTCTTAGTTAACCTCCTTACTATTCACGAAACTTAGCCTGTAAGTTTCGTGGTTCCGTCTTTCGGGTCTCGTCCGACAGTTTTAAAAATTGCGATTCTCGGAATCCAAATATTTTTGGATATTTCGTCTTTCCTTTGGAATTAACTTTTACGTATTCTTGGTTCCAAAAACTAAAAACAATTTTTTGGTGTCAAGCGTTTTTCCTTCACGTTTTCCCCTAACGTAGTTAAACGAGTGAAAAGTACATAACAGTACTTTTCATCATTTTTATTTCGTCCGATTTCTACACGTTTTTCGAGAAAAACTTTAATCGACTTACTTAACTTTTCACGACATATTATCGTCAAATCTTTCGACGGAATGTCATTTTTTTTTTGCTAAATTTGTTTGTATTAAAGAACCAGAAAAACAATGGCTAAGGGGCATACCCCAGAATATAGTAACATCATCTAAAGAGCAAAGATGAGGATACGATACAAGGAAGAGATCCCTACCATCCTAGTGAGTTACCAACTAATTACAATAGTAATTATAACTTGTGTCTTTGATGAAGGATTTACTGGAAGAAAGTCTTGATTTAATGATATTGATAGTGTCCTTTGCAAGAGACCTAGGCGGAATGGTAGTACCCTTGTGCATCTTTGTGTTCCTAGCTTCCCAAACTTTGTAGAAGCAAGTAGCTATTGTGAGACTCAAATTGTTCTTGGTTAGCTTAGAGCCTTGGTAGTTGGTGAGATAGCCAATTAGAGCATCCCATGTTAGTGGGATGGAAGCCCAATTTCCTAAGGCGATTGCATTAGTTAGGATAACCATAGAATATGCACATTCAAAGAACAAATTCTCAAAGGTTTCAAGGTGTTGGTTGCAGAGAAGACAATTCCACGTCCTCCACGTGTAATTCTTTGTTCGGTCATTCGTAGATAGTTTCCTTAGCAGTCCCAGCCACATCATAAATGAGTATCTTGGCACATGAAATTGGTGCCGAAGGATTGAGCTCCATGGTACCAATGAGGTCCTAGTCCGAATAGAATCCCAAATCTGATTGGACTTAACCGAGTGTAGAGCTTGAACGTCCCACAAAATTTTGTCATTCTGCCTAGGAGGAATTGGAACTTGAAGAATTTGCTGTCGAAAAAGAATAACATCATAATGATTGCTTGTCGGGAGATTCCATGAGGAGTTCAATATAATATGGCTAACCTTCGCAGTGGATGGAATACATGAGTTGGACAGTAAAGTTGTGGAGGGGTTGATGGAGGCACCATTCAACCACGGATCATACCAAAGAGAAGTTTGAGAACCATTCCCAACGCAGTACTTCAGATGTTGAAGAGCACATGGACGAAGCTTTAGGATTTGTTTCCAAATCCACGAGCAATCGGGGCCTGCTTTAACCTGCCAAATAGACTTTTCCTTCAATAGAGTGTTTTGAATCCATTGTGTCCAAAGTGACTTAGTATTAAGATTGATAATTTGAATGAAGTGTTGCATCAATAAAGCAGTGTTCCAGTCAAGGATGCTTTTATGCCTAATCCCCCTTCACTCGTTGGTAATGTGAGTTGAGACCAAGCCACTTTAGCCCCAAACTTACACAGATTCGGCCCTTTCCACAAAAACCTGCTAAGAAGGGAATGAATCTCATGGAGAACAGCCTTAGGGAGCATGAAATGCTTGCACCAGTAGGTTTGGAAGGAACAAAGAATAGACTTTATCAACTGAAGATGATCGGAGTAAGCAAGGACTTTGGAAGTCCAGGTAGAAATTCGAGAGGTTATCTTTTGTACAAGTCGAACACAGTCGGCATAGGATAGTTTTCGAGATAGCAATGGAACTCCAAGGATTTTTGAAGGTAGCGAGCCTATCTGAAATCCAAGTAATGATAGGTAAGTTGGGTAAGTTGGCAAGCTTTGGCCTTCCAATGAAAAACAAACTCTTCAGCTGAGGTCCCTTTTCTGAGTTTTAGAGAAAGCATTTCCATCACAAGAACAAGCGGGAAAGGGAGAGGGGATCTCCTTGTGAAGCCCACGAGAACTACCAAAAAGCTTTAGTAGTACCATTTAACTTAAGGAGAACATGGCGAAATGTCTGACAGCCTTGATCCAACCAATGAAAATTAGGGAAATGAAAAGATTTAAGGACATCCGGAGGAACTCCCACCTAGCAAGTGTCAAAAGCTTTCCAAAGGTCAATCTTGAGAGCACAACGAGAGGGGCCAGATTTCCTAGAGTAACCTTTGAAGAGATCTTGAGCCAAGAGTATATTGTTTCTTATACTTCGAACATTAACAAATTTCGATTGGGCTTGGTCAATCAATAAGCATGGGAAAAACCACCTTAATCCTATTCACAAGGATTTTTGCAATACATTTATAAATGGTATTACAGCAAGAAATAGGACGGAAATCAACCATGGAAGTTGGGTTAGGACATTTGGGAATCAATGCCAAAGCAATGGAATTCATCCCTTTGGTTAGCCGGCTAGTGGAGAAAAAGAACTAAATAGCCTGAGTAAAGGATTCCCCAACAATGGACCAGCAGCTAATAAAGAAGTTCACATTGAATCCATCCAGTCCTGGGCTCCTGTTACGATTCATGGAGTTAAGCACCTTGAAAATCTCAAAATCAGTGATAGGAGCACTTATAAGAGAGGCTATTTCGACATACCAAACTCCCAAAAAGACTTAGGTTATTCAAACCCTAACCCTTAGGTTTCGTCGGGTGAAGAGTGCCTATTTCTTCTTTTTCCCCAGAAATATTTGTGTTTCCGAATTTTTTTTATTTTTGTCTTGAACATTCTTACTCGTTTAGTCTAGCTCGTAGCCAGAATCCTCCCGACTTATAATCATCCTAGATTCTAGAACGATTAATAAACACATAACACAAAATATTATTAATAAAAATTCATTTATTAATAACTAATTCTTTAAATCTTAAATTCTGGATAATCTGAATTTTTGGATTGTCACAGTACCCCTGTTGAATAGTACCCGAGTGAATAATACCCCGTGAATAGTACTTCTTGAATAGTAACTCATGAATAGTACCCCGACATGAAGAGATTAAAGTTTTACAAGAATGTTCAGAAAAATATTTTCGTGAAAAGATACTAGATGAAACGCAAATTTCAAGGATATTCTACTAATTTCAAGGAGTATAGAAGCAATACTTAACAAAATGAGTGTAGAATTCGGAATCTGAAACGAAATAATATTACTTACATACTACAGAGTATAGAAGAAAATATTATTTCTTATGAATATTGAACAAAAATAATATCCCTTACGACTGTTGAACGAAAATAATATTCCTTACGAATATTGAACGAAGATAATATTCCTTACGAATATTAAACGAAAAATAATATTCCTTACGAATATTGAACCAAAATAAAATTCCTTACGAATACAAAAAATAATATCATAAGCGAATATGAAATAAATAATACCCCTTACCTTAAAAGGAGAGTATTTCTGACTGGTAGGGCAGGGATATTCTTGAAGAAAACTTATACTATTTTCAAAACTCAAAGCTCCCTTAAACTCTAAAGAAATACGCTCAATATTATAGAAGAAGAATTCTCTGATTCTGGTATGATTTTCATTTCTAAACTAATCATCCTATTTATAGGAAAATGGCACGGTACTATTTGAAAAGAAAAATCACGAACGCTGTAAGACCCCAACTTTTATGAATAAAGATTTAATTTTCTCAAAATATCTTTTTGAATAATAAGGTGTGGATTTGATATAATGTTATAGTTGTGGGTAATATTTATAAATTTTGCAAAGTAAGCAAGTTGTCATAAAATATTCGTTTGGTCGGAGAATATTCATTTTATCAAGGAATATTCGTACAATGGCATAATCATTGGTGGACCCCACAATGGAATTACTGTCGGAGTTAGAAAATGATAGAAATATCTTTTTATAAAATTAACGACGAAAGTTTTACCGTTAACTGTTGAAATACCCGGTGATAAAAGTACAATAATACGCGTGATTGCATAATAGCACACAGTATTGATTATTGTTGCTTACGTGAGAAGTCACTCAGTTATACTCAATTATTACTACAGTAATTGCTGTGTAGTATCTCACATTATTGATTCAATTATTGTCATAATATTTTATATTACTAAATCAATAATTGAGACGACAAAGTTATTTATATTATTATTTGTATTATTGACAATGTCTAGAATGTTCTGTCGATGAAAGGGGCTTGGTCACCTAATTGCGCGCCAATAGGGAGAAATCCTTATCGGAAAGCCCCCTCTTTCCTGGGAATGATTTGGTTGTTAAATATTGTGAGTTATAATAATGATGAATAAATGTTATTAAAAATGTATTTTGTGAAGCCAAGTGAATTGAGATAAATAGAGGGGGTTTTTTATGAAGTATTTGTTGTAAATTTTGCTTATTATATGGACCCCCACTTACTCATTATTCAAAATAATCGGTAGAAAGTTATTCAGTATATATATATATATATATATTATATAAGTTTTGTTTTATTAGATTATATATAGAATATATTATATTTTATTTAAAGTTTTCATTTTATTAGAATATTTTATTGCATAGTGCTGCATAGAAAATTAAAATTTTCGTCGATTCAGTCGCCCGTGAAGGTTTTACTGTGCATCCGTGATTTTCTAAATTAAAATAGTATCATGTCATTCTCCTATAAATAGGATGCTTAGTTTAGAATTGAAAATCATACCAGAATCAGAAAATTCTTCTTCTATAATATTGAGCGTATTTCTTTTGAGTTTAAGGAAGCTATTGTTGGGTAAAATCTATATCATGCACAACACGTGAAGTATCGTGGTCAACAAGTAATAGAGTGATGAGTAGAGTATCGTTCCCACATAAACTAACTAGCAATATCCTTAACTTACAATTATCAATTTCCTATTAACCCTAATTTTATTAAACAAATCAACTCAATAATTGTAATTAAAGAATCTAAGTTAAAGAATAATTAAACTAACACAGAATAATCACAAATATCAAAATCTGGAATTTCAAACAATTAATGGAGAATCAGACTTATGATTTCACCCTAAGCTTCACTATGATTTTAACACCTTTATTCCAATTCAATGCACTATCGGGTTTATTAATCAAGAACACAAACGTAGTATTAACCACCTCTCGATGCACTAATCTAGTATTAATGTCAATCCACAATTAAGATAGAAATCAGATTAAACACCTTAATCAACTAACCCACTATATCTCTATGTGAATTACAATTGAAGAAAGTTTAAGAATAAGTTCTTTATCCGATTACATGCGATGTCAAGCATATCTCTACCTTAACATTCATCATGATTAAGCTATTCACAAAAATCATGAACACATGTTATATCCACTAGGTCTAGATTTGAATATCCTCTCTCGATTCCATCCAATTCCATAAAGAATTGTTGATCAGGCAATTCATAGATTCAAGCACAAATCAATATATATATATATATAAACTGGAAATAGATTATTAAATTGGAAATTAAAGTTTACAAAATCATTGATTCACTCAAGGATCCATCATAAGCCTAAAAAGTGAATTAGTTCATGTCAAACGAAATAAACACTGAATAAATCATAGAAATCATTCTTTCAATTACAAATAATAATCTTACACGCAGAATATTGAAAAGCACCCTTCACGTAGACTAGAATAACAATCGTCTTGAAAATCTCCCGAAGTACTCCTCCACGCTTGTTCTCAAAAACTCAAATTAGATCTTAAGTAATAGCTCTCTTGTTATGTTGAAATTGTTGATGATAGTAATAGATATCTAGCATACAGCTCTGTAAAATCCCCTTCAATTAGACTTCCATTGTCATGCACTTACTAGAAACCATACCCAATAAGAAGTTTCACAATCAAAAGCGAACATAGCCGTGATTTTCCACCCTAGCATAATTGAAGACCCCACTTTGTGGCGGTGTAATATAATTTGGCCCTAGATGATGCTATAGCCGTGTATCAGACCCCACCTAGTGTAAAACTAATGATGCCCACCCCCGTGAACTTGTCTTCTTCTACTACGACATTCTTAATTTTCATGTTGTACTCAATTTTGCTCTAATTGACCTCAAATCATCCCAATTGATTTCATATATCCGTAAAATGCCTCAACAACCATCCTACACAAGAAATAACATAAAACAAGTAAAAAGGAACATAATCACAAGAATTAAGCAACAAATAAGCATGAAATTGATATTGATTCGCGTATATAAAATCCACTTATCAAAATCCCCCAAACTTAAACCGTGCTAGTCCTCGAGCACAAAACAACTACATGCAATGCAATGAGGTGAAAAGAATATGACCTAACTAATATGCTTTCAAATCCTATAATATTGCAGAATCAAGATTATCTTAACGGCCTCAACGAAAAATAAGCAACTATACAATATCAACCAGAAAAAACCAATCTATAATTCTGTTCTAATCCTCAAATCTCAAGCCATCATCACCGGTATAGTGTGTGTGTGTAACATCAATGACAACCGATACGGACTCAAATTCTATACATAACCAATCTCTTAGAAGGAAACATGCAATGCAAACTCAAAATTTCAAAAGCAGATAGTTCCAACTAAAACTAAACAGTCACTAATCTCAGGGGTTCAAGCAAGGTACTTATACTTTATTCATATATATATATATATATATATATATATATATATATATATATATATTTTCTTTTTTTTTTTTTTTTTTATATCAGAGGGCTTTTTTGCTCTTTTCCCGTTTTATAAATTATTTTTATATATACACATAGCTATGCAATGTCTTATTCCTTAGGCTTTTCAATGCTACCTTAACAAGAGCTTTTGACCAAAGACTCCCGGACCATTAAGACATTAGAGGCGCTAGGTGTAAAGACAATCCCCTCGGGCTTACTTACTCAAGTAACAAAGGCCACAAAACTAGACAAGCATGCCACAATGTTTATTCATATATTTTTTTATATATAAATAAAGCTTATATACCCCACATAACATCCCCCAAACTAAGGTTCTTGCCTAACTTTAGCCTTTACTGTCCATCCTTGTCATTTTATCACTCATTCTAGCATTATCCTTTAGAGACCATTTAGGTACCAATTTGAACTGACCAATCAACACAGATGTTTGTTAATCGTGTTATTCTTTTATACCAGTTTCAAACAAGCTCAAGATTCGATTCATAGCTGAAATTGTATCATAGTTATAATACTCAATATTGTATTTGTTACTTATTGTCAATCACATCATTAGCCCACAAACAATATGAACCACAACATTGATGGACTTACGCAACACAATATTTACTAACTAAATTTTTATTTTTATTTTTATATAAGGATAACAAAATGCATTACAAGATTATCTATTATGCAATGACAAACATTAACCTAAGCTAGTATGGATGCACCTAAGCTATCATGCAATACTACATTAAGATGCAATACAGAAATTTAATTGACAAAATGCAAATTAAAACCTAAATGAGCTAAATGCATGCAAACATGTATTTAAATACCCCAAACTTAAGTAATACAATGTCCTCATTGGTAGAATAATCGAATTAAGTACTTGAGGACTTACCTGCGTTCGTTTAAGTCTGAGGAGGTGGTTGTTGGTTTTCTTCATCGGAATCACTTGGTGGGAACCTTGGCATTGGTCCAGGCTGTTGGTACGAAAATTGTGCCACCGGGTTGAAGCTTTGAAGAGTTGTGTTCAAAGAGGCGAAAGATGCATTCATAGCATCGAACATATGATCTTGCCTCATTGCCAATCGCCTTATTTCCCGACGAGTTGCCTTGGTATGCGCATTCATTTGATTTTGGAATGCAAGGAATTGAGAACTGGATATGGCCTCAGCCTGCGATACCTGCTCAGCCCCTTGTTCACCCATTTCTTCATCTTCATCCCCCGATGTCTCTGTAGCATCAACATCGTTGTCTGAATCTGACGGAAAAATGAAACCTACACCACGTGGATGTGACTCGCCTCCTGCCCATATAGAATACCGCACTATCATTCTTGAATCAAGCAATGCAAGAGGCAATTGTGTGAGCTCGTCATCGGACCATCTAACCCCGGCATTGTGACACAACCCACAAATGAGTGATGGGTGTGGAAAGCCTCCAAAAAAATTCCCACGTAAGTACCGACGGATTGATGAACAAATTATGGCCCCGACGTCAATGATAAAATCTTGCACAATGGCGTACAACAGTAACACCTTCTCTTTGGTGACGTCCGAGGTATGTTGGGATGGAATTTATTTTGCACATAGGAATGCGTACTAGATTTTCCCATACCGGCTAAGGTCCTTGCTATGAAACACAGTGCCTTCCTTTCGACCCTTTATCCACGATGTTCCCGACTTTGTCATCTCCGTGATTATAGCATCAAAATCCGGGTCGGAATTATGGAGATGAACATCTTTGGCGGTGGCGAGGCACCCTCAGTTAGTAGTAAGTATTGATGATGGCGTCGACCTTTGAATGGAACCAACCGTCCTCGCACAAATCGTTGAATGGTTCTTTGTCCTCAGCATTTGCGTAGAATTCTTTGACGATGTTAACGACGGCTGGTTCCGGCTCCTCGATGAATTTGGTCCATCCTTTTTGGTAGATTTGTGGCATAAGATGCCCATCGCTAGGATCCGGTGCCAACCCCCTCTCCGGTGTAAGGGCTTTGGTGAGCATGTAGTCATCTGGAAATCGTGGTGGCGGCGGCACTTGCTGCAAATTCTCAGCGATCGAAGGTGCGGGTTGGTTGAGATGGACGTGAACTCTCCCCCCTTTGGTGTTTCAAAGATGATTGTGAATCCATGTTCTCGATTTAGTGTTTTCCCCCAAACTTTTCAATTTTCTCCTCTCTAACTCTCAAGTATACTCTATGAATTTTCTATGTCAATTGGTGTGAGATATTTGATATGAGAGGTAGTGATATATATAGAGGTAGAGGGATGGCTATCATTGGTGGAGTGAGGAGATGGAGTTAAGGAATTAATGGGAGCGGTAGTAGTGGGTAGTGGGTGGTGGTTATGGAACTTAATAAATTTGAAATGGAAAGTGGAAAAGTGAGTTAGTGGTGTGTTATGGGAAGTGGTGGAAGTGGAGCCACAATCTAAGTTCTTTGCCGGACCCACATGTGAAGTATTTGCGATAGGAAGGCCCACCTGGCGGAGCATCAATTCAGGGAATTAGTGGACCCCCCAAGGTGAGGTTGTAATTGACTAAAGGCCATCAATTTTATCCTTGTCGACCAATCTTGGAGACCCCATACGGCGGCGAGTTATAGTACTAAAAAAGGCCCACCCGTGAACCATACTCTTGTCGATTCTTTGTTACTGCTTGCATGTAGTTCTCTTAATGCTATATTTTTCCATCCTGCAAGATTGAACACATGAAAATTAGTGAGTTTTGATAACAAAACATAATGTGGAGATGTTAACGAGACTTTTATTATTCTTCTACCTAGCAATTTAATGAAAACTATGATTAAACAAATATAAATTGAAAATATGAAAAATAAACTAAAGATTGGGTTGCCTCCCAATTAGCGCTTTATTTTAAGTCGTTCGGCTGACTACTTCTGCCTTATGTTGTGTCGGTCGATGTGATGGCGATCACGTCGGTGTTAGCTTCTCCACCCCAATAATGCTTTAGGCGGTGTTCATTGACTTTGAATGTTTCTAGTGGATTCATTTGTAGATTTTGATTTGCACCATGAGAGAATACCCGCTTGACCTTGAATGGTCCCGACCATCTCGACTTAAGCTTTCGGGAACAATCGCGGTAGTGAGTTGAATAAAATCTTGATTGGCTGGCTCGAATGTTCGATGCATAATTTTACGGTCGTGCCATCGTTTGACCTTTTCTTTGTATAGTTTGGCATTCTCATAGGCGTGAAGGCGAAATTCATCAAGCTCATTCAATTGAAGTAGTCTATCCTCACATACAACTGTTTGATCAAAATTAAGTTTTTGCATAGCCCAATATGCCTTATGTTGTAGCTTGACCGGTAAATGATATGCCTTCTCGTATAGTAATTGGTATGGTGACATTTCGATTGGTGTCTTGTATGTCATCCTGTAAGCCCATAATGCATCATCCAATCGAAGTGACCAATCTTTCCTGCGAGGATTCACCACTTTCTCTAGTATCTTCTTAACTTCTCTGTTAGACACCTCAGCCTGTCCACTGGTTTGAGGGTGATACAATGTAGCTACCTTGTGGTTGACCCCATATTTGGCCAAAAGAGCAGTAAATCACTTATTATAGAAGTGACTACCTTCGTCACTGATAATTCCTCTTGGCGTGCCAAACCTCGTGAAGATGTTCTTTTGAAGGAATTTGAGGATCACCTTGGCATCGTTTGATGGTAAAGTCTTGCGACTTTAACCCACTTTGACCGTAGTCCACTGCGAGTAAAATGTATTGATTGTTCAAAGACGAGGGAATGGCCCCATGAAATCGATACCCCATCGTCAAAATTTCCACTTCAAGAATTGTTTGCGAGGCATCTCATTCGTTTCATTATGTTGCCCACCCTTTGACACCTATCGCATTGTTTGACAAAATGGTGGGCATCTTTGAATAATGTAGGCCAATAAAAACACCTTGTAACACCTTCCTTGCTTTGTCCTCCTCTCGCTACCATAGTGTCATACCCATACCGATGGTGACACTCATGCGAGAATATTCTTCACTTCACTATATGGGATGCCAGTCGAATCATTTTGTCTGCGCCTTTGCTTGAACAAATATGGTTCATCCCATATGTACCATTTCACGTCATGAAGAAATTTCCTTTTACATTGTCTTGTGAGGTCGGTGGTAGAATGTTGCTCACAATGAAATTTGCATAATCCCCACCCATGGAATTTCTGCTGAAATCCCAAATAGTTGCTCGTCTGGGAATGACTCATTAATCTCACATATGTCGTCTTTTGCTTTCCCTTGGTTTTCCAATCTAGACAAGTGATCGGCTACTTGGTTCTCCGTCCCCTTTCTATCCTTTATTTCTAAGTCAAACTCTTGAAGTAGGAGAATCCACGGATAAGGCGTGGTTTAGCATCCTTTTTTGCTATCAAATATCGAATCATTGCATAGTGCATGTAAACTACCACCTTAGTCCCGTCGGAGTAAGCCCAAAATTTGTCAAACGCATATACCACTTTGCTGCAAGCAATTCCTTTTACGTGGTTGTGTAATTCATTTGAGTCTCTGTAAGTGTTTTGCTTGCATAGTATATGGCGTGAAACACCTTGTCTCGATGTTGGCCTAAAATATTTAACCGGCGTAGTCACTTGCATCACACATGAGCTCGAATGGCATGCTCCATCCGGTCTGCGACTATAACGAGGTATAGTTAATTTTCTCTTTAATACGTCAAAAGTTGTCTTGCATTCTTCATCAAAGTGAGCGTTGCATCCTTCTCTAACAAAGCGCATAGAGGTTTTGCAATTTTAGAAAGTCTTTTATGAACCTCCGGTAGAACCAGTGTGTCCTAAAAACTCCTAATACCCTTCACTGAGTTTGGTGGAGGCAATTTTTCAATCGTTTCGACTTTGCTTTATCAACTTCCAATCCTTGGCCGATACCTTATGGCCCAAAATTATGCCCTCTTCACCATGAAGTGGCATTTTCCCAATTAGTCTGAGATTAGTGTCCTTACATCTTTGCAACACCATGACCAGGATTACGTAAGCAAATATCGAAGTGTCCCCATATACGAAAAAGTCATCCATGAAGACCTCAACATTTTTCTCCACCATATCTGAAAAAATGGCCATCATACACCGCCGTTGGAAAGTTGCGTTGATGCATTGCATAGCCCAAAATGACATCCTCCACGAATGCAAATGTGCCGTAAGAACGCGTGAATGTGGTCTTCTCTTGATCCTTTGGCGATGACTATTTGGTTGTAGCCAAAGTACCCATCCAACAAACAGATAATATTGGTGTCCCTTGATCTATCTAACATTTGATCGATAAAGGCGTGAAATGATCTTTTGGGTTGCCTTGTTTAATTTTACGTAATCCATTCAAACCCTCCAACTTTCATCCTTTGTTCTAGTCGGTATTAATTCATTGTCCTCATTACTGCACCTTTGTCATTCCTCTTTTTTGTGACGCCGCATACCTTTGGACTAACCCATTTGTTTGTCGAAATAGGGTAGATGATCTTGACATCTAACCACTTCAAAATTTCCTTCTTCACCACTTCCTTCATAATCGGATTAAGTCGTCATTGTTGCTCCACCGTTGGTTTTGCCTCGTCTTCCATTAGGATCTTGTGCATGCAAAATGAGCAGGTTTGATTCCTTTAATATCCACAATTGTCCACCCAATAAGGCGATTTGTGTTCCCGAAGCACCCTCAGCAACTTTTCTTCCTGCAATTAAGTTAAGTGCAAATGAAATAATAATAGGTAAAAATTTGAATTGCCTAAATATGCATACACGGGTGTTTAGGGAGTGGCTTAAGTTCCAGCTTTGGTGGCTCTTCCAATGATGGTTTCAGTTTTTTTGCAGCTACTTACTCCATGTGCAATGGTTCAAACGGTGTTCTAAATCTGGAAACCCATGGTAATGAGTCTAGCATTTGTAGGTAATCCACCAATTCCGGCTCGTCGACCTCTTCATCCCCCAATAATGTTGTTTCTAATGGATCGTTTACCAAACTCTTGCTCATATCATCACTAATGATTTGCTCAATTAAATCCATTCGAAAACATTCTTCCTCGTCCATAGGGAATTTCATGGCTTTAAACACATTGAATTTTACTTCTTGATCTTGGACCCTCATAGTGAGTTCTCCCTTTTGTACATCTATGAGTGTCCTACCTATAGCCAATAATGGTCTCCCTAGGATAATTGGGATGTTCTTGTCTTCCTCAAAATCCATAATGATAAAGTCCGCGGGGAATATAAACTTATCCACTTTCACTAAGATGTCCTCTACTATGCCTCTCGGATATGTGACTGACCTATCCGCTAACTGTAATGTTATGTTCGTAGGCCTTGGTGCGGGCAAACCCAATTCTAAGTATACTGACAATGGCATAAGGTTTACGCTTGCCCCCAAATCACATAAACACTTGCTGAAATGCATATTTTCGATTGTGCATGGTATAGTGAAGCTCCCTGGGTCCTTGAGTTTTGGTGGTAATTTCTGCTGTAATATCGCACTACACTCCTTGGTTAGTGCCACTGTCTCGAAATCCTCCCATTTCTTCTTCCTTGACAAAATCCCTTTCATGAATTTTGCATAACTCAGCATTTGTTCTAGGGCTTCTGTAAATGGAATATTAATCTGAAGTTTTTTGAATATTTCCAAAAACTTTGCAAATTGCTTGTCTAATTTCTGTTTTTGGATCCTCTGCTGAAATGGTGGTGGTGGATAAGAAATTAGTTTATTATTTAGCTTTGTTTCCTTATCTTGCTTATCCTCGCCTTTACTTTACATACTCACGTTCCTATCATCAACTTTTTCATCCGGAGTTGCTGAATTTTCTGTATTAATACCCTCAAGTTGTTTCCCACTCCGCAATGTGATTGCCTGACACTGTTCATGGTTACCCTTCGAATTTCTATCTGTATCGCTTGGTAGGGTCCCTTGTGGCCTGCTGTTTAATGCTAAAGCAATTTGTCCTATTTGATTCTCCAAATTCTTCAAGGCTATGGTATGATTTTTCATTGCTTCATCGTTATTAATCATGTACTTCGACACCACTTCCTCGAAATCGATTTCCTTTCACGATGTTGAGCCCGGTTGTTGGTGATTACTGAAAACACGGAGGATATGGTATCGTGGGAGCGTGATTTTCTTTGGTTGTTGCTCCATGAGAGATTAGGATGATTCCTATTTCCTTGATTGTATGTGTTACGGTATGTGTTTTGCGGAATTACATTATAATTGCCCACCCAACTAATCGATCTTGGATTTATCGCACATTGATCCGTTGGGTGCTCCCCATGCACAACTCGCATATTATTGTCACTTACTGTGTTTGTTGTGCTTGTTGTGCTTGTGCCCCTGTCATTGAATCAACTTCTTGAAAGTCTGACAATCTGTGCTTGTATCACTGTCACACCATCTACTTCTAACACCCCCAGCTACTTTTGCCTGTGTCATTCTCGCCGTGGGCCACTGGTAGTTGTTAGCCGCCATGGTTTCAATCAAATCGTAGGCTTCCTCGTAACTCTTGGCCATGAATGCTCCACCCGATCTTTGCATCAATACTAATCCACGAGATTCCCATGTAGTCAGTTGTAGAAGGTGTTCATTTGCGACCACTTGGGCAATCCGTGATGTGGGCATTTTAAAGAAACTCTTTATATCTCTCCCATACCTCATATAACGACTCCCCATGTTGTTGTTCAAACATCGTTATCTCGTTCCTCATCTTTGCAATTTTCGCCGGTGGAAAGAATTTGGCAAGGAATTTACGGGCTAAATCCTCCCATGTAGTTATCGAACCAGGATGGTAGAGAATGCAACCAACTCTTAGCCTTGTCCGTAAAGTGAATGGGAACAATCGAAGTCTCACCGCCTCATCCAAAACCCCATTGTACCTAAAAGTGTCACAAATTTCCAGAAAGCTGACTAGATGCTCGTTTGGATCGTCATTTGCCAATCCCCCAAACTGAACTGAATTCTGAATCATTTGTATCATCCCAGGCTTAATTTCAAACGTATTTATTTTGCTACTATTGCGCTCTGGTGATGCTTGTTTGCGATTCGAGTCACCTTGGGTGTGGCGAAGTCCCTTAACGCTTTCCGATCTTCGGCTGCCATTTCCTCTTCTTTCTCAGGTGTTTCAAATTCTTGTCTCGTTTCCTTGATCCACTTACTCAACCTCTGGAACCTTTTCTCAATGTAGTCCTCAAAAAGCGACAAGTGCGGATTTTGGGATGAGAGTTTGCATAAACTACTTTCAACACCTAAAATAGAAGAATCAAAACACAAATAAAAAAAAATGTCTAAGTAAAACTGGATTAATTAAACTGATATTGTAAAAAAATATTAAGAATTATACTAAATAGTCCCGACAATGGCGCTAAAAACTTGTTGGGTAAAATCTAATATCGCACAACATGCAAGTATCGTGGTCGACAAGTAATAGAGTGATAAGTAGAGTATCGTTCCCACAGAGACTAATTAGCAATATCCTTAACTTACAATTATCAATTTCCTATTAACCCTAATTTTATTAAACAAATCAACTCAATAATTAAAATTAAAGAATCTAAATTAAAGAATAATTAAACTAACACGAATAATCACAAATATCAAAATCTAGAATTTCAAACAATTAATGGAGAATTAGACTTATGATTTCACCTAAAGCTTCACTCTGATTTTAACACCTTTATTCCAATTCAATGCACTATCCCGGTTTATTAATCAAGAACACAAAAGTAGTATTAACCACCTCTCGATGCACTAATACCATATTAACGTCGATCCATAATTAAGATAGAAAACCGTTAAACACCTTAATCAACTAACCCACTATATCTCTATGTGAATTACAATTGAAGAAAGTTTAAGAATAAGTTCTCTATCCGATTACATGCGATGTCAAGCATATCTCTACCTTAACATTCATCATGATTAAGCTATTCACAAAATCATGAACACATGCTATATCAACTAGGTCTAGATTTGAATATTCTCTCTCGATTCCATCCAATTCCACAAAGAATTGTTGATTAGGCAATTCATAGATTCAAGCACAAATCAATATAGATAAACTGGAAATAGATTATTAAATTGGAAATTAAAGTTTACAAAATCATCGATTCACTCAAGGATCCATCATAAGCCTAAAAAGTGAATTAGTTCATGTCAAACAAAATAAACACTGAATAAATCATAGAAATCATTCTTTCAATTACAAATAATAATCTTACATGCAGAATATTGAAAAACACCCTTCACGTAGACTAGAATCGAAATCGTCTTGAAAATCTCCCGAAGTACTCCTCCACGCTTGCTCTCAAAAACTCAAATTAGATCTTCGTAATTGCTCCTCTTATTCTGTTCCAGTTGTTGATAAAGTAATAGATATCTAGCATGCAAGCTCCTGCCGCAATTTCCTTCAATTAGAGTTCCATTGTCATGCACTTTGCTAGAAACCATACCCAATAAGAAGTTTAATCAAAACAGAACATAGCCAGATTTTTCCACCCCACCACGGCGGTGTAAAAGACTAATTAGGTTTCCACCACGCTGCTCTCCTTTTGTCTAGCTCGATTAAAGACCCCCCGCCCCAACGGGGGTGTAAAAGTAGATGATGCCGGCCCCGGCGGGCAACCTTACTGTCAAATGGTTATGAAGACCCCCCGCCCCAATGGGGGTGTATAGTGCAAATTGGCTCGCCTTGGCGGGCTTGTCTTCTGCTACCTGACATTGCTAATTTTCATGTTGTACTCCAATTTTGCTCTAATTAACCTCAAATCATCCCAATTGATTCCATATATCCGTAAAATGCCTCAACAACCATCCTACACAAGAAATAACATAAAACAAGTAAAAGGAACATAATCACAAGAATTAAGCAATAAATAAGCATGAAATGGATATTGAATCGCGTATATAAAATCCACTTATCAAGTACTCTCTTTTAAGGTAAGGGATATTATTTTTGTTCAATATTCGTAAGAAATAATATTTTCTTCCATACTCTGTAGTATGTAAGTAATATTATTTCGTTTCAGATTCTGAGTTCTACACTCATTTTGTTAAGTATTGCTTCTATACTCCGTGAAATTAGTAGAATATCCTTGAAATTCATGCTTCATCTAGTATCTTTTCATGAAAATATTATTTTGAACATTCTTGATAATTTTTAATCTATTCATTCTGGGGTACTATTCACGGGGTACTATTCCTGAAGTACTATTCATCCGGGGTACTATTCATAACAAATATTGATTTTGTCTCTGTCAAAATTATTTTTGATATAATGTTATTCTTGAATTTTACTTCACAAAGTAGTATCATGTTGACAATTTGGACATTATTGAATTATGAATAAATTAAATTATAAATCTTTAAAATTTATCCTTACTCTCATTTAATTGAATTTTTATATCATTGTCATCATTCTCATGCTTATATTGTGATGAAAGTCATCTTTGGCCCGTAGTGCATATATGGATTGTTGATTGGTATGATAATCATGACCTGTAATGTTACAAATGATGTTGTAAAAGTCTTTATTGGCCCATAATGCATTCATGGACAGTTGTTGGCATGATCATGACTACTGGTGATAATACGAATATCCTTGGCCCGTAGTGCATGGATGATTCATGGATGTGATAATAATGAATATCATTGGCCCGTAGTGCAAGGATAATTTAGTGATGTGGATTATTTATTGAGCTGAGTCTCATCAATAAAATTGATGATAACTTTTAAATCATATAATGAGGACTCCATTTGAGTTTGGATATTGTCTATGAGATAATATTCGTGTAAAAACTCTCAGCTACGCTTTTCTCGTATTGTATAAATGAAGTTTGTATTTAAATTTTGTACCATGTATTTGACAACTTAGAATGGGTAATGTATACCTATTTTGGGGGCGTCACAGACTCATAGTAATTGAAATTCACGGGCGCTTCTTCGGCTAAAAATTTTGATTTACTATGCAACACTATACAATAAAATATTCTAATAAAATGAAAACTTTAAATAAAATATAATATATATGGAGTTCCATATAATAAGCCAAATTTACAACAAATAGTTCAAAAAACCCCATCTATTTATCTTAATTTACTCGGCTTCACTAAACACATTTTTAATAACATTTATTCTTTATTAATATTATAACTCGCAATATTAACAACCAGATCATTCCCAGGAAAAAGGGGGCTTTTCGATAAGGACTTCTCCTTATTGGCGCGCAATTAGGTGACCAAACCTCTTTTCTCAACAGAACTTTCTAGACATTGTCAATAATGTAAATAATAATATGAATAACTTTGTCGTCTCAATTATTGATTTAATAATATAAAATATAAAGCTCCATTTGATCTCGACGACCCCTTTAGGTGTAGGAAATTTGATCTTGAAGTGGGTTATGGATGTATCTTGTAACATTCTAGAATTTTAATTGTGATATTAAATATTTATTGAATTATTTAAATATTTAATGGATGTGTTTATTGTTGAATAAATAATTATTCAAATTTGAATTGATGTGGTTAATTATTTGCTAAATAAATAATTAAGGAAAATTAATTATTTTGCTAATTTAATTTAATTATTAAGTTAGAGAATTTTGATTAATTGAATTACTATTCTTTTTATTGGAATTTGTAAATTTAAAAGGATGTGTTAGTTGATTAAATAAAGTGATGAAGTGATTTAATAAATTGTTATTATGATTAAATTAATATGTGACAAATAACCTTGTTATAAAGGAGTTATTAAAATAACTTAAAGGAGTTTTAATTCAGTTTTGCCAAACAAGGCCTAAGGTCTATTAAGTCTTTAATTTATTTGAGTTTTACCAAACAAGGTGTTAGGATTAATGGGTTATTTTGTTAGTGGTTAACCAAACAAGCCTTATGACTTTTGATTTTTAAAACTCATATAACTGATATCAGTTATATGTTTTGTATTTATATTATATAATCAATATATATTATATTCTATATACGTTATTTGTTAAGTACGTTAGATAGAGAGAGAAGAAAAGAAAACTCAGGGGAAGAAGAAGAAGAAGAAGAAGAAGAAGAAGAAGAGAAGAAAGAAAGGCTAGAGAGTGGAGAAAGGCTTGTCAAGTAAAGAGATAGCCATCATCATCTTCTTCAGGTTTCATCTACCCTTTTTCTTTTATGTTTTCAAAAATTCTAGTTTTCTCTTCTCTAATTCTCTATAAATTCCTTGTGTAGAGATAAATTATCGTTGTTATGTGGCTTTATATTGCATACTAGTGATGTTAAAACGATTTTCATAAGCTATAGTCAATAAATTAGTATTATGTATATGTTTGTGAAGAAAAATATTTTTACAGAGAGTTTTGTGTATATATATATTGTTTGGGTTTAAGGTAAAAATTAAGGGTTTAATTGTTGTTTAGTTGATAAATTAATTATTGAATTTGTTAGAGTATATATATACTTTAATAAAATGCTTTGAATTAGTGGTTTTGGTTGAAAAACAAAATTTACATTGTTGATTTTCATTAAAATATAAAAAAATGAGTTTTTGCCGAAAACAGTTAATTCGGGTGTGTTAATTTTGTTGTTTATGTGGTTGTATGGGTAGAATCATGTTTAGAGTCTTGAAATATGTTTACATGAAGTTGTTGTATGATTTATATGATAATTAGTACATTAGAAATGAGCTTGTAGGCCAAAATTGGCTTTTTCACGTCTTTGCGCTTAGTCATTTGTCTGAGGTCTGCAGTTTCCTGTGCCATGACGCGACTTACTGATACCTTTGTGGCGTGCAGATAGTCTGCGCCCTGCCATGATCTTGACTTTATACCTTTGTTCTGTCTTTGCGATGTCATGCCCACCTTGTATACGCGACCCACAGTGTAAATTGTGGCGCCACGGCGCGAGTTAGCAGAATGGTCTGACAGTGTACTTTTTGTACACAAACTTTTAAGAAAAGTTATGTGTTGATAATAAGACTGCTAAATGTTGATTTTGGTATTTCTATACTATGAATAATTATGTTATTAAGGAATAACTTATATTATAACTTGATTATGTGATTAAAATTTTTTAAATGATGAACGTACTTAGTTATGTTTGTAAGATGCTAATGACTAATTATGTCATGATGACATATGTCTATAGGATATTGTGATTTATATTGTTTGGTTTAGCCTACGAGCAAGGCAAGTTTTCTAAACTCTCTTTTTACATTGAGCAAGTTTCCTAAACTTTCTTTTTACATTGAGCAAGTTCTCTAACTCTACTTTTCTAATTGGAATCAATTATTGTTCCCAATATAATAATGCAAGATTTCTAATTCTTTATCTTGTTGAACTATTTATTGTTTAATTCGATTACCTTATGAATGATGCAAGCTTTCTAAACTTTGGTTTAATGTTGACAAGTTATTCTTGTATTTAACTTGTTGTTTAGCATGCACAACTATTTATACTAATGTTGAGTAATTTCATCGTTCAAACTGTTATGCATGCTTAGTACTCAATTCTAATTAACCTTGACTTAATATTGTTCAAGCAAGGCATGTTATAGTTATTCAAAGTATATGCTATTAGATTATTCCTAAAGTATGATTTTGGTTTACCATGTTGATTCAATTACAATTATTCTGTAATATAATGTTATTAATTCAACTAGTTCTCTAGTTGATGATCGTTGAACTTCAAATTACCCTTGAAATCTTATCCAAACCAAACTCTCTTTGGTGCGGACTTTTACTCCAAATACTGAGATGAACAACCCTATTATTATTAGGGGATAACTTACGCGTAGCGTTAAATGTTTGTGCACAATACATGATGCGAAGAAGGGATCCCCCTAAGTACGAGGAGTCCTTATAGTCTTATGACTGTTAAAGTTGGAGTTGAAAGATTACTCGCAAGTGTGGACATAGTTCATGGTCTTATGCCCCTCAGTTATAGTTATTCCGCATTTTGGATTTCAGTTTCTGATTATTGATGATGGAGTACTATTCATTGTTGATGAGCCTAGTATTGGTAGTTATTATTACTATACTCCTATTGATTTCATATTGTATCCAGTGAGCAATTGTTTTGCTCACTCTTGCATATTTTAAAACTCATTGCAACTAAAGAAGAGAAGGTAGATGAGCCTTCGTTTAGCAAAGGAAAGGGAAAAATGTGCAAGTGATGAAGACTTGTAATTTTACTTTGATTGAGAAGTTAGATTTTTATTATGATGATCTTAGACTTGGTTTTAATGAAGTTTATTTAATTTCCGCATTTGAATGATTGTAATTAAAGGTTAGATAACCTGGGAGATTTTATTATGTAACCCTTTAATGGGAAAGGTTTTATTATCCAGTTTTATTGTGATTGGGTAGTTAGATATGAATGTTTGATTAAGTGAACACCAAATCCTGTGGGAATGAAGTACCTGGAATTGGGGGTGTCACAGTTTGGTATCAATGCCTTAGGTTATGAACCTTAGGTGGGGGAAAAGCCTTAGGAAGTAACCTTCGAGAGGATAGTGATGATAAACTATTATCGAGTTTCAAGGAGAAAGTAATAAAACACTTATGTGCTTATTTGATTACAACTTATGTGCTCGTGAGAGTCGAGTAGTAATGATTAATAACTAAAACTTAAAAATCTTGTTGTCAGGATGACTAATGTCGGAGAATCCAGTCAGGCTAGGGAGGAAGGACCTCAGATGCCTAGAGAGGAGGAATCTCGTGATATTCAAGTGGTTTGGGAACAACTGCTTCCACGAATTACTCGCAGTGGTCGAGGATGATGATGATGATGATGTAGAAACAGATGAGGAAGATCCCGTGGAGCTGCCGCAGACGGATGAAGAGGACAAGGAGGAAAGGATTCCACTTAACTTCGATAGTTGGTAGTATATATCGATGAGGTGCATGACCGCAACGTGGAACTTCAAGATACTATTGAGGAATTGCAAGAGATAGTAGGTGAACAACGACTTTCGTTGCTACGAAGGAAGGACGACGAGATTCGAGGATCGAGAAGAACGACTAAACAATGTTGAAGAGAAGTTTGGTTCACACCGAAGAAGAAGAACGATCAAATGAGAAGCGAGAGGTTGCGAGTTGAAGAGCAAGTTGAGAGAAGAATGCGTAAAAAGGGCAAGAGCCAAGAGCCGCGTTAAATGAAGCTTATCAACAAGCGAAAAATAGCAAAGGGAGACGCATAAGAAAAGAGAAGGAAGATGGAAGAAATGGATAACGTGTTCAACACCGCGATCAATCGAGCTCAAGATCGGGTCATGGGTTATCCAATTCAGTTCGAGGCGCTACCCTCGTTCATATTGGACCGTCGAACCATGTTCCGAGTTATGGAAGAAGAGCGTCGTAAGGCTTTGCAATATCTTAATAAGACATCGTAGGGAGTGTACTTGAGTTATTTTATGATAAATAATTTGTTAATCCCAAGTGTTATGCAACCTATGGGATATGATAATGATGTCCTGAAACTTTAGTAGTTCAGGAAAATAATGTAAATAGCAGTGATGCTATTGATATGATGTTTTCAAAGAAGTTTTGAATAAAAGATATTATTTTCTTTATCCAAAGTGTTATGTGTTATGGAATGATTACTTTCATGGGGGCAAGTTAATTAGAAATTACTTGAAAGAGTTGAGTAATAATCTAATGAGTGTATTTTTAACAGAAAATGCCTCCAAGACGTTAACCACCCGTCGGGAGAGAACCACGAAGGAACCAACAACGATAATCTTTGAAGCTAACCCCGCTCAAAGATTTGGTGGCGTTACTGAGATGCACCTTTGCAAAATCAACAATGAGAATCAACCTCGTAACCAAGGTGCTATGTTTAAGGACTTCAAGGCGGTTGGACCACCAGAATTTCGTGGATCCATGAATCCAGTTGAAGCACAGACTTGGATTATGGAAATCGAGAAGGTTTTTGATGTGGCTAGGGTAGAGGAGAATCAGAAGATTGCTTTTGCAACATTTATGTTGAAAGAGGAGGCTAGCTATTGTGGCAGGCCAACAAAACTCGGGAAGGACCAGGAGTAATGACCTGGGATAGGTTTAAGGAGCTATTCTTCGAGACTTATTTCCAAGAGAGTTCGAAGAGTCAGCTAGAGGTCCAGTTTTTGGAGTTGAAGCAAGGAACAATGTCGGTGTCGGAGTATGTCGCGAAATTCAATGAGTTGGCGAGGTTTGCGCCATATCAAGTCAGCACAGACGAACGCAAGGCGAAGAGGTTTGAGTAGGGACTGAAACCCTGGTTGTACAGTAGGGTTTTCTTGTTCTAATTGAAGACATTTGCAGTAGTGTTGGAGAAGGCGATTCTCGCTGAAAGTGGAGGCGAGGCGGTAACAAAGCATAATCAAGAGCAGAGAAAGAAGAAAAGTGAAGGTGAAGCTAAGAGTAGTGGTAATGGTAGTAATGGCAACAACCTAAAAAGGAAGTGGAATAGAAATGGAGGAGCTGGAAATCAGTAAAGAAACCAGCAAAATAAGAAGTTCAAACCATATGCTACGTGCGGAAAGTTTCATAAGGGAGTGTGTTTGCTGGGGAAACGTGTATGCTTCAATTGTGGCCAGGAAGGTCACATCGCCCCAAATTTCACTCAAGCTAAGAAGAATGTGTGCTTCACGTGCGGATCTAAGGATCACTTTGCTCATGAATGCCCTAAGAAAAGATCTGGTGAGACAAATGGGAGCAAGGGAAATGCTAGTGGAGGTGCGTTGGCTATTGCGAGACCAACAACAACAAATAAGCCCATAGCCAGAACCTTTAACATGACTGTGCAAGATGCTGTGCAATCAAAGGATGTGGTGTCAGATATTATCCCGATCAATGATATTGATGCTCATGTATTATTTGATTCGGGTGCTACTTGCTCATTTATATCTGATGAATTTGCTATGAGATTAGGATTGCCTAGTGAAGAATTGAATTTCCCTTTAAACATAGAAATTGCGAATAAGGAAGTAGTTCCTGTTAGGTTCGTATACAAGAACTGTAGGGTGAACATTAAGGGAAATATTTTGATGGTGGATTTGATTCTGATCAGACTAGGAGAGTTTGATGTTATTTTGGGAATGGATTGGTTGTTCAATCATGGAGCGATAATTGACTGCCAAAAGAAATGTGTAAACCTTATGACTCTATCAAAGGTAGTATTTAATGGTAGCAAATCGCCTAGACAAATGAGATGTCGGCGATTATGCGAGCCAAAAAGTTGTTGAGTCGTACGTGTGGGTTATTTAGCTTAAATAGTCGATACTCAGAAGAAGGGTACAAAACTGGAAGAAATACCAGTGGTTAGGGAATTTGTGGACGTGTTTCCAGAGGATTTTCCAGGACTTCCGCCTGACAGAGAAATTGAGTTCGTGATCAACTTAGCGCCGGAACCATCTCCGATATCGAAAGCCCGTCTGATGAATGGCTCGGTGGAGATGAAAGAACTGGATGGTACAACTACAGAGTCTGTTGGACAAAAATACATTCAAAGGAGTGTGTCACCGTGGGGAGCACCGTGTTATTCATAAAAAAGAAGGATGGGTCAATGCGTCTTTGCATTGATTATAGAGAGTTAAACAAAGTCACTATTAAGAACAAATATCCTTTGCCGAGAATAGATGACTTGTTTGATCAATTGAAGAGTGCTTGATATTTCTTGAAAATAGATTTGAGAAGTGGGTACCATCAACTGAAGGTAAGAAAGGAGGATGTACCGAAGATGGCATTCCGAACTCGGTATGGACATTACAAATTTTTGGTGATGTCTTTTGGTTTGACAAACGCCCCTGCAGCGTTCATGGATTTAATGAACACGGTGTTTAAACCATTTTTTGACAAGTTTGTGGTGGTGTTTATCGGCGATATTCTGGTGTACTCTAAAACTCAAGAGGAACATGTGAAACATTTACGTCTAACGCTGGAGACGCTAAGAAAAGAAAAGTTGTATGCGAAATTCTCTAAATGTGAATTTTGGCTGGAACGTGTACAATTTCTTGGGCATATAATTGACAAGGATGGAATTTCAGTGGATCCATCAAAGGTCGAAGCTGTAATAAATTGGGAACAACCGAGAACTCCATGAGAAGTGAGAAGTTTCTTGGGATTAGCAGGGTATTACAAACGGTTTGTCCAGGATTTTTCCAAGATTGCCACTCTGTTAACAAATTTAACGAGGAAATCTGTAAAATTTGTTTGGACGGAGAAGTGTGAAGAAAGTTTCCAAGAATTGAAAAAGAAGCTAAGTATGGCACCTGTGTTGTCATTACCAAATAATACAGGAAATTTTGTGGTGTATAGTGATGCTTCACACAAGGGATTAGGGTGTGTTCTTATGTAAAACGGTAAAGTCATCGCATATGCATCAAGACAATTGAAAGATTACAAAAAAGGGTATCCGACTCATGATTTAGAATTGGCGGCAGTTGTGTTTGCTCTGAAGATATGGAGACACTATCTCTGCGGAGAGAAATGTGAGATTTACACAGACAATAAAAGTCTCAAGTATATTTTCACGAAAGGACCTCAACATGCGTCAAAGAAGATGGATGGGCCGATAAAAGATTATGATTATGAGATCTTTTATCATCCGAGCAAAGAAAAGCGTAGTTGCAGATGCCTTGAGTAGGAAAGGCGGAAAAAGTTGATGTTGTTAAGCGATAAGGAGGAGCTTATTACAAAGAATGTCAAGGTTAGAGTTGGAAATCAAATTTCCAAGAGAATCCGATGAAAGATGTTACCAGATGGAAGCCAGTCCAACTTTGGTGGACAAAGTGAAAAACGCTGAACTACATGATGAGGAATGCAAGAAAATAAAGCAAAGTATAGTCGAGGGAAAGGAAGTGAAGTACAATGTTGATACTAAGGGAATGCTAAGATTCGAGGGACGAATTTGGGTTCCAGCAGTTCAGGAGATTAAAGAAGAAATTTTGATGGAAGCACATAACTCAAGGTATTCAATTCATCCGGGAAGTACGAAAATGTATCAAGATTTGTGGCGTCATTTTTGGTGGCCGAACATGAAAAGAGATGTTGCAAAGTGCTTGACATGTCAGAAAGTGAAGGCAGAACATCAATGACCAAACGAATTACTTCGACCGTTGGAGATACCAGAATGGAAATGGGAACATATCACAGTGGATTTTGTGGTAGGTCTTCCAACAACTCAGAAAGGATACGATGTGATATGGGTGATAGTGGACAGATTGACAAAATCTGCACACTTTTTGCCAATAAAGATTAGATTAAATCTTGATCACCGTAAGCAGGTTATATGTTAAAGAGATCGTTGCAAGACATGGAGTTCCATATGTCAATTGTATTTAGATAGGGATCTGAGGTTCACATCAAACTTCTGGAAGAGACTATAGGAATGTATGGGAACACAGTTGCGAATGAGTACGACATATCATCAGCAAACAGATGGCCAAAGCGAACGAATGATCTAGACATTAGAAGATATGTTGAGAGCATGCGTCATGGATTTCAAAGGGAGCTGGGATGAACAATTACCATTGGTGGAATTTGCCTACAATAACAGCTACCACGCTAGCATCGACATCTATCCTTCTGACGGCGATGTGTGCAGAACTCCAACGTCTTTGGGATAAAGTCGAAGAACGTCAACTATTAGGACCATAACTGGTACAACAAACTGCTGAGGTTGTCAAACTCATCCGAACAAGATTGATAGCTGCTCAAGACAGACAAAAGAAATATGATGATCAACACAGACAAGATCGTGTATTTGAAGTATGAAATTGCGTATTTCTAAAAGTTTCTCCTTGGAAGGGAAAAATTCCGTTTGGTAAGAAGGGGAAACTAAGTCCGAGATTTATTGGACCCTTCGAAGTGCTGCGAAAGGTTGGAGAGGTGGCTTACGAGGTAGCTCTACCTCCAGAATTGCAAAACATTCATAATGTTTTTCACGTTTCGGTGTTACGACCATACAAACCTGATTACAAGCACGTGATTGAGTACGAACCATTACAAGTTAAGAAAGACTTGTCCTATAAAGAGGTTCCTATCCAGATAGTCGACAGGAAAGAACAAGTGCTCAGGAATAAGGTGATACCTTCTGTGAAGGTAATTTGGAGGAACCACAATGTCGAAGAGGCTACGTGGGAACTCAAAGCTGAAATGATGAAGAATTACCCTAAGTTATTTGTTTAATCTATGTCTTCAATTCTGGGGGCAGAATCTTTGTAAGTAGGGGAGAATGTGACGAATGAATTGTTTGAATTGTGATTGTTTGAATTGTGATTCTGAGGACAGAATCCTTGTAAGGAGGGAATGATGTAACATTCTAGAATTTTAATTGTGATATTAAATATTTATTGAATTATTTAAATATTTAATGGATGTGTTTATTGTTGAATAAATAATTGTTCAAATTTGAATTGATGTGGTTAATTATTTGTTAAATAAATAATTAAGGAAAATTAATTATTTTGCTAATTTAATTTAATTATTAAGTTAGAGAATTTTGATTAATTGAATTACTATTCTTTTTATTGGAATTTGTAAATTTAAAAGGATGTGTTAGTTGATTAAATAAAGTGATGAAGTGATTTAATAAATTGTTATTATGATTAAATTAATATGTGACAAATAACCTTGTTATAAAGGAGTTATTAAAATAACTTAAAGGAGTTTTAATTCAGTTTTGCCGAACAAGGCCTAAGGTCTATTAAGTCTTTAATTTATTTGAGTTTTACCAAACAAGGTATTAGGATTAATGGGTTATTTTGTTAGTGGTTAACCAAACAAGCCTTATGGCTTTTGATTTTTAAAACTCATATAACTTATATCAGTTATATGTTTTGTATTTATATTATATAATCAATATATATTATATTATATATATGTTATTTGTTAAGTACGTTAGATAGAGAGAGAAGAAAAGAAAACTCAGGGAAAGAAGAAGAAGAAAAAGAAGGGAAGAAGAAGAGAAGAGAGGAAGAAAGGCTAGAGAGTGGAGAAAGGCTTGTCAAGTAAAGAGATAGCCATCATCATCTTCTTCAAGGTTTCATCCTACCCTTTTTCTTTTATGTTTTCTAAAATTCTAGTTTTCTCTTCTCTAATTCTCTATAAATTCCTTGTGTAGAGATAAATTAACGTTGTTATGTGGCTTTATATTGCATACTAGTGATGTTAAAACGATTTTCATAAGCTATAGTCAATAAATTAGTATTATGTATATGTTTGTGAAGACAAATATTTTTACAAAGAGTTTTGTGTATATATATATTATTTGGGTTTAAGGTAGAAATTAAGGGTTTAATTGTTGTTTGGTTGATAAATTAATTATTGAATTTGTTAGAGTATATATATACTTTGATAAAATGCTTTGAATTAGTGGTTTTGGTTGAAAAACAAAATTTACATTGTTGATTTTCATTGAAATATAAAAAAAATGAGTTTTTGCCGAAAACATTTAATTCGGGTGTGTTAATTTTGTTGTTTATGTGGTTGTATGGGTAGAATCATGTTTAGAGTTTGTGAAATATGTTTACATGAAGTTGTTGTATGATTTACATGATAATTAGTCTGTTAGAAACGAGCTTGTAGGCCAAAATTGGCTTTTTTGTCTCATTCTTAGAAATTTTCTGCGAGGTTCTGCAATTCGGCCAATGACGGACTTGCATACCTTTATTTGGTGCATGTAATACGCACCACACCACAATCTTGACTTTATACCTTTGTTCTGTATTTGCACTGCAAATACCATGCCCATGCCGCAGTCACCGACTCCATCGTAAATTGTGGCTATATGGCCATGAGTTAAGCAGAAATGGTCTGACAGTGTACTTTTTGTACACAAACTTTTAAGAAAAGTTATGTGTTGATAATAAGACTGCTAAATGTTGATTTTGGTATTTCTATACTATGAATAATTATGTTATTAAGGAATAACTTATATTATAACTCGATTATGTGATTAAATTTTTTTAAATGATGAACGTACTTAGTTATGTTTGTAAGATGCTAAAGACTAATTATGTCATGATGACATATGTCTATAGGATATTGTGATTCGTATTGATTTGGTTTAGCCTACGAGCAAGGCAAGTTTTCTAAACTCTCTTTTTACATTGAGCAAGTTTTCTAAACTTTCTTTTTACATTGAGCAAGTTCTCTAACTCTACTTTTCTAATTGGAATCAATTATTGTTCCCAATATAATAATGCAAGATTTCTAATTCTTTATCTTGTTGAACTATTTATTGTTTCAATTCGATTACCTTATGAATGATGCATGCTTTCTAAACTTTGGTTTAATGTTGACAAGTTATTCTTGTATTTAACTTGTTGTTTAGCATGCACAACTATTTATACTAATGTTGAGTAATTTCATCGTTCAAACTGTTATGCATGCTTACTACTCAATTCTAATTAACCTTGACTTAATATTGTTCAAGCAAGGCATGTTATAGTTATTCAAAGTATATGCTATTAGATTATTCCTAAAGTATGATTTTGGTTTACTATGTTGATTCAATTACAATTATTCTGTAATATAATGTTATTAATTCAACTAGTTCTCTAGTTGATGATCGTTGAACTTCAAATTACCCTTGAAATCTTATCCAAACCAAACCCTTTTTGGTGCGGACTTTTACTCCAAATACTGAGATGAACAACCCTATTATTATTAGGGGATAACTTACGCGTAGCGTTAAATGTTTGTGCACAATACATGGTACGAAGGGTTGATCCCCCTAAGTACGAGGAGTCCTTATAGTCTTATGACTGTTAAAGTTGGAGTTGAAAGTTTACTCGCAACTGTGGACATAGTTCATGGTCTTATGACCCTCAGTTATAGTTATTCCACATTTTGGATTTCAGTTTCTGATTATTGATGATGGAGTACTATTCATTATTGATGAGACTAGTATTGGCAGTTATTATTACTATACTCCTGTTGATTTCATATTGTATCCAGTGAGCAATTGTTTTGCTCACTCTTGCATATTTTAAAACTCATTGCAGCTAAAGAAAAGAAGGTAGATGAACCTTTGTCTAGCAAAGGAAAGGGAAAAATGTGTAAGTGATGAAAACTTGTAATTTTACTTTGATTGAGAAGTTAGATTTTTATTATGATGATCTTAGACTTGGTTTTAATGAAGTTTATTTAATTTCCGCATTTGAATGATTGTAATTAAAGGTTAGATAACCTGGGAGATTTTATTATGTAACCCTTTAATGGGAAAGGTTTTATTATCCAGTTTTATTGTGATTGGGTAGTTAGATATGAATGTTTGATTAAGTGAACACCAAATCCTGTGGGAATGAAGTACCTAGATTTGGGGGTGTCACATCACTGCATATAAAGCTCCCAATATTGGACTACTCAAAATAACATTATAAGCTAAATCAACATATAGCACGAAAATCTTGATGTTCACCTGCACTTGCTGAGGAGTCATCCCAAAAGTAACCAGCAGCTTGATGGTTCCTGCCACGTGCACCGGATCATGATCCAACTTCCATCTTCCAACCCTCCAGATCCAGCCTTTGATATGCATGAGCATAACGAATTTTAACTGAAGACATGTTATCATTAATACTGCAAATATTCCTAAACCATTGGAAAGATGGGAGCTCTCATCACACTTGCCCTTGATCCCCTTGATTACCTTCCAGAAGCAGCATGCACCAAATGCCTAGTACGGATATAGAATACAAGAATAATGAACTGAAATAACTAACTCAATTTAATAAAATGAACTAAAACGAACAAAACTAACACAATGAAATAATAGGCAGAAGCAAATGGTTGGGTGTTGTTTTATACCAAGCTTTGAACAAAATAGAAATATACCTTGCCACCAGTGTTGGTATCAGAGCTTAGGTTCTTTTTTATAGAAAACCTATTTATGTTCAACCTGTGAGTTATGGGTAGACTTCTGGGTTAGGTTTTTGTTCCATTTAATTTTTTGTTCAGCTATCATATCAGATATATTCAAATCTATATTTAATCTGTTTAGTTATCTTATCGTTGATTTCTTTGTTAGATAGCTCGTAGATCCACTAGAGTTATTGGGAGACGAGGTAACAATAAAGGAAGAGGTGATGGTTAGCCCAATGAGCAGCCTAATGATCAGATTAATGCTCAATTAGCTACCTTGGTTAATCAGGAGGCTAATCATGCTTTCTGCATGATTGGTGGCACAGTTATCTGAGCAATGCAAACACGCCCGAGAAATTCTGAAGAGGAGAACCCGAGAAATAATAGTCTACAGACAAATGAAGAGGAAGGGAATGCAAATGGTCTTGATCAATAGGTGGTTTCAATGTATGCATGGTTGGAAAGATTTTAGAAGTAGAAACCACAGTCATTCAGTTAAGTTTCGACTCCAATTGTTACAGCGAATTAGATTGCTCACCTAGAGAAGATTTTTGATGTGTTGGGGTGCTCGGATAATCAGAGAGTGTTGCTTGCAGCTTACAAGCTAAAGGGGGATGCACATAGGTTGTGGAAGATGACAAAAGTAACAAAGGGTGATGTATATATTGAGACACTTAATTGGGCAAAGTTTTGTGAGGATTTTATCAGCAGTACTTCCCAACTGCTAATAAAGAGGCCTATGCTAGAGAGTATCTGTCTATTCGGCAGAAAGATGATGAGTCCATCATGAATTTCATGACGAGGTTCACTAGGTTGGAAGGCTTTACGGGAACCTTTCTAGGGACTGTAGCTGAGCAGGTGGAGAAGTTCAAGTGGCGAATTCATTATAGTTATCGCCAACATCTCATTAACACCAAGTTTACAGATATGTCAATTGTGGCTAATGCGGCCAAGAACATTGAGATGGAGTAGCAGGACTTTCGATCTTCTAAACTGGAAGGGAGTTAAAAGAGGGACAGAGATGACCAGCAGGGTCAAGCTTTAGCTTAGAATGAGAATAATCAGGGTAGTCTATGGAACAAAAACCATGGTGGCCAGCACGAGTAGTGGCGTGGACAATATCAGAATAAGGGTTATCAGCAGTTGCATCAACAAGGGCGAAATCATCAGCTTTAGCTACCCTGGCATGGTCATAATCGTCAATAATGGTAGAATTGTTAGCAGGGGTAGAATCAGGGTCGTTATCCAAGACTAGATGGTGGGGGTAACCCAAATCTTATTCTGATAGCTCCTTGTGCTGCTTGTGGGGCAAATAATCCAGGGAGGCAATGTCATAGAGTTATTTGTACATGCTTTTTTTGTGGAAAAATGGGTCACATTACTAGAGATTGTACTAGGCCACGTGGTAATGGTGGTGGCGGTAATAATGGTGGCAATGGAGGTCATTGTAAGGGTGGTTGGGTGTTTTCCTTGATATATAACCAAGCAGCAGGTGCCCCAGGTACTATTTTTGGCATTCTTTTAGTATACAGTTGTGAAGCTTCTATTTTATTTGATACGGGTTCTACTCATTTCGTTGTTGCTCAGTCTTTTGTTCGGCACCTAAGTGTGCCATTTCAGTCCTTAGATTTTGTTATGTTTATTGCTACCCCGATGGGAACTTCAATTGTGTTTTCTGATTTATATCAAAGGTGTCTGATCAACTTTAGGGATAAGATTCAAAGGGCTAATATTCTTCCAATGTGTATGCATGATTTTTGATGTTATTCTTGGGATGGACTGATTAGATAAGCACCAAGCCACTGTCGATTGTCAGGTGAGGAAGGTTATATTTGGAGATGTGAAGTTTTTGGAGTTCATGTTTTAAGGTGTGAAGTAAGGTGGTGAAATTGATTTCAGCTTTGAAGGTTGGGAAGTTGGTGTTAAAGGGTGAGCGATACTTGGCATTTGGATACCTCTAAGGGTGAGTCTCCTATAGAGGATGTTCTTGTTGTTTGCGACTTTCCCGATATATTTCCTGAGGAGTTGTTAGGGTTGCCACCGCAGCGGGAAGTTGAGTTTATTATTGAGCTTATTCCTGGTACGGAGCCTATCTCTAAGGTGTTATATAGGATGGCACCATTGGAGTTGCAGGAGTTAAAAGAGCAGTTGCAGGTGTTAAAAGAGCAGTTGCAGGAGCTGTTAGATCGTGGTGTGATTTGGCCAAGTGTTTCGCTGTGGGGTGCTCCAATTTTGTTTGTAAAGAATAAAGATGGGTCTATGAGGTTGTGCATAGAATACAGGGAGTTGAATAAGATTACTATCAGGAATCCGTATACATTGCCGATGATTGATAACTTGTTTGACCAACTTCAGGGAGCGAAGTATTTTTCAAAGATAGACTTTGTCGACGCCGAAAAAAAGATCTTTCGCGTGTTCTCTTTTTCTGTTTGATTATTTTTTTCCTTTTTTCCTTTTAACCCTTTATTTTGATGTGTTAATTGGTTTAACTAAATAGTGAGATTTTAGGAAAATAACGACATTTAGTTGTCTTATTTTACCAAAGTTTGATTTTATTGATGTTGATGATTGGACTGAATGAGACAGAGTCGCTAGTTGGTATGGTTTAAATGGATGTACCAACTCATCCGAACTTTTAAGGTTTTCGCAATATGGTATAATATTTGACTTCGTAGGATTGGTCTAGAAACCCTAGATTCATCGAGTTCGGGGGCTTGCTTAAACGAGGAAAAGGTGTTAGGCACCACCCAACTTCCGTGAAAACACGGTTACCGCATCTTATTGATTTCCTATGCATAAAAAGTGTGTGTGTGTTTTATTGTGCTTAGTGCTTTTTTATTTTAAAGTCTTTTCTAGGTTTTATTTGTATTGTTTGAAAGTATTGATGTTCCTCTTTTTCACCTATGTACGAAAGGATTTTATTTAACGATAAGTTCATTTTAGAAAAAATATACATTTTGAATGATATTTTAGAACAACATAATTTTTAAATCCTTTGCCCGAATAGTAATCGAGGACCTTTCATATTTCCTTTGATATTTATGTTTCTTAGATGATCTACCCAAATCGCTTTATTCTGCATGAAAGCTCTTTCTGATTTTATTAGAAATACGTTTTGGGTGATAATGTATGTAATAAAACGTCAAAAAGAGGTCGGATCATCATCGGGCATGAAAGCCATCTTGATGAATATGAATTCCCACAAACATAATTTCACAATCACGAGATCTTAAATTCGACTTCTCGGGATGAATGTTGGTTGTAAATTCTAGATTACACATAATCACGCAAGTATACATGGTCAACAAGTAATATAATAGTAAGTAGAGTATCGTTCCCACGGAGAATAGTAAGAAATTAATCCAAACAATTACCAGTTTTATATTAACCCAATTTTATTAAACTAATCAAACTCAATGATTATAACTAATAAAAATTAAAAACTAAAATTACCAAAGAATCAACATAATTTTAAAACCTTAATTTTAAGCAAATAATGGAGAATTAGGCTCTACAACTTCACTTTAAGTATCATTCCAATTATCACATCTTATTTCAGTTTAATTCATCATCTTAGTTTATTAATCAAGAACACTTATGTAGAATTAGCCATTTCTTAATGCACTAATACCATATTAACTTAAATCCACAAATTAGATAGAATTAAGCCAAACACTCTAATTAACTAACTCACTATATCTCTATCTGAATTACAATTAAGAAGAGTTTAAATCCAAGTTCTTATCAGATTACATGCGATGCTAGGCATATCTCTACCATAACATAAATCAAGATTCTATTCAATCACAGAATTCAAGAACACATGCTAATGTGACTAGGTCTAGACTCATACATCATCTCTCGAATCCATACAAGTCCACATAAAATTGATGATCAAGCAATTCATAAATTAAGCATAAATCACAATAGATAAACTGAATCAATAATTTACTAAACTGAAATCAAGGCATAATAATTGTCATTCAATAATAAAGATCAATTGCAAACCTAAAAGTAATTTAGTTCACAACTAATGAATTAAATATTGAATAAATAAAAGTAATCATCATCCCAATTACAAAACTGAAATTAAAGAAGAATAGTAATACACCACCCTTCTCGTCCTTCAACTCTGCAATCTTCGTGAAATCACCTCCTTTCTTTGTTCCTCCAAGATTTCCTCTCAATTCTAGCTCTCCAAGTGTGTTCTCTATTGTTCCTCCTTTTTTTACATTCCTAATTTGCATCAATTTAAATCCCATCAGCTGAAAATCACTCCACTTCCAATCCATCTCAAACTCATCCCATAGGAATTCTAATAAAAATCAAACTCCTAAATAAACCCAATAAGTTTTTAAACATAGAATCCTAATTAACATGAAATTACCTCCTTGACACACTCCTAATATAACCATATTACATGAAGAAGTTATATCTCCCATCACAACTCAACTTCCAGCAAAACAAAGCAAAACAGTCCCTGACCTGTCCGACCAGCGTGCCTCACGCCAGGTTTTGTATTACAATGGCGCAGACCGCGCTATATGATCAGAATGTTTCTCGCCACAACGCACCCCACATCTTTCTCTTTGTCATCATAGCGCGCCCCGCGCCGGTCATGCAGAATGCCTAGATTGCTTGAGCTTTCTTCCAATGCCAGCATTTTGATGTGCTCACTTAATATCCTGCAACAAAAACAATAACCCATCAAAAGTAACATGAAATACTCAAAAACTAACAATATAACACGCTAAATAAAGATAATTCGTAGGTTAAAAACCTACTCATCAATGAACCCCTTTGAACTCGTGTTAAGATTCAATATAACATGTACAACGATTTTTTTTTTTTATTTTTATTTTTGCTAAATGGTGTACAACGATTTGCAGTATTCAAACATTAGATTTAAACAAAAAGTCCATTATGGGAATCTAATTAAGATCCATTTAGTATATCTCAACCCCGGGATTCCTAGGCTCACATTATTATGCTAAAATAGATATACAACATATCCTAAGCTCAATAACAAATGATTTCATCGGTTGAAATCTCCATTACGAGCTGATAGGACCTCTTCACCTCTGGATAAATATTTAGGTCTCTATGGAGTGACCGGGACTGACCAAAGGCAGTAAAACATCTAGATATACCATGGATCTAAACCAATCTAGCATATAGGTTAGAGCATCATGCTTCATAACCGTTTAAAGTGCTAAATCTAGCTAGATCTAGGTAGATCTAGTCAAATAACTTCATTTACAGCGGTATATTTACAAAATAATTGGTAGAAACACAAGATCTACCAACTACTACATAATATATATGTAAAACAACAAGTTTAACAGGTAGAAATTGCTATATCAATATAGATATAGTATTGATAACAATGTTTACAAAGAAAGTGACCAAAGTGAGTGTTTTTCACCTTGGGGGACGTGTGAACAAGCTTTTTTTTTGCTCGGAACTTATATCACTCTTAACACTCAATATGCATGATATATAAGATTAAACAATGAAAAGATGATGAAAAGGGGCAAGACCCGAGCTCTCGCTCTCTCTCTCTCTCTCTAGCTTTTCCTTCTTGCATATTATGAAATAATAAACTGTTGCTGCTGAGTTAAGGCATCCGAGCCAGCCATAGGTACCTATGGCTGGGGCAGGTATATTTGAGGTTGGGCCCCATGGGTCCCGCTATCTCAAAGTTCTTGCCTTCGGTCTTAATCCGATTAAAGTTGAGCTCCTTACCCAAAAAATCTCAGAAAGTCTTTACGGAAGGCTGTGAAATTAGGTCAAGTCTGACTGACTCGGAGTCCAGAAAGATGATGCAATTAGCTAAAAGGTATCTTCTGGCTCCTGAGGGTTGTCAATCGGCTCGTCTTTGACAGCTCATAGTTTTTTGGTTGCTGCAGTGACGTCTTATGGTAACATCCTAAGCTTTGTGATCCTCATTCGGTTCGCACCGTGTCTAGATATCATTGCAACTTGATCTCTCCTCGGGGTTGTAGTCAGGGTAAAATGATGCTTTGCCTTACCTCGGGGTTGTCTTCGAAGTGAAATGATGCTTTTACCCTCCTGAAAGGTTAGTCTAAGGAAAGTAAAATTTTGAGTGTCTACAGACTTGAGGTTGGGTTATCATCAGTTGAGGGTGAGAGATGAAGATATCTCTAAGACAGCTTTTTGTACTCGATATGGCCATTACGAATTTTTAGTGATGTCATTCGGGTTGACTAACGCTTCAGCAGTGTTTATGGATTTGATGAATCGGATGTTCAGGGAGTACTTGGACCAATATGTTATTATTTTTATTTATGACATTTTGGTTTACTCCAAGTATAGGGAGGAGCATCTTCGCATAGTTTTGGGAATTTTGCGAAAAGAGAAGTTGTATGCTAAATTCTCTAAATGCGAGTTTTGGTTGGAGTAGGTTTCATTTTTGGGCCACGTTGTTTCTGCATAAGGCATTAACATGGATTTTGTGAAGGTTGAGCCTATCACTAAATGGCCGAGACCTACTACGATGATAGAGATTAGGAGTTTCTTGGGTTTGGCAGGGTATTATAGGAGATTTATTAAAGGATTCTTTTTGCTTTCCTTGCCTTTGACTCAGTTGATGAGAAAGAGCACAACGTTTGTGTGGAATGAGGAGCGCAAGAAGTGTTTCGAGGAGTTGAAGAAACGACTTGTGATAGCTCCAATACTTGCATTACTGCCGGGGACAGGAGGTTATCAAATTTATAGTAATTCTTCAAAGAAGGGCTTAGGGTGTGTTTTGATGCAACATGGTAAGGTGTTTGTTTATGCTTCTAGTCAGCTTAAACCTTATGAGGTGAACTACAACATTCATGATTTGGAGTTGGGAGCAGTAATCTTTGCCCTAAAGATTTAGAGACATTATTTGTATAGAGAGACTTGTGATATCTTCACCGATCACAAAAGTCTTAAGTATATGTTCACTCAGAAAGAGCTCAACATGTGGCAAAGGCGTTGGTTGGAGCTTCTAAAAATTATTATGTGAGAATTCAGCATCACCTGGGGACGGCGAATGTGGTTGCAGATGCTCTTAGCTGAAAGACTTCAAGAAGTGTAGCATCTCTTATTACACAACCTCAGCTTATTTTGGATATGGAGCGACTAGAATTGGAGTTGTTTGTGTAAGGTTCAGATGAGCATTTGCCGGATATGAGAGTGGAGTAATCTCTTATCTCGCGGGTTAAAGAAACTCAAAAGGAAGGGTATGGCGCAGAATCTGGAGGAGAGCAAGCAACCCGAGTTTCGTATTGATGACCATGGTGTGATTTGGTTGGGTGAACGGTTGTGTGTACCGTCGGATCCAATCATTTTAGAGGTTGTATTGGCAGAGGCTCATAGTTCGCCATTTTCTATTCAGCCAGGTTCTACAAAAATGTACAGGGATTTAAAGAAGAATTTTTGGTGGAATTAGATGAAAAGAGATGTGGCTGAATATGTTAGGAAGTGTCTTACTTGTCAATAAGTGAAGATAGAACATCAACGAGCTACTGGTTTATTGCAACAGTTAGACATTCTAATTTGCAAATAGGAGGATATCACGGTGGATTTTATAACTGGTTTATCGAAGACTTTCTGGAAGAATGATGCCATTTGAGTTGTGGTGGACCGGTTGACTAAATCAGCATACTTTTTGGCTATCCATAAGGGTTACTCAGTGGATAGGTTGGCACAGATCTTTCAGTAAGAGATTATTAGACTTTATGGTACTCCGGTGTCTATTATTTCAGATAGGGACCCACGGTTCACTTCAAAGTTTTGGAAAGGGTTTCAACGAGCTTGGGGCACTTGGCTTAACTTTAGTATTTCTTTCCATCCATAAACTGATGGGCAATTTGAAGAGACTATTCAGACATTGGAAGCCATGTTGAGGTCTTGTGCACTTGAGTGGTCGGGTAATTGGGATGATTACTTGAGTCTAGTTGAGTTTGCTTATAATAACAGCTGGCATGCAAGTATTGGAATGGCTCCATTTGAGGCATTGTATGGTAGGAAGTGACGGGCACCAACATGTTGGGATGAGGTTGGTGAGAAGGCCATAAAAGGGCTTGAGTTAGTTTAAATCACTACGGGGAAGGTAGCTGTAGCTAAAGAGAAATCACTACGGGAAAAGGGTTTCAACGAGCTTGGGGCTCTTGGCTTAACTTTAGTATTTCTTTCCATCCGTAAACTGATGGGCAATTTGAAGAGACTATTCAGACGTTGGAACCCATGTTGAGGTCTTGTGCACTTGAGTGGTCGGGTAATTGGGATGATTACTTGAGTCTAGTTGAGTTTGCTTATAATAACAGCTGGCATGCAAGTATTGGAATGGCTCTGTTTGAGGCGTTGTATGGTAGGAAGTGACGAGCACCAACATGTTGGGATGAGGTTGGTGAGAAGGCCATAAAAGGGCTTAAGTTAGTTCAAATCACTACGACGAAGGTAGCTGTAGCTAAAGGGAAATTGAGGCTCGATTATGGCAAAAGAGTTATGTTGATAAGCATAGGAGGACCTTAGAGTTTGAACCTGGTGAGCACGTATTTCTAAAACTTTATCCTTGGAAGGGCATTCGGCGATTTGGATTAATAGGGAAACTTAGTCCACGCTATATTGGCCTATTTGAGATTTTGGATAGGGTTGGTGAGGTTGCATATCGGTTAGCTTTACCTCCACAGCTAGACCATGTGCACGATGTGTTCTATGTGTCAGTGTTGAGGAGTTATCATTATCATCCGTTGCATGTGGTGCAATATCCGTTTGATAAGATTCAGGATGATCTTACTTATGAGGAGCAAGCTGAGGCAATTTTAGATCGTCAAGAGCGGATTATGAGGAGGAAGACCATTCTACTCGTTAAGGTTTTGTGGAGGAACCATTCGAAACGAGAATCTACATGGGAGACGAAAGAGTCTATTCGAGCGGAATATCTGCATCTTATTGATAGTTAGGTACATTCTTTTCTTTTGATTATAGGTACATAATTCTTTTTAAGGGAGAGGTGATGTAATACCTGGAAAAAAATAAAAAAAATTAACATTTAAATCTATATTATAAATATTTTAATTGGACTTCTCTTGTGTTTGGGTCAAATTGTATTTCATTATTGTGGACTATAATAAGTAAATGATTTCATTAAATTGGGCCTTAAAACTAATTGGGGGTAATTCATATTTGGGTAATATTAAATTCTATTATAATTAAGAAAATTAATAAGATATTTTAATAAATAAATTGATAAATAAAACCTAATTTTGTTTGGCATTAGTTTTGATACGTAAAAGAATAGAAAAAAGAGAGGAACAGAGTGGCGGTACAGGAATGGAAGAGAAGGGATTTGATTTCTTTTGTTTGTAATACATGTATCTCTGCCTAAGTTGTTATTAAAATTAAATGATAATACTTCACCAAACTTGCAATCCATGCACAAATACAAACAAAAGTTAGACGCATCACAAATATATATATATATATATATATATAGATAAATTTTATTTAACAAGTAATGGACGTTTCAGTCTATGTACACTTTCTTTTAACATGTATAGAAATCATTCTTGTTGTACTAGTTTTTGTTTAACCTAATTAGTTAATAGAATTTGAATGTTCTGTCCAATAATCAGTGACCCATTTTGTTAAAGTTGTTTAACTTCTTTCATTTATTTCCCCACTGATCCATGAGTTCAAAAGTTTAATAAAATAATAAAGGTTAATTATTTTTAAATTTATTATTATATAACTCTTAAAATTTATAAATTATTTATTCTTTTTGATTAGTTTGAACTGAAGGATTTAATGAACTATATTGGGATTATAATTTTTGGGCATTACATTGCTTAATCTAGGTATGGATTTCGTACTCCTTTAGCGATAATCTTTTTTATTTTGTTTTGTTCGTTTTGCTTTTGGTTTAGAAATTTGTTATTGTTATCGACGTTGGAAAAAATTTCATCTTTTCGGATTCCTCTTACCCTTTATGTTCTCTATATGTGTCTTGAATTTTGTTTGAAAAGGCGAGTTTTGACAAAAGAGTTCGACACAAAATGCCGACGATTTGAAAATTCAGAGTCGCCAATTGGTAGGAGTGAAATGGTTGTACCAACTCAACCGAGTTATGAAAAATTTTGCAAAAAAGCCCAATTATTGCAACCGAGTTATTAAGAAGGAACATATTCTACGCTCCAAAGTTATACCTCAAGTCAAAGTTTTATGGAGGAACCACGATATTGAGGAAATGACATGGGAGTTAGAATCTGAAATGAAATCAAGGTATTCTTACCTCTTCGACATACTAGGTACGTACCCTAATTTCGAGGTCGAAATTTCATAAGAAGGGGAGGTTGTAAGACCCCAACTTTTTTAATAAAGATGATTTTTCTATAAATATCATTTTTGAATATTATGGAGTGAATTTGATATAATAGTTGTGGGTAATATTTATAAATTTTACAAAGTACGCAAGTTGTTATATAATATTCGATTGGTCCAGGGAATATTCGCTTTAATAGAGAATATTCGCATTTACTCAAGACAATCAATGGTGGACCCTACAACGAAATTATTGTCGAGATTGAGAAAACGATAAAAATATCTTTTTATGAAAATAACTACGTAAGTTTTACCATTAACCGTTGAAACACCTTGTGTTAAAGTGCGAGAATACGCGTGATCGCATAGTAAGACACCAGGTATTGATTATTGAAGCTTACGTGAGAAGTCACTCAGTTTTGTTCAATTATTGCTATAATAATTGTTGCATAGTATCTCACGTTATTTGATTTAATTATTGTCGATATTTTATATATTATTAAATTAATAATTGAGATAACAAAATTATTAATATTATTATTTGCAATATTAACGATGTCTAGAAGTTCTGCCAAGGAGAGGTTTGGTCACCTAATTACGCGCCATTAGGGAGAAATTCTTATTGGAAAGCCTCCTCTTTCCTGGGAATGACCTGATCGATTAATATTGTGAATTATAATAAAGGTGATAAATGTTGTTAAAATTATTAAGATAATTTTTATGAAGTATGTGATGTAAATTTTATTTATTTTGTGGACATCCATTTACCCGTTTTTCAAAATAATCGGTGTATATATATATATATATATATATATATATATATATATATATATATATATATATATATAAAGGATTTTTGTGGAATCACGGTGGTGGGGCGGTTTGATTTTATTAGATATATATAATATATATTTAGTGGTGATCACGGGATTCATCCCCCGTGAATTCAAGTGTTATATATATATATATATATATATATATATATTATAATATATATTATATTTTATTTAAAAGTTTTTATTTTATTAGAATATTTTATTGCATAGTATCCTTTCCATTCTCCTATAAATAGAAGCTCATTCCTTCATTATTTCTTACTTAATTCACCTAAACTCTAAAGAGAGAAAATTATAGAGAGAAAGAAGAAGAGAAGTCTGATACCTTTCTTTTCCTATATCCAGTTTCTTCTAAGGTAAGAGATATTATTTGTTTTACTCGTAAGAGGTATTATTTCTTTCGTATTCATGAAGAGAACTTCTGTTATTCCATTCTTTATTATTCTGCTGGCATAACTCAGATAGCGAATTTACCTATACTTGGTAAAATTCTTCCGTTATTTCATTCTTTATCATTATGTTGAATAATATGTCTATCTGGGTCACCGTACATGGTGAAATTCTTCATTATTCCATTCTTTATTATTCATTGGAACATCCCCGTCTGCATGCGCTTACGCATGACCGTTCTCATTATTTATTATTCCGTTGAATATCACGTCATCAGTCGTATTACATACCCGACACAGTTCCATTAATTATTATTCTGCTGGAATAATCAGTATATAGCGGATCTATCGCATGCATGGTGATTTCGTTGTTATTTTATTCTTTATTATTTTGTTGAATATCCAGCCGATCTTAATTTACCGACCGTTCCGTTATTTATTATTCTGTTGGAATAACTCGTCTGCGTGCGTTCTATCGCATGCCCGGTGATTTCTTTTGTTATTCCATTCTTTATTATACTCGGTTGGTTAAAGTTTTGACTTCTATACTCCATGAAATTAGTGGAATATCCTTGATATTTGGCGCTTCATCCAAAGATCTTTCATGGAAATATTCTTTTGAGCATTCTTGAATTTTACTCTACAAAGAAGTATCATGTTGGCAATTTGGACGTTATTAGTTCCTGAATAAATTAATTCTTGAACTTGTTTTATTGAATTCGTATATCATTGTTATCATCCTTATGTTTATATTTTGTTGAAAGTCATCTGTGGCCTGTAGTGCATATATGGACTTGGTATGATTATGACCAGAGATTAATCGGTATAATCATGACCGTAATGTTACAAATGATGTGGTAAAAGTCCTCATTGGCCCGTAGTGCATTGATGGACAGTTGTTGGCATGATCATGACCATTGATGAATACACGAATATCCTTGGCCGTAGTGCATGGATAATTTGTGGTTGTGATACTAATGAATATCCTTGGTCAGAAAAGGGGGATGATGTGGATTATTTATTAAAATCGAGTCTCAACGATAAAAGTGATGAAAAACCTTTTAAATCATCAAAGATAGTAGATTTTATTCTCTACTTGACTCTTTTAATAGATTGCTTGTTCCGCTGCATATAAACTTGATGTTTGTTATATTTTATCAGTTTAACACTATTGAAGGCTAAGGAAAATTTATTCTGCATTATCTTAGTCATAAAATTTCTTACTGGGCTAGTTGAGCTCACTCTTTTACTTTCATTGTTCTTCGTGAAATGAGAATGTAGCGAGGACTAGTGGAGAACGGGAGGACGGTCCACGACGATAGCATTAGTAGTCCTCACTATTCTATGAAATAGTGTGTTAATAAATGTATTGAGGACTTATTTTGAGTTTTAATCTTTATCAGAAGACAATTTTTGTATTAAAACTCACGACTCGTCATTGTATATTTAAGATTGTATTTGTATTCGTACCTATATATTTGGCGACTCGAATAGGTGATGTATACCTATTTTGGGGGTGTCACAGTTGGTATCAAAGCTTAGGGATATGATCCCTGGCTAAGATATGAGGCAAGAACTAGGAGGGGAGAGACGGGGAATTCCTTCGCTAGTATGACCTACCTAAGTTTATTTGATATTTAATTGGTGGTGGTTCGAGTATAGGATAATATGTGATATGTTAATTAACCCTTGTTTTGTGGCAGTATTTGAAATGGACATCCGAGAATGTTGAGAACATCAATGGAGCACAGGAGACCATTGAGTCTCCACAGATCAATAATCAGGATAATGTGCATCAAGAAGGCAACAATTCTCAAGAAAACAACAACACAGACCAGATAATGAACGATGGAATATTCAGAGGCTTTATGAAATTCAAGAAACGTCAGGCAAGAGCGGCTCCTATCCAAAATGCAGGTGGAAACACTGGCAACTCTCGGACGGTCACCGCTAAGCAGTTCATGGAACTAGGACCACCGGAGTTTTTTGGAGAGCCAAAACCACTTAAGACGGAGACGTGGATTGTGACGCCCTCAAAATAGGTATACAGCACCCCTTCTGAGTCACCAAATACGTGGTACAGAAAGCAAACTACAACTTCAATAATACAATTATTGTGCAAAATACAACAACACATATTGTGAGTTTAAATACAAATATTGTCTTCTAGACAATATCAACACTTAAATAAGTCCTCATTACAATTATTCATATACTATTTTACAGAAATAATGAGGACTGCTAAAACATCTTTCTAGAACCATCACTCCATACCCCGACTCGATCCTACTATGTTCTCACCTCCTGAGAAGAAAATTGAACAAAAAGGAAAAGGGTGAGCTCAACTAGCCCAATAAAGAATATTATGACTAAGATAATATACAACAAATTATCATTAATCTTCAATAGGGAAAAATATGATATAATATAATAGACAACAAGTTTTAGATCAACAAATGCGTGAAATGAAGAATCCATTAGAAGAGTCACGTAGAGAATGAATTCTACTATCTTCTAAGATTTAAAAGTCCATCATCAATATTTTATCCCTGTAACATCAATCAATATACATCTTTAATCAAATATTCATCTTTGCACTACAGGCCAAAGATATTCATCAGTTAATCATTCATTTTTGCACTACAGGCCAAAGATATTCAATTATATCACCAATCGGTCATGTTCATCTCAACACCTGTTCATCTTTGCACTACGTGCCAAAGATATTCAATAATATCATCATTTAAGGACCGAGGATGATGAAAAATATTTTAAAGAAAAAGCGAATCCAAAGTGAGATGAATGGACAAATATTAGGGATTCAGATATAACAGTTTATCCAAGATTAATAATACTTCATAATAATCAATTGTGAAGCAGAATTCAAAAATAACGATTAAAACATGGATACAATCAAAGATAGTAGCCAAAATAGACATCTTGGACAAAAAGAAAATTTTTATTTTTTAAGGTGAATAGTCTTAATACATCGTGAATAGTAATCCCAAGATAAAAAGTTCCAAATTTGATTAAAAGTTCACTAATATTTCGGCGATAATGATATTGAAGAAAATAATATCATTTAAGAAGAAAATAACATCCATTACCTCAAAATAACTGTACTTCTGACTGAATTTCGGATATAGTGCTAACAGAAACTTGCACCGTATAGAAACACTCAAAGTATCAAAATACTCAAAAGAATACGCTCGATAATATAGAGAGAGAAAGAGAGAAAACTTGTTTCTGGTGTGATTTTTAATTCTAACTTAGCACTCTATTTATAGGAAAATGCTAGAACGCCAAAGGAGACTAAATTAATAAAATACTAATATTTCTTTTCTTTTCTCTACGCATGCTAGGTTAGACAATCAGCCATCTTTGAACAAAATTAGCAGCTCATGTCCATTCAACACCAACCAAAAAGTGGGTCCCACCCATAATTTAATAAAAATCAATTTACTTTCTGAAACTTCGGTAATTCATAGAAAATAGCTCGTTTATTAGAAAAATATGAATTTTACGTCCATTCCACACAAAATCGAATTCTCTACAACTTTGTAGCTTTGAGTTTCTCCAAATTCCAAACCAAAAATATCCAAAATCCACAAACGAATGATTTTTAATACCTCTATTCCGACAAAAATACTGATAAAACACCTCAGCATTAATTCCTTCATTTATAACCACATAAAATAAATAAATCCATCATTTATATCCACATCAAATAAATATTTCTTTATCATATAAATCAATAATTAATTATTCATAAATAATAATACAGAATCACAATTATGACAACCAGGCCGTTCCCAGGAAAGAGGGGGCTTTGAAATAAGGATTTCTCTTCATCAAGCGTGTAATTAGGTGACCAAACCTCTCTTTTGATGAAACTTTCTAGACATTGCCAATAATGCTATCTAATAATATTATTCAAATAATATGAATTATTGATCTGATAATGGGAAATACTGTGCAGTGACAATTTGTGGTTGTGATGCTAATGAATATCCTTGGCCGTAGTGCATGGATAATTTGTGGTTGTGATACTAATGAATATCCTTGGCCGTAGTGCAGGGATGATGTGAATTATTTATTAAAAGTGAGTCTCAAATGATAAAAGTGATGAAAAACCTTTTAAATCATAAAAGATAGTAGATTTTATTCTCTACTTGACTCTTTTAATGGATTGCTTGTTCCGCTGCAGATAAACTTGATGTTTGTTATATTTTATCAGTTTAACACTATTGAAGGCTAAGGATAATTTATTCTGCATTATCTTAGTCATAATATTTCTTACTGGGCTAGTTGAGCTCACCCTTTTACTTTCATTGTTCTCTTCAGGAAATGAGAACGTGGCGAGACTAGTCGGGGGAAGCGGAGTGACTGGTCCCTGACGATAGCATTAGTAGTCCTCACTATTCTATGAAATAGTGTCTTAATAAATGTATTGAAGACTTATTTTGAGTTTTAATACTGTTTAGAAGATAATTTTTGTATTAAAACTCACAACTCATGTTGTATATTTAAGATTGTATTTGTATTATGTACCATGTATTTGGCGACTCAGAATAGGTGATGTATACCTATTTTGAGGGTGTCACATAATCGGTGCGTATTTTGTTACACTAAAGGAATGGTAATATTCTAATTTAATTAATAATTAAATTAGAGGGATTATGATTTGTCAAATAAGGGTTATAATTTAATTAAATAAAGTGTGACAATGGTTTACTATATGATAAGGAGAAAATTAAAATAAATTAGAAAAGTGTTTTTTGATGCTAGCCAAACAAGGTCTTGTGACCTTTGGAATTTTTAACAGCTAAAATTTTTTGTATTTTAACTGATGCGTTAAATTCATTATTAAGGTTTTGTTAGTTTTTTTCTACGTAATAATATTCCTAAGGCTAAGAAGAAGAAGAACACAAAGAAGAAGGGAAAGCCTAGAGGGAAAAAAATTGAGAAGAGGTTCTGTAAATTCAAAGAAGGAAGAGGATTCAACCAAAGTTGCTCGAATCATCTAAATAATCTAAATAAGAATCAAAGGTAATAATTTAACTTTGAGTTCTTAGTTTTATATTTCTTGAGTATTCCTTGAAAAGTTGGATTTCTTTGGTTAAATTGTTAAGGAGCTAGGTTGTATAAGTTATTGGGTTTGTAGAATTCATTCTATGTTGTTTATTAACGATTTTGAGTAATCAAATCCATAAAATACAAAAAGAATATGTTTTTAATTGAAGAAATTAAGTTTTGTTATACATATAAGTTTTGGTCAATTTTGAGACTAAAATTAGTTATGAAATCATGATGGAAACCTTAAATTGATGATGGATGTTGTAAGAACGTTGAAAAACAAAAAGAACACAAGTTGAATGAATTAATTTGGTTAACAAAACAAATTCATAGTGAATGAATTTGCTAAATATGTTAAAACATGAAAATTTAGTATGAACATGAGTTTTGGGTCAAGATTTGGGTTAGTTAATATTTTTATAAATTGTTGATTCTTTGGTATGTTGTAGTAAATTGCAAATTCGGTTCGCTAAACATGCGTAGCTGCTTACTTCGCTTTCAAGGCTTAATTGAATTAAGCTTAATCAAGGCCATGGTGTGTCAAGTGTGATTGTTTTGACCTCCTGTAGTAAAATAACCATAACCTTTTCATAAGAACTCGGATTGAGGAGATTCAGGATGATTTAGAAAGATAACAAGTATCCCTACAACTTTTGTTCTTTAATTTTTTCGATTTGAGGTAGTTAAAAGAGGTAAAATGGCCATCTTTGGGACTGATGTGTATTCAGAGGCAATCAGAGGGTGTCAGGCATGCACATATTCAAGTGAAGTGCTTCTAAAGATAAAAGATGTTGTTCTAAGTTACAAAACACGAATATTAGAAAATATAATAATTCTTAACATTAATAAATGGTGTATTAGATAAGTTGTATAAGCATACTAAGCATACACAAGAAAGACTAATCGGGCGTCTGACGAATGAACGTCGAAACGTCGTGCCAAGTGTTAATGAACTTAAAAAGTGTTTTAACTGAAATAAAATGAACATTATAAGATATGACATGGGTTTAATATAAAATCAATAAGTAGTCCTTGTGACAATTCAAAAATTTATAAGATCTTGAACGATTAAAATAAAGGTTTAAAGAATAAAACCTAGACTAAAAATAGAGGAATGATTAAAATTTTTAAGAAAACATGTATGGTTGGACATCTGAAAGAATGTAAAGAAAATTAAATGTGAATGATAGAAATTCTGAAGAATAAGAATTAAGAAGATTGCTATATGAAGTTTTGTAATTAAATGAATGTATTATGTCACGCTGACAATAATAGAAGAATGTTAAAGAATAACATTTTTGTATGAGTTTATAAGAGGTGGATAAAGAATTTAATACTTGAGAATAAGCAGGTAGTCATGAGCCGAAGCAAGTTTGTTGAGACTTGGGGTAAGAATGGAATTTTATCCATGGATTAGATAGAAAAGGATAAGGAAAAGAGATAGTAAGATAATACCTATGATAAGGTAAGATGTTGAGATGAGTTGTTAAGAGAAATTGTGTAACAGTTTAGTAGTGAACTAAATTAGAACGTTACATGAATAGTGATTCCTGCATGGGATCCTTGTAAGAGGGGGAGAAAGTAATAACTAAATGATAAACAAATAAACCAATATGGTTAATTAAGTTAAGTATGCGAGAAACAAGATAAAACTATGTTATAAATTAACAAAGCTTAAATGATGGCCTTGAACGACAATTGAAATGAATAATAATCAATAAATGATTAGCTAATATGATTAATCAATAAAAAGAAAGTAAGTTAAAACTCAAAATTTGAGTTAATGATAGAATTTTGAAGCACGGACTGATCGGTTGCGTCCAGAATGTCAAGTTTAGTCAGAAAAAGACTGTAAATACGAAATGTGTCGGGTTAACTTTTTGGCCAAAGTCAACAGTTGACTTTTTAGGGAGAAAAGTTAAAACTGGAGTTATAAGTGGAATTTGAATACGCGGATGAGATATTTGAATCCGGAACGTCGAAATTAGTAAGAATAGACTGTGAACACAAAATATGTCAGGGTTGACTTTTTGGTCAAAGTCATTAGTTGACTTTTATGGGAAAAAGTCAAAATTAAAATTAGGAGATGAATTTGAAGAAATGGATGTGCTGATGACGTTGGGAGCGTCGAATTTAGTAGGAGTCGACAATAAACTCAAAAATTTGATTTTTCGGGTTCGAAAGTTAAAGACAGGATTAAACACGCAATACGAGGAAATAAAAGAGGGACCCACATAACTTAAATCTGCTGGAAATTCCAGCACATGGGTGTCAACCACTCCCCACCTACTCTCCATCTTATATTATCTAACTCTTTCTCTCTTAAATTATTTCTAGCCAAGAAAAAGAAAGAAAAAGAAGGGAAACCTTTCTCTCCTTCTCCCACACCTTCCATACTCGAATCAAGTGAGAGAAAATAGAGAGGGATGTCAGCCATAGATGGAGCAAGAGAGAGAGAGAGGTAGCCATGGAAGGAGAAGAAGAAATCAAGAGGATTATCACAAAACGTATAAAATCCTAACTAGTTTATGTATTTGATTTTTGGTTATTTTGAACCATGAAATTTATGATCTTGAACATGAGAACACTAGATCTACTAGTTAGATGGTGTTTTATGCATGGATCTAACTATTTTGGGTATTAAAAGTTTGATCAAAGAAGAAAAGCAAAACAGTTTTCAAACCTTAGAAAATCTAGTGGACTGCTGCCCATAAAAGGAAAGTTTGGGGTTAGTTAAGTTGTTCAAAAACTATTGGGCTTTTGGTATGTTGTAGTACACTAAATAAGCTTTCCATAGACTCTAGAACGGACTAAATCCAACTTCAAAGGAAAGAGTTATTCTATTTTAAAGTAGCCGAGTCAAAACTGGAAAACCAACTCGGGTCAGTCACTTTGCGCGGATTTTCTGGAATTCTGTGTTTAGAATTTCGGATAGGTCAAAGAATAAAAGTTGTAGTTCTGGAAGTTCTCTTCGAGTGAGCTCAAGAATCGCTCAAAAATGTTTTGAAATGAAAAAGTTATAACTGTTTTAGAGAGGGAGGGTAAAGCTGGGAAAAAAGGTTAAAATCGTTATGAACGTCCATTTTTGGTGAATTATTTGGACTGCTTAAAGAACCCGAAATGGGGGTTTCATAATTTTTAAAAATAGTCTCATATGATATGAAAAACATATCCAAAATTGGAATCAATCCGATTAACGAGCAATGCATAAGAAATTCGCGAAGTAGCTAGTTTGATAAGCAGGCAACAGAGCAACGTCAACACAAATTGGCAAGAAGTAGTATTACGCCGTATTAAGGCGTCTGACCTTGTGCCTTTTGGATAGTACTGACATGCTTTTTGCTCGATGTTTTGATTGATTTCCGTAATTAGTTTTCATGGTTAGAAATTTTTCTAAAATAATATGACATAAGATCTATAGCATACCCAAAAATTTACTGTTATAGGACTTATGGTTTGAAAGTTAAAATTGAGCAAATGAGCATGTTAGAACTTGTAAATAAGCGAACGCCGAGCGTCGGCGCGTCGAACGACTTTGCCGTTCAACGTTCTGAATCGCGTTCCGGCAAAATAATAAGTATTAATAAATCTAATAAAGTCCTACGGGCAAGATTTGGCTATAAATGATATTTTATACCGAGAAACTTCTTTTCAGGCATAAATAAAGTAATAAATATATGTAATAAATATAAATTACATATTTAAGTGAAATAAAAACTACAATTGCCTATAAAATTATTTTGTGGTGCAACGAAGAACGTAAAATCTTTTAAAAATTGTATTAATCATAAAAATGATATTTAGAGTCCATTCATGAGTCAACACTGACTGTTGTATCATATTTTATCTTACTAGCACATTCGCTTTATTTTTTATTTTACGATTATTAGCATTTTACTATATATATATATATATATATATATATATATATATATATATATATCATTTTTATGATTAATATATCAATCATAAAAATGATATCATTAATAATGATTGAAATATTATTAAATGATTAATAATATTATATAATGATTAAAATATTATTAAATGATAAATAATATTAGATAATAATTAAAATATTATTAAATGATTAATAATATTAGATAAGAATTAAAATATTATTACATGATTAATAATATTAGTGATTAATTAAAATATTATTAAATAATTAATAATATTAGTTATGGATTTAAAATATTATTAAAGGATTAATAATATTAGTGTTTGATTCGAATATTATTAAAGGGTTAATAATATTGGTAAATGAATTAAAAATATTATTAAATGATTAATAATATTTATGAATGATTAATATTCTATTGAATGATTAATAATGTTAAGAAGTGATTAAATATTATTAAGTGATTAAAATATTATTAAAGAATTAATAATATTAGACAATAGTTTAAGATAATGGTTAAGTGATAGTAATATTATTAAGGGATAATAATATTACTAATGAGTTAAAGAATTATTCAAAGTTTGATTATATGGCTAAATATTAGCTAATTTATTATTCGAGTAATAGTATTGTCACTACAACAAAAAGGCTTATTTATTTATTAAAATAATATCTCCGTCAACTAAGACTATTCGTCGAGGGTAACATCATCTCCGAAGCGGAATATAAAATAAGTCCGTCGATTCTTCTCGGTCGGAACACTTAACGCCGACGGAACTAGGTTCGATCAACATTCAATGGAGTTAATATATCCCCGATCGAACTCGGTGTCTGTCGAGGATATTCGGCCGATGATAAGCATGCCACGGGCAACCTCGACAAAAATGGAAAATCACCTTAAGAGCGACGGAATTCATTCACGATTCTATAACGCTATCCATCGAGTATATTCGACGAGGATATTCGTCGAGGCTATGTATGCCACGTGGCGGTATATATCAAAAATGGAAAGAATTTAACCTCGACGGTATTCCGTCGAGAAGACCATTATTCCGCCGAGGTTACTTTCTTTTTTAAAATATTTTTTGTTTTGCAATATCCAGGATTTAACCCACATCTTGTACTGCATGCACTGCACTGCTTTTCCCAACATCACATACACAAGCTAAATTAAGCTAAATGTCAAAACATCCCATTACTACAACTAAAGATAACCACAACAAACCAAAGTAATGAAATGTAAAACCACATTAATCAAAGTAAATTAAACTAATGTAAATTACAAAAGATCCCATTAATCTAAACTAACTATAACAAACATCCCATTAAGCTAAGTGTCAAACCGCAACAAAACCAAAGTAATTAATGCTAAGGTACTTTTAAACTACAATATGTACGCCAAAAGTTATGTAAAATTAATATAAAAGAATTTAAACTACAAAAGAATGTAAACTAAGTCAAGCTAAGAGAGCCCTTGGTGTGAGAAGGATCATCGAGTAAGGCGACGCCGCCGAGAGTATGAAAATCGTCATCCCGCTCACAAATTCACTCACACCTTGTTGATACAATATAATGTAACTCATTAGTCCATATATATGATTCAGTTAAAGATAACAAAATGAAAATTAAATAACATGCAGAATATATATTTGTATTTAAAACGAAATATACCGAAAGCAATGAATCGTCGACTCAACATCGCCCAAACGCTGCCCCTCGACTAAGGTAACCACCATCCGAATAATCTCATCACAGATCGCGCCCATCGCTTCCCTGGAATACCCAGATTTCTGGTGGTGGCACCACCAGAACGCCTCGCTGCAGTCGATGGAGGCGAGAACTACCAAGGTGTCCTCGACGATGGAACAAATGGATCGGCCTCAAACCTCTCCGACACCGCAGCAACCATAACACTACCGAACAAAGCATCATCTAAGCCAAATACCAGACGTGATGGTCCCACTGGGCCTTGACGCAGACGCTAAGCTAGAGCCTACAAAAAATAAATATAATATGAATAATATTACAAGTTTACTTTATTCATAAACACGAAATAAACACAAATATTATACCTCCGGCAAAGCAGATAGGTCGGTATCCCCAGAAACCAAAACACTGATACCGGCCGAGAGTACTAGTGGGAGTATCCCGAGACGCGACCAAAGAGCCGCCTCCTCGTCCCCGAGATAAACTAATCTCTATGAGGGACTGTGAATCTAACGCCCAAAGATCGCCTCTAGCAAATTTAAAAATCATAGCATATACTGGATCATGAGAGCTTCTCAAACCGCCTCCCAGTAATTTGATATACAAGTGAGTTATCTTGGTATCATCATATAAATTACGTAATATTATCCTAAATAATATCTATTTTAGTAAATGTATTACCCAGATAGCTAGTGTCATTGAGATATCGTCGACCCCAAGTAGAGCCCTTCTGCAGATGGACTCTATCCTGTAACTCGATCATAAGTAGAGGTCACCAAGCTACTCCGCATGGCCTAGATCATATACATTAAATAAGATCACCTAAATTTACTATAGTTGCAATATAAGATTAAACTAAACTAAAGAGAAATACATACCGACTTAACCTCCTCAAACGATCATCATGAGCCGTATATGTATAACTCGCAGCCTTTGTCATGATTCTTCTTCATCTCGCTCCGACTTGGTCTTGAACGCAAAGATCATCCCAAAGAATCACACATCGCAAATTTCTATGTCAGATCTCGATATCGCCGGTACCGATGATCTCGCAAAGTAGTCCCGAGCGCTTTTCTATCGCCTTGGATCGCCTCCTCAGATCTCGCATAACCAGCCAAAGATAATTCTTCGAGATGTGGGCAATGATAATCTACGCCACCATCCGCCTCAATGGATGCCGACCTCAGATCTCGTAGTATTCTATCAAATGTATATAACATACGATAATTTATTATTTGAACAATATGTAAATAACATGCATCGACCTTGATATAATATATGTAAGTCGACTTACGTGAAACTCCCGCAACACCGCTACCATGAAGTCGGCATCGTAAATGCAGCGCATCGACTAAATCGCATGCAACCAAGAGGAGAGATGCGCCAGCAGATGATGCGTAATCGTCAGCTTTAGCGACAAGATCCATAATACTAGAATACAAAATTTATTAAGAACATTTTAATTTATTAATCACATGATAATATCATTCTAATTGAACATAAGTGATATATTAGAGTTGAAACTCACACAGCATTTACCCGACATCAATCGAACTCGTCGTGCACGCTTGGGATTTACCTAATCGATCGAGGTTAGGCCCTCAATAACGATTTATGTCTAGCATCCGTATGTTGATATATTGTCCAAAAATAGTAAATGAATGTATAATATAGTTATGAAAATAATGTTATCGAGCCAAAAAGAATGAAACTCACTAAGATCCAAGACGACCTCCCCGGGAGCCATCACCCGATCCGAGCCATGCGGCCACCACCACGACCACCTCCACCACTATGTCGAGGCATATATAGTTGTACTATCAAATAATGTATATAGATACGATGAACGATCAAATGGCCATCCTATGTGTGGGAAATATATATATAATGATTGATTTTAGTTGTATAGTATTTACAAAACACCAATTAGTGAAGAAGTAGTACGTCACAAACCCGTCGTAGTCAAAATCATTTTCATCCTCTAATTTCGCTCTTCCTCTTCAGATCAATTTCTTCCTCAATATCATCTTCTACCATCACATACCACTAACAACCACATCTTCCTCCACTTCACAACATCGAAAGTACGCTAACGACATCATCACCCAACACATCGTCATCATATACCATAACGTGGTGGGATTGCTAACTTGTTCTTGCAAACGGGTCATCCGCTCCGCATAAATTAGTACCATCAAATGGCCGAAGTCTTCGTTGTCACAATCAGATACCAGGGGTTCTACCGTGAACGACATTGTGGGCGATAGACACTTGAGTTGCTTGGTCAAGCTAACACAAATACATCATCGATCAGTAAAATAGATTTTTATATCTACTCATACGATTCTATTACGATCAACTTTAACACCCTTTGCAAAAGATCAAACCAAATGACACTTAAATGTAACGACCTTTTTAGCCCCTCGGATAATTGAGCACAACCACTTCCTTTAATCTTCCATAGTAATTGGATTCGTAATCTCCATAACAACTTCCCAACACGATAACGCCGAGTCGATCGATGTCAATTCATTCAAGTCATCAACCTCAATCTATACCCATTCACGATACAACCTCGAAATGAACTAACAAGTTTGTACGGCCTAAAATGACATCTCTAAAACGATCATACACGCTTCTCTTCTTCGACCTTCTCTTAAACCATCGTGAAAATTTGCATTAGTGAATGCTTCCATCTGTGATTCTCATTAACTCGTTAGAAGCAAGCGCTTCCAATTCGAATGAACTTCGTATAATAATATGGCAATTAATTAATTTTTGATTAAGGATAGATAAATCATTTTCAACTTGTAATAATACATACTTGATGTACGATTTATACTTTAGCATATTTAGAAGCACGTATGTAGAGACAATCTTTAAATCTTTATCTGCTAGGTAAGTCTTCGCCTCATGTCCAAATGGTTTAATGGATAAGTTGAATACAACCAACTCATCATCAAGACGACTGCATTTGATCCCCGACCTCATTCCGACTTAGACGGTTATGCTTCGCTTCATGACTACATCGTCAAAGTACAACGAAAGCGTAAGTTGACAAGCTCTTCCTCCGTATAGCGCTCAAAGAATAGAACCTCTACGCTGCTTTTGTTTTTAACTTTCTCGCTTTAATCGACGATATACCGCTACATGAAAAAGTATGTGATATATATTACCCGATAAGTTAAATATAAAGATGACGAATATTGCACAATGTATGTGATATTACCTCTCAAATGGATACATCCATCGATATTGCACCGGGCCCTCCAAGCTTAAGTTCATATGGCGTATGAATAGGCAAATGCTCCATGTCACAAAAGAACCCCTGGTAAAATCATTTCGAGCTTGCACATTGTCAACACTATGTTTTTCTCATCTCGCCCACATCACTATACCTTATAATAAATTGAGCAAATATCCCGAAAGAAATTTGAAAGTGCGGTAAAAGTATCATTAATATTCCCGGTAACATCTCATTTAAATGCAATTGGCATCAACTTCGCATTTAATACACGATACCATGACTTTTGAAGCCGAATTTTCAACCGCTCAACCTTAGTACAACGAGATATGTTAGAAGCATATCCATCCGGGAGCTTCAATGCGCTAAGCCACTTGCAAATGTTTTCAACCTCGTTGTTTGGTAAAGACAAAATGGAGCTTTTGGTTTTGTGTTGTTAGGTCGAGCCACAATTCCCACCGATATTCATTTCCTCCAAGTCTTTACGTGTTTTTATCATTGTCTTTTGTTTTACCACTTGTATCTAGTACGGTGTAAAACAAGTTCTCAAATACATTCTTTTCTCAGATGCATAACATCTATACAATGACGAAGTGCTAGTGTGACCCAAAGATGACAACTCAAACCAAATTGGCGAGAAGAGTCCAGCTTTGACTTTTCCCATATCCTATAGCTCTCAACGCATTCATGCTCCTTCCTGTGGGGTGGAAATGTTAGATCATTTAGCCAAATTTAATATGTCACCCGCCTCGACGTTTACCAACAACCCCTTTTCTTCTCCGCTTCTCTCGTTGAATCAGTAGACATCTTTCTATAACTCGTGTTCAAGCAGCAAGAATCTACGAAAGCTTCCAAAGAAACTAATTTTCCTACCACGACGTAGTTGAAAGTGCCTTGCACATCCCCCATGCAGATCGGATATGACAACTTGCCATGAGTCGACCAACCACTAATCATCCCAAGTGCCAAAAAGTCGTTGATAGTCCACAACAAGGTCAGCTTTCATCACAAAATTCCGCCTCGACAGATTTATCAAAAGTCCGAACACCTGCTTCCCACAAAGATCTTAAGTTCATCGACTAACTACCGAGGTACACGTTAATGTCTTTTGTAGGACTCTTATCCCCAAGATAAGTAAGGTCAAGAAAAGATACGGATCCCTCATGCATTCGACGGTGGAAGATTGTAAGCTACCATAATCACCGCCAAATGTAATAAAAGGTCGACTAAAATTATTAAATGGACATAATCCATCCAGAGCCATCCCAAGCCCGACATTCCTAACTTCTTCTTCGCAAATTATGGAAAATTGGCATCAAAATTCTTCCATTCATCTCCATCTCATTGGAGTGAGTCACCGACCAGTGCACGACATCCCTTGTTCTATGCCAACTCATATGGTGAGCAAAGTACAGCAGCAGACATGAATAAATCCGCCGCAACCTCTAGCAAGAGGAAAATACCGTAAAATCTTCTTTGAACATGTTTCTCCTTCCTCCACGCTTTGTGATCTTGTACCTTGGCGAAGTTACGTATATCACATCGCACCTTATCTTTGTCCTCCCATAATATAACATGCAATCTTCGCCACACAAGCATCGATCTTCTCATACCCGAGATTCAACCCCTAACCATCTTCTTCACCTCATAGTAATTCATGGCAACGATATCCCCGGGTAAGAACTCACCGAGAATATCAAGCAAATCATTGAATCCTCTCTCACCGCAAATATGCTCATTTTTGAAATGTAAAAGCTTCAGAATCGCAGAAAAGCCCGTGTGCTTGTCATTTCTAGGATACAATGGAACACCCGATTCAGATAAGAACTTGTAGAAAGCAAATAATAATCATTTGGCTTTTGCCGAGAACCGCTGACGACGATGCTCGCTTTCAACCCAAATCCAATATTGGTAGGGCCATACGATCAACCAACATCTCCGCACGACATCATAGTTATCTCCGCCATAATCCCCGTGATCCGAGTGGTCTACAAGATTATATGTCCGTTTCTCTAAACTCACCGATTCCCCGTGATGAATCCATACCGAATATCCATCCACAAACCCACGTGAATATAAGTCAAATTTAACTTCATCCGCAATCTTCCATATCATGTTCTTACACTCGAACACGGGCATCTCATCTTTCCGCTCGGATCATCAACATGTTCTATTGCTTTGTTCATAAAATTGACACCCCTTCACTTCAGACGACGATCAACTAATCCCTCCCATCAATTGGTATCCTACTAGACATCCAACTCCTATTTACCGACATCTTTAATCAAGAAAATACCCAATTAGAATATATATGCATGTATTTAGTTTACCTAGTATATATCTCCACTCTATGTGGGTTAGGCTTTATCCTGTTTCCTCGGATGCGTCTCCTCATTAATGCCATTCACAAGGTGCGTGTTTATAATATTTTAAGAAAATTTCAAAGATCACCTCCCCATGGTCTTCAAGTACACGAAATAGACCAAGACAACTTAGTCTAAGTATGCACTCAAGAACATATGTAGAGACACCAAATTTGAAAAATCCTCAAAAATTATAAACACGCATACACCTTCATGAATTAGCACCCGACCTAAGTGAGAGACATAAACATCCAAAGAATAAATTTCAAATCGGGATTATTCTAGATTCACTCCTACCGAATGTGAATGTCAAACGGTGTTTCTAAGTTTCAAATATATATATATATATATATATATATATATATTTATAAGTGTATCAAGAGCAAAAGGGAGAGTATCATCGAGTTTATTGAAAATTGTGGAAAACTAAGCAAATGCTACTTAGTTTATTAGTTGCAAATCTAAGTTTCATATTAGTTGCAAAGCTTGCAATTAATAGTACTCCAAACCTTCCCGCTGGCAAGAATCGGACAGTGGGTCGAGTTTCATGTTTGTGTCCTATACTTTATTAATAAAGTTAATTGAATTATCATGACATTCTCATCGTTCCACCATATGTGATGACAACATCTCGAAGGAGTTCCATTAAGCTATTGAACAAAGTTCCAAGTTAAGCAATCCTTCTAGATGAACGATCGATCACTTCTCTACTATGAATGAATCATCGTCGATATGGGTTCAATCCATGCCATAAAGTTTCACCACCCAAATACCCATCCGAGGAATTTGGAGTGGTGAGAAGTCGCCTATGTCATGGATTGACCCATATCGTGCAATGCTTCATTCCTAGTAGAGAAGTGATCGTCATTCATCTAGAGGGTCATTTAACCTACAACTTTGTTCAACAACTTAATGGAACCCCTTCCGATGTTGGCATCTCATTATGATGGAACAAAGTTGAGGAATGTCTTCAATAATTCAATTAACTTTATTATTCGAGTATAAGACACAAATGTAAACTACGACCCTTTTTTTTTAATTGTTGTCGAGGAACCGTTGAGTACTATTAATGTGAATCGCTACGTCAATCCTCGCATACAAGGAAGAGTACATATATATATATATATATATATATATATATATATATATATATATATATATATATATAGTATTATTATCGAGTTTATTGAAAATTGTGGCAAACTAAGCAAATGCTACTTAGTTTATTTTGCAATGATAAACTAAGTAAATGGTACTTAGTTTATTAGAATTGTTATTTGGAATCTATAGAGACTAATGTTCGATATTCACTCCTACTTGTCAAACCAGGTTTCTAATTGTTGCAAAGTATATTATTTTATTTCCGCGACAACATTCTTATATATTCAAATTCTTTGAATTGCATCCCAACTAAGCAAATGCTACTTAGTTTATTATTTTGAGTTGATTTAATGTATTATTTTAATTTATTATATTTATTTTATTTTAATTTATTTTATTAATTATTTTGTTTTATTTTAATTTATTTTATTTTATTGTATTATATAATATAATTTTTAAATTTTTTTATTAAATTAAATTAAATTAAACTACCTTATAACATTTATTAATTATTAAATTAAATTATTTAATTTAATTTAATTTATTTATTTTATTTTATTTTATTTTTTTTTTATTATTTTAATTTATTAATTATTTTAATTTAATTTATTTTTTTTATTATATTATATTATCTCATTTTTAAAATTTATTTTATTTAATAAACTAAATTAAATGAAATTTATTGTTTTATTTTATTTATTTGTTAATAATTTTATTTTTAATTTAATCTATTTATATATTAAATTATATTTATTTCATTTATTAAACTTTATTTTATTTTATTCTAATTATATATTAGTATATTAAATAGTGAATTTTTATTTTATTTTGTTTTTTTAATTAAGTTGATTAAAATAATTGATATTTGAAGTATAAATTATTTGTCAAAAAACTAATTAAGTAAATGCTACTTAATTAGTGAATTTTAGTATTATTAAATTAAGTAATAAATAGTTATTAGAGCCATAGATTTTGCATCTCAAGAATTCTGACAAAATTTTGTGGGAAATTTCATCGAAAATATCAAGCATAAAATTACTTACTCATATTAACATACAACATAAAATATTGAAATTGAAGAAATATACACTGCAATTACATAAAAGAAAATAAAACCAAACAATAATGTATCAAATGACCAATTACACTGCAATTACATAAAAGAAATATACATTACAATTACACTCGCTATACATGTACAAGAGGTCAAAAATGACCAATTTCGCACTCTAAATGACCAAAAATGTAATTCATATATACATTATAATACCAAAAACATGTAATTCATATATACATTATACATTATCAATCCAAAAATAAAATAAATTTAGACCAATTGCACATTATAATATCAAATTCATACACAAATTTCATATTTAAATTTCATACTACTAACATATATATAATATACATATATACTCAATACTTGGAAAATTATGAAAGAAGAGAGTCTAAGTCTGCTGAAGTCTCCCATGACCCATGGTGGGGTCGTGACCGGCCAAGCAGTGAGGCCGGGTGGGCCTGGGGTCCTGGGGAGAGGTGGGGTACCGGGGAAGGGGTTTAGGGAGTGGGGGACCCCTAGGGTGGGTGGGTGGGTACCAACCGGACCACCTACCAAGGGGTGGGCCCGGGACGACGCCGACAGGGGGAGAGGGGGTGGGGCACTGGGTGGGGTGGTGTCGTGTGGGGGACGACCCCACGGGGGAGTGGGGGTACCAAAAGGGTGGGTGGGGGGACCGTGGAGATAGAGAGGGGGACCGTGGAGAGAGAGAGAGATCAAGGTGTAGAGAATGAAATAGAGAGGAAATGAAAAATGAGAGGACGCAGGAAGGCGGAGGAGGTTTATTTCGACGGAATTCGGCGACGTTAGTTTTTTCGGTTTAATTATTTAGTCGAGGATGACATATATCTCGTCGACTATATTCCGACGTTAGATACCCTCGCGCCAAGGAGAAGATTATTAAATTCGATCGAGGAGGATACATATTCCATCGAAATTAATGTCGACTATATATTCGCTACCAAGGAAACCCTCGCGCCAAGGAGAAGATCTTAAATTCGATCGATGTCAATGAGTGTCGACTACATTAATTCCAACATCGAATTAATGTTTACTAAAATAATTTATCAAGTATGAAAGGCTGATCACCTTCATTACCAAAGTATTTGTGAGGTCATTGTTGACCACTCAGCATTATTAATTTAATCATCTATGTATTGAAATTTAATTCATACTCTTTCACAATCATTATATTGTTGAAAACTTAAAAGCTTATTCTTTCTTTCAATCATAACATGTCTTTATTGTATTTAAACTTGCTAAGCAAAGTAGTTGCTCACCCTTGCTATATCATAAATATATTTTAGTTTAACCCGAATGCTCAAAGAAGGACAAAGGCAAAGGAAAAGATGGAGATTATTTTTATATGAACTTTTATCTATTATGATAACTGACGTAAATTGATGATGTAAACCTTGTGAATTATTAAATGTATGTATTAAGATAAAGGTTGTAGACCTTGGGAAATGTTACAGAACTATGTGTAATAAACAATTTATGTTTATAATTCCGCGTTAGTTTATAGAATATGTATGAAGATGATGTATTGTGACGCACCAAGTCTAAGGTTCAAGGGGCCTGGATTTGGGGGCGCTATAGTCCTAACAAGACTTAAACACTTGAATGAGATTTGAGTATTACTAAGAAGAAATATAGTGAGATATAAGTCGAAAGTTAACACAATCAAATTGAACATTGTATATTGATAATAGGAAGAATTATGAGATATAGAGTAAAGTTTACATTCCAACTACTATGCGTTGCTATGTGACTAATAGTTGATGTGCATGATTATAATTGTATAGGGCACGTAAAGTGCAGATAGCTGTAAGCTGTTAAACTGTTATTGGTAAACAACGATCAAGGCAAGTCTTTCAGTTCTTATTTGCTATACGAACTTGATGATTAACTGTTTTAAATCTGTATTGCAAAGAGAATGATATATTATATATGTTGTAAGTATGAACTATTAAAGTTAATTTATAACTACGTTGGTTAAGGAAAAAATGTTGATTGAGTTATGGAACTCAATCTTTATTTGATATGTGATGTACAACATGTATAATGTGTTTAGATAGATGTTTATGATGTATAAGATGAGCATTTTATTTATGTTCTACGTGTTGCATGAAAACTGTTAGATTTGTTGGGATGTCGAGCTCAATCTTGCAAATAATATTTTTGCAGGTTATGGATTCAAGGTAACGTTATGTGCTACTTAAATGATGTGGATCAAAAGTAGTACATGAAGATTAAAATTTTAGCTAAAGTTATTATTTCTTTTAATCATGTTTTAGGTTCATGAGATGTACTCAATGTTTTATGACGTATATTTTATGTTGAGTTGTAAGGTTTGAGTTATTCGAAGTATATAGGATATTGAATTGGGATGTAAAATTTTATATAAGAACTCTAATGAAGAGAATCATAAAATAAATTTGATTCAGAGATGTGTAGCTGATAAAGGTTATGATTCAGGGAATCAAAGTAGGAAGACAGAAAAGCTTTAATTATTCCACATTTTATTAAGTTTAACATCAATTCATGATGTAATGTTAGAATAAAGATGTATTAATAACGACCGAAGTCGAGAGTTGAATTGTATGAATTTTGGGATCGTTATAGTTGGTATCAGAGCTGATAGGTTTGAAACCTTAGGTAAGAGTACCCTAGGCTATAACCTTAGAGAAGAAAGGAGAAGATGGTAAGGAATAAACTCAGATAGAGTTTGAACAATAAGAAATAAATTTAAGAAATGTAAATAGAATGGATTAAAATATATATGAGAAGGTTCAAAGAGGATCTTGAAAACTTATAAAAGATGAGAATCAGGAGTTACCTGACTCCGGTCATAAGATGTTAAATGTTATTAAAATAGACGATGTTTACAAGATGAAGGTGATTAAAATAATAATAATGAACTTAAATAGAGTTTAATTGATGATAAATTCAAAGAATGCTTATGAAACAAGTTAAGATAATATGTGTGTGTTCAAAGAAGAACCTAAAGAGTTAAAATTGAGTTGAATAATCATAAGACAACATAATTAAAGAGGAAGTAATGAGGATCGTGAAACCAAAATGATCATAAAATAAGAAAGGAATTATAAATAAGCTGATTGTAGAATAAGATCACGACATGATCTGGTTAAGTTATAAAATGATAGATGAACTGTAATGAATGAATCGTTATAGCTTGATGCTATAAGAGAATGTACTATGATATTACGAAGTAAACTCATGAGGAGTAATAGATGAAGAAATACAGAAAATTCATATCGATAAAGAGTATGTTATGAGTAACATAGACTTAGGTGAGATTTCAATTGAGGACTCATGTGATGGTTAAAACCACCACTGACGGTCCAGATTAATTTATTATTAAAACCACCACCGACGGTCCAGATTGATTTACTATTAAAATCACCATCAATGGTCCAGATTGATTTACTATTAAATTCACCATCAATGGTCCAGATTGATTTACTATTACAACCACCATTAATGGTCCAATAATCTGCCCTCTCCTTTCAACATGAAGGTGGCAAAGGGAACCTTTGGCTCCTCGGAGCATCCCAAGACATCAAATATCTTGGTGATCTGCTTTATCTACGTCTCCGCTTTAAGTGGTTTTGGCTCTCCCAAAAACTCCGGTGGTCTCAGCTCTTTGAACTGCTTAGCAGTGACCAACCGAGAGTTGCCAGTGTTTCCACCTATATTTTGAACAGGAGCCGCTCTAGCCTGATGTTGCATGAATTGCATGAAGCCTCTGAACATCCCATCGTTCATCATTTGATCGATGTTGTTGTTTACCTGAGGATTATTATCTTCCTGTTGCACATTATCCTGGGTATTGATCATTGGTGACTCAACGGTCTCATGTGCTTCATTGCTTATCTCGACATTTTCAGATGTCATTTTCAAACACTGCCACAAAACAAGGGTTAATTCACATGTCACATATTATCCCTATACTCTGACCGACCAATTAAATACCAAATAAACTTAGGTAGGTCATACTAGCGAAGGAATTCCCCGTCTCTCCCCTCCTAGTTCTTGTCTCACATCTCAGCCAGGGATCATATCCCTAAGCTTTGATACCAAACCGCGACGCCCAAAATAGGTATACATCACCCATCTTGGGTCGCCAAAGACATGGTACTGAATACAAATACAAACTTAATTATACAACATGAGCTGAGAGTTTTTACACGAATATTGTCTTCTAAACAATATCCAAACTCAAATGGAGTCCTCATTATATTTATTGAGAAAAAGAATGGAATAGGAAATATAAAATTCTTATTATTAAGGTAATGTGTTGAAGTTATTTAACAATAAATTTTTTAAAGAGATTTGATGAAAACTTGAGTAAGGTAAAGTTTCGGTGATTCCAAAGACGGAATCCTTATAAGGAGGGAAGGAAATGACAACCCGAATTTTTGAAAATTATTAAAATAAGAATTTAATAAATAAAATTCTTATTATAAGATGTTTTGAGTTTGAGTATGTGTATATATGTGTTATATATTATAAAATATGTGGTTTGGTGTGACGAGAATTATATATATTCATATATTGGGGAAAAAAAGGTTTAATAGTGAATTAAACTATCAAGAAATTAAATAAAAAATGTTATGAAAAGAAAATTAATCAAGAAAATATAATTAAGTTAAAATTATATTATGAGATAATATAATTTGATTACTATTGTGACAATGGAATTATTATGAATTAATTTCATTAAATAATGTAAGTAATTCACTTAATTTAAATAGTGAATTAATATAATTTTTTAATAAAATGAGAAGGTATTATATTGCATGAAAATGTAGTATGTTAATGTAGTCAGTGAGTAAAACATTTACTAAATAATATAAGTATTTTAGTTGAAATATTTATGAAATTTAAAATAAATATTTGATGGAAAGTTATTAAGGGATTAAATAGTTTTATAATCATTGTGTATTTTGTTACGTTAAAGGAATGGTAATATTCTAATTTAATTAATAATTAAATTAGAGGGATTATGGTTTGTCAAATAAGGGTTATAATTTAATTAAATAAAGTGTGACAATAGTTTGCTATATAATAAGGAGGAAATTAAAATAAATTAGAAAAATGTCATTTGATGCTAACCAAACAAGGTCTTATGCCCTTTGGCATTTTTAACAGCTAAAACTTTTTGTATTTTAACTGATGTGTTAAAATTATTGTTAAGGTTTTGTTAGTTTTATTCTACGTAATAATATTCCTAAAGCTAAGAAGAAGAAGAACACAGTGAACAAGAAAGAGCCTAGAGAGAAAAAAATTGAGAAGAGGTTCTGTAAATTCAAAGAAGGAAAAGAATTCAACCAAAGTTGCTCTAATCATCTAGATAATCTAAACAAGAATCAAAGGTAATAATTTAGCTTTAAGTTCTTAGTTTAATAATTCTTGAGTATTCCTTGAAAAGTTAGATTTCTATGGTAAAATTGTTAAGGAACTAGGTTGTTATTGGGTTTGTAGAATTCATTCTATGTTGTTTATTAACGATTTTGAGTAATAAAATCTATAAAATATAAAACGAATATGTTTTTAATTGAAGAAATTTAGTTTTATTGTACATATAACTTCTGGTAAATTTTGAGACTAAAATTAGTTATGAAATCATGATGGAAACCTTAAATTGATGATGGATGTTGTAAGAACATTAAAAAATGAAAAGAATGCAAGTTGAATGAATTGATTTAGTTAAGAAACGACTTCGTAGCGAATGAATTCCCTAAAAAAACATGAACATTTAATATGAAAATGAGTTTTAGGTCAAGATTTGGGTTAGTTAATGTTTTTGTAAATTTTTGATTCTTTGGTATGTTGTAGTTCTATGAATTACAAATCCATAGGATCGAAAACAGACTAATTTGGATGGGTATATCTTGAGTTATGAAGATTAGAAGGAGAAAAAGGTCAATAATTGCAATAATGATGGCGCAAATTCTCGGATTCTGCTATGCAAGTGAGATGCACTATGCCCTAAGTCTTTTAGGGCCCAATTGACCTGTTTCCGTGGGCTTAATTGAAGCGCTAATTAAGCGCTCATTGTGTGTTAGGGGTGATTGTTTTGACCTCCTGTAGTAAAACAGATGTAACGTTTTCATACGAACTCCGATTGAGGCAATTCAGGATGATTCAGAAAGAAAACGAGTAGACTAACAAAATATCATTTAAAGTAAACTAATACATAAGCTTTCTCATTTTACTCTTGCACCTTCCCTTTTTCCTCTGTCCTTCTTGGACGTCTCGGGCTTAATTGAAATAAATGTCATCCTATAGCAAGAGTAAGCAACTAATTTTCTTAGCAAGTTTAAATATAAAGGGGATATATCATGATTAGAAAGGAATTTATCTTTCAATGTTCAACAATAGGATATGATTTTGAAAGAACATGAATTAATTCTCATTAATTGAATATTCGAAAAATTGAATAATAGATGTTGAGTGGGTTGAAATAACCATGAACATATATGAAGATTGTCAGTATTTAAACTGATCCTCTCAATAAGTTTTTGTAATCAAGGGGATCAGCCTTTCATACGCAGTAACTTATGCATAAACAATCATACTCGAGCAACAATTGTTTTCCAATATTATGCTTCAATAAAATTGTCTTTTTTCTCAGTCAAGAGTTATTACCAATCCAATTGATTAAGAACAGCTCTTCAAAACATATTTGATTTAAAAAATTTAACATATTTGATCTAACTGATACAACTAGCATAGATCTATCTCATAAATAGTTCATGAATGAAAGTACTTAAATAAATTCACAGTTCAATAATAATAGAACATGAACTCAACTGCACAAAGTGCGATTAACAATAATCATTAATGATGCAGAGTAATCAACAATAATTATCCACTAACATGCTTCAAAAATAATAACTCGAGTTTGAGTTACTTGCCTCGGTTGCGGTCTACTGCTACAAAATTAAATTTATCCAACTAAGTATTTTAATTTATATTCCTTTGAAAGATTTATGATTGATCTTTAAATTAGTAAATCATATAATATCATTACTCTTATAGAACATTTAGTCATTACACTAATTCCTTAGTAATATTATCATCCCTTGTTACTATCACGTAAATATTATCTTAACTCATCTAATATTATTACCCTTAATAATATTTTATTTATAGTAGTATTATTAATCAACTAATAATAATTTATTCGCTTCCTAATATTATTAACCCTTTAATAATATTTTAATCAATTTCTAATATTCTTATCACTTACTTCTTTTACTATTATTATTAATCATTTAATAATATCTTAATCATTAACTAATATTATTAATTATTTAACAATATTTTATTACTTTACCAATTATTATTTGTGACACCCCCAAATTTAGGTACTTCATTCCCACAAGATTTGGTGTTCACTATCCAATCATTCATATTTATCTACCCAAGTATAATAAAATTAAATCATAAATCCTCCCTTCAAATAGGGTTACATCATTAAATTCAAAAATATCCCAGGTTATCTAACCTTAACATCAATAAAGTGCGGAATTAAAATTATTACATCACATCATTAATTAAAAGTCTATTATCATAACAATAAATGAAAATTACAAGTCTTCATCACTTGTACATTTTTCCCTTTCCTTTGCTATTTGAAGGCTCATCAACCTTCTCAACTTTAGCTGCAATAATTATATTTAAGCAAGAGTGAGCAAAACAAATGCTCACTAGATAAGCAATGAATCAACAAGATAATAATAACTGCCAATGAATAGGCTCATCAAAACTGAATAGTACTCTATCAACGATAACAAAGACTGAAATCCAAATATATATCTGAGGGTCATAAGACCACGAACTATGTCCATAGTTGTAAGTAATCTTTCAACTTCAACTTTAACAGTCATAAGACTATAAGGATTCCTCGTACTTAGGGGATCAGCCCTTCGTACAATGTGTTATGCACAAATATTTCAACGCTAAGCGTAAATTATCCTCTAATAATAGGGTTGTTCATCTCAGTATTTAGAGTACAAGTCCGCACCAAAGTAAGTTTGGTTTGGATACATTTCAAGGGTAATTTAGAATTCAACGGTCATCAACTAAGGATTAGTTGAATACAATATTGATAACATCATGCTATGGAATAGTCATAACTGAATCGATATTGTAAATTAAGATCATGATTTAGGAATAAACTAATAGCATTAACATCGAATAATCATAACGTACCTTGCTTAAACAATATTAAGCCAAGGTTATTTAGAATTGAGTACTAAGCATGCTTAACAAATAGTAATTTAAACAATAAAACTTGTTCAACATGATTATATCAGAATATGTAAACTTGCATGCTAGATATCAAGTTAAAGACAAGAATAACTTGTTCAATACCAGAATAAGATTTAGAAATCATAAGCAAACTAGATACAAGAACTTGCTCAAACGTAAGAATAAGCTTGCACAAGGTAATAAATGAACTAGCTCAACGAAAGTGTAGAGTTAGAAAATTTGCTCAATGTAAAAAGATAAGTTTAGAAACTTGTCTCGAGCGTAAGCTATAATATTAAACTCACGTTCACCTACACATAGGTTTAGAACCACAATATCTCTTAGGCATACTAAAATACCATAGCATATGCATTTCTAGTTAAACTTGTTATTTTAGCATAAGTCTTATGCTACTATACAAATATCAGAAATTCATAAGTGTTAACCTTCACAACACCTGTTTACTATTCATCATGCTTAATAAATCACAACATGTCATTTTCATAGTTTACTAACTTCTTATAACATTTGAATTACTAACAACATTTCACTATGTTGTTTTAACCTTGTCATTACACATTCGACATGCTAACATAACCTTAGACCAAGTTATAGTGGTATCCCAAGGTCTACAAGATGGCAGTGAGAACTAATCGTCTCGGAGATGTGGTATGGCGTAGCTACGCCATACATAGGCCTCGGGACCCAAGCAATTGCAGCTTTTTTAGCCTTAGCACTAAAGAAATTGCACAATGCACATACAGAGGCAGAGACAACAATGAACAGTAGCCGACTTTAGCCCAACAAACACGTTTTTTACCCACCAAACAGTAATCTCAATTCTTCATTTTTGAGTTCCTTAGATAAAAATCATCACTGTAATCTCAATTCTTCACCTCGTTCAAACTACATTATCTTCGTTTCTTAATGAAAACAAGCCACAATTTCCAATTTAGCATACTAATTGACCACTAAAATTTGTACTTACACAAGTCACATAACAAAATATATACTGTCATTAGTTTTTTCTACTTTTAACTATAATTAGCATACGATTTCTTGTTTATATACAAACTAAAACCTCACCAACATGAATAATCACCACAATTCATTTGTATAACAACAATTCAAAAATATGGAATTCACAGAGTATAGAAAATACATGACGTAAAACATATTAGAATATATATGTATATGTAGTACTAAAATGATGAAATTACCTTCAATTAGCTTGAACAATCTTTGCTAACCAAGATGATGGTGAGATGATGGTATGGTTGTGGTGAGGTGCTGGGTTTGCCTTTGGGCTGGCTCCTACCGAGATGATGGTGAGATGATGGTATGGTTGGGCGAGCATGGTTGGGCGAACGTGGTTGTGGGGAAGGACTGGGCGAACTGGTTGGGCGAGGGTCTGGGCGAGGTGGTTGGGCTTCGGTCAGGTGGGTTAGGCGAGGAAGTTTTGGCGAGGTACTGCAATTTGGGGACCATATGGTTTGGGCGAGGAAGTTTTGGGCGAGGTGAGGTGGTGAGGTGCTGATCTCGTGGGCGAGGAAGTTCTGGGGTATGCCCCTTTGCGATTGTTTAATCTCTCTTTCTTTTTTATATACAAACAAACTTAGCCAAAAAAAAAATCAACTGAAATTGTTGGAAATTGCTTAAGTTCTCTCTCAATTCTCTCAACTCTCTCTAAATTTCTCTTAGGCTTAGCAACTAGAATGTGTAAAAAAAATAAACTGATAGCTATAATAATACGCACACTAATTGGAACATTAGTTACACCCTAACATAAATGTTTTAATTATATTATATTTATTATTTAATTAATTTTATTTATATTATTTACAATTTCAAAATTAATAATCCAAAAGCCATAAGGCTTTGTTCGGCAAAACCCTTTAAAATGAAGACTTAATATTTTAAGCCTTGTTTGGTCAAAACTAAATTAAACTATTTTAATTTTTATTTTAATAAACCATTTAGTTTATAATTTATAATCACATATTATTTATTTGGATTTCCATATTCAACAATTATGTGTGGGTTTGTAGGGACTCGAGAGAGGATATTCAAATCTAGACTTAGTTAATATAGCATGTGTTCATGAATTTTGTGAATAGGAGAATCTTGATGAATGTTAAGGTAGAGATATGCTTGACATCGCATGTAATCTGGATAGAGAACTTAATCTTAAACCTTCTTTAATTGTAATTCACATGTAGAGATATAGTGAGTTAGTTGATTAAGGTGTTTAACTTGTTTCATCTAAATTGTGGATTTAAGTTAATACGGTATTCTTGCATCGAGAGGTGGTTAATACTACATTCGTGTTCTTGATTAATAAACTGGGATAAGAAATGAATTGGAATAAAAGTGTTAAAATCGAGTGAAGCTTAAGGTGAAATCATAAGTCTAATTCTCCATTAATTGTTTGAAATTCTAAATTTTGATATTTGTGATTGGTTTGTGGTAATTTATTTATTTCTTAATTTAGTTTCTTTAATTAAAATCATTGAGTTGAATAGTTTAATAAAATTAGGATTAATAGGAAATTGGTAATTGTAAGTTAAGTTTCTTTCTAATTTGTCTCTGTGGGAACGATACTCTACTCATCACTTTATTACTTGTTGACCACGTATACTTGCGTGTAGTGCATATATAGATTTTACCCAACAAGTTTTTTGCGTCAATTCTTGAAGATTAATTTAGTATAGATCTTAATATTTTTACAATATCAGTTTAATTAATCCAGTTTTACTTAAACATTTTTTTATTTTTGTTTTGTCCCTCTTATTTCAGGTGTTTGAAGCAGTTTATGCAAACTCGGTCCAAAAATCCAAACTTGCTGCCTTTTAAGGACGACATTGAGAAAAGGTTCCAGAGGTTACGTAAGTGGATCAAGGAAATGAGGCAAGAATTTGAAACATCTGAGAAAGAAGAGGAAATGGCACCAAGATCGAGAAGCGTTAAGGGACTTCGCCCACACCAAGGTGATCGAATCAATACCAAGCATCAACAGTTCAAGAATTGCTGCAAATACATTTGAAATTAAGCTTGGGACAATTCAAATGATTCATAATTCAGTTCAGTTTGGGGGATTGGCTAATGACGATCCGAATGAACATCTAGTTAGCTTTCTGGAGATTTGTGACACCTTCAGGTACAATGGGTGTTGGATGATGCGTTGAGACTTCGCTTGTTTTCGTTCACTTTACGGGACAAGACGAAGAGTTGGTTACACTCTCTACCGCCGGGATCAATAACTACTTGGGAAGACCTAGCACAGAAATTCCTTGTAAAATTCTTCCCACCGGCTAAAACTGCAAAAATGAGGAATGAGATAACAATGTTTGAGCAGCAACATGGGGAGTCACTGTATGAGGCATAGGAAAGATACAAAGAATTACTTAGAAAGTGCCCACATCATGGGTTGCCCAAGTGGTTGCAAATGAACACCTTTTATAATGGATTACATGGAAATCTCAGAATTAGTATTGATGTTGCGTCGGGTGGAGCATTCATGGCTAAGAGTTACGAGGAAGCCTGCGATTTAATTAAAACCATGGCAGCTAACAACTACCAGTGGCCCACATCAAGAATGACATAGGCAAAGGCAGCTGGGGTGTTAGAAGTAGATGGGGTGACAGCAATACAAGCACAAATTTCTGCGCTGTCTAAGAAGTTGGATACCATGACAGGGGCTCAGGTACAGCAGGTGGCAGTAGTATGTGAATTGTGTGCGGGAGAGCATCCTATAGATCAGTGCGCAATTAATCCAGCGTCCGTGCAATTTGTGGGCAACTATAACAGAATTCCACATAATACATACCAGAATGCGTACAATCAAGGAAGTAGGAATCATCCAAATTTTTCGTGGAGCAATAACCAGCAACAACAAGCTCCAAGACCATCATATCATCCAGGATTTCAGAACCATCAACAACCAGCTCAACATCAAGAAAGGAAATCAGATCTAGAGGAGTTGGTAACAAAATACATAACAAGCAATGAGGTGCCTATGAAAAATCAAGCAATGGCAATGAAATCACAAGAGATGGCTATCAAGAATCTAGAGAATCAGATAGGACAAATTGCATTAGCATTGAATAATAGACCACAAGGAACATTACCAAGTGACACCGAGAGAAATCCAAAGGGTAATCACGAGCAATGTCAGGCTATTATGTTGAGAAGTGGAAAATAGCTTGAGGGTCAAGAAGCAAAAATTTTGGTTACAAAAGAGGTTGAAACAGAGAAAGAAAATACAGCGGTTGAGGTCAAGCAGGGGGACGAGAAACAAGTGGAAAAGAGCAAACCAGTTAACTGACCAAATGGTTCTGTCCTCCACCACCGCTTCAAAGAGAGGGCCCGTAAATGAAATTGGATAAGCAGTTCGCTAAGTTTTTGGAAGTTTTCAAGAAACTTCATATTAACATTCCGTTTGTAGAAGCCCTAGAGCAGATGCCGAGTTATGCAAAATTCATGAAAGGGATTTTGTCAAGAAAAAAGAAATGGGAAGACTTTGAAACAGTGACACTAACAGAGGAGTGTAGTACAGTGTTACAGCAGAAATTACCACCAAAACTTAAGGACCCGGGGAGTTTCACTATCCCATGCACAATCGGGAACATGTCTTTTAACAAGTGTTTATGTGATTTGGGGGCTTAGTGTGAACCTTATGCCATTGTCAAGATATACGTAATTGGGTTTGCCTGCCAAAAGCCTCACTTAATATTTTATTGCGGTTGGCGGATAGGTCGGTCACATATCCGGAGAGGCATAATAGAGGACATATTGGTTAAGGTGGATAAGTTTATATTCCCGCATGGACTTTATCATTCGATTTTGAGGAGGACAAGAACATCCCGATTATCCTAGGGAGACCCTTCTTGGCCACGGGTAGGACACTCATAGACGTACAAAAAGGATAACTTACTATGAGGGTCCAAGATCAAGAAATCAAATTTAATGTGTTCAAAGCCATAAAATTCCCTACGGATGAGAAAGAATGTTTTCGGATGGATTTAATTGAGCAAATCATCAGTGAAGATATGGGCAAGAGTTTGGTCAACGATTCATTAGAAACAACTTTATTGGGGGATGAAGAGTTTGACGACCCAGAATTTGTGGACTACTTACAGATGTTAGATTCATTGCCATGAGTTAGCCGATTCAGAGCACTGTTTCAACCTTTGCACATTGAGGAGATAACCGTAGAAAAACTTAAACCGTCATTGAAGGAGCCACCAACTTTGGAACTTAAGCCACTCCCTAAACACCTCAGGTATGCGTACTTAGGTAATTCAAATTCTTTACCTGTTATTATTTCTGCTGCACTGAAGAAAAGTTGTTGAGGGTGCTTAGGGAACATAAATCTGTGATTGGGTGGACGATTGTGGATATAAAGGGAATTAGCCCTTCGTTTTGCATGCACAAGATTCTGATGGAAGATGATGCAAAACCAACGGTGGAGCAACAACGTCGACTCAACCCGATTATGAAGGAAGTTGTGAAGAAGGAAATCTTGAAGTGGTTGGATGCCGGTATCATCTACCCGATTTTTGACAGTAAGTGGGTTAGTCCGGTCCAGTGCGTGCCAAAAAAGGAATGACTGTGGTGCAGAATGAGGATAACGAGTTAAAACCGACAAGAACAAATAATCAAAATAATCAAATCATCACATTCTTCCCTCCTTACAAAGATTTTGTCCCCAGAATCGAAGACACAGACTAAACAAATAACTCAGGGTAATTCTTCATCATTTTCGCTTCGAGTTCCCTCGTAGCCTCTTCGACATTGTGGTTCCTCCATATCACCTTCACAGAAGGTATCACTTTATTCCTGAGCACTTGTTCTTTCCTGTTGACTATCTGGATAGGAATCTCTTCATATGACAAATCTTTACTGAACTGCAATGGTTCATACTCAATCACATGTTTGTAATCGGGTTTATACGGTCGCAACACCGACACATGAAAAATGTTGTGCACATGATCTAATTCTGGAGGTAAAGCTACCTCATAAGCTACTTCTCCCACTCTGTGTAGTATTTTGAAAGGTCCAATAAACCTTGGGCTTAGCTTTCCCTTCTTGCCGAAATGAATTTTCCCCTTCCAAGGAGAAACTTTCAGGAACACGAAATTTCCTGCTTCAAACTCGCGATTCTGTCTATGTTGATCATCATACTTCTTCTGTTGATCTTGAGCAGCTACCAGTCTTGCTCTGATGAGTTTGATAATTTCAATGGCCCTCATGTTGTACCGATTCCGTCCTAGCAACACGCTCACTCCACTCCATCCCAAAGATAGCGAGTTCTCGCATTTCTGCCGTATAATGCCTTGTATGGAGGCATGCCAATGCTTGCATGATAACTGTTCTTGTATGCAAATTCCACCAATGGTAGATGATCATCCCAGTTTCCTTTAAAATCCATGATGCATGCTCTGAGCATATCTTCTAGCGTCTGGATTGTTCGTTCGCTTTGCCCATCGGTTTGCGGATGATATGTTGTACTCATCTTCAGTTGTGCTCCCATGCATTCTTGAAGTTTCTTCCAGAAATTTGATGTGAACCTCGGGTCTCGATCTGACACTATTGATATTGGAACTCCATGTCTCGTCACGATCTCTTTCACGTATAACTTTGCCAGCTAATCAAGATTAAGTCTAATCTTTATTGGCATAAAGTGTGCAGATTTAGTAAGTCTGTCCACTATCACCTAAATCACATCGTATCCTTTCTGAGTCGTTGGAAAACCTACCACAAAATCCATTTTGATATGCTCCCACTTCCATTCCAGTATCTCTAACGGTTGAAGTAATCCGCTTGGCCTTTGATGTTCTGCCTTTACTCTCTGACATGTCAAGCACTTTGCAACGCATTCTACAACGTCTCTTTTCATATTTGGCCACCAAAAATGTCGTCGTAAATCTTGATACATCTTCGTACTTCCCGGATGAATTTAATATCTTAAGCTATAAGCTTCTGTCAAGATTTCTTCTTTAATATCCTGTACTGCTGGAACCCAAATTCATCCCTCGAATCTTAGCATTCCCTCAGTATCAAGCTTATACTTCACTTCTTTACCCTCGACCACGCTTTTCCTTATTTTTCTGCATTCCTCATCCTCAGTAGGCATGCGGCTCCCCACCCACCAAAAAGTTGGACTAGCTTCCACCTGGTATAATTTTTCATCAGATTCTTTTGGAAATTTTATTTCCAACTCTAGCCTTGCCATTGCTGAAATGAGCTCCTCCTTATTGGTTAACAGCATCAACTTCTCTCAGCCTTTCCTACTCAAGGCATCTGCAACCACGTTTTCTTTGCTCGGATTATAAAAGATCTCGCAATCATAATCCTTTATCAATTCCATCCATCTCCTTTGACGCATGTTTAGGTCCTTTCGAGTGAAGATATACTTCAGACTCTTATGGTCTATGTAGATCTCACATTTTTCTCCACAGAGATAGTGTCTCCACATCTTCAGAGCAAATACTACTGCTGCCAACTCTAAATCATGAGTCAGATACCCTTTCTCGTAGTCTTTCAATTGCCTTGATGCATACGCAATGACTTTGTCGTTCTACATTAGGACACATCCTAAACCCTTATGTGAAGCATCACTATACACCATAAAATTTCCTGTATTATCTGGTAACGATAACACTGGTGCCACACTGAGCCTCTTCTTCAATTCTTTAAAACTCTCTTTACACTTCTTCGTCCAAACAAATTTTACAGATTTTCTTGTCAAATTTGTCAACGGAGTTAGAATTACCTAAATACGCATACCTGAGGTGTTTAGGGAGTGACTTAAGTTCAAGAGTCGGTAACTCCTCTAATGACGGTTTTATCCTTGTTGTGGCTTTATCCTCCGTGTGCAATGATTCAAAGGGTGTTTTAAATCTGCTAACTCATGGCAGGGAGTCTAGCATCTGCAAATAGTCCATAAATTCTAGATCATCGAACTCTTCATCCCCCAATAATGTCATTTCCAATGGATCATTAACCAAACTCTTGGTCATGTCTTCGCTGATTATTTGGTCAATGATATCCATCCTAAAGCATTCTTTTTTATCCGTAGGGAATTTCATGGCCTTAAACACGTTAAATTTTATTTCCTGATCTTGGACCCTCATAGTAAGTTCACCTTTTTGTACGTCGATGAGTGTCCTACCCATAGCCAAGAAAGGTCTCCCTAGGATAATCAGGATGTTTTTATCCTCCTCAAAATCCGGAATAATAAAATCCATGGGGAATATAAACTTATCAACCTTAACCAATATGTCATCTACAATGCCTCTCGGATATGTGACTGACCTATCCGCCAACTACAATGAGATGTTTGTAGGCTTTAGTGCGGGCAAACCCAATTCTGTATAAATTGATAACGGCATAAGGTTCACACTCGCTCCCAAATCACACAAACATTTGTTGAACGCCATATTCCCAATCGTGCATGGAATGGTGAAACTCCCCGGGTCTTTCAACTCTGGTGGCAACTTTCGCTGTAAAACCACACTACACTCCTCTGTTAATGCCACTGTTTCAAAATCTTCCAATTTCTTTTTCCTGGACAGAATCCCTTTCATGAACTTCGCATAACTTGGCATCTGCTCTAGGGCTTCTGTGAACGGGATGTTAATCTGAAGTTTCTTAAAAACATCCAAAAATTTTGCGAACTGCTTATCTAATTTCTATTTTTGAACTCTTTGCTGAAACGGCGGGGGAGGATAGACAATTGGTTCGTTAACTAGTTTTCTCTTTTCCACTTGTTTTTTGTCCCCCCTGTTTGACCTCAACCATTGTATTTTCTCTATCCGTCTCAACCTCCTTTGTAGCTGAATCTTCTATTTCTTGACCCTCAAGCTGTTTTCCACTTCTCAACATAATGGCTTGAAATTGTTCGTGGTTACCCTTTGGATTTCTTTCGGTGTCACTTGGTAAAGTCCCTTGTGGTCTAATGCAATTTGCCCTATCTGATTCTCTAGATTCTTGATGGCCATCTCTTGTGATTTCATTGCCATTGCTTGATTTTTCATAGCCACCTTATTGCTTGTTATGTATTTTGTCACCAACTCCTCTAAATCTGATTTCCTCTCTTTATGTTGAGCTGGTTGTTGATGATTCTGAAATCCTAGAGGATATGATGGTCGTGAATCTTGTTGATGTTGTTTATTACTCCATGAAAAGTTCGGATGATTTCTATTCCCTTGATTGTAAGCATTCTAGTATGAATTCTGTGGAATTCTGTTATAACTGCCCACAAATTGCACTGATGCTGGATTAATTGCGCATTGATCCGTAGGATGCTCTCCCGCACACAATTCACATATAATTGCCACTTCTGTGCCTGTTGTGCCTGTACTCTTGTCATAGCATCCAACTTCTTTGAAAGTGCTGAAATTTACGCTTGTATTGCCGTCACACCATCTACTTCTAACACTCCAGCTGCCTTTGCTTGTGTCATTCTTGTAGTGGGCCACTGGTAATTGTTAGCTGACTACTCTATCAATTCGTAGGCCTCCTCATAACTCTTAGCCATAAACGCTCCACCCGAAGCTGCATCAATACTGGTTCTGAGGTTTCCGTTCAATCTATTGTAAAACGTGTTCATCTGCAACCACTTTGGCAATCCATGATATGGGCACTTTCGAAGCAATTCTTTGTATCTTTCCCATGCCTCATACAGTGACTCCCCGTGTTGCTATTCAAACATCGTTATCTCATTCCTCAGTTTTGCAGTTTACGCTGGTGGGAAGAATTTTGCAAGGAATTTCTGAGCTAGGTCTTCCCACGTAGTTATTGATCCCGTATGGTGAATGGGAACAAGAAAAGTCTTACCGCATCATCCGACATGCCATTATACCTAAAAGTGTCATAAATCTCCAGAAAGTAGACTAGGTGTTCATTCGGATCGTCATTTGCCAATCCCCCAAACTGAACTGAACTTTGGATCATTTGAATCGTCCCAGGCTTGATTTCAAAGATGTTCGCAGCTATAGCAGGCCTGGTGATACTTGACTGCAGTTCAGTCACCTTGGGTGTAGCAAAATCCCTCAACGCTTTCTGATCTTTGGCTGCCATTACCTCTTCTTTTTCAGAGTTTTCGAATTCTTCTCTTGTTTCCTTGATCCACCTTGGGTCTAGATTTTTGGACCGAGTTTACATAAACCACTTCAAAAACCTGAAATAAGAGGAACAAAACGAAAATAAAAATGTTTAAGTAAAACTGAACTAATTAAACTGATATCGTAAAAATATTAAAATCTATAATAAATTTGTCCCCGACAACGGCGCCAAAAACTTGTTGGGTAAAATCTAATTACGCATAACACACAAATATACGTGGTCAACAAGTAATACAGTAGTGAGTAGAGTATCGTTCCCACAGAGACAATTTAGTAAGAAATTTAACCTCATAATTATCAATTTCCTATTAATCCTAATTTTATTAAACTATCCAATTCAATGTTTAAAACTATAAAAACTAAATTATAATAAATATATGATCTCAAAATAATCACAAATATCAAAAACCGAAATTTCAAACAATTAATGGAGAATTAGACTTACGATTTCACCCTAAGCTTCACTCTAATTTTTACACCTTTATTTCAGTTCAAATCACTATTCCAGTTTATTAATCAAGAACACGAATGTAGCACTAGCCACCTCTTAGATGCACTAATACCATATTAACTTAAATCCACAAATTAGATAGAAACAAGTTACACACCTTAATCAACTAACTCACTATATCTCTATGTGAATTAAAATTAAAGAAGGTTTAAGATTAAGTTCTCTATCCGATTACATGTGATGTCAAGCATATCTCTACCTCAACATTCATCAAGATTCTGTTATTCACAAAATTCAAGAATACATGTTATATTAACCAAGTCTAAACTTGTATATCCTCTTTCGATTCCATACAAATCCACAAAGAATTATTGATCAGGCAATTTATAAATCCAAGCTCAAATTAATATAGATAAACTGGAAAATAGCTTATTGAACTGAAAATCAAAGTTATAAAACCATTGGTTTACTTAAGGATCCATCATAAGCCTAAAAAGTGAATTAGTTCATCATGAATGAAATAATAACTGAATAAATTAAAGATAACATCCTTTCAATTACAAATATAAGACTGAGAAGATGAATAATGCAAAACGCCCTTCACGTAGCCTTAATCTGCAATCGATAAGAAAATCTTTTCAAAGTCTTCCTCCAAAGATTGCTACAAAATTTTGGAATTAATCTTATGTGTTCAATTCGTTGTTAGTTGCTCCATATACATCCAACACACACGTTTTTTAGTAGAATCCCATGTCCATTAGAGTCCAAAATGCAAACCAAATGCTTAAAATCCATGTCCAGCAGAGTTTCAAACAAACCAGGAGTGTCTGAATTTGAGACCCCCACCAAGCGGGGTGTATGCTTGAAAGGCGACCTCGAAGGCAGGCACGGCTTCAAGTTAAACAATATTGAAGACCCACCCTTTGGGTGGGGTGTAAAGGAAAAATGGGCCCGCCCCGACGGGGGTGTAATCTGTTAGTTGATGTTGCTTATTTTATGCTTACTTCCCTAATCGCTCCAAATGACGTCCTTTCTTCGCTACTTGCCACAACAACCACCCTACACATAAAATAACACAAAACAAGTAAAAACGAACACAGAAATAAGAAATTAACAATCGATTAAGCTTGAAATGGACATCAATTCGTGGATATAAAATCCACTTATCAGAATCGCATCCAAACTCCTTCTGTTCGTCCACCCCCGCCCCAGTGGGGGTATTAAGCCTAAGGATGCCCTCCCCGACGGGGTGCTAAACTCTTGTTGCCATGTATACCCTCGCTCCAAGGAGTATTTCCTTTGTTATAGGGCACTGCTTGACGGGTAAATTACCAATCACTTTCATTGCTTTTCTTATTTTTCAAGTCATTATTCACCACATTGCCACCATTGTACCACAATTAACACGTAATGAAACCTACAAATAAAATAACACAAAAACAAGTAAAACTATACATAAATAACTGGATTAAACACTGTTTAAGTCCAAATAGGAACCCGATTCGTAGGTATAAAACTCACTCATCAAACTCCCCCAAACTTAAACTGTGCTAGTCCTCGAACACAACGATATGCAATGCAATCTACCTACATACCTACGAATCCAGCTATAGACAGAACAAAGTCTATTCACATGGCCTCAGAGAAATCAAATAGACATGATAGTACATCATATTAAGACAAATCAATAACTTCTCAAACAATCATTAAATCTTAACCTGTTATCACTAATATAGTGCGTGTGTGCTCAACAACCATGCTAACTGATGCAAAGTCAAATAAAACACATAATAAACCTCTTTGAAGGAATCATATAGCTAATGTGACTCCCCCAAATCCGGGTACTTGAAACCCATACTTGGTGCTTCACAATAACATTCATTCAAACTACTTAGTGTATTAATTAAACAAAAATATTATATCAAAGTTGTCTACCTCCCCAGAGTCGAAAACCTTTAAGTTATACATTACATAATAATTAATAACTTATCATAAATATAGTTATTACAAGTAACATTATCTAACTTAGTTCTTCAACTTTCCCTTCCCTTTGTCCTTGCGCCCGGTCAACCTTGAAAAAATCAATCTAGCTTAGTAATGTCGATTAATAAATATTAGTGAAAAAATAAATTTAAATTTAAAGCAAGAATGAGCATTTAATTGCCTTGCAAGTAATGTCAATTAATAAATATTAGCTGAAAGAAATAAATATTTTATTTGCACTACACTTCTACAACGTTGATGAGTGAGTTTATATACCCATGAATTGGATACATTATATGATACTTAATTTATTGTTGTTCTTAAGTCTTTTAGGATGTTTTTTGTGTTTGTGTCTATTCATGCATGTTTTATGTTATTTTATAGGAATTGGGACAAAAGTTACATGGATCGATGTTTGGGGTGGCTAGATTCGCGTTTTCGGCTTGCCATTTACACAACAGTCACTTCAGAGACAATTTGACTATATCTCCTGACATTATTTCGAAAACCTCAAAGAATGAAAGTTGTAGATCTACTTCTCCTCTTTCCGGATCATCTTGAATCATCGAAATCGGAGTTCGGACGAAGAAGTTATGGCCATTTTCCCAAAGGACGTCGGAGCAAAAAATGTCAGAATATGTGGTAGCAAGGGCGCCATTTTAAGCTATGCTTGGTTGGCAAAACCTTTGAGGAAGCAAGTTTGAGCGCCTCGTGCCCGTATTTGAGGCCTTTGAGGAAAGTCTTAGTGATGGCACGGGCCAGCGTTTTGGGCGAATTTTAACACCTTTTTGACTCCAAATTGGATTGGGTTTGTTCTAAACTAAAAATTGGACTTGTAACCTATAAATACATGATGTAAGGCATAAAATAAAGGGAGATTACATAGCTTAGCCTAGATTAAACACTCCTTTAGATTAGAAAATAACCCTAGTTCTTATTAGTTTTGGAGATTGAAGCAACTTGGAGACCATTGAAGATCGAGAGCAAGAGCAAGAGGGGAGCATCAGTTCTTGACAGCAGATTCTATTCTCTTCTCTCATCTTACTTTTATCTTTTGATGTCTATTCGGTTGTGGATTCTTGGTTTTAATTCATTAATTATGAACTAACTATTTTTGAGATTTCAATTGAACTTTTTATGGCTATGAATTAGTTATTCATTATATTCTAATTATTTATGTTAAAGTGAGTTGTTTATCTTGTCTTGTGCTTATTGCTTAATTATTTGATCGATAATTACTTTGTTACTCTAGAAGGAATTGGAAGAGGAATTCTAGGGTTAGAAGCTGGGCATGATATCATGTGACTTAGTTATTTGCATGGTGAAAAATTAGGTTTGTGAATTGAATGGAAATATCATTACATGCATGTAACACGTAAGGAATTGGGATTGGAAAGAGTTTAATTCAATTGTTTTGCATAGGAATATAGCAAGATTAATCTGGATTAAATAGAAGGCAATTGATCACTTGGAAAAGGACTTTTGGCATTTGAGAATTCTGTTAACAATTGATGAGGCATAATAATTGGGATAATTGGATAATTGATTTATAATTCATAATTGGGGATATTGAAGTCTTAATCTTTATTTATTTGAATTCATTAGTTAAAATCTTAGTTTTAATTAGTTAATTTAGTTTTCTTAATTAGAAAAAACACGATTTGAGATTGTTTAAATAAAATTAGTTTGGTTAAGAATTAGTACTTGGTGATTTTTATTAAATAATTCCTCGTGGGACGATACTCTACTTTCACTTTATTACTTGTTGGCCGTGTATACTTGCGTATTCATTGATTATGAAATCGATCAACAAGTTTTTAGGCGCTTGATTTCTTGGGAATTAATTTAATAATTAGTTTCCAATATTAATTTCAATCAAATTAGTCTTAATTTAAACATTTTTATTTTTATTTTAATTCTCTTTCTATATTTCTCTCTTTTTTGAATTTACCATGGATGACTTTGTGTATCAATGGCCATACGAACATGACTCAACCAAGGGAGTGGAGATTGAAAGACTCGAAAAACTTTACGCATTGTCGGCCTGATTGAGACACTTTCGAGGATGTTTGAAGCTTTTGAAGCTCGGCGTCGTCAAAGTATGGTGGTTACTTGTGATTATTGTCTTTGGAAATCATATGAGTCATCAATGCACCATCGGTTTGAAATAGATGCAATTATAGTGGTGATTACCCCAATAATTATGTCTATCCCAACAACTATCATCGAGTTTGGGGTATCACGGATTTTCATGGAGTAACAATCAAGATCAATTTTATGCTCCAAGTCCAACATACCCACAGGATTTCTTGTGTCCACCTCCTTCTGCAAGAAGAACATTCAAATTGGGAGGAAGCCTTGGAAAAATTTATTAAAGCTTACGAAAAAAGGAATGAGGAACAAGACAAGAAAATGAATCAGTAAATTTGAATTTGCAAAGCCAGGCGTTGATCAAAATTTGGAAAATCAAGTGGAGCAGATAGCACATCGTTGAACAACCGTCCTCAATACACACAGCCCTATGACATGGATTAGAGCAGATGGTGAGCAGAGCCAAATCTACAACCGGATGAGCCACGAGATGAAAAAGAGAGAGACAAGTGGGGATAATGACAACAAGGTCGGTGAAGAACTAATTGTGAGAACCAATGATGATGAGCGATGTTATTTATGCCTCAAGTGCCTTCTCCTCCACAGTTCGAAGAGTCCCAGTTAGATTTGCAAAACCTTGTCCGATTGGTAGTCATGTAAATCGGCAATACTCTACTGTGATGTAAAAGCAAGTACACCTTGAAACCATGGTGCGATGAGCTAGAGAAGATAGAAGAAGAAATTGTTGTGTCGACAAGCCTCTATGCGAGAATATATTCATGAGACACAATGGAGAAACCACCTGAGATCTTTGGGCGTTCTTGAATGTGATATTATCTCAAGAAAGCATTCTAGGTGACTTTAATCTGATAAGGCTATTACAAATGGGAACCTACCAAAAGCTATATTATTTTCAGATGGATGGAGGGTTCCTCGACTTTAAATGAGGGAATTGGATAGAGAATTGAAGAAGTCGGTGAGACTATAAAACAATGACTTATTGGGAGGCAACCCAAGTTTAATTTTTATTTTTAGTTTTTATTAAGTTTTATATTAGTAGTTTTGAATTTGCATTTATTTAGGATTTAATAAAATTGCTTCTATCATGGTTTCTGAGTTATTCAAGTCAAATTCAAGTGTGGTGCCCAATTTGTTCCATGTCTTGCTTTATTCTCCAAACTTAGCGGACAGGAGGAAGATGGCTATATTTTCGGGGAAGTCCTCTGCTTTAATTTTTTCTATTGTAGTCATTGAGGACAATGTCTAGTTTAAGTTTGGGGGCATTTTAGTGTCGTATTGCATATAGTTAGTTATTTACATTGTAGTTCGTTATGTTTTCGGGTTATTTACATTTAGTTTTTGCATTAGTTTTTTTTTTGTTTAAAAAAAAAAAAAAAAAATATAAAAATAGTAGTTAGTTTACTATGTTTGTTGCGATTAGTTTATATTTGCATGATTCAAGCATTAGATAGTAAAAGTCTATTTTGGCCAATGATGAGGCTGGAGTTAAGTAGATAAGTATAGTATTGAATATTAGGGCTTTGATGTGATTTCTTGTTATGAATTGAATCTTTTCTGTTTTGAAAGCTGGTATAATCAAGGTTATACGTTAATATGACTATATTAGCGATTAAGTTTAAATTGATACATAATGGATTTCTTAAGGATAATACTAGTTTGAAGGAATGAAAGACATGAATAGGCGGAGATGGCTAAATTTTGATAAAAACTTAAGTTTGGGGGAAATTTTGGGGTATATAAGCTTTAAAAAAAAAAAAAAAATGTTGAGTCTTGTGGTGGGTTGAGGAGAAACACTCCCCATAAACACAAGCGTGAGATGGAACGTAAAAGCACTCACCAACCATCTATAAAAAAAAAAAAAAAAAAAAAAAAAAAAAATTCTGTAGCTAGTTTTGTTTGGGGCCTTTGTTACTTGAGTAAAATGCATGAAGAGTATCTTAAAACCTAAGCGCCCTAAGGTCTTATATGAGTGCAGAGTCGCTCGTTGGTGAAAGCTTCGCTAAGGGTGACCTTTATTAGCCTAATGGAATGAGACATTGCACGATTATGGTTAAAAAAAAAAATAAAAGCGGGAAAAGAGCAAAAAGCCCCGTAATGAAAAGTAAAGCATAAGTATCCCAGTTGGACTCTTGAACTTGGTGGATGTTTGACTTTAGTTGGATATAAACTTGTTAAGTGAATTTTGTGAATTTACCTTTGTATGATGCCTTCAAAGATATCTATTATGTCTTAAATTTGATTTTATATCGATTAACATTGTTGTGGAGCACACACGCACTATATCGGTGATAACGATCTAAGATTTGATGATTGATTGGGAAATTCTTGATTTGTTTTAATATGATGTATTATCATGTTTACTTGATTTCTCTAAAAGTAGGTTGAAGACTTGTTTACATCATTCTTTGTTGGATTAAATGGGCATATAGATTAGTTTCATTACATTACATTGCATTGCATAACATTTTTGTGTTTTTGCTTGAGGACAAGCAAAGATTTAAGTTTGGGGTATTTGATGAGTGAGTTTTATACCCATGAATTGGATACATTCGGGCTTAATTTATTGTTGTTCTTAAGTCTTTTAGGATGTTTTTATGTGTTTGTGTCTATTCATGCATGTTTTATGTTATTTTATAGGAATTGGGACAAAAGTTACATGGATCGATGTTTGGGGTGGCTAGATTAGCGTTTTGACTTGCCATTTACACGACAGTCACTTCAGAGCCAATTTGACTATATCTCCTGACATTATTTCGAAAAACTCAAAGAATGAAAGTTGTAGATCTACTTCTCCTCTTTCGGATCATCTTGAATCATTGAAATCGGAGTTCGGACGAAGAAGTTATGGCCATTTTCCCAAAGGGCGTCGGAATGCGAAAAATGTCGAGAATATGTGGTAGCCTTGGGGCGCCATTTTAACCTATGCCCAGCGTCAGGGGCTGAGGGAGCAGAGTTTGAGCGTTAGTGCCCAATATTTGAGGCGCAGGGAAAGATCTTAGTGATGGCACAGGCCGCGTTTTGGTAATTTTAACACCTTTTGACTCAAATTGGATTGGGTTTGTTCTAAACTAAAAATTGGACTTGTAACCTATAAATACATGATGTAAGGCATAAAATAAAGGGAGATTACATAGCTTAGCCTAGATTAAACACTCCTTTAGATTAGAAAATAACCCTAGTTCTTATTAGTTTTGGAGATTGAAGCGACTTGGAGACCATTGAAGATCGAGAAGCGAGAAGCGAGAGGGGGAGCATCAGTTCTTGACAGCAGATTCTATTCTCTTCTCTCATCTTACTTTTATCTTTTGATGTCTATTCGATTGTGGATTCTTGGTTTTAATTCATTAATTATGAACTAACTATTTTGAGATTTCAATTGAACTTTTATGGCTATGAATTAGTTATTCATTATATTCTAATTATTTATGTTAAAGTGAGTTGTTTATCTTGTCTTGTGCTTATTGCTTAATTATTTGATCGATAATTACTTTGTTACTCTAGAAGGAATTGGAAGAGGAATTCTAGGGTTAGAAGCTGGGCATGATATCATGTGACTTAGTTATTTGCATGGTGAAAAATTAGGTTTGTGAATTGAATGGAAATATCATTACATGCATGTGTAACACGTAAGGAATTGGGATTGGAAAGAGTTTAATTCAATTGTTTTGCATAGGAATATAGCAAGATTAATCTGGATTAAATAGAAGGCAATTGATCACTTGGAAAAGGACTTTTGGCATTTGAGAATTCACATTAACAATTCGATGAGGCATAATAATTTGGATAATTGGATAATTGATTTATAATTCATAATTGGGGATATTGAAGTCTTAATCTTTATTTATTTGAATTCATTAGATTAAAATCTTAGTTTTAATTAGTTAATTTAGTTTTCTTAATTAGAAAAAACACGATTTGAGATTGTTTAAATAAAATTAGTTTGGTTAAAATTAGTACTTGGTGATTTTTATTAAATAATTCCTCGTGGGAGCGATACTCTACTTTCTTTCATTTATTACTTGTTGGATTGTGAGTGTATACTTGCTTTTATCTGTATTCATTGATCATTAATATTTAAATAATATTAAAATATTAATAAAATCCTTGCCAAAATATTAAAGTTATTTATAATAACACAAAATAATTTTCAAACATTAATATTACCCTTAAATGATTTTTAAAACATTTAAAATCATTTTAACTAATTACCATTAATATTTAAATATTAATGAATTTTTCATCAAAATATTAAAAGTCACTTATTATAACTTAAAATATTTTTAAATCATTTATATCCTTTTTAAATAATTTTAAATCAATAAAATCATTTTTAAACTATTTATTTAATATATTTATTAAATGAATATAATATCATTAATATTAAATTATTAATGAAATTTACCACAAAATATTAAAAGTCACATTTTATAACTTGAAATTTTTTAAACTCTTTATTCTCATTTAAAATGATTTTTATAATATTAAAATCATTTTAACTAATTTATTTAATACATTTATTAAATAAATTTAATATCATTAATATTCAAATAAATAAAAATATTAATGAAAAATATGTCAAATTATCAAAAGTTAATTTTTATAACTTCAAATAATTTTTAAAACTAATTTTGGAATTTTTATAAATTAATTTTTATTTTTAATGCATTTTTGGAAATTAATTTAATTAATATTAGTTAAACTGTCGCTAAAGCCTTTAGCGACATAAACTGTCACCAAATATGTTCTTGAGCCTCAAGAACAATCAAAGGCAGTGTCTTGGTGCTATGTTTGACCAACATTAAATCCACTGTTCAAAGTGTTTCTAGGCTAGCTAAGGCTTTAATCTTGTAGTATTGATGTAATACTACATGATACAACAATCAACAAAGTCATACAATATCACACAATGGAGATCTAAGCTTGCAAAAATCATGTCAGAGATGTTCATATTTACTTATGTGTTCTTGATTAACAATTCAAAATAGTGAACATAATTGACAAGAAGTATATTAATTTAAGTGAAGTAATAAGTGAAGTTGTGATCTTAAATCTCCATAATCTAATTTTTAACTAGTGCTAATTTGAATTAGTTTAATTAAATAATTTAATTCATAACCTTAAATTGATTTTTTAAATAAAATTAGTTTGGTTAAAAGTTAGTATTTGGTAATTTGTATTAATAATTCCTTGTGGGAACGATACTCTACTTTCACTTTATTACTTGTGGACCATGTATACTTGTGTGTTGTGCGTAATTAGGTTTTACCCAACAATAATGGCTTTAAAATGAGCCAATTCTGAGTTATAACGATCGCGTTACGAGCTCGGGAAGAAATCATAATGAAAAACTTAAAAAAAAATTCAAAGGCTCGGGGCGAGTCTTTGCTTAGTGCAAGCCTAAGAAAGTTAACATTACGCATCGCCTACTTTCGATTAATTAATTCTTTTAACTTCTTACGTTCTATAACATGGCGGTTGTAAGACCCCAAATTTTGTGAATAAGGATTAATTTTCTCAAAATATTTTTTAAAGTATTATGGTGTGGATTTGATATAATGTTATAGTTGTGGGTAATATTTATAAATTTTTCAAAGTATGCAAGTTGTCATAAAATATTTGATTGGTCGGGAAATATTCGTTTTAACAGCGAATATTCGTGCGACGACACAATCATTGGTGGACCCTACAACGGAATTATTGTTGGAATGAGAAAACGACAGAAATATATTTTTTTAAAAATAACGGCGAAAGTGTTACCGTTAAACTGTTGAAATACCCGGTGGTAAAAATACAATAATACGCGTGGTTGCATAGTAGCACACGGTATTGATTATTGATGCTTACGTGAGAAGTCACTCAATTATACTTAATTATTGCTACAGTAATTGCTGCATAGGATCTCATTTTATTTGATTTAATTATTGTTACAATATCTTATATTAATTCAATAATTGAGATGACAAGTTATTCATATTATTATTTGCATAATTAACAGTGTCTAGAAAGTTCGGTCGAAGAAAGGGGTTTGGTCACCTAATTACGCGCCAATAGGGAGAAATCCTTATCGGAAAACCCCCTCTTTCCTGGGAACGATCTGGTTGTTAAATATTGCGAATAATAATAGTGATGAATAAATGTTGTTAAAAATATTGAGGGGATTTTATGAAGTATTTGTTGTAAATAATGGCATATTATTTGGACCACCATTTACCCATATTTCAAAATAATCGATAAAAACTTATTCTTTATTATAAAGGCGGGGGCCACATGTGGGGCCCACGTTGGAAGAAAAAAAATGGGGGGTGGGGGAAGGAATCCTGAAAATTTGTCATGGTGGGAGTTTGTTTTTACATGTGTTATGTGTTATATAATACATGCTTTATATAAAACATGTATTATATATAAAACATGTGTTATATATATATATATATATATATATATTATATAATAAGTTTTGTTTTTTATAAAAAATAGAATATATTATATTTTATTGAATATTATATTAATAAGTTAAAAAAAAAAGAGCGCCTGAAAATTTTTCTTTTCGCCCGTGAATTTTCATCTGATATCCCACTGTGCGTCCGTGATACTTTTTTCTAAATTGTATCCTTTTCATTCTCCTATAAATAGGATGCTCAGTTAGAATTGAAAATCACACCAGAATCAGAGAATTCTTCTTCTATAATATTGAGCGTATTTCTTTCGAGTTTTAGGAAGCTTTGAGCGTAGAAAACAATATAAGTTTTCTTCAAGAATATCCCAACTATACCAGTTGAAATACTATTCTTTTTAAGGTAAGGGATATTATTTTTGTTCAGTATTCATATGGAATAATATTTTCTTCCATACTCTGTAGTATGTAAGTAATATTATTTCGTTTCAGATTTCGAATTCTAGACTCATTTTGTTAAAGTTTTGGCTTCTATACTCTATGAAATTAGTAGAATATCCTTGATATTTGCGCGTCACCCAATATCTTTTCATGGAAATATTATTCTGAGGATTCTTGATAAGTTTTAACTTTTTCATGCCGGAGTACTATTCACGGGGTTACTATTCTTGAAGTACTATTCATGGGATACTATTCACTCGGTTACTATTCACCTGGGGTACTATTCATGACAAAAATTGATTTCTTTTTGGTCCAAATCATTTTTGATACAATATTATTCTTGAATTTTACTCCACAAAGCAGTATCATGTTGATAATTTGGACGTTATTGAATTCGGGATAAATTAACGTAAATCTTTAAAAATTTATCCTTTGCTTTCTTTTAATAGAATTTTTATATCATTGTCATCATCCTCATGCTTATATTATGATGAAAGTCATCTGTGGCCCGTAGTTCATAGATGGACATGGTATGATTATGACCAGGGATTATTCGGTATAATCATGACCATAATGTTACAAATGATGTGGTAAAAGTCCTCATTGGCTCGTAGTGCATTGATGGACAGTTGTTGGCATGATCATGACCATTGATGAAAACATGAATATCCTTGGCCCGTAGTGCATGGATAATTCGTGGTCGTGATACTAATGAATATCCTTGGCCGTAGTGCAGGGATGATTCGATGATGTGGATTATTTTTTAAGCTGAGTCTCAGCGATAAAATTGATGATAAACTTTTTAAATCATAGAAGATAGTAGATATCATGCTCTACTTGACTCTTCTAATGGATTGCTTGTTCCATTGCAGTTAAACTTGATGTCTATTGTATTTTATCAGTTTAACACTGTTGAAGGCTAATGATAAATTATTCTGCATTGTCTTAGTCATAATATATCTTACTGGGCTAGTTGAGCTCACCCTATGATTTCATTGTTCTCTTTAGGAAATGAGAATATAGTTGGGACTAGTCGGGGAACGGAGTGACGGTCCAGATATTTGCAATAGTAGTCCTCACTATTTTGTGAAATAGTGTGAAAATAAATGTAATAATATTGAATTTGAGTTTGGATATTGTCTAGAAGAAAATATTCGTGTTGAAACTCCCGGCTTATGTTTTGTCGTACTTTACACTACAATTGTATAATTAAGTTGTATTTGAATTCTGTACCATGTATTTGGCGACTCAGAATGGGTGATGTATACCTATTTTAGGGGCGTCACAACAGTTAACAAAGGGACTGGCACTGAAGCGCCGGCCCTATAAAATTGATAGTGAAAAGCCTTTAAAAGTGTAAAGGTTGGGGGTAACATACTACAAGTCCAATACATCAAACAAGCAAAATCATAAACAGATCTAGATCTATGGCTTCTGACATTCAGTTGTCAGGCCATAAATCAAGGGTTCTTGACAATTTTGGAAAACTTAATTTTTGAGCATTTTGATCATAGATCACTAAATAACATCTTATAACACATGATAAAACACAAAAATATAACATCTAACATAGCATACAAGATTAGATATTTGGTTTAGGGTTTATACCTTACTTTGATCTAACTTGAATCTTGGGTTCCTTAACTGATAATGAGGTGTTAGAGACTTAGATAGGGACTAAATTACTTATCAAATTAGTGGGTTTAGAGAGAGAGAGAGGCTTGGTTGAGTGTAAGATCACAAATGGTTGTGGGGCTTGTTTGTGAATTTTCTCTTTCTTTAATCACTCATTTTTTGATGCATTGAATATATGTTATGCAAGGTGGCACTTGATGGCTGAGATTGATGAGATGTTTGGCACATGGGATATCTTAGGGTTGGTAACTAACCAATATCTTGGCATGATCTACACTCTAACACATTAAAGAATGTAAAAAGGGCATTATAGACAATTGGCTTATAATTTTAATGGCATTCTAGTAATCTTAACCCAACCTTTAGGTTTTAACCCTTAGCTTTTTAAAATTAATTTTTAGGATTTTATAATTAGGGTTTAAAATGGAAAATCAAGCTTTCTAATTTAGAAATTAGGGTTTAATAATTGTATTAGAGTTTCCTAATTACTTTAGGCTTACAAGTTAGGATTAAGATTTACTAATTAACATTAGGGGTTGTAAATTAGGATTAAGATTTCCTAATTAACATTAAAATTTCTAAATTAATAATTATGGTTTCCCTAATTTAACATTAAGATTTTCTATTTAGGTTTACTATCACTATCACATTTCCTTAATCATATAAACACAATTACTAATCATTCTTAAATTCCTATTTGAATTTCAAACTAGGGTTTAGCAAATTAATGCTAGGGTTTTTCTAAGGCTATGCTAAAACTGATCAGCAATTAACATTACACACATACAATACATACTTAGAATATTGAAATACAATTAATATATTATTATTATTCAAATTCCTTATTCAAAATCCATATTAGGGTTTTGAACCATAACCGACTTCACTTTCATTCTTGGTCAACTTAAAAATTTTAAATTGACTAACCTGCTAAATCCATATCGCATAAATTTCAAAATATTATTCATGATACCAATATTAATAAAATAAAATAATAATAATAAAAATTTATTCGTAAAAATACAGATATAATTATTTGAAAAGTCCCGGTCTTTACAGCTAAAAGTTAAGAAATACAAAAATAAGCAAGATCCGACTAAAACCAAACAGTTACGAAATTCAAGGGTCAAAATGAGATACTTTTGCTTTATTTATTCACATACGGAGGCTTTTCGTTCTTTTTCCCATTTTTCACTTTTTATTTTCTCATGGTTGTGCAATGTATAGTCCTCATAGGCTTTTTAATGCTATCCCTTAGAGGCGCTAGGTGTAGAGACATCCCCTCGGGCATACTTACTCAAGTAACAAAGGCCACAGAACTAAACTAGCCACGGTATTTATTCATACTTTCTTTTTCTTTTTCTTTTTTATATATTTATAACTTATATATCCCAAACTTTCCCCCAAACTTAGGTTCCTGTTTAATCTTAGCCATCACTACCTATTATGACTTTCTTTCATTCAAACTAGCATTATCCTTAAGAGTTCCATTATGTATCCATTTAAACTCAATCAATCAACATGGTCGTTTTTTTAATGTGTTATCCTCATTATATCAGTTTCAAACAGATAAAGATTTAATTCATGAAAAGAAATCACATCAAAGCCTAATCAATAATATGCTTGTCTACGTAATTCCAATCTCATCATTGGCCAAAACAGACTTTTGCCCATCTAATAGCTGGGAATCATGCAAATATGAACTAAATGCAATATAAAAACAGTAAACTAACTAATATTTTTGAGATTTTTCATTTTTTTTATAACTCATAAGAACAGAAATAGGAAACAAAATTATTTATATTACTAACTACATAAAACATAACTATACTACTAACAATGCAACTACATGAATGCAAACATACTGAAATGACTAAATACAAAACTAACACATTCAAACTAATATATGACATAAAAACTAAACTAAAACTTAAACAAATAACTATACTCTCCCAAACTTAACACTTACAATGTCCTCGTTGTAAAAATATTGTATTAAAGGAAAAGAGGACTTCCCTGTATCATTCTAAGCATGTTTATATGACCACCAACAAGGTTAAACAACTTTCAATATACATGCTTACATGTAATCATATGACTAACATGGTTTATAACTTGAAATCTTACTTTAAGACATGTATATTTTATAGTATGTCTATCTAGTAGTGTGCACGTACCCATCATGCCTAGAGGCATAAAAGTCCTATCATGTTTGCACATATAGGCCATGTTTAAAGACCCAAAAGTTACTAGTATGTCATCCTACAAGTTCAGAAGTTTAGACAACACAATGCTCATGAATAATGTTTTCAAAACATCTAAGTTTCTTTTCAAAACAGATACTAAGTCATGCTAATGCTTTTCTATTATGAGCAAGGAAATCTTATATGTCATGTATAATATCATGCATTTTCATGTTACATCACTTAGAATAACATATTCCATCGTCGGGAGCACTATACTTGCGTATGTGCTCGTTCAACGCCTTCCGATCACCTCCGAATACGTAATAGTAACAAAGATGACTATTTTGACCCTTCCTAACGACCTCAAATTGAATAACTTAAAGAACAAAAGTTGTAGGTCTATTCGTTCGCATTTCAGATCATCTTGCATCACCTCAATCGGAGTTCGTATGAAAACGTTATGACTAATTTACTACAGCAGATCACAGCAGTGCACCAGACAGTAGGGTTTTGGTGATTCTGAGGACGGAATCCTTATAAGGAGGGAAGGTTGTGACAACCCGAATTTTAAAAAATTAGTAAAATAAAAATTTAATATATAAAATTCCTATTATGATATGAGAGAGTAATGTGTGTTATATATAAATGTAATATGTTAATATGTTACGATTGTGAGATCGTAAATAATTAAAATATTTATCAAGTAAAATAAGTATTTTAGTTGAAATATTTATGGATTAAAATAAATATTCAATGGAAATTATTATGGAATAATTTATTTAACAATGATGATATTAAATAAATTGATGATAAATAATTTTACAATTTGTGCATATTTATTACGTTAATGTGTTGGTGATTTTCTAATTTAATTAAGTAATTAAATTAGAGGATTAATGATTGTTAAATAAAATTATAATTATATTGGCTAAATAGAAGCTATAATTTTATTAGTAAGGTTTAATTGGATTTATTAATGAATTGAGATTAATTCAATTCAAATAGTTAATGGGTGTGACAAAGGTATCATATGATAAAAAGGATTGTTAAAAAAAAATTAAAAAGGATATTTTGGGTGCTAGCCAAACATGGCTTAGTGACCCTTTGTTATTGTAATTGATGAGGCCATAATGTATACGCATTATGTTTATATCAGTTATATGAAGGTTACATCTTTAATTCCTAAAGCCTAAGAATAAAGAAAACAGAGTGTTGGAGAAGAGAGTTAGAGAGCTTTGAGAGAAATTGAGAGTTCTGAAAAAATTGAAGAAGAGGAATTGGAGAATCAAAGAAGGAAGAAACAAGAAAATTATTCAAGCTTTATAGAAAATCAAAGGTAATAATCTAGCCTAAACCTCTAGTTTTTAGATTCTTGAGTTTTATTGATATCATGAAAGTATGAATTGATGAAGAAATCAATTAGGGTTATGTCAAGTGTTGAATAATCTGATATTTTCATTCATATGTGAAATTTGAGTAACACAAATTCAAGTTTAGAATAATCAAATTCATGAAAATAGGTTGAATGATGAAGAATTTGAGTTTTGTTATTTTTATGTATTTTGGGGTCGTTACATACATCTTATTAACTTTCATCATAACTTGTATATCATCTTATTATTTTCTTGCAATCTACAAGAACATTCTACGTTGTACAGATTCATTGCGCTCTTACTCCATGATACGAATCATCATCTTACGATCCATCGCATACCAAAGATAAACTTCAACCTACACAAGAAAGTGGAAGACTAAATTCTAAGTTCCATTATTTGCTTGGCCTTCTTTGACTTGTCTTCAACATGATCTATGCATTTAGAAGCCCTTAACCACGTGTCTTCAGCTATCGGCTACTCTACTGACTCTTTTCTCAAGTCATCCTACGCAATCTCGTTCCCAGCTAATAACTATCCTCTTAAATATTCTGACCGAGCTAATATCCGCTCTACATCTGTAAGTCATGTGGTAAGGTCTTAAATTGCGACATCTTTTTGTACTAATGTGGCTTGTTGCTCTATGGCTTGACCCTCTAACTCCTCGACCTTATTTTATATCTCTATGTTATGATCATACATTTCATCAAAGGAATCCTCCTCCTCTTACTCATCCTCATCTCCTCAAATTCATCCTCAAAATCAAACTCAAGCTCATACTCAAGTCCTACAACTAAAATCAATGGTATGGCTTTCCCCATACTAACTATTCCCATATTATATGAATGCCTCAGGGCCCTTACTCCCTATCCTCTTGGGTCCTCCTTCAACAGTCATCTTGACAACAAAGTTTTTTTTACTATTCATGCCACTCATACTACGCGGTATTCGTGAGCACATAAGTTTATTAACACACAAACACATAAAGTCTTTTAACATTTTATTTTTAATGAATTTCCTTAATTCATTTCTTAGGACTCAATAAGAGTTTATCACATTTATGTTTTTGATCTCCTATAAGGTTACTCCCTAAGGTTTTCCCCACCTAAGGTTCATAACCTAATAGCTTTGATACCAATATGTGACACCCCAAATTCGGGTACTTCAATCCCACAGATCTGGTGTTCAATATTCCATAAAAATTACATTTATCTACCCATAAACAAAGGATATAAATAAATCTCACAAGCATAATAGACAATCCTCCCATTAAAGGGTTCCATAATCTCAAATAAATCCCAGGTCATCTAACCTTTATTAATACATCATCAGTGGATCAAATAAGCATAAGCATAAACAAGTCTATTACATAAGCTTAAATAAATAAACAGTAAACTAAACACCATCTATTCAAGTATCTTTCCCTTGTCCTTGCTTGTAGAAAGCTCTTCAAACTTCTTGATCTCATCTGCATTGTTTTATACAAGAGTGAGCAAACAATTGCCCACAAGAAGAATAGTTTCCAATAATAGTCTATAAATGACAATCGACTAAGCTTTAGTTGGTAATATATTCTTAGCAGAAGCAATAAGCTTTAATTCAAGAGCTATGAGTTCAAAGGAATAATGAACTTTTAAGTCAAATAACAGATATCAATATCAAAGGAATACACCGAGGGTTATAAGACCACGAACTATGTTCTAGGTTGTCAGGTATTTCTACTTTTAACCTTTAACAATCTAAAAGACTATAATCATTATCTATGTCCTAGGTTAACAGATGTTTCTCCTGTAACCTTTATTAGTCTAAATGACTATGTGGACCACCATCTCGTAATCCAGGTTTTCAGCCCTTTGTACTATGTATTGCGCAAACATTTTAATGTTATTGCGTAGCTCCAAAATAATCCCTTGATATAAGGTTGTTCATCTCAGCTTAGATCATTAGGTTCCGTACCAAAGGAAGTTTGGTTTGGAATTAACTTCAAAGGAATTCTAGATCTTTAGAACGCTCATCAACCAAGTACTGGTTGAATCAAATAGGGATCAACAACTACTCAAGAGTTCGATTACAATATCATCATGAACAAAGTAAATCAACAAAGTCTCAATGGGTTATAAATGAACAAATGTTAATCATCCAGTACATACTTTCAAAACTGTAAAGGTACATAAGCAAACGAAAGGAAGTTTGGTTTAGATTGACTTCAAGGATAATTTAGTTTATAGAGAATTCATCAACTAAGGATTAGCTGAATCAATAGAAGGATTGCTAGTCAACTATAAGTTCGGTAGAACAATGTATGATTCTACAATGACATTGGTGATCAAAGATCAAACAACAATTATTCATAGCTAAACAAACACTTTTCAATAAGATAATGTTTACAATAAAATTACAGACTTTGAATAACCAAAGCAATCTTGCTTGGAATGAGTAAGTAATGATTAATTAACTTGTTCAACAATAAATTAAAGTTAAAAAACTTGCATCACAATAACAACTTAGGGATAGGAACTTGCGTAAAGAATGATTAGAGTTAGAGAACTTCCTCAGTTGTATAATATATTTTTTTTTTGCTAAATTTGTTTGTATATAAAAAAAGCAAAAGCTAAAGATATTACAGCGGAGATCATAACATAACCCTCTTCTCCCGAGAGGATTATAGCACCTAGAAACTAGGAAAAAACCAATTGCCTAACCCAATATTAATCGCCCTCCAACCTGAGGTTAAGCAAAAAGACAATGAACAAAAAAACATTTAGCTATAAAACTAAATATTTAGCTACAAAGTAAACCCCACGCGTGGCATCAAAATACTTATTCCCCACGTGGGAGGCGGCAAAGGTGGCACCAAACAATGCAAAACAAATATGAGAAAGAAGGCCCCCATTACCGCTTTCAAAACTCCTGCAGAACAACGACCCACAAAGACTCCCAAAACTCGCCAAAATCAGCCGGAAATCTCATCGACAACCCTTTCATATGGCCAAGCACAAAACATACCCAAGCTAAAGAATTTGAATAAATCAACGAACAAGGATTAATAGAAATCAAAATGACAGCAACCAAGTACCATCAAAATGAAATAGAAGCCAAATCTGAACATTACCAGCAGAACGAACCAAAGAAGAAAGCCAGATTGTTAGATTCAAACCAAATCAGAATAACGACAATAGATAACAAGATCAAGGAGCATGGCTACGTAGAACCTAAACCAGCCCAGCCGAGCCCAAAACCACGTGCTGCTACAATAGCAGAACCACATGGGTGTTACCAACCAGCCCAATAACAAACCAGTTGTATAAGTCAAGGAGGTTTATTTTCGATTTGCCGCATTACAATTCTCTCGGTGGAAACCTTTAAGCAAGATTTGAGTGCTAGAAAGGAGAAAGTAGCTAAAGCATCTATTTTAGAAATATTAGCTATATCCATTAAAACTGCAGTTTTGTCAAAGTGAACTCTTTTTTCCGAACCTGATCCTGGGGAATTAACTTTCCGCCTTGATGATGGTACATCTGGTGAGATTGCCGTCATACCCTTCCCACTGCGATCAATATTCCCTGGACTACCAGGCTGTAATCTAATATTAAAGTCCAGGGGGAAAACTGTACTAGTGGAAGCCAGTGAATCCCCAAGAAGGTGTTCATTTTGCTTTACCTTGCAAGATTGAACATCATTACAGTGTTCTGGGGGCAGGGTAGGAGAAGAGGGGCAAGATGATGGTTCCTCATTTCGTTTCTCCACCTTTTTCCAAAAAGACTTGCGTTTCCCAGGATTTTGTACCATAGCTCGAGGCTTAGATTTGCAGGAAGCATCAGAATGACCATAGGTCTTTTTAATGCAAGCATTTCCAAGGCTGCCAAGGGATTTCCACCTTGATTTCATGAGGATCATAATTTTCAATTTGAATTCTAAAAGAACTTGGAACAATTGTGATTGCCTCAATTTCCACGCATACTCTAGCAAATGCAAGTTTGTTACCCGTCCTAGTATGCTCATCAAGGAACAAAGGTTTACCAAAATGACTAGCAAGGTAAGCAAAACCATCATCATGCCAAAGGGCAAGAGGGACATTATGGAAGTTGATCCAAATAGGAATAGTAGTAGGATCAGATTTAACCAATTCCATACCAGGATGCCATCGATGAAGGATCAAGAGGGATTTGCCAAAAAAAATAGGACCAAAGTTGAGAATACCGAGCATAGCAGCCTCTTGCTTAAAATTGAAAATGAAGAGACCATTTCCTTTAAAAAACACCTTTTCAATTCGGTCACCCCAAATGTTTTTTGCCCAGAAAGAAGCATAGTGTATAAATTTCTTACAACCAATAAAAGAACCCACAAGGGAGTATAATAGATTCAAGACTAGCATAACATAAAAGTAGGGTTAGGAGACTTGCATAAGTATAACAAAATATCATTTAAAAGAAAACCTTGCTGAATAATAAAGTAGCAAAGGTTAAGGAACTTGCCTCGTGCGTAAGCTATAAAATTACAATTCACATTCTCCAATTATCCTACATATATATCATTTATAATCACAATTTCAATTAGCCACAACGCCACAAAATTGCTTAGTTACACATCTGTCTTACATTCTTTAACTTTAGGTTTAATCATACTAATCACATAGCACAACTAAAATATTTGAGGTCGTAGCTTTTAAATCAGATTTCCAATTCTTATCAACATCAAATCTCAATTATTAACAATTAGTTATGTCACAACCTTACAATCATCAAACTTGACTTATAATGTGATTATAATATGGTTTAACAACATATAATATAATTAACGTCTTTTTATATTCATTAGATTAGGTTATAATTACATTTTTTGGACTTGGACAATTAAAAATATCATTTTTGGGTAATTCTGCTAAGTGGCGTTGAAGCTCCACCATTTGAATCGAATCAAGTCCAGAATGCGGCTAATACCTATGACTCTACCATTTAAACTAAGATTGGCGATGCAAATGATCGGTGGTACTGACTTGAAATTTAGGCTTAAGTCCGTCAATGACTGCATTTCGGTTTTAAGCCTAAATGTGGCGCTGCAACATTAGGTGATAGTTCCAGAATCTGAAGTTTGCAAAAAAACACAGAACATGGCCAAAACTTCCAATTTCTTTGTTCATACATTAATTTAAGCATACCTAGATACTATAATTCATATATGATCATTACCCAACCTTTCTAGCATGATTTTAACAACTTAGACAACTTGAACAACCAAATTAAAACCCATAAATTCACTATTTTTGTAAAAACTCCATTTTTATACATCCTTAACGAAATCAACTACCACGAACTTGATTTTTTAACCAAATCAGTCCATACAAGTTTCGTTCTTTTCATTTCTAGATGTATAAACATAATCAATCATCAATTTATCGTTTAACATAAAATTTAAGCATCAATTTTTTATACATATAAGCCATATTCTTATGTTCTTACTCTGTAAACTACAAAATTCTAATAAAACACAATTACATGGATTTGATTATTTTAAATCACATACAAATCATATAAAAACAGATTATGGATATTAATAGACATCTATAATCAATTTCCTAACAAATCAACCATGAAACTCCACTATAGAGAACTTAAAATGTCTTTTTATGGAGAAACTCAAGAACACAAGAATCAAGAATAAAGTGAGATTATTACCTTTAATCCTTGTTTAAATTGTTGGAAGATGATAGCAAACTCCTCTTTTAATTCTCTAGATCTTCTTCTTCAATCTTAATTTCTCTCAAGTTTTCTCTCTTTTTCTCCTCGACTTAGCAAATGAGTCTTATGAACTAAACTAACAATATTATACGTAAAACATAATTGGCATATACGTGGGTATCAGTTGAGCACATCCTAGCTCAACTGATCCCATGTTCTTAAGGCCATGTTTGGTAAATCATAAAATCTCCTTTTAATTCATTTTAATTAACTAACTTATTATATAGTTTATTCGTCACACTTTAATTAATCAAATAATAATATTTAAACTCAATTAATTTAAAGCCAATATTACTCATTGAATCAAATTAACACATAATTAAATTTCTTATTCATTAATTATAACAAATCATTAAATCTCTAATTAATTAGAACAATATTATAATTATTTAACAACTCATTTAATTTAATTATCTCAATTAAATTCAAACTTTGAACTATAAAATTATTCCACATTAATTTAATTAATATATAATACTTAATCAATTAATCCACAACAATTCCATCAAATATTTATTTATTACAATAAATAAAATCAACAAATATTTATTTAATTCAATAAATAATTAAAAATTTAAATATAAAATCTCGTTCGTTATAGAATATCTAATAATATTTCAGTTATGGCAAACAAAGTTTTCGCCTGCGAACTTAAAACCCTAAGGGTTAGGAAAATTGAATTTTTGGCTTGATCATTTGAATGCGGTTGACTAATGTTTATCTGCTTTGTTATTTACAGGCGTCGGGTTGCATCTGGTTTTCTTTGAAGTTTTGTTGCATGACTACTCAAAAAGTGCTTTGTTTTAATATAATTTTTATGTGAGAATGACTTGGGGGTCCTCTCACTAAAGTTGTTTGTGTTCTTGTTGCTATTGCTAGTGCCTTTTCTTTCTCTTGAATGTTTCGTGTTCTTTGGGGATGTTTTGTACTGGTTTCTCTTGTTAGGGTTATTTTCTCTACAACTCTTTGTAAAAAGCTTCATTTTATTTGTGGGCTTTGGCCTTGTAATCCTTTATAGTCATGACATCATAGGGTATGTCCTATGATGTCTATGCTATATTCTGATTGGGGCATCCCCATGATATTTGTTCTTATTTCTTTTTTTAATACAGTTTAAATTTAGCAAAAAAAAAAGTGAAATCTAAGAACAAAATGATTAAGTGTAATACAAATTGTTATTATATGTGAGGAATACGAGTATAATACTAGTTATTATGTGAGTATAATACGAAGATTAATATGACATATAATACAAATACCATACGAAGAGAATACGAGAATTATACGGTGAGAATACAAATAAATTTTAATGGACTTTAGCTATTGGACCTAGACTTTGTCAAGCCCAATTGAACAATGAATGAGGCCCAATGATAAAATTATATCAAGGCCCAATTTTAAATTAAATCAAGCCCAAAGTTAGGCCCTGTATGAATTAATTCTAAGCCCGAACCAAGAACCGAACCCATGGGTCGAATCGATAGGTCAACGGGTGGGTAAAACCCGTGGGGCAACCCATAAGGGTCCCCCATAGGGCACATGGCCGGCCAACGTGGTGGCCAAGTTGCTGGTTAGCTTCCTTAGGAAGCTTTGAAGAGGAGGTGTGAATAGTAAGGAGGTGGCCAAATGACCAAAATGGCCTCCATTTGTAAATTCTATAAATAGAAGCTTAAGTGTTCATTAATTGTTTTACCAACATTGAGAACCTATATTGAGAGAGATATAAGAACATTAACAAGCAATCCAAGAAGAAATAAAGCTAACTATTCAAGCTTAAGTCAAGCACAGGAGGAATGCTAACGTATAAACACGTAAATCCTAACTTTTGATTATTTTCTATCAAGTTTTTATAGAAAAGTAGTCATTGGTGGAGCATGTCTCTTCCGGAGTAATAAGGATGGCTATTAGTGAACAAAAACGTTAATAATCCATGTCTAAGTGAAAATCATAATCGACTAATTAAGCATTAATCGAAGAAAACACATAAAACTTAGAACGGTTGTTGATGGACAAATTAAAAACTATCGTGTATAAGTTAAATAAAAATTGCTTGGTTAGGATATAGATGACTAACCAATAGATTTCTTTCATTTCGATTGACGTAAAAATCTAGAGTAACGAAGTTCTAGCAAAATTTACGGGAAAAGACGTTAATCATCGAAATCATAGTTAACTAAGATTTTCATAACGATATCAAAACTCGCTATGTAGCTTAGAAACCAAGGTTTTTGGTGGCGTATCGAAGAACTATGTATTTAACAGTCGTTGACTCAAGAATGGTCGAATTCAGACTTAAAACGAAGAAACGAGCGAAGAACGCTCACGAACATTTAACGAACGCGTAATGAAAATTTAAACAATGAATTTATCGTTAACGGATTCAAAATTTTATTATGTTTGGATGAAATCGTAGTACTTGAGATATGTGAGATAATGGCTTTTAAATGAGCCAATTCTGAGTTATAATGATCACGTTACGAGTTCGAGAATAAATCATAATAAAAAACTTTAAAAAAATTCAAAGGCTCAGGGCAACATCGCAAATGCGGCCAGCAACCTCAAGCCTAAGAAGTTGGTGCCACAAAGGCCTACTCGTAATTACTATCGCTAACTTGCATACTGCAAATAAGTCGGCTAACAAAGGGACTAGCCATTGCAGTACTTGAATTCTATAAATTTGATAGTGAAGAGCCTTTATAAGTGTAAAGGTTGGGGGATGCCTAAGAGATGATTATTATTCAAACCTTAAGTAACTTCATGAGGGGGATTAAAACCTCAACTTTAACAATTAAAAGTTGAGTTATGGTTAGGGAAACGTGAACACAAAGTACATTAATTATCGATCGTATTCGAGTTGAACATATGTTTTAGGGTTACCTTGATTGTAATACATAAAACATTGAACACAGATAATGGTATACGAGGATAAAACTTATGTAATTCCTGTAACAATCCAGAATTTTTAATTATAATTTCAAATATTTATTGAATTAAATAAATATTCTAGTTGATGTGTTTATTGTTAAATATTTATTTAATTTGATTATTTATTTGTTCAATAAATAATTCATGAGTTGTGAGAATTAACTTAATTAAGGTAATATGTTAATTAAGTTGATAATTGGTAATTTGGTATTTTGAAGTTAATTAAAATAAAACAGGGATGAATTAATTATTATGAGATAATATTCTAATTTAATTTAATAATTAAATTAGAGATTTAATAAGGATTAAATGAATTTTTGTAATGTTTTAATTTAATTTAGTAATGAAAGTAATGTACTAATTTATTAAATAAAATTATAAGGAAATTATAATTTTGTGACAAATGTGATTATGTGATAAATTGATTTAATAAGTTGTTATTAGTTTTAATTTAATTAAATTTGAATAGGGGAATTTAATTAAATAAGGTGGGACAATAAACTATATTATAAATGAGTTATGAAAATAAATTAAAAGAGTTTTAATTTAGTGTTGCCGAATAAGGCTTAAGGAATATTAAGTCTTTATTTTAAATTAGTTTTGCCAAACAAAGCCTTATGGCTTTTGAAATTTTAATTGAAAAAATTATTTTGAAATTTTTAACTGATAACTTATGTTTAAATTTTGTAACTGATGGAAATTGAATTATAAGCATTATGTCTGTCAATTTTATTTTCATGAATAAGTGTCCATTTTATTTGGCTTACACTTGGACTAAGAAGAAGAGAATACAGAGAAGAAGAGAGTTTGAGAGAAGAGAGAAGTTTTGTGAATCAAGAAGTAGATAGAGAATTATCCATGAAATTCTGTCATCTAACAAGGTTTAAACAAGGAATTGAAGGTATATAATTTGGGTTATACTTTTAGTTGTGTGTTCTTGAGTTTTCATGAATAGTTTATTTTAATTTTCTGTAATTGGTTAATTGTTGAAGTAGTGGATTATATATGTTAATAGGTAGTTTATAATCTGTTATATGTGGTTTGTAAATGGTTTCGGAGGTATTTAATTCATGAAATCATATTTAACAAAAAGAAAGGTGATTTTGATATAATAAGTATAAAAAGGCTTATTTTAGAGTTAAAATCAGTGAATTGATCATACTAGAATCTGCAAATTGAAAGTGGTTATTGCTAATACATTAAGAAATAAAAAGAATGCAGTTTAAATGAACTGATTTGGTGGAGAAATTAAGTCATAGTGATTGAATTCGTTTAAACACATAAAAATTTGAGTTTTAAACATGAACATGGTTTTAATTCTTTTGGTTTGATTGTTTTAGTTGTTTTGTTGTCTTAAATCAGTGTATATATAGTGGGTAATGTTTATATGAAGCTTACATGATTTGGGTGTGTTTAATTTGCTACTTAAATGATGAAATTCGTGTGATTTGGGTTTGAACAGCAAAGAAAGCAGATCTGCGAAGTTTCGTCGCATACCAAACAGAAATTTGTCTTTGGTGTCAAAGGAAAAATTCGCAGTGCGATTCTTCTAGTTTGGAATAGAGACAGTGATGTCTTTGTTGATTGTTCAGTCTTTAAAACCCAATATAACCTAGTCTAATGGAAATGATAATGTGGTGAACATGTAACAAAGGCTATGTAACAGATTGTCATCATGTAATTGATAACTCCAAATTTGTAAAATTATCAAGTTGTGAAAACTTCATGCTATTATTTGATAAAGTCTAGAGATGATGATTAAGTGTTGTAATGTTAAGACTAGTGATTTCAAAATTTTGTATGGAACTAGTAGTTGGAATTTGTACTAAGATAATGAGTTCAACTAAAATGTGATCTAACTTGCAAGGTTGATATTGGTATACCTAATAGATGTTATGATTCTAATGGTATGTGTAGGACTTGTGGTACGTGAGTAGTGATTGTTTAACCTACGCACGAGGCAAGTTCTCTAACTCTACTTTTACGATTATGCAGTGCTTAAACCTTATTATTGACAATTGAGCCAATTTCTTTACCATATCTTGTTTACAATTGAGCAAGTTCCTAATCCTACTTATATAACATGATTTATGTTCATGCAAGTTATTTAACCTAACTCTTAAATTGAGAAGGTTTCTTATCTTTAACTCATTCTTATTATGCCAATTCCTAAATTATATTATTCTTATGTTGAACAAGTTTTATTCCTCAACTTGTTATTAATTATGCAAGTTCATTAATTCAATTCTTCTATTGATCAAGATTATAACCTTAGCTTATTGGTGTTCAAGCAAGGTTTGTTATGATATCCGATGCCTATGCTTTCTAGTTTATTTCTAAAGCATGACTTCGATGTATAATGTTGATTCATTTATGATTCATGACTAATCTATATTATTTTGTGATCGAACACTTGAAACGATATCAAACTTTATTGATTCAACTAATTTTTAGTTGATGTTCGTTGAAACCTATCCAAACCAAACTTTCTTTGGTGCGGACTCATATGTTAAAACTGAGATGAACAACCCTATTACAGGGGATTAATTACGTGAAGCGTTTAGATGTTTGTGCATAATACATGGTACGAAGGGCCGATCACCCTAAGTACGGAGAGTCCCTACAGTCTTATGACTGTTTAGGTTTAAGTTTAAGTTCATGATCTTGTGACCCTCAGATAAATTTAAAATTCTGATTTCAGTTCTTGATTATCAATGATAGAAAATTTTATTCAGTTTAATTGAGCTTATTCATTGGCAGTTACTATATTATTATTCATTGCCATTTCAAGTGAGCATTTGTTTTGCTCACTCTTGCATATATAACCATTGCAGCTAAAGTTGAGAAGGTTGATAAACCTACCACTAGCAAAGGGAAAGGAAAAATGAACAAGTGTTGAAGACTTGTACATTTATTAACTTTTATATTGTCAGACTTTGTTTTTAATTATGAGATGTAATTATTAACTTTTCCGCATTTGATGAATGTTTAAGGTTAGATAACCTGGGAGATTTATTGATTAAGTTATGTAACCCTTTAATGGGAAGGTTTATTGTTTAAATTTTATTATATTTGGGTAGTTAGAAATGAATGAATGGAAAGTGAACACCAAATCTTGTGGGAATGAAGTACCTAGATTTGGGGGTGTCACAAGTTGGTATCAAAGCTTTAGGTTTATGCCTCCAAAATAGGTATACATCACCCATCTTGAGTCGCCAAATATATGGTACATAATTCAAATATAAACTTAATTTATACAACTGTTAAGTGTCACGCAGAATACGACAAAACATAAGCTGTGAGTTTTAATACAAATATTATCTCCTAGACAATATCCAAACTCAAATTCAATCCTCATTACATTTATTATCACACTAAATAGTGAGGACAACTAAAACAACCATCTCGGACCGTTACTCTATTCCTCGACTAGTCCCGGCTACATTCTCATTTCCTAAAGAGAATAATGAAAGTAAAAGGGTCGGCTTAACTAGCCCAGTAAGAAATATTATGTCTAAGATAATGCAGAATAAATTATCGTTAGCCTTCAACAGTGTTAAACTGATAAAATATAATAAACATCTTGACTGTAACGGAACAAATAATTCATTAGAAGAGTCAAGTAGAGCATGATATCTACTATCTTTTATGATTTAAAAAGTTTATCATCAATTTTATCGCTGAGACTCAACTTAATAAATAATCAACATCATCGAATCATCTCTGCACTACGGCCAAGGATATTCATTAGTATCACGACCACGAATTATCCATGCACTACGGGCCAAGGATATTCGTCTTTTCACCAATGGTCATGATCATGCCAACAAATGTTCATCAATGCACTACGAGCCAATGAGGACTTTTACCACATCATTTGTAACATTATGGTCATGATTATACCGAATAATCCCTAGTTATAATCATACCAATCAACAGTCCATCTATGCACTACGGGCCAAAGATGACTTTCATAACAATATTAGCATGAGGATGATGACAATGATATAAGAATTCAATTAAATGAAAGTAAAGGATAAATTTTAAAGATTTATAATTTAATTTATCCAAATTGTCAACATGGTACTGCTTTGTGGAGTAAAATTCAAGAATAATATTGTATCAAAAATCATTTGGACCGAAAAAAAATTAATTTTTGTCATGAATAGTACCCCGGGTGAATACTAACTGAGTGAATAGTACCCCATGAATAGTACTTTTTGGGAATAGTATCTCGTGAATAGTACTCCGGCAAGAAAAAGTTAAAACTTATCAATAATGCTGAAAAGGGGTCCTCAAAGATATCCAATCAATCTTAACAAGATTTCTTTGGAAAGGAGCAACTCTTGACAAGTATGGTGCAAAGGTTGCTTGGTCCACTATTTCACTTCCCCTCTCTGAGGGTGGTCTCGGCATCAAAAATCTGGTGGAATGGAATTCTGCACTTATTCTCCATCACTTGGTTCGCATTATTCAACCTCATTCCAATTCTCTCTGGGCTAATTGGATCAAAGCAACCACATTAAAACATACATCCTTTTGGCTAGTTCGCAATACAGCAACATGTTCATGGGTCTGGAAACAAGTTCTGAAGCTTTGGCCACTTCCTCTTCAACACCTACACTATCGTGTTGGTAATGGGTAGGATACAAGCCTATGGTTTGACCCATGGTTAAATGACTCAGCTATCAATCCTTCCCAATATTTTATGTCTTCTTCTAGGTTTCAACGATCTGCTACTGTTAGCCACCTTATCAGCAACAACACCTGGGTCCTGCCTCAAGGCAATTACCATGATATGATCATCTTGAGGAAAACCTAGCTCTCCTTCCCCCTCCTTCTCAGCAAATGGATAGGATACTTTGGGACTCTTGGGATACGAAGAATATAAAAGCTAACCAGTTATGGGAATCAATTCGCACAAGGCAGTAGTCGGTTTCTTGGAGCTTCATTGTCTGGAATAAATGCCATGTCCCAAGTTACTCTTTCATTTTGTGGCTTGGCATTCTCAAAAAGCTCCCCACCAATGACAGAACAGTCAGATTCTCTAACAGATCCTGGAACTGTCCCCTTTGCAACCTTCAACTCGAGACCTTTGATCATTTGTTCTTCAACTATGTCTTCTCCAAATCGGTTCTTCTGAAGGCTATAATCCTTGGAAATTGGAATGTTTTTCCATATCGTGGGATGACATTATGGACTTCCTCACTACTTTTCAAGGTTCTAATATGTCACGAAATATCCTAAGTTTGACGGTGGCAGTCTGTTTTTACAAAATTTGGGAGGCAAGGAACAAAAAGCTCCATGATGATCACTTCCTCCCCTCACCAAGATCACAAAGGATGTTATCCACATTATTAAGTCTAGGCTTTCCACTTGCAAATCATTTATCAAAGCCACCAATAACCAATATTTTTGTAATTGGGTTTTTCCTTGTATAGTCCTCTCATCTTTGGGCATGTCCATAGATGACGACGCTATATTCTGGGGTTCTCCCTTGTTCATTGTCTTTTGGTTCTTTTATACAAACAAAATTTAGCAAAAAAAATAATAATAATGCTCAGAATAATATTTTCATGAAAAGATACAGGATGAAGCGCAAATTTCAAGGATATTCTACTAATTTCATGGAGTATAGATGCCAAAACTTAACAAAATGAGTATAGAATTCGGAATATGAAATGAAATAATATTACTTACATACTACAGAGTATGGAAGAAAATATTATTTCTTACGACTATTGAACAAAAATAATATCCCTTACCTTAAAAAGAAGAGTATTCTAACTGGTAGGGAAATATTCTTGAAGAAAACTTGCACTGTTTTCTACACTCAAAGCTTCCTAAAACTCGAAAGAAATACGCTCAATATTATAGAAGAATAATTCTCTGATTCTGGTGTTATTTTAAATTCTAACTAAGCATCCTATTTATAGGAGAATGGAAGGGGTACTGTTAAGAAAAAGAATCACGGACGAAATAATTTGCAATTCATGGATGCAATACGCAAAGTCACGTGAAGTCTGCAATGAAAAAATCCTCAAATCGTCCAAAATTTTAAAATATTAATATAATATTCAAATAAAATATAATATATTCTATTTTTCATAAAAACAAAACTTATAATATATATATTTATATATATATATATATATATATATATATATATATATATATATATACCTTACCTTTCCCACACTCCAACAATTTTCACGGGCACATCACACCCACCACATAATTCATACACACACATTATTCTACACAAACACATTCCCTTCCCCAAGGCATCTTCCCTCACCCCCTTTTCTTCCCACCACACGCCACACACTCTACACACACACATGTCAAATATATATATATATATATATATATATATATATATATATATATATATATATATATATATACATTATAACTTCCTTCCGATTATTTAGAAAAATAAGTAAGTGGGGGTCCAACTAATAAGCCAAACTTTACAACAAATACTTCATAAAAATCTCCTTAATATTTTTAACACATTTATTCATCATTATTATAACTCGCAATATTAACAAACAGATCGTTCCCAAGAAAGAGGGGGCTTTTCGATAATGATTTCTCCCTATTAGCGCGCAATTAGGTGACCAAAACTCTTTCCTCGACAGAACTTTCTAGACATTGTTAATTATGTAAATAATAATATGAATAACTTGTCATCTCAATTATTGATTCAATAATATAAAATATTGTAACAATAATTGAATTAATAACGTGAGATACTATGCAGCAATTACTGTAGCAATAATTGAGTATAACTGAGTGACTTCTCACGTAAGCATCAATAATCAATACCGTGTGCTACTATGCAACCACGCCAGACATCGTATTTTTTACAACCGGTATTTCAACAGCTTAATCAGTAAAACTTTCGTCGTTATTTTCATAAAAAGATATTTCTGTCGTTTTCTAACTCCGACAATAATTCTGTTGTGGGGTCCACCAATGATTGTACCGTCGTACAAATATTCCCTGACCAATCGAATATTTTATAACAACTTGCATACTTTACAAAATTTGTAAATATTACCCACAACTATAACATTATATCAAATTCACTCCATAATATTCAAAAATATATTTAGAAAAAAAAAATTCATCTTTATTCATAAAAGTTGGGGTCTTACAACCTCCCCTCTTTATGAAATTTTGCCCTCGAAATTGGTGTACGTACCTGGTATGACGAAGAGGTGAGGATACCTTGATTTCATTTCAGATTCTAACTCCCAGGTCATTTCCTCAACATCGTGGTTTCTCCACAAAACTTTGACTTGAGGTATAACCTTATAGCGTAGAATATGTTCCTTCTTATCCAAGATTTTAACAGATACCTCTTCATACGTTAAATCTTCCACTATCTCGTCTAGTTCTAACTCAATAATGTGGTTCGGGTCTTCCACGTATTTATGTAACATAGATATATGAAAAACGTTATGAACACGAGATATACTTGGCGGTAAAGTGAGTCTATAGGCAACAGTTCCTACTCGATCGAGGATTTCAAATGGGCCAATGAATTGAGGATTGAGCTTTCCTCTCTTTCCAAATCTTGTAACTCCTTTCCATGGAGTAACACGTAATAACACATGTTCTCCAGCATTGAATTCCACGTCCTTCCGATGAAGATCAGCATAACTCTTTTGTCGATCTTGTGAAGTTTTTATATGTTGCTGGATCATTTGAATCTTTTCCGTTGTCATGTGTACCAATTCTGGTCCCAACAACATTGTTTTACCTACCTCATCCCAACATACTGGAGAACGACACTTACATCCATACAACGCTTCAAATGGAGCTATGCCAATACTTGCTTGATAACTATTGTTATATGAGAATTCCATCGATGGCAAAAAATTGTCCCAACTTCCTTTGAAGTCAAGGACACAGAGTCTTAATAGATCCTCAAGAGTTTGAATAGTCCTCTCTGACTGCCCGTCCATTTGAGGATGATATGCCGAACTAAAACGTAAATCTGTACCCATAGCTTTTTGCAAACTGACCCAAAACCGTGAAGTGAATCTTGGGTCTCGATCATAAACTATGGATATTGGCATACCATGCAGTCTTACAATCTCATTTATGTACATACGAGCAAGATGTTCAAGTGTATAAGTTTCTCGTATAGGTAAAAAATAAGCAAACTTGGTCAATCTATCAATAATTACCCAAATTGCATCTATGCCTTGAGAAACCTTGGGAAGACTAGTAACGAAATCCATGGTAATGTGCTCCCACTTCCATTCGGGAATTTCAAGTTGTTGTAATGGACCTTTTGGCACTTGATGCTCCGCCTTGGCTCGTTAACAAGTTAAACACCTTGAGATAAACTCCGCTATCTCTTTCTTCATATTGCTCCACCAAAATATATGTCGAAGATCACGATACATTTTGATACTCCCAGGATGGATTGCAAACGGTGTGTTGTGCGCCTTTATCATGATCTTGTACTTTAAATCAAGGTCGTTAGGAACACAAAGTCTGGAGTTGACTCGAAGTATTCCTTCTTCATCGATTCTTGCTTCCGAAATAGCACCTTCTTGCACTTTCTTCTTCATACGCATCGCCTCCAGTGTCCGTAGGCTTGAGCAAATTTTAACTTTATCAATTAAAGTCGGTTCTACTCGTATATTTGACATCATCACGTGGGTCCCTGGAGTTTTGAACTCTATCTCCATCCTTTGCAAGTCATACAAAATGGGCCTTTGCGTTGACAATATCAAACTCGTACCCGCATATGATCTTCTACTCAATGTGTTAGCTACTACGTTCGCTTTTCCAGGATGGTATTGAATGGTATGATCGTAATCTTTCAACAGCTCGAGCCAACGTCGTTGTCGCATGTTGAGTTCCTTTTGGGTGAAGAAATATTTGAGGCTTTTATGATCCGTATAGATCTCCACTTTCTCCCCCATACAGGTAATGCCTCCAGATTTTAAGTGCGAAAGCGGCAGCTACCAACTCTAGATCATGAGTAGGATAATTCCTCTCATATTCTTTGAGTTGTCGTGAGGCATAGGCTATGACTTTCCCATGCTTCATGAGAACACATCCTAAACCTTTGCCTGAAGCATCGTTGTATATAACAAATCCCTCCGAACCAGATGGTATTGTCAGAACAGGTGCTGAAATAAGTCTTCTCTTGAGTTCTTGAAAACTCCTCACATTCCTCGCTCCAACTGAATTTTGTATCTTTCCGATTCAGCTGAGTTAATGGAGTAGCGATTCGAGAAAACCCTTTTGTGAATCTCCAATTATAACCAGCTAAGCCGAGAAAGCTATGTACTTCGGTCACTGACTTAGGTTGCTCCCAACTTTGAATTGCTTCAATCTTTGCTGGGTCAATAGATATTCCATGACTTGATATCACGTGCCCAAGGAATGATACTTCCTCAAGCCAGAACTCACACTTCTTCAATTTGGCATAAAGCTTATTTTCATGAAGCTTTTGGAGTATCAGCCTCAAGTGTTGTTCATGATCTTCATGGCTTTTGGAGTAAATGAGGATGTCATCAATAAAGACAACCACAAAATGATCCAAATATTCCTTGAATACTCGGTTCATCATATCCATGAAGGCAGCAGGAGCATTAGTCAATCCAAAAGACATGATTAGGAATTCATAATGCCCGTACCGAGTTCTGAAAGCAGTCTTTGGAATGTCATCAGTTTTAATCTTCAACTAATGATATTTGGAATGAAGATCGATCTTTGAAAAGAATTTGGCACCTTGCAACTGGTTAAACAGGTCATCAATACGAGGTAACAGGTACCTAATTTTGATGGTGACATGATTCAACTCCCGATAATCAATACAAAGTCGCATACTCCCATCTTTCTTCTTTACAAATAGAACAGGAGCACCCCAAGGAGACGTACTAGGAGGAATGAAACTGATGTTTAACAATTTCTGCAGTTGGGTTTTTAACTCCTGAAGTTCAATAGGAGCGATTCGATATGGGGCTTTGGAAATGGGTTTTGTACCGGGTTCAAGGTCGATACAAAATTTAATTTCACACTCTGGGGGTAGGCCAGGAAGTTCTTCAGGAAATACGTTAGGAAATTTATTAACAATAGAAATATCATTCAAATTTGACATATTTTTGTTTAAATCCCTCGGCAATCTTTTATCCTCTGGCTTGCCTTTCATAAGGGGCTTTGCACCCTTGACAGACTGACCCAATTTGGCCTTGATGTTAACCCTATGTGTGTGCTTTGCTCGAATGCTAGAGAAACTTTCAGCCACTTATTCTTTGATTGCTCTTTCTCCTTTCAGATTCTGGTAGCTGTCCTTAGGTTGTGCGGTTGGAGAGGTTTTAGTAGGAGTTGGGATTCTATTACTAGCTTTATCTCTAGTCGCTCATGCTCAAATTTTCACTCTGGCCTACTTCGCTTTGGGTTTGCTGCGGTAGTTTATCGAATCTGGACCGAAAGAAATGCTAGGATTTTCTCATCTAATTCCACCCCTGCTCGGATACTTATTCGTGATATTATTCATTTACTTAAGTGTGGTCTCCATTCTAATGTTAAATTTTAACAAATCAAGTCTAGACCTTGCTATAGATCACTTGTGTTGTAACTGCACTCGTCTTGGGATTGCTTGTGGTCTGCTTCTGGCTGCTATCATGAGTTTTCTGCTGGTTTGAACATGGTTGGTTGGTATTGCTTTTGGCTGGCATTGATTGGGTAATCATGATTGGCATTGCTTTGGTGATAGCTTTTTGGTCCTACAGCAGCTTGTTGCTGTTGGTTTGATCATGGTGGTCTCACTGCTTCAGATCTGCCTGCTAGAATTTATTCTTTTAAGTTAGGTGGTATGCTATTCTTGGCATCTTTTGTTTGCGCCACCACTTGGGCTATTACCGCAAATCTGTTGTATGTTGTTTGGATCACCAGTAGAGGCTAGTTCATTTGTCTGGTGGTCTGCCGGTCGATTTTAGTTCGATTTTGGGCTAGCTAGTTAATCTACTATTGCTACTCTCGGTAAGGATAGGCAAATTCATTTGTGCGGGTTAAACTTGGTAAGGATCTTCTATGCTAGTTCGTTGTTACTATGCGACGGTCGTATGCGTAGCCGGGCTAGCATCGTTTAGGTCTCGCTTTGGAGTTGCTTCGCTGTCGCTTCTCATTGCCGTGGTTAGGAGTTGCCTTCTCTGCTTCTTGGTTTGCTATAGCAAATGCCATCGCACTTTGCCTTAACGCTTTGCCCTCCACCGCCGCCATGCCTTTTGTCGCTAGATTGGCCTTTGATATGGGCCGCCTTGACCGCTAGTTTTATGTTTGTGGGTAGCTTCTACCGCTATTTTGGGCTATATGGGTCTCTAGCTAGTGTTGGGTTTCGCTATCCGGTTTGATTATCGTTGTTGTAATCGGGCATCTATTTCAAAGTACCGTTATATTGTCATGCGGTTGCATGATTTGTGGGGGTGTTACTAATTCTGATAGGTTGTTGCATTTGTGAGGGGGAGTTTATAGATTCTAGTTGTGCATGTTTGGGTCTGCTGCGATGCCATGCTTTATATTGCTCCTGCTCCATAGTGCCTTCTTAGCTACTTATGTTTAGTCTCCTTGCTAGTAATCTACTTATGTTATTGTCATTTAAAGATAGTTTGTTGGGCTTTGTTTTGTATCAGATGGTTAGCATTCCTTGTCACTTCTTCGTTGGGGGATTGGCATTGTAATCTTTTATAGTTATGACATCATAGGGCCTGTCCTATGATGTCTATGCTATATTCTGATTGGGGTTTCCCATGAGGCTTGTAATCTCTTTTATTTTTTATTATTCACTCTAAATTTAGCACACAAAAAAAGAAGCTTGACATCCGTTTTTCAATAAACGAATAGCTTTATGGCTTGATATGAAAGTAATTAACTTTAGTGGTTTGGTCGCTTGAATTTTCATAATAGGTTGGTTAGGAATATGAAAGCTAACAACCTTATGAAAATAATTAATTTTAGCATGATGAATAGTTAACCAATCAATCCCTAGAATTACGTCGAATGCAAGTATTTTCAAAGAAATAAGATCGACAGGTAATGTGTGGGTGCCGATTTGAATCAAACAAGACTTATAAATAGTGGATGTAATGAAGGTTTCTCCCAACGGAGTCAACAGATAAGTCAAAGTCTAATTTCTCTGAAGTCAAATTTAAACGTTGAGCGCAAGTAGGAGAAATAAAAGAATGGGAAGAACTGGTATCAAATAAGGTATAAACTTTGTAAGAGTTTATGATTAGCTTACCCGTGATAACCTTGTTCGGGTTCCTTGCTTTCTGGGAGGTTACAACAAACGCTCTCCCTTGAACTACCAACTTTGACTTCTTTGGGACGGCTTTTAGTTCCTCCGTCCCAGCTGGACTTGACTTCGCTTCACAACAAAATCGAGCTAGGTGACCTTCTTTTCAACAATTGTAACATGTTTTGGACTGCTGCATGCAATTTGGACTGATGTGTCCCTCCCCTCCGCATTTAAAGCATATGATATGTGGTCGTTCTCCTTCCTTAATAATGGGTGTTGGTGCTGACGTCTTTCCATCATTGTTGAATCTTCTCTTCTTGAAATTTCCACTTTTACTGTATTGACCATGATTACCACCGAAGTGGTTACCATTTCTAGCATGTTGATTTCTTTCATGTTTGTTGTCACCGCTTCGATGACTGCTACCAATGGTATTATCATTTTGTCGGCTGCTCTCTCTTGGTTGGGTTGACTCATTATCGCGCTCCAATAACTGAGCCCTATTCACAACTTCTGAATACAAGCAAAGTTTGTGAGAAATGAGGTATTGACGTATCTCGGGTTTCAAACCTCTTAGAAACATCCACGTCATTCTCTCCTCATTATCAACCAAGTGGGACGCAAATCGGGACAACTCGGAAAACTTAGTTTCTTACTGCGACACAGTCATATTGTTTTCCTCCAGCTTGATGAACTCTACCTCCTTCATGTGACGAATACTTTCGAGAAAGTACTTGTCGTTAAACAGTTCTTGGAACTTCTCCCAAGACATCCCCAGTGCGGGAGGTTGAGTACGCTTTACAAATTCCCACCAGTAATCTGCCTCTCCTCGCAACATGAAGGTGGAAAAGGGAACCTTTTTCTCCTCGGAGCATCCCAAGACATCGAATATCTTGGTGATATGCTTTATCCACATCTCCGCCTTAAGTGGTTCTGGCTTTCCCCAAAACTCTGATGGTCCCAACTCCTTGAATTGCTTAGCGGTGACCATCCCGAGTTGCCAGTGTTTCCACCTGTATTTTGAACAGGAGTCTCTCTTGCCTGATGTTGTACGAATTGCAAAAAGCTCCTAAACATTCCATCGTTCATCATTTGGTTGGTGTTATTGTTTGCAAGAGGATTGTTGCCTTCCTGATGCACATTATCCTGGTTATTGATCGTTGGTGATTCAACGGTCGTACACGCTCCATTGCTATTCTCAACATTCTCGGATGTCATTTTCAAATACTGCCACAAAACAAGGATTAATTGATATGCAACATATTATCCATATATTATGACCAACCAATTAAATAACAAATAAACTTAGGTAGGTCATACTAGCGGCTGAATTACCCGCCTCCCCTCCTAGTTCTAGTCTCACATCTCAGCTAGGGATCATATCCCTAAGCTTTGATACCAACTGTGATGCCCCCAAAATAGGTATACATCACCCATCTTGAGTCGCCAAATACATGGTACATAATTCAAATACAAACTTAATTTATACAACTGTTAAGTGTCGTGCAGAATCAACAAAACATAAGTTGTGAGTTTTAATACAAATATTGTCTCCTAGACAATATCCAAACTCAAATTCAATTCTCATTACATTTATTATCACACTAAATAATGAGGACTACTAAACCAACCATCTCGGACCATCACTCCATTCCCCGACTAGTCCCGGCTACATTCTCATTTCCTGAAGAGAACAATGAAAGCAAAAGGGTGAGCTCAACTAGCCTAGTAAAAAATATTATGACTAAGATAATACAGAATAAATTATCGTTAGCCTTCAACAGTGTTAAACTGATAAAATATAACAAACATCAAATTTAACTGCAGCGGAACAAGCTGTGACGCCCCCAAAATAGGTATACATAACCCATTCTGAGTCGCCAAATACATGGTACAGAATTCAAATACAACTTAATTATAAAACTGTCGTGTAAAGTATGATAAAACATAAGCTGGGACTTTCAACACGAATATTGTCTTCAAGACAATATCCAAACTCAAATTCAATATTATTACAGTTATTATCACACTATTTCACAGAATAGTGAGGACTACTAATTCACCATCTCGGACCATCACTCCGTTCCCCGACTAGTGATAAGTAGATTTTATATCCACGAATCGGTGTCCATTTCATGCTTATTTGTTGCTATTTTCTTGTGCTCGTATTCATTTTTACTTGTTTTGTGTTCTTTTATGTGTAGGATGGTTGTTGCGATATTTAACGAAGATTTGGAGTTATTTGGAATCATTTGGAGTCAATTCGGTGCAATTTTGGAAGAAGTCATGAGCAACAAAGAATCATTCGGGTAGACATACACCACCGGCCGGCCTATTTGTTTTGTACACCTCGAGGGCTTAGGGGTCTTCATATGGAATAAGCAGGTATCGGTAGTTCACGGGCAGTGTGCCCTTTTAAGGCATACACCCCCACTGGGGCAGGGGGTGCCGGATCCTGAGTGTTATGTTTTGCTTGAAACTCTGCTGGAACTTGGATGTTAAGCGTTTGGATTGTATGTGGACTCTAATTGATGGAGAATTTCGAATGGGACTTGTGTGTTAGACATCTATTACTCTATCAACAATGAATTCAACAACACACAAAGGATATTACGAAGATTAATTCCAGTTTTTCTTATGAAACGTTAGAGGAGTATTTCGAGGAGATTTTCGAGGCAATTGCAATCCTAGGCTACGTGAAGGGTATTTTTCAATATTCTTCTTGTTAGGCTATTATTTGTAGTTGAAAGAATGTTATCTTTGAGTTATTCAGTAGTTATTTCATTTATGATGAACTAATTCACGTTTTAAGCTTATGATGGATCTTTAAGTGAAACGATGATTTTGTAAACTTTGATTTCCAGTCCAATAAGCTATTTCCAGTTTATCTATATTAATTTGAACTTGAATTTATGAATTGCCTGATCAACAATTCTGTGTGGGTTTGTAGGGACTCGAGAGAGGATATTCAAATCTAGACTTAGTTAATATAGCATGTGTTCATGAATTTTGTGAATATCAGAATCTTGATGAATGTTAAGGTAGAGATATGCTTGACATCGCATGTAATCAGATAGAGAACTTAATCTTAAACCTTCTTTAATTGTAATTCACATAGAGATATAGTGAGTTAGTTGATTAAGGTGTTTAACTTGTTTCTATCTAAATTGTGGATTTAAGTTAATACGGTATTAGTGCATCGAGAGGTGGTTAATACTACATTCGTGTTCTTGATTAATAAACTGGAATAGTGAATTGAATTGGAATAAAAGTGTTAAACTCAAAGTGAAGCTTAAGGTGAAATCATAAGTCTAATTCTCCATTAAATGTTTAAAATTCCAGATTTTGATATTTGTGATTGGTTTGTGGTAATTTATTTATTTCTTAATTTAGTTTCTTTAATTAAAATCATTGAGTTGAATAGTTTAATAAAATTAGGATTAATAGGAAATTGGTATTTGTAAGTTAAGTTTCTTTCTAATTTGTCTCTGTGGGAACGATACTCTACTCATCACTTTATTACTTGTCGACCACGTATACTCATGTAGTAGCATGCGTATATAGATTTTACCCAATAAGTTTTTGGCGCCAATTCACGGGATCAATTTAGTATAGATCTTAATAATTTTACAATATTAGTTTAATTAATCCAGTTTTACTTAAACATTTTTTATTTTGTTTTGTCCTCTTATTTCGTGTGTTTGAAGCAAGCTTTATGCAAACTCATTCAAAAATCCAAACTTGTCAGCTTTTGAGGACTTACATTGAGAAAAGGTTCCAGAGGTTAAGTAAGTGGATCAAGGAAACGAGGCATGAATTTGAAACATCTGAGAAAGAAGAGGAAATGGCAGCCGAAGATCAGAAAGCGTTAAGGGACTTCGTCACACACAAGGTGACTAACTGCAGTCAAGCATCACCAGGCCCGCAATTGCTGTAAATACATTTGAAATTAAGCCTGGGACAATTCAAATGATTCAGAATTCAGTTCAGTTTGGGGGATTGGTTAATGACGATCCGAATGAACATCTAGTTAGCTTTCTGGAGATTTGCAACACCTTCAGGTACAATGGGGTGTCGGATGATGCGGTGAGACTTCGCTTGTTCCCGTTCACTTTACGGGACAAGGCGAAGAGTTGGTTACACTCTCTACCGTCGGGATCAATAACTACTTGGGAAGACCTAGCCCAGAAATTCCTTGCAAAATTCTTACCACCGGCTAAAACTGCAAAAAATGAGGAATGAGATAACAATGTTTGAGCAGCAACATGGGGAGTCATTGTATGAGGCATGGGAAAGATACAAAGAATTGCTTAGAAAGTGCCCACATCATGAGTTGCCCAAGTGGCTGTAAATGAACACCTTTTATAACGGATTACATGGAAATCTCAGAACCAGTATTGATGTTGCGTCGGGTGAGCATTCATGGCTAAGAGTTACGAGGAAGCCTACGATTTGATTGAAACCATGGCGGCCAACAACTACCAGTGGCCCACATCAAGAATAACACAGGCAAAAGCAGCTAGGGTGTTAGAAGTAGATGGGGTGACAGCAATATAAGCACAAATTTCTGCGCTGTCTAAGAAGTTGGATGCCATGACAGGGGCTCAGGTACAGCAGATGGTAGTAGTATGTGAATTGTGTGCGGGAGAGCATCCTATGGATCAGTGCGCAATTAATCCAGCATCCGTGTAATTTGTGGGAAACTATAACAGAATTCCACAGAATACATACCAGAATGCGTATAATCAAGGGAGTAGGAATCATCCAAATTTTTCATAGAGTAATAACCAACAATAACAAGCTCCAAGACCATCATATCCTCCAGGATTTCAGAACCATCAACAACCAGCTCAACTTCAAGAAAGGAAATCAGATCTAGAGGAGTTGGTGACAAGCAATGAGGTGGATATGAAAAATCAAGCAATGGCAATGAAATCACAAGAGATGGCTATCAGGAATCTAGAGAATCAGATAGGACAAATTACATTAACATTGAATAATAGACCACAAGGAACATTACCAAGTGACACCGAGAGAAATCCAAAGGGTAATCACGAGCAATGTCTGGCTATTATGTTGAGAAGTGGAAAATAGCTTGAGGGTCAAGAAATAGAAATTTCAGCTACAAAAGAGGTTGAAACAGAGAAAGAAAATACAATGGTTGAGGTTAAGCAGGGGGACGAGAAACGAGTGGAAAAGAGCAAACCAGTTAACGGACCAGTTGCCTATCCTCCACCACCGTTTCAGCAGAGGGCCCAAAAATAGAAATTGGATAAGCAGTTCGCTAAGTTTTTGGAAGTTTTCAAGAAACTTCAGATTAACATTCCGTTTGCAGAAGCCCTAGAGCAGATGTCGAGTTATGTGAAATTCATGAAAGGGATTCTGTCAAGAAAAAAGAAATGGGAAGACTTTGAAACATTGGCACTAGCAGAGGAGTGTAGTGCAGTGTTACAGCAGAAATTACCACCAAAAATTAAGGACCCGGGGAGTTTCATTATCCCATGCACAATCGGGAACATGTCTTTTAACAAGTGTTTATATGATTTGGGGGCGAGTGTGAACCTTATGCCATTGTTAGTATACATAGAATTGGGTTTGCCCACGCGAAAGCCTATAAATATTTCATTGCAGTTGGCGGATAGGTCAGTCACATATCCGAGAGGCATAGTAGAGGACATATTGGTTAAGGTGGATAAGTTTATATTCCCCGCGGACTTTATCATTCTGGATTTTGAGGAGGACAAGAACATCCCGAGATCCTAGGGAGACCCTTCTTGGCCACGGGTAGGACACTCATAGACGTACAAAAAGGAGAACTTACTATGATGGTCCAAGATCAAGAAATCAAATTTAATGTGTTCAAGGCCATGAAATTCCCTACGGACGAGGAAGAATGTTTTCGGATGGATTTAATTGAGCAAATCATCAGTGAAGATATAGGCAAGAGTTTGGTCAACGATTCATTAGAAACGACTTTATTGGGGGATGAAGAGTTTGACGACCCGGAATTTGTGGACTACTTACAGATGTAGATTCATTGCCACGAGTTAGCCGATTCAGAGCACCGTTTGAACCTTTGAACACTGAGGAGATAGCCGCAGAAAAATTGAAACCGTCATTGGAGGAGCCACCAACTTTGGAACTTAAGCCACTCCCTATACACCTCAGATATGCGTACTTAGGCAATTTAAATTCTTTACCTGTTATTATTTCTGCTGCACTTAACTATTTGCAGGAAGAAAAGTTGCTGAGGGTGCTTAGGGAACACAAATCACCGATTGGGTGGATGATTACGGATATAAAGGGAATTAGCCCTTCGTTTTGCATGCACAAGATTCTGATGGAAGATGATGCAAAACCGACGGTGGAGCAAAAACGTTGACTCAACCCGATTATGAAAGAAGTTGTGAAGAAGGAAATCTTGAAGTAGTTGGATACCGGTATCATCTACCCGATTTTCAACAGTAAGTGGGTTAGTCCTATTCAAAGATGCGTTTAAAAAGGAATGACTGTGGTGCAGAATGAGGATAACGAGTTAATACCGACAAGAACAGTGACAGGTTGGAGGGTTTGGATGGATTATAGGAAGTTGATCTAGGCAACTCGAAAAGATCATTTCCCGCTGCCCTTTATTGATCAAATGTTGGACAGATTGGCGGGACATGAATATTACTGTTTGTTGGATGGGTACTCGGGCTATAACCAGATAGTCATCGCTCCTGAGGATCAAGAAAAGACGACATTTACGTGCCTTTACGGCACATTTGCGTTCAGGAGGATGTCATTCGGGTTATGCAATGCACCTACAACCATCCAACGGTGTATGATGGCCATTTTCCTAGACATGTTGGAGAAAAATGTTGAAGTCTTCATGGACGACTTTTCTATCTATGGGGACAACTTTGATACTTGCCTAGGGAATTTGGTAATGGTGTTACAACGATGTAAGGACACGAACATCATGCTTAATTGAGGAAAAATGCCACTTCATGGTTGAAGAGGGCATAATTTTGGGCCACAAGGTATCGGCTCAAGGATTGGAGGTTGACAAAGCAAAGCTGGAAACAATCAACAAACTGCCTCCACCGAGCTCAGTTAAGGGTATTAGAAGTTTTCTGGGACATGCTGGATTCTACAGGAGGTTCATAAAGGACTTATCTAAAATTGCAAAACCTTTATGCAGTCTTTTAGAGAAGGATGCTATTTTCAATTTTGATGAGGAATGCAAGTCAGCGTTTGAATTATTGAAGAAGAAATTGACTACAGCCCCCGTGATCGTCGCACTGGATTGGAATATGCCATTCGAGCTAATGTGTGATGCAAGCGACTATGCGGTTGGGGCTATTTTGGGTCAACGACGAGACAAGGTGTTTCACGCCATATACTATGAAAGCAAAACGCTCACGGAGACTCAAATGAACTATACAACTACAGAAAAGGAATTGCTTGCATTAGTGTATGCGTTTGACAAATTTCGGGCATACTTAATCGGGACTAAGGTGATAGTCTACACGGACCATTCGGCGATTTGGTACCTAATTGCGAAAAAAGATGCTAAGCCACACCTTATCCGATGGATTCTCCTACTTCAAGAGTTTGACTTATAAATAAAGGATAGAAAGGGGACTCGAGAATCAAGTAGCCATCACTTCTGAAGCCGAAAAACCAAGGGAAAGCGAAAGAATACAGTGTGAAATTAACGAATCATTCCTTGATGAGCAATTGTTTGGGATTTCTATGTGAATTTCCTCGTATGCGGATTATGCAAATTTTCTTGTGAGCAACATTCTTACACCTGATCTCACAAGACAACAGAAAAAGAAGTTTCTTCATGATGTAAAATGGTACATGTGGGACGAACCGTATTTGTTCAAGCAAAGCGCCGACAAAATGATTAGAAGGTGTGTGCCCTATAGTGAAGTGAAGAACATTATGCATGAGTGTCATTCATCTGCATATAGCGGACATTATGGTAGTGAGAGGACAGTAGCAAATGTAACGGAACGAATTGTTTTAATTATGATTCTGGGGACAGAATCCTTTTAAGAGGGGAAAGATGTGACAACCGTAATTTTGTAATTTAATTTTAAATATTTATTGGATTGAATAAATATTTTTCGATGAATTAATTATTAGATTAAATAATTAATTGATGAAATTATGGTAGATTAATTTAATTATATGTGTTACATTTATTAAATTAATGTGGAGAATTTTTATTATTCAAGTATGTGATTATGTTAGCTTATCAATTAAAAAGAAATATTTAATAAGCCTATGTTATTTTAATTAATTTAATTATTAATTAGAGATTTAATAATTTGATATTACTATTAAATGAGAAATTTAATTATGTGACTACGTGCATTATCGAGAAATTATTATATTTTATTTAAATAAATTAAATAAGATATTGATTTATTTTATAAAGCAAAGTGACATTATTTAAACTATATGATAATGTTTTATTAAATTAAATGGTTTTTGAATTATTTTCTTATTAGCCAAACATGGCACTAAGGGAGGTTATGGGCGCTTAACCCCACGATCGGGTAACTCACCACCAATGCGCCGGGCCTTTTCTATTTATCATACGCCTTCTTCTTTTCTATTATTCTTCTAAGTTTGATAAAAACATCACAGAGAGAGAGTTTGAGAAAATTGTCGGAGAGATTCTTTGTGTTTGAGAATTATTGAGGAAGGCTTTAATTCATCTCCTATTATTTTATCTACGCTTTGGTAATCTCTTCAACCCAATTATTATTTTTTACGCCCTTTAAGTTTCATGAATATGGCTTAAGTCTTCCATGAATCTCTCAAAATTGGAAAATTGATATAAGAATATATGTAATGATTCGAGTAGTATAAAGATGTTTTAATATATATTATATGGGTTTCCATATCTTCGCCATGAAATTATATAAGAAAAGATTTCAGAGTATGTTATATGGCTATACGGCCTTTATAATGTATTTTTTAATATGTTAACCATAAATTTTTCTACAAAATTCACAATGGTATATGATTATGCATGCTAAAGCTTAACAAAACGAAGTTTGAATGGTTGGATTTGGTCAGATAACTAATCCGTGGCGCTGAATTTTAGGAAATTGTGTTCAAAACTTCAAGAACATCAAAAACACCAATTGCATGCTTTAATTCTCAGAATTATATGTTTTTATGGATTAAAATCACTCTATATATGTTGGGTAATGATTATGTATTTAATTCTAGCATGTGGGTATGTTTAATTTGGTGAAATTTATGATTACGTAGAGTTTATTTCATCAATTTGTGTTTTTTCATGAAATAGAATTCAAAATCGAGTGTCAGCCGCAGTCACCAACTCCAAAGTTCGAGATCATAGCCGCAATTTACCACGCCGCAATAATGCAGAGACATTTATTGCCATGCGCCACTAATGGCAATCAGCGAGAGCCAAGAGTAGATAAAAGTGAAATAAGCAAATACTACTTTCAGCGTAACGGTCGAATCGAGTTTTTAAAAGTGTTCAAGTATAGAAATGAGTTAGTAACTTAGTCTAATGATTATAAAGACTTGTTAGACCTATAATGAGATGTTAAAATAAATTCTTAACATGTCCATAACACAATTACGTGTGGATTGAATGATCGAATGCATAATTAGTTTATTTTTCGTGAAGTTTTAATTTTACACTAAGTGTAATAATTGACTAAGTATAATCATGAATTCGAGTTAAACAAAGAGTAAAGTTATGATGTTAGTACGTTATTATTGACTGGTATTGTGAACGTAATTGGTATGTAGGATTTAATTCAAAGAACGAGTTTGTTTAAGTGTAATCTACGCACGAGGCAAGTTTCTAAACCTTATCTTATTACATTGAGCAAGTTTTCTAACTCTACATTTATGTTGAGCAAGTTTCTTACCCTAAACTTTCGTTGAGCAAGTTTCCTAACCCTAGTTGTTATCGTTATATAAGTTGATTAATTCATCTTTCGATATTGAGTAAGTTCTCATTATTATTGATCAAGCTTGTCTTGTATATTAAAGTTTATTAATCTTCAAGCATGATGTTGTTATACAATAATTATTCTATTGTATACCTTTTGAGATGTTATTCAAGTTAAATATTCGTTTACTATTAAACCTTGTTAGACTAGTGAACCCTTATTGATTCGACTAGTCCATAGTTGATGAGCGTTCTAAATTTCAGAATCCCTTAATGAATTATCCAAACCAAACTTCCTTTGGTGCGGACTCGAATGTCAAACCGAGATGAACAACCTCAGATAGGGGATTATTTACGCTTTTAGCGCTGATATATTGTGCATGTGATGGTACTAAGGGCTGATCCCCCTAAGTACGGTAGAAGAAGAGTCCATAGTCTTACGATCGTTAAAGGTTTTAAGTATAAACACTTGACAACCTAGGACATAGTTCAAGGTCTTATGACCCTCAGAAATTCTTTTGATTCTTGTTATTCATCCTTGATTCAAAAGTTGAGCTTTTATATTCGAAGTTATTATTTTTCTCGCATGTTATTATTCATTTTTATATTGTTATACTTGTGGGCAATCGTGCTCACTCTTGCGAATAATAACATTGCAGTTCAGAACGAAAGAGCAGACGAACCTTCCACTAGTAAGGGCAAGGGAAAGCTTAGCAAGTAATGAAGACTGATTATTTATGTGGTTATGTAATGATATTTAGAATTGATGTTATTTTAAGACTTATTTGTTTATGTTTCCGCACAGTTGATTTAAGGTTAGAGTAACCTGGGATTTATTTATTATGTAGTTGATGTAACCCCATAAGGGGAGAGATTTATTATTTATTTCTATTTATTGCATGGTTTGCATTTATTTATGGGTAGATAGATAGATGAAGTTTGTACAGTGAACACCAAATCCTGCGGAAATGGAAGTACCAGATTTGGGGGTGTCATAGCAAAGGTTCTGCAAGCCAGGATTTATTGGCCTACATTATTCAAGGACGCCCACCATTTTGTCAAACAATGCGATAGGTGTCAAAGGGTGGGCAATATTTCGAAACGAAATGAGATGCCTCTACAAACAATTCTTGAAATGGAAATCTTTGATGTATGGGGCATCGATTTCATGGGGCCATTCCCTTCGTCTTTAAACAATCAGTATATTCTATTCGCAGTGGATTACGTATCAAAGTGGGTGGAAGCTGCAGCACTACCATCAAACGATGCCAAGGTGGTCCTCAAATTCCTATAGAAAAATATTTTCACGAGGTTTGGCACGCCAAGAGCAATAATCAGTGACGAAGGTAGTCACTTCTACAATAAGTCCTTCACAGCTCTTTTGGCTAGGTATGGGGTCAACCACAAGGTAGCGACATCTTATCACCCCCAAACCAGTGGGCAAGCTGAGGTTTCAAACAGGGAAGTCAAGAAAATATTAGAGAAAGTGGTGAATCTGAATCGTAAGGATTGATCACTTCAGTTGGACGATGCATTATGGGCATACCGGATTGCGTACAAGACACCGATCGGGATGTCACCATATCAACTACTGTACGGAAAGGCATGTCATTTACCAGTCGAGCTATAGCATAAGGCTTATTGGGCAGTTCAAAAACTCAATTTTGATCAAGCAGCTGTAGGAGAAAAGAGACTACTTCAACTGAATGAGCTCGACGAATTTTGCCTCCACGCCTACGAGAACTCCAAATTATACAAGGAAAAGGTTAAGAGATGGCACGACCAGAAAATTATGCATCAAAAATTCGAGCCGGGTCAATCTGTCCTTTTGTTCAACTCAAGGCTGCGATTGTTCCCAGGAAAGCTCAAGTTGAGATGGTCGGGACCATTCACTATAAAGCGGGTGTTCTCTCATGGCGCCATTGAACTTTACAGTCACAATCCATTAAAAACGTTCAAAGTCAACGGTCAATGTTTAAAGCACTATTGGGGTGGCGAGGCCAACACCGATATCATCGCCATCACCTTGGCCGACACACCATGAACAAGAAGTAGTTAGGCTGAACCACTTAAAATCAAGTGCTAATTGGGAGGCAACCCAATCTTTAGTTTATTTCTCGTATTTTTCATTCATAATTGTAAAATATAGTTTTTATTAAGTTATTAGGAAGTATTATATAATAAAAGTCTTGTTAATCTCTCCATAATACATTATGTTATCAACAATCCACTAATGCTTATGTTTTATATCTTGCAGGATGGAAAAAGGATCATTGAGTGGGTTACAATGAAGCAAAGTTGAGAAATAGGGAAATTTAGCAGAAGTGATGACCGCCGGGGTGGGCCCAAAACTCACCGCAACCCCGTCAAGCAGGGTCTCCCCGCTTTTTTAACAGAGCATGCCCCACGAAGGCAAGTGAGTCCTCAATGCCAATTACAGTAGCCATGCCCGCCGGGGTGGGCTTTCTAAGACTAATACCCTCGCTAGTAAGGTGGGTCCCGAACTCAATGACTTTTCTAGCTTATGTATGTGCTAGACTCCACAACTTCCACCACTTTCACCTCAATTAAATCTCCCCATCACCTTCAACCACCACCCACTACACCCACGATTTCCAATGCTCCACTACCTCTCCCCACCTCTTCAATCCACCAATAAACCCCCTCACACCACCTCTATATATTACCACATCTCATCCCATATTCCTCACAACACTCTTCAACTACACTCATCAAATTTTGAATTAGGGCATTCATAGAGGCTACTTGTGAGCAATTGAGAGGCAAGCATATCATTATTTTCAAGTTCCTCAACTTCATTCACCTTAATTACCACATACAATTGCCAAGTTTGGGGGATAGTCATTAGTGCACACCAAGTGTTCGACGAAGTGGGTGAACCACGTTTGGAGGGGCAAGGTATTGTGAGTCAAGCAATAGAGAGAACATGTCTTCGCAACCAACATCGAAATGTCAAAGGGGAGAGAGTTCAAGGCCCACATAACCGACCCGGACCTTTGATCGCCGGAAATTTGTGAGTCCCGCCGCCGCCGATCGGTATGAGTACATGCTCACCAAAGCCCTTACACCAGAGCGAGGGTTGGCACCGGATCCCAGTGATGGGGAGATGATGCCTCAAATCTATCAAAAGGGGTGGACAAAATTCACAGAAGAGCCAAAACCCGTTGTGGTCAACATTGTCAGGGAATTCTATGCAAACGCTGAGGATAAAGCTCCATTCAACGCGTTTGTGCGGGGTCGCTTGCTTCCGTTCAGTGCCGATGCAATAATCACCTAATATCAACTGCGGGTACCTCGTCAATGGCAATATGCTCAACTATGAGATTTTGATCCGGACTATGAGGCAATACTCAAGGAGATGACTAAGCCAGGAACAACTTGGATCAAAGGTCAGAAGGGAGGCACAGTGTTCCACAGCAAGGACCTCAGCTGGTATGGCAAAATTTGGTACGCATTCTTATGCGCTAAACTGTATCCGTCCCATCACACCTCGGATGTGACCAAAGAGAAGGCGTTACTGCTGTACGCAATTGTGCAAGATTTCATCATCGACGTCGGGGCCATTATCTATTTTTCCATCCGCCAGTGTTTACGTGGAAATTTCTCGGGCGGCTTGCCACATTCATCACTCATATGTGGGTTGTGCCGCCAAGCGGGTGTGAGATGGTCCGACGATGAGCCCACACAGATTTCGCTTGCGTTGCTAGACTCTAGAATGATAGCATGGTATTCTATATGGGTAGGAGGTGATTCACATCCTCGTGGACTGGGCTTTATTTTTCCATCGGCTTCGAAGGATGAAGTTGATGCTGCAGACACATCAGAGGATGAGGATGAAGCTATGGGAAAGCAAGGAGCCGATCAGGTACCACAGACCAAGGCAATATCCAGTCCTCAGTTCCTTGATTTTCAAAATCAAATGAATACGCACAACAAGGCAGCACATCGGGAGATGCAGCGACTCGCATTGAGGCAAGATCACATGTTTCATGCTATGAACGCATCTTTCGCCTCACTCAACACAACCCTTCAGAGCTTCAACCCGGCGGCCCAATTTCTATATCAGCAATCCGTGTCAATGCCGAGGTTTCCACCAAGTGATTCAGAAGAAGAAGATCAACAACCACCTCCTCAGACTTAAGTGATAGCAGGGAAGTCCTCACGTACTTAATTTTGATTATTCATCCAATGAGGGCATTGTATTACTTAAGTTTTGGGGATTTAAATTCATGTTTGCATGCATATGTAGTACTTAGGTTTAAATTTGTCATTTTAATTCCAGGGTTGCATAGTAATTTAGGAAGAATTACATGATAGCTTAGGTGTATACATAGTAGCTTAGGTTATTTTTGTCATTGCATTGTTTTTAGTTTTGTAAATAGTGCATTTTGTTATATCTAAAAAAAATATGAGTTAAATATTGTGTTTGCATATGTCAAGCAGTGTTGTAGTTCATGTTATTTGTGGGCCAATGATGAGATTGATAATAAGTTAACTAATACAGCATTGATTACTAGAATCGGATAATACAATTTACATTATGAATCGAATCTTAAGGCTCGTTTGAAACTGGTATAAAAAGGTTAGCACGATTAATAACATCTTTGTTGACTGGTCAGTTCAAATTGATACATAAATAGTTTCTAAAGGATAATGCTAGAGTAGATGAGAAAACGACAAGGATAGGCAGTAAAGGCCAAAATTAGGCAAGAACTTAAGTGTGGGGGATTATATGTGGGGTATATAAGCTTTATGAAAATATATATATATATATATATATATATATATATATATATATATATCATGACTAATCTTGTTTCGGGGCATTTGTTACTTGAGCAAGTAAGCCCGAGGGGATTGTGTTTACACCTAGCGCCCTAAGGTCTTTTATGGTCTGGGAGTCGTTGGTTGAAAGCTCACTAAGGGGTAGCACTGTTAGCCTAATGGAATGAGGCATTGCACAGTCATGGTTTAAAATGAAAAAAAAAGTGAATAAAACGAGAAAAGAGCAAAAAGCCCCAGTGAAAAAAAAGAAAAAATATTATATATAAATAAAGTATAAGTACCCTGTGCGAACCCCTGGAAATAGTAATGCTTAGTTTTAGTTGGAACTTGTCTATTTTTAGAATTTTTAAGTTTGCACTGTATGGTTCCTTCTAAGAAATTGATTATGTATTGAATTTGAGTCCGTAGCAGTTATCATGGATGTTGATCATACACGCACACTATACCAGTGATGATGGTTTAAGATTTGAGGATTAATATGGAATTGTAGATTGGTTTTGATAGTTAATATTGTAGAGTTGCTTGTTTTCTCTGAGGCCGATGAGATAATTTTGATTCTGTGATACTGTTGGATTTGAAAGCATATAGATTACATCATATTCATTCCATCTCATCTCGTTGCATGGCATAACATGTAGTTTGTTTTGTGCTCGAGGACAAGCACGGTTTAAGTTTGGGGGATTTTGATAAGTGAATTTTATATCCATGAATCGGTGTCCATTTTTATGCTTATTTGTTGTTATTTTCTTGTGTTCATATTCGTTTTTACTTGTTTTGTGTTCTTTTATGTGTAGGATGGTTGTTGTGACATTTAACAACGATTTGGAGTCATTTGGAATCATTTGTAGTCAATTCGATGCAATTTTGGAAGAAGTCATGAAGCAACAGTAATCATTCAGCAGAATAGACCCCGTAGGTGGGGGCTATTTTGTTTTGTACACCCCCTGCCCGAAGTCGGGGTCTTCATATGGAATTAGCAGAATAGTCACCCGCCGGGGCGGGCCCTTTTAAGGCATACACCCTCGTCGGGGCGGGGCGTGCCGGATCCTGAGTGTTATGTTTTGCTTGAAACTCTGTTGGAACTTGGATGTTAAGTGTTTGGATTGTATGTGGACTCTAATTGATGGGGAATTTCGACTGGGACTTGTGTGTTAGACATCTATTACTCTATCAACAACGAATTCAACAACACACAAAGCTACAACCCCTCTAGTTATCTTCTGTCTAATTCTGGGATCCCTCTATCGGCAACTGTCAGTCATATTATTAGAGGTAACACTTGGTTTCTTCCTCAGGGCAACCATTATGACACTATCATATTACGCAGGAAACTGGAAAGTCTCCCTCCTCCTACCCAGCAGCGAGATAGGATTTTATAGGAAGCTTATGATACTAAACATATTAAAGCTAATCAAATCTGGGAGTCCATTCGATCAAGACAGCAGCCTGTCCCTTGGTGCTCAATGGTGTGGAACAAATTTCATGTCCCTCGATTCTCTTTTATCTTTTGGCTAGGCATTCTTAAGAGGCTTCCCACAAATGACCGGACTTCGAGATATTCTGGGATAACATGGAATATCCCTCTATGTAACCTTCATCCGGAGACTTTTGAACATTTATTCTTTAAATGTTCTTTCTCAAAGTCTATTCTTCTTACGGCTACAAACCTTGGTAATTGGACTCCTTTTCCAATCTCTTGGGATGCTATTATGAGTTTCCTAACAAATTTTCAAGGTTCAAACCTTTCAAGGAATATTCTTAGCCTAACAGTGGCTGTTTGCTTCTACAAAGTCTGGGAGGCTAGGAATAAAAAGCTACACTCTGACACTCTTCCTCCTATGACTAGTCTTGCAAAGGAGGTCATTAATATCATTAAGTCTAGGTTATCTACATGTAACTCTTTCATCAAAGCTACAAATAGTCAATATTTCTGTAATTGGTTTATTACTAACTAGTTGGGTTCGGGTATAGTTCCTTGTATAGTTTCCTCATCTTGGGCCTGTCCACAAATGATGTAGCAGAATCTTGATGAATGTTAAGGTAGAGATATGCTTGACATCGCATGTAATCGGATAGAGAACTTAATCTTAAACCTTCTTTAATTGTAATTCACAAAGAGATATAGTGAGTTAGTTGATTAAGGTGTTTAACTTGTTTCTATCTAAATTTTGGATTTAAGTTAATACGATATTAGTGCATCGAGAGATGGTTAATACTACATTCTTGTTCTTGATTAATAAATTGGGATAGTGAATTGAATTGGAATAAAAGTGTTAAAATCAGAGTGAAGCTTAAGGTGAAATCATAAGTCTAATTCTCCATTAATTGTTTGAAATTCCATATTTTGATATTTGTGATTGGTTTGTGGTAATTTATTTATTTCTTAATTTAGTTTCTTTAATTAAAATCATTGATTTGAATAGTTTAATAAAATTAGGATTAATAGGAAATTGGTAATTGTAAATTAAGTTTCTTTCTAATTTGTCTCTGTGGAAACGATACTCTACTCATCACTTTATTACTTGTTGACCACGTATACTTGCGTGTAGTGCGTATTTAGATTTTACCCAACAACTAGTCCCGGCTAAGTTCTCATTTCATGAAGAGAACAATGAAAGCAAAGGGTGATCTCAACTAGCCCAGTAAGAAATATTATGACTAAGATAATGCAGAATAATTTATCATTATCCTTCAATAGTGTTAAACTGATAAAATATAATAAACATCAAGTTTAACTGCAGCGGAACAAACAATCCATTAGAAGAGTCAAGTATAGCATGATATCTACTATCTTTTATGATTTAAAAAGTTTATCATCAATTTTATCGCTGAGACTCAGCTTTTAATAAATAATCCACATTACTGAATTATCCATGCACTATGGGCCAAAGATATTCATTAGTATCACGACCACGAATTATCCATGCACTACGGGCCAAGGATATTCGTGTTTTCACCAATGGTCATGATCATGCCAACAACTGTCCATTAATGCACTACGGGCTAATGAGGACTTTATCACTTATAACATTACATGTCATGATTATACCGAATGATCCCTGATCATAATCATACCAATCAATAGTCCATCTATGCACGTAAGCCAAAGATGACTTTCATCACAATATAAGCATGAGGATGATGACAATGATATAAGAATTCAATTAAATGAGATCAAGGATAAATTTAAAAGATTTATAAATTAATTTATTCAGAGTTTAAGAATGTTCATATTATCAACCTGATAACTGCTTTGTAAAATTCAAGATTTATATTTATGTATCAAAAATAATTTAAACAGAAAAGAAATTAATTTTTACAGTGAATAATACTTTATAAAACCTGTAGATGTAGACGTGTATGTCAAAGGGAAGGAGAAGTCATGCATATCGGTGTGTGGTCCGATAATAAGTTATTTGCTTTTGCTTTCTTAGTAGTTCACCATTGCACCTATCCGGTATCCGGATTTCTCACTAGGTCAGACTCGAATGAGTTTAAGCTTGATGTAGACTGCTAAATTTATTCATCAACAACTAGCATGCAAGTGGGCATCCTAATTTTCTTATGACCGATATTATTGGATGTATGAAAATAAAAAAGATCAAGACACATCAAACCATCGCACTACTTTTTATGCTCCCCATCATGTCCAGTAGTTTTGAATTTTCCATATAATCATATATTACTACATCTCAAAAGAGAATTAATGGTGGTGTGTCTGCAGACATGACCATAACATAAGTTGGTCATTCAAACTTTTCAACAAAATAGAAATAGAAAACAGACCTGCATCATGACTAAAATAAATCGGAATAACTTAAATCTTTTATTTTCTAAAGTTCACTTTTCTAGAAATGCATTCATATAATCTTATTCATTTTAATATTTTAACTAAAACATTTCTGTTATGGTTAGACTTAGATCTTCTTTTGCAAATCCATATTAGGAAGGAGAACGAAAATAATATTACTTATTAATATTGAACGAAAATAATATTCCTTACAAATATTAAATGACAATAATATTCTTTACGAATATTGAACGAAAATAATATTCCTTACGAATACTGAACGAAAATAATATTCCTCACGAATATTGAACGACATAAAATTTCTTACGAATACGAAAAATAATATTGTAAGCGAATATGAAATAAATAATACCCCTTACCTTAAAAAGAAGAGTATTCCGACTGGTAGGTCGGAGATATTCTTGAAGAAAACTTGAACTGTTTTCTACACTCAAAACTTTCTAAAACTCGAAAGAAATACGCTCAATATTATAGAAGAAGAATTCTCTGATTCTGTTGTGATTTTCAATTCTAAACTAAGCATCCTATTTATAGGAGAATGAAAGGATACTATTTGAATTTAGAAAATCACCGCCAAGACAAGACATTATCACTTTTACGATTCCTTACTAAATTTCTAAAAAATTTGATTTACTATGCTGCTACTATGCAATAAAATATTCTAATAAAACGAAAAACTTTAAATAAAATATAATATATTCTATTTATAATCTAATAAAATAAATCTTAATATATATATATATATATATATATATATATATATATATATAATGGTAACAATACTCCTTCCGTGACAAACATTTCTTTCCCCCTCCCTCCCCTCCCTCCCTCCCTCCCCTTAGTCAACACACACATGTTATATATTATATGGGAAAAGGGTCAAAAAAAGCGCGATGTTTATCTTCGATGTTTCATTACATTTTTAAATCTAATTTTTTTTCAAAGTTACCCTAACGTTACATTTTTAAATGCTTTACTGCCATATTAACGAATACAAGCGGTGTTAAAATCGATGACGTGGCGTGAGCTTAATTATAAAATATATTTTAAATAAAACAATATATATCATTTAATCAAAACAAAAAAATGCTAAAATTCAAAATAAAAAAAAGCATAACATATTTACAAAAAATTTTAAAAACAGATTTGTTTAAAAAAAAACATAATTTTAAAAAAATAGATTTTTTTTAAACGAACTTTTTAAAAGCATTTTTTAAAAAAATATAGAATTTTTAAAAATAGCTTTTAAAAAAAGCAATTTTTTAAAACAATTTTTTTTAAAAAAAAAATAGCTTTTTTTCAAAACAAACTCTTTTAAAAAATGAAAGCAGATTTTTAAAAAAATAGAATTTGCTTAAAAACAACCTTTTTAGAAAACGAAAAGCATTTTTTTTTTTTTAAAATAGATTTTTTAAAACAAACTTTAAAAAAAAACGTAAACTTTTTAAAAATGCAGTTTTTTAAAAAAAATAGAATTTTAAAAATGCTTTTTAAAAAAATAGAATTTTTAAAAACAAATTATTTTTAAAAAAAAGATTTTTAAAAAATGTATTTTTTTAAAAATAGAATTTTTTTAAAACAAACTTTTTAAAAAACGTAACTTTTTAAAAGCGATTTTTTAAAAAAATTAAATTTTTTAAAAAATATTTTTTAAAAAGAAACTCTTTTAAAAAAGCTTTTTTTAAAAAAATAGAATTTTAGTATAATAGAATTTTTAAAAAAAGCAGAATGTTAGTATTTTAGTATTTTTAATTTGATTTTTTTAGTATTTTAGTATTTTTTTAATTAGTATTTTAGTACTAAAATACTAATTAAAAATAATTCTAAAATACTAATTAAAAAATAATACTAAAAATACTAAAAAATTCTGTTTTTTAAAAAAGTTGTTTTAAAATTCTATTTTTTTAAAAAAACTACTTTTAAAAAGTTCCGCTTTTTTTTAAAGTTTGTTTTAAAAATAATCTGCTTTTCTTTCTAAAAAAGGTTGTTTTTAAGAAAATTCTATTTTTTTAAAAAATTTGCTTTCACTTTTTAAAAAGTTTGTTTTAAAAAATTTGATTTTTAAAAATTATGTTTTTTTAAAAAATTGTTTTAAAAAATTGCATTTTTTAAAAGCTATTTTAAAAATTCTATATTTTTTTTTTAAAAATGCTTTTGAAAAAGTTCCGTTTTAAAAAAAAATCTATTTTTTTAAAAATTATGTTTTTTTTAAACAAATCCGTTTAAAATTTTTTTTGTAAATATGTTATGCTTTTTTTTATTTTGAATTTTAGCATTTTTTGTTTTGATTAAATGATATATATTTTTTATTTAAAATATATTTTATAATTAAGCCCCTTACCATCGATTTTAACACCGCTTTGTATTCTACATTAACTAAGTAGGGCACAAATACCCAAAATGTAACGTTAAGGGTACTTTTGAAAAAATTAGTTTAAAGCAAGTGGGACATCGGGGTAAACATCGACGGCTTTTTTTTGACCCTTTTCCCTATATTATATATATACTTCCACCATCACATGCCATCCTTATATCTTTTTTACATCCCATGATTCCCCCCTTTACACACACACCCACCACCCACCACCCACCACCAAAACCTATTGATATATATATATATATATATATATATATATATATATATATATATATATATATATATATATAATAAAATTGAGATAAATTCTACCGAAGCGCTTTTGAAAATGGTTACGTGAGGGGGTCCAAATAATAAGCAAAATTTATAACAAATACTATAAAAAATCCCCTCAATATTTTTAACAATATTTATTCATCATTATTATAACTCGCAATATTAACAACCAGATCGTTCTCAGGAAAGAGGGGGCTTTCCGATAAAGATTTCTCCATATTGGCGCGCAATTAGGTGACCAAACCCCTTTCCTCGACATATGTAACAACCCGATATTTTCTATATAATTAAATAAGAAATTTTGCGTATAAATTTTTATTATTATTATTATTTTCAAGGTGGGAATATGTGCAAGGTTATGTATATGTATTTATGTGATAAATAAAATTTATTTATTATATGAATAATTGTAAATAATTTTTTAAATTATTGATTATTATAAATTATATTTTTATAAGTAATTTGTGGTAAAAATATTTTTATTATTTATTTTCCATGAAAATATGATTATATATTATTTAAATAATATATGAAATGATTATTGGAATTATTATAATTATTATTTTATTATATGAATTTATTCGATTAGTTAAGTTAATTATTTTAACTTAATTAATAATGTTATATATGCAAGATAAATTAGATATGGAATCCAAACCCTAATTCTGGTTTTGAATAAGGAATGAGAATAATAATATTATATTAATTATATTTCAGTGCTATAAATATGTGTTATATGTGTAGACCGATAATGGTTGATCATTTATACTGTAACAGTAGAAAACCTATTCTTACTGTGCTAAAAATTTGATACTCAAATCGGAGTTTTCGATTGGTAAGGAATTGTGATATGTGATTAATGACAATTATTATAAATATTAGCGCTAATTAGGTAAACCCTAATTTTTGACTCGAAACCTTAAACGTAAAATTAGAAATCCTAATTTGCTAATTGAAAACCCTAATTACTAAATTAGGAACCCTAATTGTCAAATTAAAAACCCTAATTTCTAATTATAAGCCCTAAGGATAATTAGTGAATTTTTAATCTAGTTTTCATGTCCTAGATAATTTGGTAACCTAATGTAATTAGGAAACACTAATTTTCCATTTTTAGAAACTTTAATTTTCATTTTAGCCTAATTTGAAAAATCCTAGAAACTAATTTTTTTATAAACCTTAGGGTTAAACCCTAAGGGTTTGCCAGGTTACTAGATTGACATTAAAATCAATAGCCTAATGACCAAAATACCCTTCTTGTATTATTTGTATCTAACTTGTAAATATTTCCATACTTGTAGTTGGTGAACCACTCTAACTCACCATTTTGACCAAAGACTCCAGTAAATCAGCTATATATCATCAGCTTTGTCCATTATATAACATTTATATAAGATTTAAGAGAGAGAAAAGTCACATTCTTGCTCATTTATGTCCAAACACTCAACCAAATTTCTCTCTCTCCAACCTTACGAAATACACTCATAGATCAGTCCCAAATCAAGTTCATATCATCACCATAACAGATCAAGAAGCCAGAATCAAGCATTGTTCAAGTTAGGTATAAACCCTAAAATCCAAATCTAATCTTTGATTCCATGATAGATGTTGTGTTTTAATGTTAAAATATGTTGTTTGTAGTCTATATAAGTGATCTGGGTTAATAGATGTTAGATCCATAACATCTATAGGCTCGGATTAGAAGTTTTTCAAAATCTAGAAAACTGGAAATTTGTGTCTGATAGCCGAATGTCAGACCCTGTAGATCTTTCTCTGTTTATGTTTTTGGTTGATTAAATGTTTGAAGTTGTAGTATGTCATGAGTTCTTTGATGTGGAACTTGAATCAGGTCCATATCTATTATAGATTAAAAGTTATAAGTGGTCAAATAGGGTTGACCGATCACGAAATGAAATTCTGGGTAACCCAGATTACCCAGAAAAGTCTGACAGCCATTTTTGAAGCTTTAGATCTTGCATGTGTTTGATAGTTTGGCTAAGTTATTGTTTTCATGTTGTTTTCTAACATGTAGGCTTCATGATCATGCCTTTATATCACTTATATTCATAACAAGATCAAAGATATTATGGGTCAAACAAGCGTTGACCATCTGTTTTGTTGAAATTCTGGAAAACCCAGATTCATGAAGAACAAGGTCTCTGACATGGTTTGACCATGCAAGATCTTGTTCATATGTTGTTGTTAGAGTGATATGATGTTATATAACTGTCCTTTGACATGTGAACAACATGTATGAACCCTTAGATTACATAAATAATTCTTGGAATCAAAGTTACATAGCATTCAAGTAGGTACCTTGCAACTGTTCTTCATTTCTGAAAAACCCAGAAATGCAGAAATGAAGAACAGCTCTGGCAAGTATTTCTAGAGCTTAGATCTTGCTAATTTGTTGTTGTTTGGCCATGAAATCGATTGATAATGGAAGTATTACACTTATATTACATGATTAACATCATTAGCTGCCCAGAAACCTTAAGATCTTTGATGTGTGCGGTCAAACCTAGCACCCTTGCGACTGCCTTTGAAGGTTCTAACATGCTCAAGAACACCTATAGCAACAGTTTCGTCGCTATAGGGCCCTTTAGCGACAGACTAATTATAAAATTATTATTTTTATTAAAAAATTAGTATTAAATGGTTTTTAATTATTAAAAATTCATATTAAATTACTAAAAATTATTTTAAAGCCTAAAAATGGGTTTTTAATAATTTTGAATATATTTCATTAATATTTAATATTTTTGGAATATTAATGGTATTTAATTTATTTAATTATAATATTAAATAAAGTGCTTAAAATGATTTTAATACTTGAAAAAACATTTAAAATTATATTATATTATAAGAATATATTTTAAGTTATTTTAATTACTTTTAATATTTTGTGATGAATTTCATTGATTAATTAATATTAATGGTCATTAATTTATTTAATAAATGTATTAAATATATTATGGAAAATAGAATTAATGATTTAAAAATCATATAAAAATTATTTAAGTGTTATAAAAGTATTTTAAGATATAAAATATAACTTTTAATATTTAAAGGTAAATTTCATTAATAATTTAATATTAATTATATTAAATAAATAGTTTAAAAAATGATTTTATTGATTTAAAAAATCATTTAAAAGGATATAAATGAATTAAACATATTTTAAGTTATAATAAATAACTTTTAATATTTTGATAAATAGTACATTAATATTTAAATATATTTAAAAAAATTTTTAAATGTTTTAAAAATCATTTAAGGGTAATATTAATGTTTTAAAAATATTTTGAGTTATTATAAATAATTTCAATATTTTGACAATGGTTTCATTAATATTTTAATATTAATTAAATATTAATGATAATAGAATTATTTAATATTTAAATCATTTAATAATGATTTCGGTGTTTGAAAAATCATGATAAATTATAATAATTAATTAAAAATTATTATAAGTCATTTAAAAATAATATGACTCATATTTAAGTTATTTAAATGGATATTGAACTACAGGATAGAGTCTTAAACTCGATTATTACCCGATAAAGCTGTCGGTACACCGAAATATTTTAGAAATTGATCTGGACTTATATAAATTGTCTGTATACATGTTTGTTTGTGATTCAATAATTGTTAAATATATGTGATAATGTGATTATGTTATGTGCTGACTGCAAATAGCAGTACTGTGTGTTATAATATGTTATTCTAATCGATAGAATGATCTTATTAATGATAGGTAAACTAGGTTGCGTAATTGTAAGTAGTAGATCAGGCAAGTATCCTACCATTTGCATTTACTTTATGCAATGGTCATGTGTAAGCCAGTTTCAGAACTCTATTGTTATTGTTATTGTTCATGTATCTGTACTCTTGTAATCATGCCAGTTTTTGAATTCCATTCAATCATTGGTTGTCAATACAATATTATCATATGATCAAGATTTATATATTCTGTTTATTAATTTCTAAGCATGGTTATACAAGTGTCCTCACTTGGATAATTTATTGTATTTAATCACATGTTGATACATACTTTTGGTTTTCAGTATGTGTACATTGACTCGACTAGACATAGATTTAAAAATAGCGTTGAGATATGTCTTAGCTAATTATTTTGGCTAGATGAACATTTGATTAGAACTTGATAGGTTCAAGAATAGAACTCAATTATTAATGACAGATCGATGCCAATTGTTTCGGCTAGATCAAAAAAGCGATTAGATTTTTGAAATCGTAGTATTTCATTGTTTAATTCAAATTCTGGTTATAAGATTGAGAAGAACAACCTTTTAATATAAAAGGGGAGATTTTTGGTCGTATATTCGGCCATTGCACGTGTTTTAAGTATTATACATAATATAGGGTATAATTAAGCAAATCACTTATTATACTTACAGAGGGGTATGACTTAATCTTTATGGTTATCTGATACACTTGGGTATATCAAAGTAAATCTTTGATAGTTACTCGAGAAGAGAAGTTCAAGATCCTTAGGGATCACTCAGCATAAACTCTGGAAAATATTCCATTTTGTTATTGCGTATAATTAATTCTTGTTATTCAAGTGAATATTGAAAATCAAAAACAAAGTTCATAGTCTGTCGACTGCTCACCAATTATAGTCAGTACGTAGTTTCAAAATTTGAAATACATTTGATGTGTTGATTAGAATTGTTTCAGTTTATTTCACAACTGTTGATTCGTAGTAGAAGTGCCTTTCAAAGAAAATATTTACTTCTTTCAGCTAATATTTATTGTCTGTTATTACTTGTTGGGCACCCAAATGCTCATTCTTTCTTTAAATGTAAATGTTTTCAGCTAAGCGTGATCAACCTGAAGGTTCAGACAAGGACAAAGGAAAGGGAAAGCTAGTAGAATAAACTGTATGGTATCTTATGTAATAGTAGTCTATATTAAGATGATAATATTTATTATCTATCATGTAATGTAATGTAGTTGTGACGCCCCCAAATTCTCTACATTCACTGTAGCCAATTTGATGCTCACGTAAATATTCTATAAGATAATAATTTCTATAAATCCTGGATTCACAAAGACTTTAGTAAATAGTAGTTCTCGCCGTAATGCTTATTGTAACTGAGTACCCTCACTTGGATGTACAGGTTTAGTATCTTATAGATATTTCTTCCATATCTATAATTTTGATCTATCTGACCTCCATAGTATTAATGGTAGGATTTTTGGAACTGAGAAGCACTACCTCGGTGCATCAGAGAAGCCCAATGTCTATTAACGCTATCATTCAGATATATAGTTCATATAGATACTATACTCTTTTCTAATTCCATTAGAATGACAACTAAATACTGCAAACTAATAATACATTAAACAAATAATATACCATTACATTGATTCAAGAGGTCGTTACTAAGCAAATAATAATATACCAGAACTGTTGGAATATATTCTTTCTATCTGCAAATGAAGAAAATATTTGCAAGGATGAGCTACAGAAAGCTCAACAAGTTTTGAACAATAAACAAAGTTATACACATACCAAATCTGGACTAAATAAATATAAAGTTCAGAGTTTTTCTACACACACCAAACCTGGATTGAATGAACATAAAGTTCAGAGTAGTGCCACACATATATATCTTGAGGTTTGTCACCAAACCCCGCCCATTTCTAATTTACATGGATTACCAGAAACTTAAAAATTCTAAGTTGATCCGCTAATCCAAACAAAACTAGGAGTATGCATATCATCTTCTAAATATTATCCGATCATTGCTATAAATATCGGTTGACAGCTTACTACTGCCAAGGATAGCCGTTAGTGCCCACGACAGTCCCTGACTGCCGTTTTTCCAATACTGTCAGTATATATATAGGTACCAAACAAAATTGGTTTCTCACAAACTGTGCTTTGATATCAAATCAAAAGCATTTTACCATAACAATAACTCATAAGACTTGGTTATGTTTGAATAAGAAATCATAACCTTTGAATAACAGAAATCATAAACACTGTATATCACCAGATTATAATTGATAAATATAAAATTTTCATTTAATAAAATAATTTAAATGAAACTGGCATTTGAAATAGGAGGGTTGCACAAAGTGCAAAAAAACTTGCATGTATCATTGACTACTGCTACACAGTCTATTTTAGCTTCATCTGAAGACCTAATATTAACAATATTGATCTTCAAGTCAGAATAATATCATTGCAATATATCACTGTGAATTACTGTTATAAAATAACCTAATCTCATTATCACATATCCCTATCAATTTATAAACAACCTAAGACTTGGTATTAAGTCAAACTATTTCAGTCTAAGTTGAGTCCGGTACAACTCTGACATCCCGACATCTTGTTCGGATAATTCTAGAGCCTATTTTTCTTAAGACTCTACTTAAACTGGTTCATAATTATCTTAGATAATTAATTATTTAGTCAAAATATTTTTCCATAGCTCATAATAATTTTTAAATAATTATTACTATTTATCATAATTTTCAATCATTAATATCATATTTATATGATTTAAATACCACATAATTCATTTATCATTAATATTTAATTATAATATCTCAAAGTATTATTAATAACCTAAAATCATATTTAAATAAGTTTTAAACATTTAAATCCATTATCAATTAACTCGCCATTAATATTAAATATTAATGTATTTCATGATAAAATATTAAAAGTTATATTTTATAACTTAGAATATTTTATAACCCTTAAATTATTTTTATATGATTCTTAAATCATTAAAACTAATTTTCCATAATTTATTTAATAAATTTATTAAAATTATCATTAATATTAATTTATTAATGAAATTCATCACAAAATATTAAAAAGTCAATAAAGAATAACTTAAAATATTTTCTCGACATTTTAATAAAATTTCAAATTATTTTTAAAGTATTAAAATCATTTTAAATAATTATCATTAATATTAAAATATTAACGTTATTCATATCAAAATATTAAAAGTTATTTATTATAACTTAAAATAATATTTTTTTTATATATATAAAAAAACTTTATTATGAATTTCTAATATTTATTTTCTATTTATTCCATAATTTTCGTCTAAAGTTGGGGTCCTCCACGGAAACGTTTGTAGACGAAAATCTACAAGTCCGATTTGGACCCACTTAGTATCGTTAGAACCGTGACTTCCCGAACTACGTTTTACGCTCAAGAAATAGTCCATTTGGCCTAGTATAGCACCATGAAAATAGGCCACTACCGACTGACCATTCCATGCCTTGTAAATATTTTTAGTTTTGGAGTCTTTTATAGAAACGCTTGTATTATGAGATCCACAACTCCGATTGAGAACCAATCAAACTCGTTGGATTCGTATCTTCTTGAAAAACAGTTTTCATTTATCAAACACCAAATTCCAATCTGTCTAGGTCCCGGAAATCAGGCCCAAAGTGACTGGTCAGTAAGTTTTTTTTTCAACAGTTGGTTTATTTTTCAGATTTGGGGTCCTTAACGGAAACACATATAAAACGAAATCTACAAATCGGATTTAGGTCCAATAGGTATCGTTGGATTCTTACTTTCCCGAACTACAATTTTCATGTATCAAACATCCATTTTGGTTCTGTTTTGGTCCTGGAAAAATGGACAGAAGTGACTGATCAGTAGCTTGTGTTCAACAGTTAGGGTAGTTTGGGATTTAATTCATAACTTGTTAATTTCTTAACATATTTGAGTGATTCCAAAGGGGTTTTTCCCTTAACTCGTGTATCTAGCATGCTAATATGTTTTAAACCATTTACCATAGGAACCCAAAATATCTCACATTAAAATATTTATAGCATACAAAGAAAAGCTTTTTCTTAAACCTTTTGGTACAAAACTTGATTTTCTCACTTTGAATCTAACTTTTGTTTTCAAAAATACTTTGATACACATATAAAATACCAATACTCAAGTAAATCATGAGTTTTTAAAGATCAAAAACAAAAGTTGCTTGGTTCATAAAGATCTAACAAAAGAGAGCACAAAAATTAAAAATTTTCAATTTCTTACCGTTTTCTTCTTGCAAGCCTTCTTGATCCTTCAAAGTAGCTTATGAGTTTAAGTTGTATGAAGATCCAAGACCCCTCTTAGACTCCCTATAACTATCGAAATCTTTAGCCCCCTTTCTCTCTCTATTGTTTTGTTTTGTTTTTCTTTTCTTAGCAACTTGGAAAGAGAGAAAAGTGAAGAATTTGATTTTTGTTTAGTGTAATAATGCAAGGAATGTATCTACCCATTAGTTTACTTGCTAGCCTTGGATTACTTGCACATGTGAATAACCAAGTGATGAGTCACCAAAGATTTGGCCAATCTTTTACTTAAAAAGTAAGTAAAAGGGTATTTTTGTCATTTCGCACTCACTATGGGTACTTTTGTAATTTCCCATTCAAATTTGAGGGTAATTTAGTCATTTATGTTATGGATTTAGACACATGGCAAATCTTGGTGATGAGTCACCAAGATATGTATTTTATCTTTTGTTAAAAGATAAGCTCGAGGGTATTTTGGTCTTTTTACCCCTACTAAGGGTATTTTAGTAATTTCCATATTATCCATAGGGTTATTTTAGTCATTTCAAATACTTTCCTAATATTTTTACTCCTTAAGTTTTGACAATAAGTATTAAGGTTCCCTAATTAGAGTTTAGGGTTTCAAAATTAAAATCAGGGTTTACCGATTAGGGTTTGATTATCTGGGTTAGGGTTTCCTAATCCTCATTAAAATTCTCTGATAGAATTTTGTAATTTATCCTACATCCACATACCTATTATAATATTAAGTATCAAAACTTCTTATTGATAACCCTAATTAGAGTTAGGATTTGTTTATCAGGGTTTAGGTTTCCTGAATTGAAAATTAGGATTTTCAAGCATTCGATTAGGGTTTCTAACGGTATGTTAGGGTTTATCAATCACATATTAGGGCTTCTTATCCCTCATTAGGGTTCACTAAGTTTGTACCCTATCTGATCAATCATTAATCATTTATTTTATGTCATACAAACCCATACTCACAGTTACATTTATTATAACTGTATTTTCTATCGAATCCCTATCCGTATCTAGGGTCACTACAAGAAAATCGGCTATTTCCGACGGACGTATCCTCCACAGATTAAATACGGTCAAAATAGGATTACTTCCGAGGGAATAATACGTCGGATATAAGTCCCTCGAAAATAACATAATTCTGACAGAATTCCGTCGAACTTAGACCTCTCCAGTTGGCGCCAAAATTCGCGCCACCACGAAAAGTAATTTCGACGAACAAACGCTAATTCCGAGGGACGTTTCATCGAATATAAGTTATTTCCGAGGGACTTATTACCGACGGACATTCTGTCGGATATAATAAATATAAACTTTTCAGCTTCTGCCTTTTCATTTCAGACGCTCAACTTATCTCTCATTCATTTCTCTCTCTCATTCTCTCTCACTCTCCTTCCCTCTCTCATCCCCCCGCCCCCACCTATCCGGTCACCGGTCCCCCCTCCCCTCCACCGCCACCTGCTCCCCCCACCTGTCTCCCCTGTGTCTTCCCACTTTGCTCTCCATTGCCAGACTCCCTCCCCAGGTCCCCCACCCCGCCTAGTACCCCCCACCGCTCTCCCATTCCCTCCACCCCAGCCCTATCCCGATACCCCACCCACCCCAGTACCCCCCACTCCCTCTCATCTCCCTTGGTCACCCATCTCCCCTAGTCCCATTTTTCACGGCCATCGCCTAATCCTCGCCGCCATCGCTAATTTTGACCCCATGGCTTACTGATTCCCAAATGGCCACTGCACCGCCCGGCCACCAGCTCCTAGCTCCTCCTTTCTCTTCCTCCTCTCCTCCTTTAATTCAAGGTAAGAAATCCTAAATGATGATTTGAGATTATTAAATATAGTTTACAGATTTGAGTTAATGATTTTGCTAAAGTTGTTCATGTGTTACTGAGAATAATTTTGGAGTTCTTATTGTATCAGAAATTGGGTTTTATATTTTAATTTGCTGAAATTGTGTTCATTTTTGTTATGAAATTTATTTTGTTAAAGTTGTTGATTTTGCGAAAGTTGTTCATGCTGTAAACTGTTTTGCAAATTGGGATTATTTGACTTCAATTCTGCAAATTGTTGCATGTTGCTGAAATTGTGATTTTTTTTGTGCAATTAAAATATTAGTGTATACAGTTTATTTGTGCAATTACAGTGTTTGGGTCATAACAATTACAGTGTTTGGATCATAACATATATGTATGTTAGTGTATAAGAATGTGATATTTGATATTTCCCACGGAATTCCCAACGAAATATCTGTCAAAAATCTACAATTGAAAAATTTGTGGGCCCTACAAATATATTTATGTATTATTTAATTAATTTAATATAAAATGAAATTAATTTAATTTAATTTAGTTTATTAGACAAAATAAATGTTAAAAATTATTTAATATAATATAATATAAAATATAAAATAATAATAAAATAAATTGAATAAAATAAATCAAATTTAATTTAATAAATTTTTTAAAAAATATAATATAATATTATATAAAATAAATTAATGTATATTAAATTTAATTAAATTAAATAAAATTATAAAAATTTTACAAGTGAAGTTTAAAAATAAGATAATATAATATACTATAATATACATTTTAAAATTTAGAAAATATAATATTTATTAATTAAAAATTAAGCAAATAAAAGAAAATATAATAATAAACTTAAATAAATTTTAAATTTTAAAAATTAGATAATAAAATAAAATTAAATAAAATACTTAATTAAATTAAATTGAATAAAACAAAACAAATTTGATTTAATTTAATAAATAAATTAAATTTAATAAAAAATATTTAAAAATTAAAAAAATAAAATAAAATAAAATAAATTTTATTTAAGTATCATAATTTAAATTAAATTAAATTTAAAATAAAATAAAATACAATAATAAATACAATTAAATTTTATAAATTAAAAAAAATAATTTAATAGTAGTCTTCATATATATTCCAAATAACAATTCTCAGAAACTAAGTAGCACTTACTTAGTTTTTCATTGGCAAAATAAACTAAGTAGCATTTACTTAGTTTGCCACAATTTTCAATAAACTCAATAATTAAGTATTATATGTATATATATATATATATATATATATATACATATATGGACTATAATATGAAACTTAGAAACCCGTTTGACAAGTAGGAGTGAATGTCGAACAGTAATCTCTATAGATTCCAAATAACAATTCTCATAAACTAAGTACCACTTACTTAGTTTATCATTGGCAAAATAAACTAAGTAGCATTTGCTTAGTTTGCCATAATTTTCAATAAATGCAATAATACTCTCCCTACATATATTTACTTTTCCTTGTATGCAGGTTTCGACATATAGCGATTCACAGCTAATAGTACTCAAACCTGTTCCTTGACAATTAAAAAAAAGAATTAGTAGTTCAGTTTTGTGTCCTAAACTCGAATATTCCTCACTGTTCCATTATAACAGATGGAAACATCCGAAAGGAGTGCCAGTAAGTTGTTGAACAAAGTTCTAGGTTAAGCAACCCTCTAGATGAGCGAACGATCACTTCTCTCATAGGAATGAATCATCTCCTCATATGGGTCCAATCCATGATATAAACAGCTTCTCACCACTCTGAATTCCTCAGATGGGTAGTTCTCACAGAACGTCTCACCTCTTGTATGAGAAATATCCATTTGAGAAATTCGAATGGTGAGAAGCCGTTATATCATGGATTGAACCATATGGGAGATGATTCATTCCTAGCAGAGAAGTGATCATTCGCTCATCTGAGGGTTAAGCTAAAAACTTTGTTCATAGCTTAATGGAACTCCTTGAGATGTTGTCATTTGTTATGAGGAACGATGAGAATGTTCTTGATAATTGAATTAACTTTATTATTCGAGTATAGGACACTGGCAGAACTATGACCCCCACAGATTCTTGTTGCTTGACTCAAGTAGAGATTCCACATAACAATTCTCATAAACTAAGTAGCATTTGCTTAGTTTGCCACAATTTTCAATAAACTTGATAAGAACATGTGTCTCAACTGCCATGTTTTCTGTCAAAATTAATGGCACCTTAGCTGGGTTATTTCCGAGTTCCAGAGGACTAAGGCAAGGTGATCCCTTGTCCCCCTACCTCTTTGTTCTTGTAATGGAAATGCTCTCCTTGAAACTTAACTCAAGTACCTCTGTTCCCGAGTTCCAATATCATTGGAGGGCCTCAGATTGCAAGCTGACTCATCTCCTTTTTGCTGATGATGTACTCATTTTCTGCCGTGCTAACCTGCAATTTATATCCATCATCAAGTCAAGCATCCACTTCTTCTCCCTTTTTTCTGGACTTATTCCGAATGTCCACAAGAGTCAATGTTTTCTTGCTAACACCGACCCTGTCTTAGCTCAGTGCATCCTAAACACTCTTGGGTTTTAACTTGGAGTCTTTCCCACCAAATTCTTGGGAGTTCCTCTTATCTCTTCTAAGCTATCCTTCCAGGATTGTGTACCTTTACTCCACCGAGTCACTCAGAGAGCATCCTCTTGGACAACTAAAGCTTTATCCTATGCAGGTAGACTACAACTGATTAAATCCATCCTTTTCTCTATGCAATCCTATTGGTGCAGTCATCTCATGCTACCCAAGGTAATTCTTCGTGCTATACAATCAGTTCTCTGCAGATTCTTATGGAAGGGCTCCTCTCTTGCCAAATTTGGGGCAAAAGTAGCTTGGTCTACTATCACTCATCCTACGAATGAAGGGGGACTAGGCTTAAAAAATTTATTGGATTGGAATAAAGCTCTCATGCTCCTTCACTTTCTGCATATTATCCAACCATCACCTACCTCTCTTTGGGCTAATTGGATCAAATCTACTATATTGAAAGGCAGGTCCCTCTGGAAAATTTCTTCTCCCTCGGACTGCTCTTAGATATGGAAATAGGTCCTTAAACTTAGACCCCTTGCACTGCAACACTTAAGGTACTTTGTTGGTTCTGGGCATAATATTGATTTATGGTATGATCCTTGGCTTAATGGCATGGCTATTAATCCTAGTCCCAGTCTCATCTCCAACTCCAGGCTTCCTCACTTGGAAAAGGTCTGCTCTATCCTTATCAACTCTGCATGGTCCCTTCCTCAGAGCAACCACCATGATGTTATCTTACTCAGAAGGCAAATTTCCTCCTTTCCCCCACCGAACAGCAGCAACCCAGACTCCATTAAGTGGGGCACTTGGGACATCACAGCAACCAAAGCCAAGCATATATGGGAATGCATCAGATCAAGGTTACCATGTGTCGCGTGACACAACATTATCTGGCATGGTTTGCATGTCCCTCGATACTCGGCTCGGTATCTTAAAGCGTCTACCAACAAATGATCGTACGAGCCAATATTCCGGAAGTTACTGGGTCTGCCCTCTTTGCAAACAACAAGCAGAAACTTTTGACCATCCCTTTTTCAACTGTAGGTTCTCCTCAAGCATCCTTAGGCAAGTGGGCCTGGGGAATTTTAGGAATGTCCCACTCCTATGGGATGACCTTATTGATTACTTAATCTCCTTTTAGGGCTCGAAGCTAACAAGGAACATCTTATGCCTATCTGTTATAATCTCCTTCTACAAAGTGTGGGAAGCCAGGAACGCAAGACTCCACAGACTTTCCTCAACTCCTGCTTCCTGCATAGCAGCGGATGTTATTCAGCTGATTAAAGCCCGTCTCTCCACTAGTAACACCTTTAACAGAGCCACAAATGTTAGCCAATATTTTTGTAATTGGCTACTACACTGATTAGTTTTTTGATGATTATCTCTTATTTTGTTGGGATTTCACTCCCTTTGTAGTACTTTCATTTGTTGGCATGTCACCAGATGAATTTACTATATCCTGGGGTATTCCCCTTAGCCATTGTATAGTGTTTTTTTTCTATAAACAAACCAAGCTTAGCAAAAAAAAACTTAGAAACCTGTTTGACATACACTCAGTAGGGGTGAATGTCGAATAGTCCCCAGTTTAGGACTGTTATTGGATGTTATGTCTCTCACTTAGGCGGGTGCAAATACGAAACGGTACATTTTTTGTTATTTTGAGGATTAATCGACTGTTATCTCTATATGTTCTCCGAGTGCATACTTAGATTAAGTTATCTTAGTCTATTTCGTGTGCTTAGAGACCATGGGGAGGTGCTGCCGAAATTTTCTTGAAACTCATGAAACGTACTCAACGTGTTTGCACTAGTGACGAGACGCATCCAATAACGGGATAGAAGCCTTACCCTTGTCCTGTAGAGATACTAGGTAAATCTAATTCATGCATGAATATCCAAATTAATTTAATGTGTACTTCTGTGTAGTTAAAAATTTCAGCCGACCGGAGTTGGATGTACCGTAGGATACCCAGTGATGGGAGGGGATTAGTCTCAGCTTATAGTGTTGGGGTTTTAGATTTCTTTTTTTTTTTGCTAAATTTTGACTGAAATAAAAGAAAGAATAAGTACATGGGCCAAACCCCAAGCAGTATACCATAGCCATCATAGGACAGGCCCTATGATGGTCGTAGTAAATCAAAGCTAATCACTAGCATACAAGGAACTAACAAACAAAGCAACAACTATATCCAACCAACAAACTGGCATGACTAATATTACAACCGCCCAAAGATGTAAAAGTAACCTAACTTGCCAATGTAAGTAAGAATGAGTAGCGATGATCAAGCAACAACCGTTGTAACAAATTCATTGCACAAACAACACGGAAAGCAATTAGCTCAAGCACGCAGTGACGTACCATTTGTCGAGCAAGAGCCCAAACAGTGATTCACAACCCAAAACCAAGGCCAATAACCCAAAGAATCGATCCAGCTTGTCAAGCAAGAACCGACCACCAAGGATTCACTAGGGAGCATGAGTGGACCCAATCCTCCATGAGAAGAAAGCTTACCGTAAAAAGAGAGGCTTCCATCCCAACCTCTGCAGACCATAGCGGACTCCATAGCGGACCAACGACACCAAGCAACAGTGAAGCGGTGAGCGGTGAGACATACGGATGATCCGAATCGGGAAGATGCGATGCCCATGTGTTAAGTGTAAAATCGATTTGGAAGAAAGTCGTCGAGATTAAATTAGACTTATTTTCCCGTGGATTTGTGGATGGGTACTTCAGTATGGACTCATCACGGGGAATCGAAGTGATTGAAAATATTGTGGAACAACCCAATTCCACAGATTCATACGTCGAAAACTATGATCCAGGTTGAGATGTTGGTCGATGCTTATGGCCCTACTACTATTGACTAGGTGAATATGAACCTTCTTCAAGCAGTACGAAGCAAGTGCCAAATGATACAACTGCTGCCTTTTACAAGTTGCTATCTGAATCTGGGGTCACGTTGAATCTGGGAAATGATACGGACACCAAGCTTTCTGCAGTGACGAAGCTCTTACACTTCAAGAATGAGCACGACTGTAGTGAGAGAGGTTTCAACTAGTTGCTCGTTATAATTGGACAGTTCTTACCCAAGGATCATACTCTTCCTGCGAATTATTATGAAGTGAAGAAGATGGTCAAGGGGTTAAATATGGGGTATCAAAAAATCGATGCTTATGAGCAGGATTGCATGTTATACTATGGGTAGGACAGAGATAAGGGACAGTGTGATATATGTAACTTATCGCGCTATAAGGTTACAAAACGTGGGGGGAAGGAGAAACATGTTCCCAGGAAAATCTTATGGTACTTTCCACTTGCGCTGAGACTTCAACGGCTATCCATGTCGTCTCATACAGCTCAACATATAAGTTGGCATCAAACAAGGGATGTCGTGCCTGGTAAGCTGACTCACCCAGCGGATGGAAATGAATGGAAGAGATTTGATGTAAATTATCCCAAGTTTGCGGAAGAAGTTAGGAATGTTAGGCTTGGCATGGCTATTGATATCTTTTGCCCTTTTAATAATTTTAGCCAGCCGTACTCAGTTTGGCCAGTAATTATGGTCGCTTATAATCTTCCACCGGCAATGTGCATGAGGGATCCGTATTTGTTTTTGACTTTACTCATTCTGGGGGATAAAGTCCTACAAAAGACCTTAATGTTTACCTTTGACCGTTAGTGGATGAACTAAAGATGTTGTGGGAGACAGGGGTTCAGACGTATGATAAATCGATATGCGAGAATTTTGTGATGAAGGCGGCCCTGTTATGGACTATCACTAACTTTCCGACTCTTGGGATGGTTAGTGGTTGGTCAACTCATGGGAAGCTGTCTTGTCCAGTGTGTATGGGGATGTGCAAGGCAACCAATTGTAGCATGGGCAGAAATATAGTTTCTTTGGAACTGCTCGTAGATTCTTGCCTCTTGATCACCATTACTGAAAGATGTCTGCACAGTTCAACAAAAAGATAGAGAAGAAGGGGGGTTGTTGGTGGTACCGTCGAAAGCGGTGAGGTCTTAAATTTGGTTGAATCAACTTGATTTTCCTTTGCCGGGGAAGGAACACAGTAAATTGAGAGCAACCGGGTACGAGAAGATTCATAATTGGACACACACTTGCCTATATAGTTTCAGTTGTCGTATTGGGGCACACTTTCAGTTCGTCATTGTATAGATGTCATGCACACCGAAAAGAATGTTTTTGAGAACTTGTTTTACACTGTGTTAGATGCGAGTGGTAAAACTAAAGACAATGATAATACTCGAAAAGATTTGGAGGCATTGAACATTAGGCCAGAATTGTGGCTTCAACCTAACACTACGAAACCTAAAGCTCCATTTTGTCTTACTAAGCAACAAGTTGAAGACGTGTGTAAGTGGGTTAGTGGGTTGAAGCTCCCAGATGGATATGCTTCGAAAATAACATGTTGTTGTAAGGTTGATCAATTGAAAATTTCTAGATTCAAGAGTCACGATTGTCATGTATTCATGCAGAAGTTGATTCCAATTGCATTTCGTGAGATGTTACCCAGAAAAGTTCTGGATGCATTGACCGAACTGTCAAATTTCTTTTAAGATATTTGCTCAACTATAATTAAGTACAGTGATGTCAAGAAAATGGAGAAGAATATTGTGCTTACCATTTGCAAGCTCGAAATGATCTTCCCTCCAGGATTTTTTGACTCAATGGAACATCTGCCTATTCATCTGCCGTATGAACTCAAACTTGGAGGACCGGTGCAATATCGATGGATGTATCCTTTTGAGAGGCAATATATAAACTGCTAATTTCTTTATCCTGCTGATATTAATAATACTTCAATTTGTCTGCATATTATTTATCGTAGGTATATGCGCCGATTAAAACAAAAGGTCAAGAACAAAGCTCGTGTAGAGAGTTCTATTGTTGAACGATATATGAAGGAAGAGCTTGTCAACTTCTGCTCATTGTATTTTGATGATGTTGTCTCAACGAAGCACAACCGTTTAGGAAGGAATGAGTTTGTTGGTCCAATGACTCATGTTGATGATGAGTTAGTTGTATTCACATATCCGGCTAAACCATTTGGCCATGAGACGCTGACTTACTTAAGCGACAAAGAGTTAAAGATTGTATCTACATACATGCTTCTAAATATGCCCAAAGTATCATCATACATCACGTAAGTCTAAGCTTATTTATGGTATTTAGTACAATTTACAAGTGTAGTCATCTCTATATATGTTAAAGACATTTTACTAATATCGCAGTTCATTCGAAGAGGAAGCGTATGCTTCTAACCCAACTTTTCTTATCAGCAGAGAATTGGAAACATTCACTAATGCTAATTTCCAACAATGGTTTAAGAAAAGGGTTGAAGCGGAGAATATTTCTGAGCGTTTTATAGATGTCATCCAAGGACCTTACAAAGTTGTTAGTTCTTTTCCTGGTTGCATTGTGAATGGGTACAGATTTAGAGTCGACGACTTGCATGAACTCACATCAGTCAATTCTAGGGTTGTGGTGTTAGGAAGCTGCTACCAAGATTCTGAATCCAATTATTATGGTCGTTTACAGGATGTGGTTGTGCTCAATTATCACGGCGGCAAAAAGGTAGTTACATTTAAGTGTAGCTGGTTTGATACTGAAAAGGGGGTTAAAGTTGATCGTAATAGAATCACAATCGTGGATATCAAGTTGGTGTTAAAGTCTGATGACATGTACGTGTTAGCAAGTCAAGCGACTCAAGTGTATTACGCTCCTAATGTCGTAAATACTCGAAGCCCCTGGTGCACAGTAGTCACTACTAAAACACGTTCATTTAATGCTGATAACATGTTTGGTATGGATGAGGCGTTGCAAGTAGATGTGAGCAACCCTTTGGCCGTAGTGTTCCATGCTGAAGATATGGTGAGTACTGATGTCATTGACGTACCTAACGATGAGGTTATCGAGGACACATGAATGATTATGTAGTCGTTGAGGATAATAACGATGACAAAATTGATCTCGAAACTAAGGATGAGAAAGATACCGAATCCGAGAATGATGTACATGTTGATTCTGATGGGTTTGATGACGTGCGTAATTAAAAATGAGCATTCATATTAGTTCTTACCACATATTGTTAAACCTTACATATTCGTAATCTACCAATTTTGTTATTGCAGTAGGATATTCATGGCTAGACATAGCGGTGGAGGTCGCCGAGGTGGTGGGCGATCCGGTACTGGAAACGGTAGCCACGATGGAGGATTTTCTTCAGGCGCGAGTAAGTTATCTTAACTAGGATTTAAATATATCTCAAGCTGCATTAATTACAATGATTATGTAAGTACTATGTTAAATACAATTATTACAGATGCACCTCATCGACGACAATTGGGGACCTAACCTCGATATCTTTGGTCATCCACCGTGATTACCTACTTACTACGATCTTGGTGGATGTCATTTCCCAGCAGTAAGTGTTAATATATTCGTAATATTTTTATTAGTTATTGCAAAACATAATTCACATAACACATATTGTTATACTTTTTCTATAGTATACTAGACCCGGTGGCTAAGCACACCCTACACGTGATCTGTTTGACGCATCTCCCGAGAGGGTGTATGCAATTCAGTCAGTATGCGCGGTACGATGCCACTTTTATGCAGACTGTCTTACGGGAGTTCCGTGTAAGTTAAGCATATTATCACTACATAGTTGTATTGGGATGACGAAATCAATTGTTCCTAATTTTAAATAATCTTTTGTTATAGGTTTATTATCGATTTGACCCCGAGCATCTCTCAGTCAGCTGGCGATGATGTGATTGAGCATCATGTCACTGCGAATTACTCTGGATGGATGTATGAGATGCGACAGAAGGCAGCCCGGGCAGTTGTGGACTATCTCGGGACCACCATCAGAGATCATCAGCTCCATATAGTCTCCGATTTAGCCTGGGAGGCTATGTGTGCGCACTGGGAGGCTGATGACATCAAGAAAAAGTTTGAGCAGGCGAAGAAGAACCGTAGTCAGCTCTAAATAGTACACACCACTGGTTCTCAGTCGTTCGAGGAGGCGAAGACGGTAAGTGCATTGTATTTAGTTATTTATGTGTCAAGTTCTCACACAAATACTTAAGACCTATTTTATGAATGTTTTTATTAGGCATTGGGGAGGACCTTGGGCCGAGATCCTACCATTCTAGAGTTTTGGGATCGAGCCCACACGCCTAAGGACAAGCGTGCTTTGTCTCAGGTAGCTTTAGCTATATGGGTAAAACTCATACTATTTAGCTTTTAATAATATTCAATCATAAATAAAATGATATAATTAACATACGTATACGGAATACATTAAAGGGCCAATTTCAGAGGCTTCGGGACAAGCGTATAGCTGAGCTGGAGACTATTAGGAGGGGTTCTGAGCCATTAGATTTCTCCACCCTCTTCTCGATATTGTATTAGATCGGGATGAGGAGCTGAGACTATGGGTCGCGTCTCAGGATCCCCCTACTAGCAGTACCGACAGATATCGAGTGTTGGGTCTGCCGAGGATACCCACATATACACTTCCTGGAGGTAATATTTTTTTATGTTTAACGAAATTATCCGAATTTATCACATTATATAAATTATTATTAGTAATCAAATTTGTATCTCTTTATAGGCTCCAAATATCGAGATCCGAGAGCACATATGTTCGGACCATCTCATACGGGTGCTGGCTTGGATGACGATATCTTCCGGCGGCTGATAGGGGCCGTGTCGGATAGGTTCCGTACCGATCTGGTCTTTCGACGTTAGCAGTTGCCTTCCAGTTCTCGTCTTCACCAGATTGCTCAGGATATTATAGCGAGGGCCACCGCAGAGAAATCGGATTACCACGGGAGCGATTCGGCGCTTGAGCGCCGAGATGCTCCGGATGGTGATTACCCTCTTGGAGGAGGCTTTTCGTCCACCCCCACCTACTCAGGTATTCTTATTGTTTATGTTTTTTTCAATTAAGGCTAGCTTGTTAATTCTCACATATATATATGGACTAATGATTTATATTTTGATTCTATCAACAGGTGGCGGCGATGGCGCAGCGTGGTGATGATGAGCGGAGCACGCAACACGATTTCCATACACGGAAAGCGGTACGTTCACCTCCCACCGATGATGATACTTTTACTAGTTTATAGTTCACTTGTATTCATGTTATTGTAGAACTTTTTTATATATTGTATTGTCTAATTGCGTCTGTACATGTATTATAAATTATATTGTTTAACATTTATGGAACATTAGCTTATATTTGTAATTGGTTAGCTTATAATACGTTTTGGTGGATATTTGAATGTGATTGTGAATGATAATGAGTTAAAATTACGTTTTAGTGCTTTCGTTGCATATTTGAATGTGAGATACTGAGTTTATATTACATGTATTGGGTTGTGACGAAGTTATGTGTACACTAATGGGTTTAAACACCGAAACCTGAACTTTTAAAATCAGATTTAAAAAAATAGTTAATTCCGATTTTAATAAGGTATTCTCGACGGAACTTCCCTCGGAGTTAACAAATAACCAATTTTTAATAAATGTCAAAATATTCTAAATTTCAGTCGGAAATACGTTAACGTCGACGGAACATAGCTGTCGTAAATACGGTATCTTCGACGCAAATTGCGTCGAAGTTAATAATCAGTCAATTTTAGTAAATACCAGATTATTTTAGTTTTCAGTCAAAAATAGGATAATGCCGACGGAATATGTTCGTCGGAAATAGGGCCTATTATACTCGACGGAAAGTTTCGTCCTATATATTCTGTCGAAGATAGTTTATGTTCAACGAAAATCCGTCGGAGATACTTTCGTCGAAGATAATAAATATCCGACGGAATTCTTAATGGATCTTATTTTCGATGCGAATATATACGACCGAATTTTTTACAGATATTTGCGTCAAAAATAATATATTTTTGACTGAATAGGCTTAGGTCCGACGGACTATTCCGTCGAAATTAAGCTTTTTTTTTGTAGTGGGTTAGGGTTTCTATTCTCTGCAAAGCACAACTCTACTCATATTTCTTAGTCAATACACAAATTGACTACTTCTCTAAACTTGTATCACAGATACTTAGCACAATATTGGTAATCAATATCAATATTAAATAATAAAAATAAAAATAAAATTATTTAAAAAATTCCAGATCCTCACAGTAGTAAAGGTTGAGAAACTGGGATTAGACAACTCTGATATATGTAAACTAAGTTTGATATTTATATTATTATTATTATTCCGCTCAAAGAAATGATATCGTAAAGCACCGAGTTCGGGTTTCAAGTACCTGAATTTGGGGGCGTTACAATAGAACTTTCTAGACATTGTTAATTATGCACATAATAATATGAATAGATTGTCATCTCAATTATTGATTAATAATATATAAAATATTGACAATAATTGAATCAAATAACGTGAGATACTATGCAGCAATTACTGTAGCAATAATTGAATAAAACTGAGTGACTTCTCACGTAAGCATCAATAATCAATACTGTGTGCTACTATGCAACCACATGTATTAATATACTTTTACCACCGGGTATTTCAATAGTTTAACGGTAAAACTTTCGTCATTATTTTTATAAAAAGATATTTCTGTCGTTTTCTCATTTCGACAATAATTTCGTTGGGGGTCCACCAATGATTGTCCCATCGTACGAATATTCCCTGTTAAAACGAATATTCCCCGACCAATCGAATATTTTATAACAACTTGCTTACTTTGCAAAATTTATAAATATTACCCACAACTATAACATTATAACAAATCCACACCTTAATACTCAAAAAAATATTTTGAGAAAATTAATCTTTATTCATAAAATTTGGGTTCTTACAACCTCCCCTTCTTATGAAATTTTGTCCTCAAAATTGACGTATGTACCTGGTATGTCGAAGAGATGAGAATACCTTGATTTCAATATCAGATTCTAACTCTTAAGGTATAACGTTTGAGGGTAGAATATGTTCCCTCTTATCCAAGATTTTAACAGGTATATCCTCATACGTTAAATCTTCTGCTATCTCGTCTAGTTCTAATTCAATAATGTGGTTCGGGTCGTCCACATATTTACGTAACATCGATACGTGAAAAATGTTATGAACACGCGACATACTTAGCGGTAAGGTGAGTCTATAGGCCACAGTTCCTACTCGATCGAGAATTTCAAATGGACCAATAAAATCGAGGGTTGAGATTTCCTCTCTTCGTCAATTCTTGCTTCTAGAATAACGCTTCTTGAACCTTCTTCTTTACATTCATCACCCTCGAAGCAGAGCTTGAGCGACTTTAACTTTATCGATTACAGTCGGTTCTAATCGTATATTCGATATCTTCACATAGGTTCTTGGATTCTTTAACTCTATCTCCATCTTTTGTAAGTCGTACGAAATGGGTATTTGTGTTAACAGTATCGCACTCGTAAACGCATATGATCTTTTTACTTAACGTGTCAGCTACTACGTTCTCTTTTACAAGATGGTATTGAATGGTATGGTCGTAAACTTTCAACAGCTCGAGCCAACATCTTTGGCGCATGTTACGTTCTTTCTTAGGTGAAAAAATATTTGAGGGATTTGTAACGGGTTCAAGGTCGATACAAAATTTGATTTGACGCTCTAGGGTAGACCAGGAAGTCTTTAGGGAATACATCAGGAAATTTATTAATGATAGAAATATCATTCAAAACTATGACTTGGATAACATGTCACATTGATACCTATCAACTTGCCACCATTATTCACGGCGTCCTCTATGGAAAGTCTGGGTTCGGTGCATTCCAAGACTTGGAAGTCTCCAGCGAAAGGTTCGGGGCTCTTTACTTATGGCTTAATATGACAGTGATTGACTTTAGTGGTTTGGTTGCTTAAATTCGCATAATAGGTTGGTTAGGAATATGAAAACTAACAACCTTACGAAAACAATCAATTTTAGCATGATGAGTAGTTAACCAGTCGATTCCTAAAATCACATCAAATGCAAGTATTTTCAAAGAGATAAGATCGACAGGTAACGTGAGGGTACCGATTTGAATCAAATAAGACTTATAAATAGTGGATGTAATGAAGGTTTCTCCTAACGGAGTTTCAACAGATAAGTTAAAGTCTAATTTCTCCGGAGTCGAGTTTAAACGTTGAGCGCAAGTAGGAGAAATAAAAGAATAGGTAGAACCGGTATCGAATAAGATATAGACTTCGTAAGAGTTTATGATTAGTTTACCCGTGATAACTTTGTTCGGGTTCCTCACTTTTTGGGAAGTCACGAAAAGCGCTCTCACTTTAACCACCAACTTTGACTTTTCCAGGATAGCCTTTGGTGTTATCATTACCGCTGGAATTGACATTCGTTATAGGGCATATTCCACCCTCAACTGCTTCGTCGTACTCCTGATCCATGATCTGAATCATTAATCTTTGATCCTTGTTCAATAACAATTTAAGATAGGAAACTTGCTCAATCATAAGAATAAAGTTACACAATGTAATAATAGAACTAGCTCAACGAAAGTGTAGAGTTAGAAAACTTGCCTCAAGCATAAACTATAATATTAAAACTCACGTTCACCTACACATAGTATTAAAACCACAATATCTCTTAGATATACTAACATTCAATTTCCAACATAACACTCATTTCTATTTAGACTTATAAATTTCGTACAAGTCTTATGCTACTATATATACTTCAGAAATTCTAAGTGGTAGCTTCACAACACCTAGTTACCATTCAATGTGTACACTAAGTTCCAACATATCACGTTCATAACTTATAATTCATTTTACAAAGTTGAAATTATCAATGACATGACACGGTACTGAATTAACCTCCTTGTTACATGTTTGACACCTTAACACAACCTTAGACCAAGCTATAGTGGTATTTCAAGGTCTGCAGTAGCAACATAACTAACTATCTTAAGAAGACAGTAGGTATGACGCAATTTGCTTGCATATTATTAAAACTTCGAGACCTATAAGCATTGCCATTGCTTTTTACATAACGCACGTACAAGAAATTGCTACATGGTCTGCAATGCATGAACCAAAAGGTTGTGAACAATAGCTGACTTTAGCCCAACTAACACGAATTTCACCCACAAAACAGTGAATTTAACACAAACAATTGATATAGAACTATTACAAACATGTTTCCTCACATATTCATCAACATAGAACAATTTAACCATCATTTTAACTAATTTAATTTCTTAAATTTCATGTTTTCATATAAAAATTCAATTTTTTGATATCATTCACAAAAATCATCACTGTAATCTCAATTTTATATCAAATCACTTCGTTCAAATTACGTTCTCTTTGGTTCTTAACGAACTAGCATAAACAAGACTCAATTTACAGTTTAACATAAAAATTGACCACTAAAATTGGTACTTTCATAAGCCATATGCAAAATATTCACTGTAATTTACTTTTCTTCCTTTTTAAAACGAAATTAGAATACAATTCATGTTTAAACATAAACTCTAGCATTATAATTACATACAAATGCGATAATACAGTCATATAACAACAATTCGAAAAATATGGAATTCACAGAGTTTAAAGCTTCATGTCGTAAACTCATCTATACATATACATATATACATAATATGGAGATTATGGAAAAATTACCTTCAAATTGCTTAAACAATCTTTGCTAAACGCTGAAATTGCTGTGAAATCCTTAGGTTTTCTATAAAATTATCTCTCAAGTTCCTCTCTGAATTCTCAGAATTTTTCTAAGGCCTAGCACTAAGGTTATGCGTAAAAACCAAACTGATACCAATAATAATACGCATACTTATTGTTGTATCAGTTACAAAATAAACGTATATATGATAAATATATTATATTTATTATTTTAATTTATTTTATTTATATTATTAATAATTCAAAATTCAAAAATTAATAATCCAAAAGCCTTATTGCTTTATTTGGCAAAACCCTTTTAAAATTTAAAGACTTAATATATTTAAGCCTTGTTTGGCCAAAAACTAAATTAACTCCTTTAATATACCACCTTAAATTATTAAATTAAATCACCTTAAATTAACAATATAACATCTCATGTTATATTACAACTCTCTAAATTATAATTTCAATTAATTTAGAATATTATCTAATAAATTTAAATTCATAAATTTAACTAACAACCATCACATCAACAAAATATTTATTCAACAATAAACACCTCAAATAAATATTTATAATTCAATAAATATTTAAAATTACAAATTAAAATTAAATTATTACAAATTGAATACCCATAATATTAAAATAATTATAAATAATAATGAAAAATATTCCAATTTCTCAAAAATTATTTTTCATAACTGAAAATAATTTTTAAAATCATTTTTTATAATTTATTTTTATTTTTTAAGTATTTTTCAGAAATTCAGAAAATAAAATTAATAAAGCGGTTAGTATGCTATAAATGCAGCGATGGCAATCATTGTTGGTGTTCTTGGGCTCAAGAACACCGACGATACCATACCAACATGCCAGGTTTGACCAAGATTAATTCTTTGATTATCATGTTCCTGGATCAACTAATGTTTATAACTCGTAGTACTAATGTAATATTACATGTTCCCACAACCAGCTAGGTTATACAACAACATACTAAGAAGATCTGAGCCTTCAAAGTCCTAGTCAGACAGTTCCTGGGTTTTCTGGGTAACCCAGAAACCCAGGCAGTGTCATGGTGCCACTTTCTAGCTTGATTCTTTCTAAGTTCTGGTCATACATTTGTTGTTCTCATGGTCGAAGTATGTAGTACACATGACAAGGAATACAAGAATCAACAGATCAGCTCAACAATATCACAATCACAAGTTATGATTCGGTCAAAGGCTGTCAGAAAACTAGTTCATCCGATTTTTGGGTTTTCTAGAAACTCCACTTCGTGACTGAATGGTCTAGTTTGACCACTCACTACACTCGATCTATTGACTGTTTAAGAGATCTAAAGGTATGGATATAAAGTCCAACTATCAAGCTACAACTTGGTTACCAACACATCAATAAACAACATCATACCTAACAGATCAAAGCGATGAAAAATCTTGTCAGACGCTAGAATATGATTTTTGGGTTACCTAGAAATCATCCGGTCATGCTCGGTCAATGGGTTTTGACCATGAATATCTTACAATCTAGACATGAAATGGCTGTGATTCCACTTCCAGATCACAAACCTCATATCAAACTACAGATCTAAAACATAAAACAACAAAAATCATGAACAGGGAAGAATCTAGGGCCACTGACATTTGCTTGTCAGACCACAATTAGTGTTCTTGAGCAGTTTTTGAAAAATATCATTTTAAGGCACTTTGATGCTATAGATCTATGATAGATCATCATAGATCATCATAAAACATCTTCTAGCATTAATCTAAACACATAATCACAGTTTAACTAAGCATACAAGATCAAAGTGAGTTAGGGTTTATATACCTTTCTAGTTCCAAGCTTTATCTTGCCTTCACCTACTGATCTTGATGATCTAGAGGCTCAACTAGGGACTGATACACTTATGTATTTTGGATGTTAGGAGAGAGAGATGTTGTTTGAGAGTTAGATAGCAAAATGAGCAACTTTAGTAACATTTCTCTCTCTTTAATCACTTATACATAGATACAATGTATGTATATGATGCTAGGTGTGTGTCAAGTTGGATCAGATTATGGCTGAGATATAAGTCAAATGTTGAGCTTTAGTTGATGAACAACTAAAGTTGTTGGCAAATTTTACAAGTTAACTAATTAAAGAATGTGAAAAAGGTACTATGGTCATTTGCATTGTAATTTTAATGGCTTTCTTGACTTATGATCCAACCCTTAGGGTTTAACCCTAAGGTTCTAACCCTTAGGTTTTATAACTTTAGTTTCTAAGATTTAATTAGGTTTTTTTAAAATAGTAAATTAAGATAACTAAAATATAATTAGTGTTTTCTAATTATATTAAAGTTTACTAATCACTTTAGGGCTTGCTAATTAGGATTAGGGTTTCCTAATTAGGGCTTAGGGTTCCTGAATTTAAAATTAAGGTTTTTCGGCTTTCGATTAGGGTTCCTAACTGTACGTTAGGGTTTCTTAATCTGAGATTAGGGTGTCTAATCCCTTATTAGGATTTACTAATTTTATACCCTATCCGATCAATCATTGATCATTAACTCTATACAGTACAAACACGTACTCATTAACACAATTATTAAAATTATATTTTTTACCAAATCCCTATCTGTAACTTGGGTTAGGGTTTTTATTCTCTATTAAGCGCAACTCTACTCTTATTTTCTCAGTCAATACACAAATTGACTACTTCTCAAAAATCGTATCACAGATACACATCACAATATTGATAATCAATATCAAAAAAAATTATTCGTAAAATTCAGATTATTTGAAATCCCGGGTTATCACAAAAAGAATCCAATGAAAAATTATTCCAGATAGAAGCTAGTCCAACTTTAGTGGACAAGGTAAAGAATTCTCAACTACAAGATGAAGAATGCGGGAAAATTTGGGTAGTGAGGTGAAGTACAAGGTCGATGCCGAAGGACTAGTAAGGTTCGAGGGAAGAATTTGGGTATTACGAACGTATAAACCCGACTACAAGCATGTGATCGAGTACGAACCGTTACAGTTCGATAAAGATTTGTCTTATGAGGAGATTCCTATCCAGATAGTTGACAGGAAAGAACAAGTGCTCAGGAATAAAGTGATACCTTCCGTGAAGGTAGTATGGAGGAACCACAATGCCAAGGAAGCTATGTGGGAACTCGAAGACAAAATAAGGAAAAGTTATTTTGAGTTATTTGTTTGATCTGTGTCTTCGATTCTAGGGACAGAATCTTTGTAATGAGGGAAGGATGTGACGAATGAATTGTTTGAGTTGTGATTCTGGGGACAGAATCCTTGTAAGGAGGGAAGGATGTAACAATCCATAATTTTTAATTATAATTTCAAATATTTATTGAATTAAATAAATATTCTAGTTGATGTATTTATTGTTAAATAAATATTTATTTAATTTGATTATTTATTTGTTAAATAAATAATTCATGAGTTATGGGAATTAACTTAATTAAGGTAATATGTTAATTAAGTTGATAATTGGTGATTTGGTGTTTTGAAGTTAATTAAAATAAAAGAGGGATGGATTAATTATTATGAGATAATATTCTAATTTAATTTAATAGTTAAATTAGAGAGTTAATAAGGATTAAATGAATTGTTGTAATGTGGTTTTAATTTAATTTAGTAATGAAAGTAATGTACTAATTTATTAAATAAAATTATAAGGAAATTATAATTTTGTGACAATGTGATTATGTGACAAATTGATTTAATAAGTTATTATTAGTTTTAATTTAATTAAATTTGAATTGGGTAATTTAATTAAATAAGGTGAAACAATAAACTATAAATGAGTTATGAAAATAAATTAAAAGAGTTTTAATTTAGTGTTGCCAAATAAGGCTTAAGGAATATTAAGTCTTTATTTTAAATTAGTTTTGCCAAACAAAGCCTTGTGGCTTTTAAAATTTTAACTAACAAAATTATTTTGAAATTTTTAACTGATAACTTATGTTTAAATTTTGTAACTGATAGAAATTGAATTATAAGTATTATGTCTGTCAGTTTTATTTTCACGAATAAGAGTCCATTTTATTTGGCTTACACTTAGACTAAGAAGAAGAGAATACAGAGAAGAAGAGAGTTTGAGAGAAGAGAGAAGTTCTGTGAATCAAGAAGTAGATAGAGAATTATCCAAGCAATTCTTTGTCATATAACAAGGTTTAAACAATGAATTAAAGGTATATAATTTGAGTTATACTTTGTTCTTGAGTTTTCATGAATAGTTGATTTTAATTCTCTGTCATTGGTTAATTGTTGAAGTAGTGGGTTATATATGTTAATTGGTAGTTTATAATCCGTTATATATGGTTTGTAAATGGTTTCGGGGGTATTTAATTCATGAAATCATGTTTTACAAAAAGAAAGTTGAGTTTTGTTATAGTAAGTATGAAAAGGCTTATTTTAGAGTTAAAATCAGTGAATTGATCATACTAGAATCTGCAAATTGAAAGTGGGTATTGCTAATACATTAAGAAACGAAAAGAATGCAGTTTAAATGAACTGATTTGGTGCAGAAATGAAGTCATAGCGATTGAATTCGTTAAACACATAAAAATTTGAGTTTTAAACATGAACATGGTTTTAACTCTTTTGGTTTGATTGTTTTAATTGTTTTGTTGTCTTAAATCAGTGTATATATATAATGGGTAATATTTATATGAAGCTTATATGATTTGGGTGTGTTTAATTTGTTGCTTAAATGGTGAAATTCGTGTGATTTGAGTTTGAACAGAGCAAGAAACAGTCTGCAAAATTTAAATTTCTGTCTATACCAGTATAAGAATCTACTACCGTGTCAAAAGCGTAAACGACGCTGATTCTAAAGATTTAAACGCAAGTGCGCCTCTAGCTGAAACAGAGAGACAGTGTCTATTTTTTTTTGCTAAATTTGTTTGTGCATTAAATTGCAAAAAAACTAAAGATATTACAATAAAGATCATAGCATAGTCCTCTTCTCCCAAGAGGACTAAAACACCTAGAAAAACACTAGGAAACCAAATGCCTAACCAAAATACAAGTTTCCTTCCGTCAGGCTAGGCAATTGAAAATAACTAAAATTAACTAGTTACATAAAGCAATCCCACAGATAAGCTATCCAAATAAACAAAATAACATGAGCCAATCAGTAGAAAACACAGCCCACAAGGGCAGACCCACGATCCAATACGGCCCAAAGGAAACCAATTCAAATTTTGAATCAACATTAGAAATTTGAAAGCCTGCGGGCCCCATTAAAACAACCAGCAATCCCATTAACACAGCCACATGTTGCTAAGGAAACCACATTAAGATCAGCATATCAGTAACGTGGGCCCCAACGCAAAAAACCATGACCAGCAGAGACCCACTAACATGAAATCGTGAGCCAAAAAACCAACCATAAAAACCATCTACTGCTACCCCAACAGGTACCGACGAAATGGCTGCGACGGCAAGGGCTCCATCCGCAACCCCACCATAAAGACAATTGAACACCACTGAACAAATAACATCAATTGATAAGAATACGAGCATGCTAATATGAACAAAGGAAAAGCAATAAAGACGAGACTAGCAATCCAGGCAATCAATCGGCCAAAACAAAATTGACAAATCGAAATGATTGGGACCAGAACCCCTCTCAAGAACAAACCCAATCAGCTGAAAAGTAGAAATAAACCATATAATCATAACGAACTGATAAGGCCACCAGAACTGCTAAAACGCCAAATTGACTCCACTAAAGGAAAATAGCAAGCAGCAAAGGGGAATCAACTTGGGTAATCGTCAAATTTATTAGACCCATCAAAGAAAACTTCAATTTAAATCAATTTAAAACTTCACCACAGCAGAGCCACACCATAATGGACCAAACACAGCTCAAAACCGAGGCACCAAAACCAGATCCAAACTGCTTAAATCGAAAACCATCAGCATTCTCCCCTACTAACATGAGCCAGATGAGAATCGCTAGTAGGCCACTGGACTTTGCCTATAAACTAGCAAGAAAATAGCTTCCGGGAAAGTATATTAGGTGATGCCAGATAACCTCAAAATATAACCAAGAATGAGAAGGAGAAAGGCACTGAGAGAGTGGGTGGGCCGATTTTGGAGCAAGGCTGAGAGTGAATATGCCAGATGAGGGTGGGGCCATGGAGACACCAGATCCGTTACTCAAGGTCTAGACCATCAACCCCCAAACCCAACCTCAAGAGCCCAAACCAGATCAGATCCAAACCTCAGACGGAGGGATGGGTGGGTCGCAGGTTAGTGCTAGAGATCAGAGGCAGAACATGGAAGACGATGAAGAGAAGGATAAAATGGAATGGAGAGAGGAGGGGGGGGGGGGTCAAGAGAGAAGGAGGAGCTTCTCTCACTACCCTACTTGGAACCCTGCAAAATACCCAACAGAGACCGTGTCTTGTTGATTGTTCAGTCTTTACAACCCAATATAACCTAGTATAATGGAAATGATAATATGATGAGCATGTAACAAAGACGATGTAACAGATTGTTAGTATGTAATTGATAATCCAAATTTCTAAAATTATCAAGTTGTGAAAACTTCACGTTATTATTTGATAAAGTCTAGAGACGGTGATTAAATGTTGTAATGTTAAGACTAGTGATTTCAGAATTTTGAATGGAGCTAGTAGTTGGAATTTGTACTAAGATAATGAGTTCAACTAAAATGGGATTTAAGTTGTAAGTAGACCTGGCAATATAAGTAGTTAACTATTGGGTCAAATCATATTAACTGGAACCAAATGAGTCGGTTAACCATTTTTATTTATTCAGGTTGGTTAAAGTTTGAACCCATATTTTAAAACAATTATAATTAATTAATCGATTAACCATTTTTCAACCCATATTCTATTCAATCTTGACTCTCTCTCTCTCAAGAACTACACCAAACACGATTATTTTTTTTTTTTTGGGTGAGGGCAGAGTGGGGGTGGTGATACATAATCGCTTAATATTAATTTATTTTGGGAGAGAGTGGGTGGGGGGGTGGGGGTGGGGGTGGGGGTGGGGGTGGGGTAGGTGGGTGGGGTGAGTGGGTGAGGTGGGTGGGGTATACATAATCGCTTAATATCATTTTTTGAGAGGGAGTGTTGGGTGGGTGGGTAGGTAGGTAGGTGGGTGGGTGGGGTAGGGGTGGATGGGGTGGGGTGGGGTGGGGTGGGGTATACATAATCGCTTAATATCATTTTTTTGGGAGGGAGTGTTGGGTGGGTGTGTAGTGGTGGGGGGGGGGTGGGTGGGGATGGGTGGGTAGGGGTGGGTGGAGGGGTGGGGTGAGTGGCTAGGTGGGGGGTGGGGTGGGGGATACAGTGGGGGGTGGGGTGGGGTGGGGTGGGGTGGGGTGGGTGAGTAGGTGGGTGGAGGTGGAGGTGGAGGTGGAGGTGGAGGTGGAGGTGGAGGTGGGGTGGGGGGTGGGGTGGAGGTGGGAGTGGGGGGATGGGGTAAGGGGTATATACATAATCACATAATATTATTATTTTGGGTTGGGTTGGGTTGGGGAATTGGGTTGGGGTGGGGTGGGGTAAGGGGTATACATAATCACATAATATTATTTTTTAGTGGTAGTGGGGTAAGGGGGTTGGGTGGGGTGGGTGGGTGGGTTGGTGGTGGGTGGGGGTGGGGGGGGGGGTAGGGTGGGGGGTGGGAGTGGGAGGGAGTAAGGGGTATATACATAATCACATAATATTATTATTTTTGGTTGGGTTGGGTTGGGTTGGGTTGGGTTGGGGTGCGGAGGTAAGGGGTATATACATAATCACATAATATTATTTTTTTAGTGGTAGTGGGGTTGGGGTGGGATGGGATGGGATGGGATGGGGTGGGGTGGGGGTAAGGGGTATATACATAATCACATAATATTAATGTCAAATCAGGTCTTCATGAAATCCATAACCCATAACAATATTAAAATGGTTAATATGGTTTTTAACCATAACCATATGGTTCCAACCCACATTATCCATATTAAAAATGGTTAATATGGTTTTAGTTCTTAAATAGAACCATAACCATATTTTGAAAATCAAAACCAACCCATAACCATATTTTGTCAAGCCTACTTGTAAGGTTGATGTTGGTATACCTAATAGATGTTATGATTTTAATGGTATGTGTAGGACTTGTGGTACGTGAGTAGTGATTGTTTAACCTACGCACGAGGTAAGTTCTCTAACTCTACTTTTACGATTATGCAGTGCTTAAACCTTTATTATTGACATTTGAGCCAGTTTATCTACCCTATCTTGTTTACAATTGAGCATGTTCCTAATCCTATTTATATAACATGATTTATGTTCATGCAAGTTCTTTAACCTAACTCTTACTTTGAGAGGGCTTCTTATCTTTAACTCGTTCTTATTATGCTAATTCCTAAATTCTATTATTCTTATGTTGAATAAGTTTTATTCCTCAACTTGTTGTTAATTATGCAAGTTCATTAATTCAATTCTTCTATTGATTAAGATTATAACCTTAGCTTGGTTTGTTATGATATCCAATGCCTATGCTTTCTAGTTTATTTCTAAAGCATGACTTCGATGTATAATGTTGATTCATTTATGATTCATGACTATTCTATATTATTTTGTGATCGAACACTTGAAATGATATCAAACTTTATTGATTTAACTAATCCTTAGTTGATGTTCGTTGAACTCTAAATTTTCCTTGAAACCTATCCAAACCAAACTTCCTTTGGTGCGGACTCGCATGTTAAAACTGTTAGGATTAAGCATGTGAATGATATTCCTATTTTGATATGAATATGTTAGGTTGATCCTACAGAAGCAAAACAACTTTGTAAAGTCCTTAAGAAGAAATGATGTACAAGGACTATAAACATAGAAAGATCAAGCTTGTTAGTTTGATCTTATAATGTAATAGATAGGCATGTCTGATCATCGAGTACTGCACCAGAAATCGTAGTCTATCAAGAGAGTCAAGGAAAGCTCGAGAACTATCAAGGCGGAATCGTAGTCTACAAGATAGTAGATCTCGGAGTTCGTAGACTGCCAGGAGAGACGAGGAAGGATCGTAGTGTGTCGAGAAGAACTTCCTCAAAGTCGTAGTTTGTTGAGGAAGTCATGTTCAGAATCGTAGAGACAGCCTGTCTAAGAGCCAACCGAGTATCCGCCAAAGCCAAGTTAAGAATCATAGACCACACTCGGAGTCGTAGAGTCTACTGATCAAAAAAGAGGCAGAGATAGTAGTCGAGCCAGATCAGATGAAGACATCAAGCTTAAAGGTAGAAATCGTAGAGTGTTAAGATCTGATCTCAAAGTCGTAGTGTCTGCAGAACCCAAGCAAAATCGTAGAGTGTAGAACTAAGACTTCAACAGAAGTGCTCAAAATACCAAGGCAGAATCGTAGAGTAAACACGATTCTCAACAAATGAGCACTCCTAAAATATCCAAAGGATGAAGCCTCTGGTCAAAGCTGCAAAGTTACACTCCACCTAAAGGAAACCAGAGAGCACTCAACGAATGGCTTGCAAGCTAACAGAAGATCTAAGCACCAACCTAATCAGCATCAATATTGAGTTGTAAAGCCATTCAAGATGAAGTCTTCTACAAGTAGATTTCGGCTTTCTTTGTTCGGTTTTTACATTGCTAGTCTTATTATTCTCCTTATCGTTAATTGTTGTCATCATGAGTGCTCTCTATGGTCTATTGTTTGTTGCTTCTGTGCAAAGTTTCTGCTAAGGGCAGTTGGGTTGTTTTGTTGCTACTGAGTTGGGGTCTTGGGGCAACTCATGCTCTTAACTGCTGCGGTTTGGTTGTTAGTTGGGAGCAGCAGTTGCCGTGGGATCATTGGGGTTCAGCTGTACTGGATCTCGATTTAGCTATACTTTTGTATAGGATTTTGTGGTCTGCTCACTTTTGTGTAGTATGTTATGACAAGTTATTTTTTAGCGTTGTTAGGCTTCGAGCCTAATTTTATATAGTCATGACATCATAGGGCATGTCCTATGATGTCTATGCTATATTCTTATTGGGTTTTCCAATGTCATTTGTAACTTCTTTTTTTTAATACAGTCTAAATTTAACAAAAAAAAAAGTGACTGACTAAGGAAAAGTCAGCAAGTGCACTAGCTGTCAAATGAACAAAAGATAACGATCTTGGGGTCAACCAGAATAGTAGTTTTTGCCGAGCAAAGAAGGAACTGATATAGTTTACACAGAGATACTGGCCAGCTTCTGAAGAACAAGGCTAAAGTGATTAAGCATGAGGTGTCTTGGTGGCTAAAGTCCATTAATGATAAGTGAACGAGAAATCACAAGGAGAAAGCGAGTTGGGCATGCCACAAATCTGAGGTGTCTTGATATTCAGAAGAGACCAGAATAAGGAGTCAAGCTATCAGTTCCTGAGATCAGTCAAAGGCAAACAGAAGTGTTGAAGCACTGCACAAATGAAGAAAGAGGTGTTCTACATTGAAGATCCAATGAACGCTCTTTAGGATTGTAGTGTTATCTCAACCAATCAATGAGCAACATTCAACAAGACACTACGATCAGGTCCAAGAACATATGCATCAGAATCGTAGAGTTCAGTCATCTGAAGATTAAAACATTGGAAATGGTTCAATTTGAAGACTGATATTTGAACATTGATGTTTGAGAGCATCGATGTGAAAAGACAACTCCTGATATTCTGATTGAGGAATCAGAAAGGAGAAATAAAGTCGACTACCTGCCTGACATGGAAATGTGACAACTCTAAGGCTAGTAGGGTGAGGTAGTGAGGCTATTTATGTCGAGAAAGTCAAAAGGGACGATCCACATCACTTCAAATAGTCTACACTAAATAACTCAACATCTACGAAGCAATTCAAATGTATGTTTCAACGGCTATATTCCAACAGGAAGATTAGGAAGGAGTATATATCAGCCAAAGCTTCAAAGATCAAGTGTTGTTGTGTTGAAGGATCGTAGAGTTATTGGAATGATATATTGTTGACTCTACGAGTTCCACCAGAGCTAAACATAACAAGCCTCGATGATAATGAGACTAAAAAGGTGGAAGTGAAGTAGCTTTGAAGAAGGAACTAAACAGACAAAAGCTTCACTCAACAAGGATGAGAATGTCACTGAAGATGGCAACTAAGCTGAGAGCCGAGAAGGCCAAGAAGATATAGCATTCAGAAAAATGGCAGAGCACAAAGAAGATCCAAAGAGCCACTCTACAAATTACCATGAACCAAAAGCTGAAATAGAACAGATGTAGAACCATGTCTGCAAATCATTCAAGAAGGGTTCAGGGATTTCTAAGTGTTAGACGAAGTCTACCAAAAGCTCAAATACTTAGCAAGACTAAATGGTGATGGTGCACAGCTGACATCAGATGAAGATGAGCAGAACATAATGAAGATCAGCTGCACTTAAGAAGAAATGGTCCAGTCTCTATGCATAATGCAAAGAGGACCATGCCTAGCTGCTAAGTAAATAAGATGTTCAAGCTTCAAGACATCTTAGCAGCAAGGCACTAACAACAACAACTACACCAACAAGAAGCCAGGGCCTGAGGGGTCCTTGTCTGGAGGAACTAAATAAAGATCCAAGCTCTTTGGCTCAAGAGTTCTAGGGAACTAGAGGAGTTCCAAGCTCTTTGGCTTGAAGAGTTCTTAGTGAATCAAGTTCCAAGGTCACGGCCTTGAAGGAATCTTAGTGATTCAGGGTGCTGCCCTTCCTTAGTGGAATTCCTGCTAGTTAAAGTGGAAGAGTGGATTAGGAGCTTGAGTCTCTGAACCACTTAAAATCCCTTGTGTCTTTTACATTCTGCCATTTACTTTCTGTCATTTACTTTATGTACCTAACTGCTATAAATGCTATGTATGTATTATCTGCTTACAACTTAACTAACTCTACAAACAATGTATGTATGTTCATGAATATATCAATGAAGGAGATCTTTTACTTATTCCGTTGTGCTTAAAAAGATTCTTATGTTTGTCATATGTTGATTTGTTAGCAACACAAACTAAACAAGAAAAGTAATTGAAAAATAAAAATGATCTATTCAACCCCCCCTTCTAGATCTATTGTGTGCCTACTGGGAACTAACAATTGGTATCAGAGCAGGTTATCATGCTATATTCAAAAGCTAATCACTTTGAGTCTGATCCTAGGCACAAACATTGTTCTAAACTTAGTTTAGTAGTAAATCACTTGTAAATGCAGATGAGCTCACACGTTGAAAATATTGTGTACAGGTAAATGTGTATAAACACCTGAAGCTGCTCAAATTGGTCCATGTTCTTAAAAGACATAACAACAAGACCATTCCTTGGTCACAGTTAATCTTGTAGTTTGAAAACCAGGCAAGGAAGCTCAAGAGGCATCAACAGCAAAGAGTCAAGCATCCATCAGTTTGAAAGATAAGATGGCCATATAGTACTTATTCTAGAGAAGAAAGAAGAATTTCTCAAATATGTATTTGGCTAACAAGTAGCTAGATGTGAACCTTGAGGATCAAGGTCGTCAAAGAACTAAGGATGCCAAGACTTTCTTCACTTACATCTTCAAGAATATAACTGATTAATCGAATGACAACTGGAGCAACAAGCTGTTAGAAATGAATGTAAAGATATGCACATCAATGCCTAACCTCAGTATATAAAGATAAATGACTGTTAAGAATCTGACAGTGGAAAGGTACAATTCCTCATTAATATAAATGTGTACTTCATGTTGCACCACCTTATAGACTATAACAGTATTCTAAAAAGGGGAAGAGAAAAAGTACACTAAGATTGAAAACTCAAATGTTAACAAACTTTCTCTCCATCCAAGTTTTAGGTTGAAGATAACATCTTGAAAGAAGTCTGAAATAGGTTATAAGCATATCAAGATTTAATTATCTTAAGTGGAGTAATCTTTTCTGATGAGTTAGTATGTATATACAAACTTATGTTCTAGGTTTTTGATAACATATATAGTATGATCAGCTCTACAAAAGTATCTTGAAGATTCGTAGAAATTGATCACCTCCATGAATTAACCTGATACAAATAAGTGATAGAGTTGATTCACACTCTATGAACAATTAAAAACTGTGAACTGAATCAAGAAAATGATGAAATCATCAAAGAAAAAGAGCATTTATTAAAGCGGTTAATATTACACACACTCATCATCATGCATCTTAAAATGTCATATCTAATTTAGACGCATGCATGAATATGATTGTTGGTGATCAATATGATGAAAATTCAAATATATGAGGAATATGGATTTTGAAAAAAAAAACTAACCTAGCAGGACCCATTTAACCATAGGTACCAAAAATAGAAATTTATCTAACTTGCAGGTACTTGGTCTAACTGACCACACTAAGGAATGTTGAAGCAGATGACTCCAGTCAAGAAGATTCAACTAGCTGGAGGCTAGAGAGTTCAGAAATGTTTAAGACAAAAATCATTTTCTGTCAAAGCCTGTCAGTGAAGACTTGCTGAGCTAACATGAATGAAGCTCACATGGTTGTTGATCTATATATGAAAGCAAACCACTCACCTTAAGATATAAAGGGTCTTATATGCTTAAACATCCAAAGCATATCATCTGAGAAGGACCCTCGAGAAACTCATTATAGAAGCAGAACTCCACAAGTACAAACTGTCAATGAAGACTACGTTCGTAGTACTGTCAAATTATCGTAGAATGATCAATCTTGAATATATCTATTTCTATGATCCAAGGAGGTTAAAATGATTATTATGACTTTAGTTAGAAGGAAATATGCAAGGCTGCCTTCTGATGCACGTGAAAAAGAAGATCTCACACTCCTCTGAGAAGATAGTATCAACTATGGGTGAGCAGTGATCTGTTAAGGAAAAGCAGCACTTAAAGTATCAGAAATACACTGAAGCAATGTACCAGTTACAAAAGTCCCAAAACTTTGTGGCTGATGAACCAAATGAAGATCCATAGTCAGTAGGAACGTCTCAAAACGTACTACTGATAACCTTGTCAACCACCCAACTTAAAATCATAGAGCACCTACAATCAAACATCTAATCGAAGTATAAGATCAGGAGGACATCACGATTACAGCCAATGTAAATGTCTAAAGTTGGTAGATAAAATTCCCAGCAGAAAAGATTAAATGAAATATCAGTGCTAATTACTTCTAAAGTTTTTCATCTGGAAAGTGCCTCAGGGACAAACCTGACCCTTAGTCCACTATAAGAGGTTGGCCCTTCCTGAGCTACCTTAACCTAGAAGGAATGCTTAGTCTAGTTCATCTCAAGGACCAGGACAGACAACGATCGTAGAGTAGATTCTGAAGTGAACTCGACGATCGTAGTGCAAACCTCAACGATCGTAGAGTAGGCTCAACGATCGCAGTCTTCCTAGAGGATACACTAGCTCATGGGGAGATCGAAAGAAATAGACACATGCTCATTTATTCAGATTGTATGGAGATAAGTTTGGAAAGATGCCCTACAGACTCACCCCAGAAGTTCAGTGCCCAAACTATCATGAGGTACATCAGTGGTTAAGCCATGCAACCTCAAGATGAGGATTAGTGTCAAAACATCCACTGAAGTATCTCTTAGAAGACAATCATTGTATTGTTAAAGAAAATCGTAGAGTATATAGCAACCTCATCAAGCTGCTCTACGTACTGGAATAGTCAATAGAAGAAAAGTCAAATCTGAAGAACGGATATGATGGAGGAGTTACAGATTGTGACTTATCAACAACTTACAACTCTCCCACTAAGAAACGTGGAAGGAACAGTTACAAGAGGAAATTCAAATAATTAGCAATTTCATTTTAGCGGGTTCCTCAAAGTCTGCAAGCCTGTCAAATCCATATCTAAGGCAAAACCTAACCAACTCCAAAACAGCCAAACCCTCTCAAAAAATTATCAAACCAAGAATCTCTTTCTGACATCTCACAAGAGCCTCACAAAGTCATAAACCCAGAAAATTCGAACTCTTCAAAATGGCAGACTGGCAAGTAATCACTGGCATTCAGCTCGGAACAAAGACGTTTGAGAAATCTGAGAAGAAGTTTAGAGATATTCTTAAACTTGTGAAGAAGGCTGGATTCTTAGAATGTCTGGAGGTAAATACTCGGATTTTTGTTGACCTGGTTAAAGAGTTTCACTTAAATGCAACTATAAATTCTGGAATCCTTTCCACCAAGGTCAAGGGTCAGATTCTGAAATTAAATTCTTCCGACATCAATCAATGCTTAGGTCTTCCTGACCTAGATCTGAAAAGCCTGGACGAGATCGACATTGAAAAAGTTAAGAAGATTATGCAGTACAAAAGAAACCCTAGTCTGAAGGACATGAAGAAAAAGGAGTTTCCTGAAGAATTTGAGTTCCTTGCTAAAATAGTGGGCAAATGTATCCTATGCAAGGACACTACACATGACACTGTGATTGATCAACTGCTAAAGATCATGTCTGTAATAATTCTGAAGAAACGTATCAACTTTGGAGCTATTCTGCTTGACCAAATGTCCAAATGGCTGGATAAGGAAGAAAAGGAAAGGTTAACTGAAAAACCCATTACAAAGGTTTTTCATGGAAGGTTTTTAAGTATCATTTTGATGAAAAAGCTGAAGAATAAAATTAAGGATGATGAAGGTGAAATCCTTAATGTCCATAAAGTGATGTCTCCACAGCTGTTTATAAACTGGAAGAAAAATCCCAAAGAAACCAAGAGGCTAATAACAACTGGGAGCAACAGCAAGGTCTCTGTCAAGAAGAGGAAGGCATAAGAGGTGGAAAGCTCTCAATCTGATGACTCTGTATCGGTAGCAGCCACACCAGCAAAGAAGAAGTCTAAGAGTATGAAGAATACAGAGGCTCCATCAAGCCGTCTCTCCACTGACAAGAAGAGGCATGAAGCAAGAGAAGAAAAAGGTTCAACTGCAGAAACCCCAAAGAGAAGAAGGAGTAACAGATTACTCTAAGGGCCACCGAAGAAGAAAACAAAGGTGATGAAGAAGTCAGTTCTAGTTCCTTAAAGAAGCCTATCTACTCAAGAAGAAAGAGAAGATGTAGAGTCTGAAAATGAGAGGGGAACTAAGAGCTTCAAGATTGATCTCTCAAAGAGCAAGTCCAATAATGAAGAAGAAGCTAAGTCTATGAAAGAAATAGCCAAATCTGGTGGTGAAGGAGAATGTGCAAGTCTTGTAGCTAACACTCAGAGTTTCCACTCTACTGATTAAGAAAGGTTGGAAGTTGAAACAATTGCATTTCCTACTGAAAATACTCCAACAAGTTCACATGATGGCTCAAAAGATGTTGAGTCCGAAAAAGGACCTGCCCCTACTAATGATGAACATCAAGGAAGCTTATATGGGGATACAGAGGCTTCAAACTCTGAAGAAGAAGAAAAGTCTGAAACCCCTATAGCTGACCCTCCAATAAGAAGAAAAAGCAACAGACTGCTTGCTAAATCTATCTCAAAAAGGACAGGAGAACACTCAACTACTGTCATTGATTTGAATGATGATGAGTTTGAATCCACAGAAGCAGATGCTGATGAAGAAGATGAAAAGATGGAAAAATATTCTAATTCTACAAACCAGGAATCAGAAGAACACACTGATGTGTCTGATGAAAGAAGTCAGCATGATTCAAGCTCAGGAGGTGAAGAGATGGAGGAATTAGAGGAATCAGTAGACTATTATCCTGTTCTCTCTCCAAGAAGAATTCGTTGAAGAATAGCGGTGGAAGTCTTTGATGAACCACCAGATGCACCACCAGTAAGATGGATAAGCTATGGAAACGAACAACTCAGAGTTGTAAGGATGACTACAGACGAGGTGCTTAACAATTGGAAAAATATGGAGTTAGATTGCACAAAAATACTGTACAATCCCGATGATCTTCTGATGAGATGGTTGTTCCCTTTAATGTCCTGGTTAAAAGCATATACTGATAAAGATGGAAGTTACTTCAGCTGGTGTTACTCACAGTTTCCTAACCTAGAGCTGGTGTCACAAAACTTCCCAAGAGTAAAGAAGTTTGCAACCAAGATGATCAAAGAACAGCCTCACTACAAAGTCTAATGACATGCTGGAAACCACTACATTCCCTATGATAGTAGAGTGGGTTCAGATGGTAGAAAGGTACTGCCCAAGTACATGATCGTAGAGTCTCTTCACTCTACCACTGAAGATGATCAAGTTCAGGTTGAGAAGCTTCCCTCTACCCAAGCACAGTTGCCTGATATTCCTTCATTCTCCAACAGTGATTGGCACTCAACAATTTATCAGATTCTTACTACTTTCGAAAAACTATACGAGAATGAAAATTGTAGAGTCCAATCTGGTGTTCAACAAGAGTACAAACTCCTACAGAGCATGAGTTAGTAAAGAATGTTGATGAGTTGGTTGAGAAGATGTCTATCATCATTGAAGAGGCCAAGATGTTGAACGAAGCATGAGGAAATGTAGTTCAAGACAGACTTCAAGCCACTATGACTGATATATCTCTCAAAATCAAAGAGAGAGATCAAATCTATCTAAAGACTATGATTGATCAAAAGGAAGAAGCTCTACGAGCATAGAAGGCTAATGAAGAACAAATCCTATCCCTCTCTGACAAGATTGACAATCTAAATTAGTCTCTCTCTCTCTCTCTACAAATTGAGCTGAGCCAACAAGAACTTAAGATTGAGGTTGGTAACTCATCTTACATGATGGAGAAACTTATGTCCAACATGGAGAAGCTTCATAAGTGATTAATGACAAAAAGGGGAGAAAAAGAGACAGAGAAAGAAGCACTCAAGGAAGAGCAAGGAGAACATAAGAAAAGAAGACAAGAAGGCCAAGAGAAAGGCAAAGGAACAGAAGAAGAAGATAACAGCAACTAAAGTAGACTCATCTGCTGAGGGGGAGCACGAGGATGATGATCCAATGAATACAGAGTCTGAGGGGGAGCAGAGAAAAGAAATGAAGTCACCAGCTTAGGGGGAGCAGAAGCAGGAGCAATTAGATCAAACAGATAAGTAGTTGATCCACAAACATCCTGGAAGACACACATGGAACCAAAAAGGTACATCTCTATCTAGCTAGATATGTTCTGGATCCAGGATGTAAAGTGTCATAGGTTATGTAATTTCATATTATTTTCAATGACATTCATGATTATCTGTTTTAGAAATACAGATGCTCACTGTATATAAGATTCATTCATATCATGCATATGCACTAATTATTTTTGTCATAATCAAATAGGGGGAGATTGTTAGGAATAAGCATGTGAATGATATATTTGTTTTTGCTAAATTTTGTTTGTATAAAAGGAACCAAAGAACAATGTCAAAGGGGATGCTCCCCGAATATAGCAATGTCATCTGTGGACATGCCCAAAGATGATGAAACTATACAAGGAAAGATTAAACAATCGCAATGGGGTATACCCAAGCCAATCCGAAGTACAGAGAATATAAAAAAGAGGCAATCCGTAAGCCTAATCAAACTAACAATGAATCCGAGCATCCAGAGTGATCAAATAAATAGCCAAAAAGCCAAAAGAAAAGAAAAGAAAAGAAACCCAACTTGGTGAAGCCGAGCAGCAGCTGCTGGCATGTGGCGTGTAGCAATGCCGAAAAAAGGATCAGCCCCACCTCATCCAAAACTGAACGCATCCTCGCCAACCAACACCCCATACCACACTGCCAACCAAAGACTCGCAGCCTCGCCCACCCTCCTTGTGTCAGAAGCGACCACTAGCCCAAACTCAACAAGACCTCTTCGCCAAAAGATAGCAAGCTATGTCGAAGAGCAGCCTCACCTCGCTTAAACTGAAAAGTTAGCCCCACCTCATGGCCGAGTACCAAAGACCTCCTCACCCAAGTCAGCACAAGAAGCGCGACCACGATTCCCACACCAGCTAGCCGACCACCTCCTCGACCAGCACCTCCTCGCCCAAGTTGTGCCGAAGAGCAGCCACTAGCCCAATAACTCAGCACACCTCTTTGCCAAAAGATAGGATCTGCCCATATGGCGAGTAGCAACTGCCAAAAAGTCAGCCCCACCTCGTCCAAACTGAATACCAGCACCTCCTCGCCCAAGTTGTGTCGAAGAGCAGCCACGAGTCCCACACTATCCTAGTTGCCTAAGCAACATATAATTTTCCCATTGCACAGCAGCAAGGAACAGGGCAGAGCATGAACTGGAAATTGCACATATCTAGCCCACAAATTAGCATCACTAGCAGCACAAAATAGTAGCATCCCATAGGCCTAAGGACAATCAAATAGGAGCACAAAATAGTAGCATCCTAGTCCATAGCTCCAGGAACAGTGTGACCAGTAGTAACATCATCTAAAATGCATAGATGATGATATGATACAAGGAAGAGAACCCAATATAATAAGTTAAACTAACAACCAATTACAGTAATGATTACAGTTTGTAGCCTTGATGAAAGATTTGCAAGTTGAGAGCCTAGATTTGATGAGCTAGATAACATCCTTTGCCAGATTCCTTGGAGGGATGATGGTACCTTTGTGGATTTTGGTATTCCGAACCTCCCAAACTTTGTAAAAACAAGTATCAATAGTCAGACTGAGGATGTTCTTGGAGAGTTTGGGTCCTTGGAAGGAGGTGATGAAAGCTATCAGAGCATCCCAAGAATAGGGAATGGTGACACAATTTCCCAAATCAACAACACTTTTAAGGATAGTCGAGGAGTATTCACATTCAAAAAACAAGTGGGAAAAGGATTCTAACTGAAGGTTGCAAAGAGGACACTGCCAGTCTGGCCTGTGTAGCACCTTGTCCGGTCATTTGTAGCAAGCTTCCTTAAGAGACCAAGCCAAAGAATAAAGGAATAACGTGGCACGTGAAGCTTATTCCAGAGGATAGAACTCCAAGGGACTATATGAGACCGTGCACGAAAGGAGTCCCAAATCTATTTGGCCTTAACCGAAGTAACATCATAAGTATCCCACTTGATCAGGTCCCTTCGAGTAGAATGAAGTGGGATGGGAGTAACTTGTTGCCGAAATAGGATTACCTCATGGTGATTGCTTTTAGGAAGAGCCCAAGTACCACCAATTATTATAGAGCTAACCATTGCAGTAGATGGAAGACCAGAGTTAGAAAGAAGAGAATTTGATGGGTGCAGTGCAGTCCCATTAACCCATGGGTGGTACCATAAATTAGTAAGGTGGCCATCCCCTATAGTGTAACTTAGATGTTGAAGGGCAAGGGGACGCAACTTGAGGATTTGTCTCCATATCCATGAGCAATCCGGGCTTGCATTGACCTGCCAGATGGACTTGTTCTTTAAGGAGGTAGCTTTGACCCAGCCAACCCAAAGTGATTTGGATTGATGATTGATAAGTTGGATAAGGTGCATCATTACCAGTGCTGTGTTCCATTCAAGGATGCTCTTGAGTCCTAATCCCCCTTCCTGAGTGGGTAACATAATACTAGTCCAAGCCACTTTGGCACCAAATTTATGCAGTGTAGATCCTTTCCATAAGAATCGACTAAGGATGGATTGTATGTCTCTAAGAACAGCCTTAGGGAGCATAAAGTTGGTGCACCAGTAGACTTGAAAGGAGAAGAGTATAGACTTGATCAGCTACAGCCGACCTGAGTATGCCAAAACTTTGGAAGTCCAAGAAGCGGCTTTGTTGGTGATACGTTGGATAAGGGGGATACAATCTGTATAGGAAAGTTTTCTTGAAAGTAGGGGAACCCCTAAGAATTTGGAAGGTAATGAACCAAGTTGAAATCCTAAAAGAGCAATGATGTCATTTGAAGAGGAAGGGTCATTATTTGAGAGGTAGCAATGACTTTTGTGGGTATTTGGGATGAGACCTGAGTAGAGGGATAATGAGAGGTTACATGAATTCACAATAGAAATAGAAGGAAGGCTTACATGGCAAAAAATGAGAATATCGTCTGCAAAGAGAATATGTGTAAGATTGCATGCCTTAGCCTTCCAATGATATTTGAAGTCTGAATATAGAGTGCCTTTGTTGAGATTAAAAGACAACATCTCCATTACAATAACGAAGAGGAATGGGGAGAGAGGGTCCCCATGGCGAAGCCCTCTGCTGCTACTAAAAAACCCAGCTAAAGTTCCATTCAGCTTGATGGAGAACATGGGAGAAGTGACACACACTTTAATTCAATCAGTGAATGCCTGGGGAAATTTGAAAGCAGCGAGGGTATCAAATAGAAAATCCCAATGTACTGTGTCAAATGCTTTCCTTAAATCGATCTTTAGGGCACACCTAGAAGGTCCAGAAATCCTAGTGTACCCTTTGAAAAATTCTTGAGCAATAAGGATGTTATCACTAATATTTCATCCTTTGACAAAGGCAGATTAGGCTTTATCAATAATCAGAGGCAGCATAACTTTGAGCCGATTGGACAGGAGTTTAGCAATGCATTTGTAGATGGTGTTGCAGCAAGAGATAGGACGAAAGTCAGCCATAGAGGAGGGATTTGAGCATTTAGGAATCAAGGCAAGTGCTGTGGAATTAATCCCTTTCGTGAGCTTGCTAGTAGAGAAGAAAAAAAACCGACAACCTTAGTAAAAGTCGACTCCAACCACATCCCAACAACTAATGAAGAAGTTAACATTAAACCCATCCTATTCCCTGGACTCTTATTACGCTTCATAGAATTAAGAACTTTGAAAATCTCGAATCAAAGAAAGGAGCACAAGAGATTAGAGGCTTGGGAGGCATTAATAAGCCTGGAAGGAGTGACTCCATAATTATTTAAACTATCGTCATGATGAATCGAGAGGTGTTAAAAAGATTTTGGAAGTACCCTATAGCAACCGATTCAATTTGAGCTTGTTCGGGCCACCACGTTACCATCATCATTTAAGATAGAGAAGATTTTGTTTGAGTTCCACCTGCTCTTCATAATATTAGTAAAGTAGCTAGTGTTACGGTCGCCCAAAACCAGCCAATTAGCTCTTGACTTTTGTTGTATGAGGATTTCCTCCCTATTGGGCTTGCCAAAGCTACTGAGAACATTCTTTCTCCTTTGCCAATAGATCCAAATCCAAAGGATGGGCATGGACAAGAGTCTGCACTGCATGAAGGTCTTCACGAGCCATCTTCACCAAAGAGGTCAGATTGCCAGCCGAGATATTAAGGGAGATTAAAGCCCGTTTGGAACATTTGAGTTTTTCAGCCAAAACATAGAAGGGATTCCCAAGAATTGGAGTGTTCAAAGCTGAACTCATAGCCTCATGAAATCCCTTAAGAAGAGCCATATGGTTGAAGTATTGGAAATGCCTTTTTGGCTTGGAGAAACCTAATACCAAGTGTTGAGAAGAATCAAGGAATGATCGAGAGAGCCCCGATGAGCATACGTAATATGAGATAGATCAAATTGAGAGAGCCGGTACCAATTCCCCATAACTCGATCCAGCTTTTTAAAGACTAGGCAAGAAGGTTGGTTGTTCCACCAAGTAAACAATGGACCAATTACCACGAATATATCTCGCAACTTCAATGGAATTAGTGCGGTCTTTGAACTCAACTTTAGCAATATCCCATAAATCATTTGGTTGGTTTGTTTCAAGAAGATCCTTTATTACATTAAAGTCCCCAATAAGCAACAAATTATTACAGGTGAGAGAGACTTATCAAATCATGCCAAAGGTCCCTCCTTTCTATATAAAATTAAGCCCATAAACAAAAGAAACCAAAAAAGTAGTACTAAGAAAATCTAAGGATTGTACCTTACAGTGGATTACTTGGGAAGAAACAAAAACGATATCCAGTTTCCAAAGAACAGGATTCCAACCCACCCAAATCCTACCATTAGAATGGTAATCATAGTTAAATGCCCATTCCCAGTTGTGAGAGAGCCTCCTGAAGATTCTAGTAGCATTAGCAATCTTTACCCTTGTTTCAATCAAGCCGATAATAGATATATTGTAATCTTTAATAATTTGCTTAACATATGCCTACTTAGGCTTTTTATTTAATCCTCTTATGTTGTAAAAGGCTAACATAGTTAAACTAATGGTGGTGGGGTGTTACCAGCTTTACCCTTGCCTTTCCTCTTCTTAGCAGCCATAGGATTTTCCATACCTGAACCGTGTTTGTTCTTGAGATCTTTCCCTTCTTTTTCATCTATCACCTTGAGTTTATTAACAAGAAGAGGATTCATAGTAACAAGAGAATCATTGTCCGAGTCGATTATTTGATCTGCTTGAGCCATAGGTGCAAAAGTGTTGGAGATGATCATTGCTCTGCTGGAAATAGGAGTAACAGATCCAGATTTTGCTCCCCTACCAACTGTTACCTAGTCATTCTGAGGAGAACCACCAGTAGCTTGCAAAGAGTGACCAAACACAAGGCATTTGGGGCATGAGGGGGGTTTGCTTTGATATTTAACCTCAACAGATTCAAAAGAGTACTCCGAAGAGTGATCTTGCTTTGTGGCTACTCGGATATAAGGGGGGAAGGAAAAGAGGTCTTAATTTCAATGCAAACTCTAGCAAAGTTCAGGAACTCATTCTTAGTTGTCATTTCATCCGTGAAAAGAGGTTTATCAATAGCACTAGCAATATAACTAATACCTTCATTTGACCAATAGGAAAGAGGAATATTTCTAAGTTTAACCCAAATAGGAACTGAAATGCACTCGATTTTTGAAAACACATTGTCACAGTCCGAAACTGATTTGAATTTGAAAATGTAGTAGCCTTTGCTGTGTAGGAAAACATGAGATAGCCCAAGATGACTCCAAAGTCTCCTAGCTATGGGCTCAACTACCTTGTAGGGAAGAGATGAATGAAGGAAATAACCCACTAGACTAGCTGCCCAGATCTGGTTTCCTCTTTGGAGCATGTCGTCAGGAGGTATGACTGACAACTTTCCAACATCAGAAGAAGGCGGGTGGTACGTAAATTGCCTAGAAGCGCTGACAGTGGTTTTACCTACCACATCACACCAAGATTTGGAGGCTACTTTCTCACCTTGGGCAGGTATTTCCCCTTCCTCGAGGAAAGAAGCGGGAGCTTTTGAATTTGTAGGCAGAGCTGACACTAGGGGACCAAAATTGACAGGATAGGAGGAAATGTGAGTCCGCGTACTCAGAGACCAATTCCGTGTTGGTGTTCCACCAAACCTTACCACCTCGGATGTTGGGAGGATTCAATGGTGCTACATTTCCCAGCCCAACATCTTCACCCACACACTTGACTTGTTGAAGAGTAGCACCCAGAGTAGCACCCAGGGAAGAACCAGAAGGTTCCTTTAAGGTAATACGGTTAGGATTAATCTCAGAAACCTTGTGTGCAATCTGGAGGTTGACCCTCTTACCATCTAACAAGAATTCCTGAACATCATTGGAAGTAACCCCATTAGCAGTTAGAAAAGACATTAAATGCATGTTTTTCTTTCTTTCAAACAATGTTTCCTCTCTGTCTTTGTGAGAGAAGTACTGGGCAGCCGAGAAAATTTCCCTAGCATTGGCCCCCATCACACAATCGATATCCATTTTAGATTGCAAAGCATTTGAAGTAGAGTCATCTGAGCTTATGATAGTACCAAGATAACTGTAAAAGGATCTCGACTCCCCATATCCTCGACACCAACCTGAGTAGGTAGAGAGGAGAGAGAGCTCTTGGTCGAGAAACACCAAACTCAAAGAAAGAGGTCTATAGAAGGATCACGAATTGAATTCCTCACCGAGATAGTTATGACTAACCATAATGTAAACAGAGATAAGGAAGAGAAAGAGAAGGGAGTGGAGAAGCTACCAAGGCTAGAAGGAGTGCAACAAAGGAGGAGAAAAATGATGGAAGGATGAAAGAGATCAGTCAAACCCGGAGAGTAAGGATGAAAATTTAGAGAGAAGGCAGAGAACCAGAACTAGAGAGAGAAAGGCCATCAACCTCCAGTGGTTTGACATGCATGTGAATGATATTCCTATTTTTATATGATTTGATTATGATATAAATGAATGAATATGCAAGTATGCTTGCATTAAGAAAAGCTGTAAAGTCCTTTGATAGATAATAGAAACATATGTACAAGGACTTAGAAAGAATTGATCAAATATGTTAGGTTGATCCTACATAAGCAAAACAGCTTTGTAAAGTCCTTAAGAAGAAATGATGTACAAGGACTATAAGCATAGAAAGATCAAGCTTGTTAGGTTGATCTTATAATGTAATAGATAGGCATGTCTGATCGTCGAGCACTGCACCAGAAATCGTAGTCTACCATTCAAGGAAAGCTCAAGAACTATCAAGGCAGAATCGTAGTCTGTAAGATAGTAGATCTCGGAGTTCGTAGACCGCTAGGAGAGACAAGGAAGGATCGTAGTGTATCGAGAAGAACTTCCTCAAAGTCGTAGTCTGTTGAGGAAGTCATGTTCAGAATCATAGAGATAGCCTGTCTAAGAGCCAACCGAGCATCTACCAAAGCCAAGTCAAGAATAGTAGACCACACTCGGAGTCGTAGAGTCTACTGATCAAATAAGAGGCAAAGATCGTAGTCGAGCCAGATCAGATGAAGACAGCATGCTTAAAAGCAAAAATTGTAGAGTGTTAAGATCTGATCTCAGAGTCGTAGTGTCTACAGAACCCAATAAAAATTGTAGAGTGCAGAACTAAGACTTCAACAGAAGTGCTCAAAATGCCAAGGCAGAATCGTAGAGTAAACACGATTCTCAACAAATGAGCACTCCCAGAATATCCAAAGGATGAAGCCTCTGGTCAGAGCTGCAAAGTTACACTCCACCTAAAGGAAAGCAGAAAGCACTCAATGAATGGCTTGCAAGCTAATAGAAGATCTAAGCACCAACCCAATCAGCATCCAGATTGAGTTGTAAAGCCATTCAAGATGAAGTCTTCTACAAGTAGATCAAAAGAAGACTTCAGTAAAAGTGACTGACTAAGGAAAAGTTAGCAAGTGCAGTAGCTGTTAAATGAACAAAAGACAATGATCTTGGGGTCAACTAGGATCGTAGTATTTTCCAAGCAAAGAAGGAACTGATATAGTTTACACAGAGATACTGGCCAGCTTCTGAAGAACAAGGCTAAAGTGATTAAGCATGGGTCAGTCCATTGATGATAAGTGAACGGGAGATCACAAGGAGAAAGCGAGCTGGGCATGCCATAAATCTGAGGTGTCTTGATGTTCAGAAGAGACCAGAATAAGGAGTTAAGCTATCAGTTCCTGAGATCAGTCAAAGGCAAATAAAAGTGTTGAAGCACTGCACAAATAAAGAAAGAGGTGTTCTACATTGAAGATCCAATGAACACTCTTCAGGATCGGAGTGTTGTCTCAACCAGTCAATGAGAAACATTTAACAAGACACTACGATCAGGTCCAAGAACATATGCATCGGAATCGTAGAGTTCGGTCATCTGAAGATTGAAGCATTGGCAACGGTTCAATTTGAAGACTGATATTTAAACATTGCTGTTTGAGAGCATCGATGCGAAAAGACAACTCCTGATATTCTGATCGAGGAATTAGAAAGGAGAAATAAAGTCGACTACCTACCTGACATGGAAAGGTGACAACTCTAAGGCAGTAGGTGAGGTAGCAGACTGATGTGTCAATAAAGTCAAAAAGGGGCTGTCACATCACTTAAAGCAGTCTGCACCAAATAACTCGAGATCTGCGAAGCAATTTAAATGTATCTTTCAATGGCTATATTCCAACGGGAAAATTGGGAAGGAGTATATATCAGCCAAAGCTTCAAAGATCAAGTGTTGCTGTGTTGAAGGATCATAGAGTTGTTGGAATGCTATATTGTTGACTCAACGAGTTCCACCAGAGCTAAACATAACAAGCCTCAGTGATATTCAGACTAAAAAGGTGGAAGTGAAGCAGCTTTTAAGAAGGAACTGAATAGACATAAGTTTCACTTAACAAGGATGAGAATGCCTGTAATATCCCGAGTGTTTATGATAACGATCCTTAGCAAAGGAAATGAATGGGTTAAAGAGTATATAATACTCAAAATATAATTGAGTTCAAATGAAAGTTATGAAATAAAACCTAAAATTCGTTGAAGTAATGAATGTAGTAGGAAATATAAAATCTATATTAAGGTAATGTGTTGAAGATATTCAATGATAAATTTTTGGAAAAGAGATTTGGTGAAAACCGAGTAAGGGAGGTTTCGTTGATTCCGAGGACGGAATCCTTATAAAAAGGGAAGGATGTGATAACCCGAATTTTTCATAAGTTATTAAAATAAGAATTTAATAATTGAAATACTTATTGCGATGTGATTAATCTAACAATCCAGAATTTTAATTGTAATTATAAATATTTATTGAATTATACAAATATTTAATGGATGTGTTTATTGTTGAATAAATATTTGTTTGTTGTTGAATAAATATTTGTTTAATTTGATTTGATTTGATTTGGTTAATTATTTGTTTAATAAATAATAATGGGTTAAGGAAATTAATTGTTATGAGATAATATTCTAATTTAATTTAATAATTAAGTTAGAGAATTTATAATGATTAAATAAATTATTATATTATTCAATAAATTGTTATTAGAATTAATTAAATTAAGTATAAAAGCTTAATTAAATAAAGTGTGACAAATAACTATACTATAAAGGAGATATTAAAATAAATAAAGGAGTTTAATTTAGTTTTGCCAAACAAGGCTTAAATATATTAAGTCTTTAATTTTTAAAGAGTTTTGCCAAACGGAGCCTTATGGCTTTTGGTTTTATTTTGAATTTTGAATTATAATAAATTAAATATAAATAATATATATTATTTTTAGTAACTGACAACTTATTAGTATATTAATTATAACGTCAGTTTTTAAAACGCTTGAAAATAGTACGTTAGCTTTATTTTACGTCAATTGTGTGTGGTCTAAGACTGAGCCTAAGAAGAAAGAAAAGAAAAGAGTGTTCAGAGAATTTTGGGAGAGTTTGAGAGAGCCTGAGAGAGAATCAAGAGAGAAAGTTCTGAGTTCGTCAAGCGATTCTCAGTGATTACCAAGGATTTCTTAAGCAACAAAAGGTATGTTACACAACCTTAACATATAGGTTTTACGCTATAATTTCTAAGTCTCTGTGTTTCTAAATTTGACTGTAATATAAAGTTATTTACAAACTTTCTGTAAAACCATGTTTTTATATCTGGTTAGGAAATTATGTGTATTAGTAATTATAATTGTTATACTAGCATATATGAGTGTATGCTTAACATATAGATAAGATTGTATGCTAAATTAAGTCTACAAGAAAAGAAATTGGTTTTACAGTGAACACATGTATGAACGTGTTTTATAGGATACCAAAATTAGTATTTGATTGTATGCTAAATTGTAAAATTGAACTGTGAATTGTTAATTGGGTATGAAATAAAGAGAACTTAGTTCAAAAGAATCAAATTGGTGTATCATTATGATTACAGTGTTCACTGTGTCAAAAAATATCAAAAATGGAGTTTTTGGTTTTAAAATATGTTATTCTAGTATGTAATTTTTCTAGAATTATGGTTTAAGATGTGCTAATTTAGTATTTGTATGCTTGGTGAAGTTTATATATAATTTGCATAAGTTATACATGTTAATTGGTGTTAGAAATTAAGACACGTCTGCTTTACATGTTTTATTTTGGGGTGTTACAGTAATTGAGCCTCGTGCCAAGTTTTGCCTGCCTCACTGAATTTCACGCCTCAAATACCCAATAATAGCCCAAAACTTCGCTACCAAAGATCGAATTCGCGCCTAACGCTATCATCGCCTCGCCACTTCAAAGACCGAAAAGTGGTGCTGGCCTGACAGTTTTGACCTCTTGTAGTAAAATGGCTATAACCTTTTCATACGAACTCCGATTGAGGTGCTTAAAGATGATCCGGAACGAGGACGAATAGACCTACAACTTTCATTCTTTAAGTATTTCAATTTGATGCCGGGAACAGGGGTAAAAATGCTCATTTATGGGACTGATATATATTAGGAGGCAATCAGAGGGAGTCGGGAATGCACATATGCAAATGTAGTGCTCCTGATGATAAAAGATGTCCTAAGTTATAAAACATGAATATTAGTAAATATAATGATGCTTAACATTAATAAATGATGTATTAGATAAGTTGTATAAGCATACTAAGTACACACAAGAGAGATTAATCCAAGCAGATGACGTAATGAACGTCGAAACGCCGTACAATCTGTTAATGAACTTAAAAAGTGTTTCCATTCAATTGAAATGAATATTATAAGATATGGAATGGATTTAATATAAAACCAATAAGTAGTCCTAGCAAGACTTAAGCACTTGAATGAACTTCGAATATGAAATATAGTGAGTTATAAGTCTAAAGTTAACACAATCAAATTGAACATTGTGTATTGATTAATAGGAAGGGTTATAGGATGTAGATTAAAGTTTACATTACAACTACTATGCGTTGTTATATGACTAATAGTTAATGTGAATGATTATATAATTGTGTAGGGCACGTGAAGTGCAAATATCTGTAAGCTGTTAAACTATTATTGGTAAACAACGATCAAGGCAAGTCTTTCGGTTCCTATTTGCTAAGTGAACTTGTTGATTAACTGTTTTAAATCTTTATTACAAAGAGCATTATGTGTTATATATATATTGAAAGTATGAAATGTTAAAGTCAATTTATGACTATGTTGATTGATTAAAGCATGCTGATTGAGTAAGGACTCAATCTTTATACCTGTTATATGAACTGTAGCATGTATGTTATATGTTGAGCATGTTATTTTGTGCTATGTGATGCATGAAAACTGTTAGATTTTGCTGGGCTGTCGAGCTCAACCTTGCAAATAACTACTTTTGTAGGTTAAAGATTTAAGGTAAAGTATGTGCTACTTGAAAGATATGAATCAGATGTGATACTTAAAAAATTATACACTTTTGTTGTGTTATTATTATTTGAACCATGTTTAAGGTTCCGAATAATGTATTAATGTTGAATTGTAATATCGTTTTGTGATGTAAACTATTGTAGTATTAAAACGATTCTGAGATATTTAGATGTAAAGGTAGAAGGTTTTGGGAACGAGGATAGTTTGTAATAGAAAATTTTAATTATTCTGCAAATTTTAATGGTTGTATTATCGTTTAATGATGTAAAATTAGAGGTTGAATGTATTATTAACGACCGAAGTTGAGAATTAAATTGTATGAATTTTGGGGTCGTTACAATGCCACTGAAGATGGCAGCTAAGCTGAGAGCCGAGAAGGCCAAGAAGATAGCATTCAGAAAAGTGGTAGAGCACAAAAAAGATCCAGAGAGACACTCTACAAATCACCATGAACCAAAAGTTGAAACAGAATAGATGCAGAACCATGTCTGCAAATCATTCAAGAAGGGTTCAGGGATTGCTAAGTGTCAGACGAAGTCTACCAAAAGCTCAAATACTTAGCAAGCCTAAATGGGGATGGTGCACAACTGACATCAAATGAAGATGAGCAGAACAGAATGAAGATCAGCTGCACCAAAGAAGAAATGGTCCAGTCACTCGCAGAATGCAAAGAGGACCATGCCTAGATGCTAAGTACATAAGATGTTCAAGCTTCAAGACATCTTAACAGCAAGGCACCAACAACAACAACTACATCACCAAGAAGCCAGGGTCTGAGGGGTCCTTGTCCGGAGGGACTAAATGAAGATCCAAGCTTGCTGGGCTTGAAGAGTTCCTAAGGAACTAGAGGAGTTCCAAGCCTGTTGGGCTTGAAGATTTCTTAGTGAACTAAAGTTTCAAGGCAGCTGGCCTTAAATGAATATTAGTGATTCAGGGTGTTGCCTTTCCTTAGTGGAATTCCTGCTAGTTAAAGCAGAAGACCACATTAGGAGCTTGAGTCTCTGAACCACTAAAAATCCTCAGATCTTTTACATTCATCATTTACTTTACTCATCATTTACTTTATGTACCTAACTGCTATAAATGCTATGTATGTATTAACTGCTTACAACTTAACTAACTCTACGAACAATGTATGTATGTTCATGAATATATCAATGAAGGGGATCTTTTATTTATTCCGTTAATGCTTGAAAAAATTCTTATGTTTGTCATATGTTGATTCGTTAGCAACACAAACTAAACAGGAAAAGTATTTGAAAAATAAAAAGGATCTATTCAACCCCCCCTCCCCTTCTAGATCTATTGTGTGCCTACTGGGAACTAATAAAAACTGAGATGAACAACCCTATTATATGGAATTAATTACGTGAAGCGTTTAGATGTTTGTACACAATACATGGTACGAAGGGCTGATCACCCTAAGTACGGGGAGTCCCTACAATCTCATGACTGTTTAGGTTTAAGTTGAAAGAATACTTATAACCTTAGACATAGTTCATGGTCTTGTGACCCTCAGATAAATTTCAAATTCTAATTTTAGTTCTTGATTATCAATGATAGAAAATGTTATTCAGTTTAATTGAGCTTATTCATTGGCAGTTACTATGTTGTTATTATTCATTGTTATTTCAAGTGAGCAATTGTTTTGCTCACTCTTGCATATATAACTATTGCAACTAAAGTTGAGAAGATTGATGAACCTACCACTAGCAAAGGGAAAGGAAAAATGAACAAGTGTTGAAGACTTGTAAATTTATTGATATTGTCAGACTTTGTTTTAATTTATGAGATGTAATTATTTACTTTTCCGCATTTGATGAATGTTTAAGGTTAGATAACTTGGAAGATTTTTTAATTAAGTTATGTAACCCTTTAATGGGAAGGTTTATTGTTTAAATTTTATTATATTTGGGTAGTTAGAAATGAATGAAAAGTAAACACCAAATCTTGTGGGAATGAAGTACCCAGATTTGGGGGTGTTACAATTCCTATACGGAATCCGATATTGATAATTCGGAGGGGGGGGGGGAATGTGTCTAAACTAGCGAATCGATTAGGGTTACAACCATCGTAATACTTAAACGACGATCGATAAGTGTTGGTTTAGAACATGTAATGTAAATAAACCGTCAGGAATGTTAATAAGCAGTAATGAACGTTAAATAAGCTTGAACAAATATTATTAATGAAATAAGTTCAATTAAGACATATAAGAGAAATAAGTTGGTATAAACAATGTGTTTTGATTGTTTGGTAGCTAATTTTAGTGTGCTATGTGAATATATCATGTAGAAACTTTAAAGACCGAGAACGATTAAACTTAAAAGTAGAAGACATTTGAAGGCAAGTTTTCTTAACACTTGTCTGACCTTCGTGTTAGTCAAGTTCCTGTTATTCATGTTATAACATGCATGAATTGTTATACGAAAAAGTCGATGCCAGTTTTAACTCGGCTAGACAAACGGTAAGAGTTTGATTGATTTATTTACAAGTCTTTCAATATAGTATTGATAACGCTATCATAAGCCAATTGTTTGGTACGGGTTCAAAGGTAAGCTTGAGTAAGAATAAACAAAGGTGTTTTACTTCGTTTACTCGATAGGCACACGAGGTTGTCAAAACTTAAACGTAAATATGTTTAACAAATGAGTGTTGATCAACATAGAGTACTATAGCCTGATCACCTAGAAGTGCTCGTAAGATATATCGAACTTACGGTCTTAAGCCGAGTTGTCCTTTTCATGAATGAAAACCAAAGAGAATGTTCATGGTCTTTTGACTTACTCAGAATTCCTAAGTTACTATACGTACTCTGGAATTATTTTAAGAGAATGAAAGGTGTTATCTCGATTATTTATAGTACTTCATAACTATTTGTTCAGTTAATGAAGATAAATCATATAATTCTTGATGTGGTGGTTATATTATATATTGTTAGACTTGCTGAGCTAGTTATGCTCACTTCTTGCTTGAATTATATGATTGCAGCTAAGAATGAACGGACCGAGGGTTCTAGTAAGGATAATGACAAAGCCAAGATGGATAAGTAGATTATCCTGTAATAGACTAGTATATTTATATGAACTTATACTATGACAATGAAGAATGTAATGATTAACAGAACCTGGGAATGATTTATTATTATTATAATAAGAATTTAGTAAGTATATTCATCTTGATGTTGTTTTCATTAGACTGAATGTATAGTTAGTAGTACCGTGTAACACCATATATGTGGGTTGAAAGTATCCGAATTTGGGGGCGTCACAGATAAAGCCATGAGTAATGATATTGCTACGGTACTCCCTTCTACTTATCATTTATCGTGTTATTGGCATATTAGCAATAAATTTCCTAAGAAATTGCATCATGTTTATTCTGAGCACCCATCCTTCAAAGATCATTTTAACAATTTTGGGTATAATTCATTGTCCATCGGGGAGTTTGAAGAGCGTTGGAATATTCTGATAAGGGACTACGAATTATATAACAATGAGTGGCTTGGAAGTTTATATGATGTATGAGAGAAATGGATTCCTACGTATACAAAGAGGTACTTTGTCATGGGAATGACAACCACCAAAAGAAGCGAGAGCATGAATCATTTTTTTTATGGGTACGTTAATGCTTCAACAGGTATGAAAGAATTTGTAGTGCAAAGTCAGAAGGCTATAGAAAAATAATTTATCAAAGAAAGGAAGGCAGACTACATAACGAAACATCAGAAAAGGAATATGGTACATGGTTCATCTTCGAAAGTTCATGCTGCACAGGTGTACACAAAAGAAATATTTAGACGTTTCTAACTCCAATTCATCGATTCCATGAAATACAATGTTAGTAAAGTTAGTGAGTTGTGTGTCACTGATACTAAAGTCTATGCAGTGTATATTGCAGATGCAACTGAAAGTGGTAGAAGATATAAACAAATCATCAACAATCGTTAGCTAGGGTCGGTAACATGTAATTGCCAAATATTTTCTCATTCTGGTGAATTATGTAGACACGCCTTGAGATATTTCATGTTTAAGAGTATTTCAGAAATACCGAGCGGCATGATTATTCATCGGTGGACAAGAGACGCGAAATAGAGCAATGGTGAAGAATTACTCTTTAACTCCACAGTTGTTGACTTCGAACAAGATCAAGCAATGTGTTATAATCATTTAATGAGTGATTACCAAGAGTTAGCAATCAAAGCTGCTTGTTCAGTTCGAAGTTACAGAGTTAGCAATGTGCTATAATCATTTAATGAGTGATTACCAAGAGTTAGCAATCTAGATTAAAGAGAGCACTCGAGAAAATCATTCATTCTAAGCCTCATCGAAAATGTGCAATTTGCATTGCAGCTTTGAAACTGACCACGATAAGTGAAATCACTATCGAGTGCTAGGGGTTCTTGAGCCAAAAAAATAGGCGTCAATTGTATTGTTTATGCTATGTCTTTTGTACAAATGAAAATGAACATGTCATCTGTACATATGTTAATGTTATGCGATAGTAGTAATATTATCATATGTACTTCTAATATTAATAATCACATTATTATTATTATTATTATTATTATTATTATTATTATTATTATTATTATTATTATTATTATTATTATTATTATTATTATTATTATTATTATTATTATTATTATTATTATTATTACTTTTATATTAATACATGAATATCATACTCTATACTCACATTGCATATTATTATTATTATTATTATTATAAAAATAAATATTAATATTAATAATATTTTCTTAATGATTAATATTAATAAAAAATAAATAATATTATTAATAAAATTATTATTATTATTATTTTCTTAGTATTATTATTATTATTATTATTATTATTATTGTTGTTGTTGTTGTTGTTGTTGTTGTTGTTGTTGTTGTCATCATCATCATCATCATCATCATCATCATCATCATCATCATCATCATCAGAGAGTATTATTATCCCATTTTTACCCATTACTATTACAATTATGTCCATTCCATTCCATACTAAGAAAATATTATAAATATTATTATTTATTTTTATATTAATATCAATAATTAATTATTATTATTATTATTATTATTAATATTAATCATAATTGCCTTTTTCTTCTTATAAAATCTGACAAAGTTGACAAAAGTGGGACCCATTTTCACTTCACTTGTGTTGGAGAGAAAGAGGCCAAGACACTACAGCATGTAGCAATTGGTTTTAATAAAGATAATTAACTTTTCTCCATATAAAATAACAAAAGTGGGAAGTGGGACCCATTTTTACTTGTGTTGGAAAAAAGTGTTCTAAGCTGTGAGTATACATCCTTTATCTATTTCCACTAAGAAATTTTGTTTGTTTAGAAATTTGAATGGAGTCGAATCAATGGTTAGTCGAATCCCAATTGTGTTTGTTTTAGTCTGAATGGTTGAATCGGTAATATGGACGAGCTGAATGGCTAAGTCAGATTTTTTTAGTTGAATGAAGTAAAAAAAAATTAAAATATTAACTATTATATTAAGTAATATTAAATAAATTTACAACAATTTTGAATTTTTTCAGAGGGGTAAAATAAAAAATTTTTGTCATTCAGATGTTTCAGACATGTCAATTATCAAATAATTTTTTTCATTCAAATTCAGATTCAACTCATTCAGATTCAAATTCAACTCATTCAGATTCAAATTCAGATTCAGATTCATTAAATTTTTATCAAACACCACGTAAGTGGGAAAACAAAGTAGGACAACGAATGACAAAAAAAAAAATTAAGACCAAGCCGCTACAAGCTGTAGCGGTTGGTATACAAAAAAGATAAATTCTATTTTTATCATTCTATTTGAAAAAATAGGCCCACGTTATACAAAAATAAAATAAGACCAAACCGCTACAAGTTGTAGCAGTTGGTATATAAAAAAATAATTTCATTTTTTATCTTCATATCTAACAATATGGCCCACATTAGCAAGTTAATTTGACTTTTATTAAAATATTTAGGCCGTTACAACATGTAGCGGTTGGGTATATATATTTTTTGTATCTCAGCCTTCCATTTAATTGATCTACGGCTGATGTTAACATCAAGTTTTGCCGGCGCGTTTAATCACCAAATCCACGCTCTAAATCCTGCACAATAACAGATCACACGCGAAGCTTGACGGCTTGTGCCGCCGGAGGATAGCTCCGGTGTGAGAATAAGTACAGGCCGTTCACAAGGTTTAATAATGGAGGCTTTAGTGTTTAGTTCTCAAGAGATTATTACCTGTTAATTGAAACTAAGCCTTATATTTATAGCCAGACTAGGACTCCTAAATATGGTAGTTACCATTATTTGGAATCAACACAGTATCCTTAAAAGGTGTAAGTTAGTTCCCATCCAAACACTACCTTTGGAGTTAATTATTCGAATATGATTAGGATTAGGATCCTTAACCATTTAAAGCCCTTATGATTCCGGACTCCATACGACGGTTAACCCACTGTACAAGCCCAACCCAATCGATCCCACCTACACTGGCCTAGGCTCTGGCCCAATGGACTCTGATGCCCGACCCTAACCACCATGAACTTAGATAGGATTCCGGCCCAGAGGGCTCGAATCCTGAACTCGAACACCTTCAACATCCCTGATGACTTCGGCCCAATGGGCCCAACGTCCCCTTCACGCCCCGGGCCTTCAGCCCACCAGAGGGTCGGTAAAAATGCTCCCAAACATTGCCCCCTAGTCTCTTATTATAATACATTTATAATTAGAGACTTGAAAAGACACAAACTTAGAAGGTCATGATAGGAAATGATGAGTTGTCTGGGAAAACCAAGCGGTTCTTCCTTGTTCTTTGAAATGGCGCACGTTCTCCCAAAATTGGGCCCTAACTACCATAAATAGTCATCTTAAGGATTCGTGCAACCTCACTATAAAACCCCCATTTCACCCCTCATTATCACATTTTCCAAATCTTCCTCATTTCAAATCCTTTTTCTCAGATTTTTCGGCGAGGGCGATTTCTGGCGAGCAACCAATCCATTTAAACTCCTTCTTATTCAACTTTTTCTATTTTAAATCTTTGCATTTCCAGTTTTTTTTGATCATTTTCATTTCTTAAACTCCATATTCCTATTTCCTTTACCTCAAATGGCAGATTCCAACGTTCTTCCCACCTCTTAGCAAGTTCCACCAGCTGCCTCTACCACCATCACCGCCAGAGACTTGATTCTAGTCGATTTACCGATAGCCCCTACTAACACCACCACAGATGGTGTCAAATCCAAAATCTGAAGCATTTATGCATCTGAAATTGACTTTTCCCATGTCAATACCAAATCCACCATTACCTCCTCCCAACTTTCTAACATCTGAACTCTCTTCAACATCCCAAAGGAGTACAAACTTCGGGTGCCTGAACCCTCCAAAAGGATGTTCTGGCGTCCCGAAGGCGAATGGGTTGCCATCCCTCTTTGGGCTCTGAAGTATGGGGTTCGGTTCCCTCTTCATGAGTTCATCTCTTATTTCCTTTGCTTTGTGGGGATTGGGTTCGCATAGCTTGTGCTGAACTCGTATATCAACTTGATCTCCTTCATTGCTCTGTGTCATGAGGTCGAGATCACTCCTGGCCTCGACTTCTTTTTTGTCTTATTTACTGTCGAGAAGTCAAAGGAACCCGACTTTCGACAACTAAACCGTGTAGCCGGTCAAGCCACCTTTATGAAGACCCCTTCCAGCAACAAGGGGTGGCACCCACAGTGGTTTTTCATAAGGGGGACCGACCTCAAACTTTTGCCGAACTGGCCCGGCCCCGAATACCCCATCGCAAAGGTATCCAAATTCCCAAAAGATCGGCCCGACGCCTTCAAGGCATTTTACAAGAACCTGTAGAAGACTGACTGGGGTCTGGAGGACGTGTCCAAAGAGGCCTGGCTCTACAAACATGGCCATAAGTCATAACCCCCTAACCCTTTTATGCCTTAACTTTATCTTCCATTACCTTTTATTAACCGTCTTGTTTGTCTTGCAGTGACTATCTTCAAGACCAAGGGGACCGATGACTCCTTGGTGCCTCTGCCAATCACATCCGAACCAATCCTCCCCCCGACCACCGACGACTTTCCTGATGAGGAGACTATCCCGATTGTAGAGCTTTCGATGGGTTCTGCATCGGGTCCAGCCCCTCCGACCACCGCCGCCGATCCTACCAACAAGAGCGTGTTGAAGATGAACCGGTCTGAAAAGATGGCCTTGTTAAATAAAACAAAGAAGCCTTCCACCAACCCCCCCCAAGGCCACTTCTTTTGCCCTACATCTAATCATGGAGGCCGATCCTCATCCCAGTTCGATCCCAACATCTAGGTCTGCTGTCGACGCCAGTTCTTCACATGGAACGCCGACCACCTTCTGGCCAAAGATCCCCTCAGAGGTGTTTCCCTTTAATCTGCTTAACCACTTCAAATTACGTGGAGATGATGAGCAATTCAGGGGAGTCTCTTTCGAGGAGCTTCTAGTGGCCTATATCAGGGCCTAGTGTCAGGTAAATCTGAAGACTTAATTACTTTTTTGCATCCTTTATTTATGATAACTTATGCATTCCATCCGGTATTGTAAGCCAATGTTATCCTCGCCTGAGCCATTCTGTGACGCCCCCAAAATAAGTATACACCACCCATCTTGAGTCGCCAAATACATGGTACAGAAATCAAATACAAACTTCTTTAATACAACTGTCGTGTAAAAATACGACAAAACATAGCTGAGAGTTTTAATAAGAATATTGTCATTTAGACAATATCCACACTCAATGAAGTTCTCATTACAATTATTATCACACTATTTCACAAAATAGTGAGGACTACTAAAGCCACTTATCCTGGACCATCACTCCATTCCCTGTCTCAGTCCCCAAATATATTCTCATTTCAAGAGAATAAAGAAAGAAAGGGTGAGCTCTAACTAGCCCAAAGAAGAAATATTATGACTAAGATAATGCGTAATAAATTATCCTTAGCCTTCAACAGTATAACAACTAATAGAATAGAATAGACAACAAATTTTAGATCAACAACTGCAGCGGAAATAAGCAATCCATTAGAAGAGTCAAGTAGAGCATAAAATCTACTATCTTCTATGATTTAAAAAAGTTTTTCATCAACTTTATCACGAGACTCGACAACAAATTAACAAATAAAATCGAATCATCCCTGCATCACGGCCAAGGATATTCATGTAATCATCAATGGTCATGATTATACCAAATAATCCCTAGTCATAATCATACCACAACTGTCCATCAATGAACTACAGGCCAATAAGGACTTTCACCACATCATTCGTCACATTACGGTCATGATTATACCAAAAAATCCCTGGTCATGATTATACCGAATCCATCTATGCACGTAAGCCAAAGATGACTTTCATCACAATATAAGCATGAGGATGATGACAATGATATAATAATTCAATAAAATAATTTCAAGGATAAATTTTAAAGATTTATAATTTAATTTACCCAAAAATCAATAACGTCCAAATTGTCAACATGATACTAATTTGTATAGTAAAGTTCAAGAATAATATTCATGTACCAAAAATGATTTGGACAGAAAAGAAATATATTTTTTAGGTAAATAGTACCTCGTGAATAGTACCACAATGAATAGTACTTGAATAATACCTCGTGAATAGTACCCCAGACATGAAAAGTATCCCAAATAATTCGTAGTGAATAATATTCTCGTGAATAGTAATTTGGTTGAATAAGAACTCGTGAATAGTACTTCAAACACAAAAAAGTGCCCCAAATATACTAGAGTGAATAATACTATAGTGAATAGTAACCGAGTGAATAGTTACCCGTGAATAGTAACTCGTAAAAAAAATACCAAAGAAAATGATATTCCATGATGAGTACAAAAGAAATGATATCTCGAATTTAGGTATAATAAAATATCTGAAACTATAAATGGATTTTCACCATACCATACGGTAATCCACGTAGATGCATCATTTCTACAATTTAATAAGGAATGAATACGAAGGATCATTCACCATGCATGCGATAATCCACATAAACAGATTATTCCAACAAAATAATAAAGAATGGAATAATGTAAGAATTCACCATGCATGCGGTCCCATTGAGAGCGAGTTATTCCAATGTAATAATAAAGAATGGAATAATGTAAGAATTCACCGGTGCATGCAATAGATCGCATATATAGGTTATTCCCAATAGAATAATAAAGAATGGAACCAGTCATGCATAATCCGCACGCACGTGATATTCCAAATGTATAATAAAGAATGGAACCAGTCCTCCCGTAATCCGCATGCATGCGTGATATTCTAACAAAATAATAAAGAATCTAACTGTCATCATGTAATCCGCATGCATGTGATATTCCAATGTAATAATAAAGAATGGAATAACAACAAAATTCACTCCTGTGCATGCGATAGACCACATGCATACGAGTTATTCCAATGTAATAATAAAGAATGGAATAATGTAAGAATTTCACCATGTATGCGGTATCAGCATAGATAGGTTATTCCAACATAATAATAAAGAATGGAATAACAACTCTTACGGTATTTTAAGAAAATAACTCTCTTCATGAATACGAAAGAATAATACCCCTTACCTCAAAATAAGATCGATATTGGAATAGTGAGAGTAGCAGACTTTCTCTTCTTCTTCTCTATAATTTCTCTCTATAATAATTGCTCTATAGCTTTAGTGAATTGGTGAAAATAATGAGGAATGAGCTTCTATTTATAGGAAAATATAGTTTCGATAATTGCGCTTTGGGGCTCGAAATATTACAAGATAATACCTTCCTCTTTCATTCATTTTTAATTTAGTCCTGCAAGTATTATCAAACTTGCACCACCTCCCCAATAGTAAATCATGTGAATCAATAGTAAATCATGTGACTCAATAGTTCTAATTATGTAAAAATACCGAATTACAAAGATAGTACCTCCATTTATACCTCTATTTTAACTTAGTCATGCAAGTATTATCAATCTTGCACCAACTCCCTAATAGTAAATTAATGTGAATCAATAGTACACACATGTGAACAAATAGTTATAATCATGTGAATTAATAGCAATTAATTGCTCATTTATCCTAAGTTAATTACCCGATCGGGTCAATATAACCTCCGGACATCAATTATTATCGAAATAAATGTCGATTTTCACTAACACTAATAATTCCAACATAATGGAACTATCAATTTCATCTTTAATCAACACGAACTTATTCATCATTAATATTATAATTCACAATATTTAACAACCAGGTCGTTTTCAGGAAAGAGGGGGCTTTCCGATAAGGATTTCTACTTATTGAAGCGCAATTAGGTGACCAAACCTCTCCTTGACAGAACTTCTAGACATTGTCAATATTTCAAATAATAATATGAATAACTTTGCCATCTCAATTATTGATTTAATAATATATCATATTATGCAGATGATACTGTGACAATAATTGAATCATTAATATGAGAGATATGATGCAGCAATTACTGTAGCGATAATTGAGTATAACTGAGTGACTTCTTACGTAAGCATCAATAATCAATACTGCAGCTACTATCCAATCAATGCCAGACATCAGACTTTTTTTACTACCGTGTAGTTCAATAGTTTTGTTGTAAATACTTTCGGCCAAGTTATTTTTATAAAATGATAATTCTGTCATTTTTTAACTACGACAATACTTTCATTGTGGGGTCCACCAATGATTGTGTCGTCGTACGGATATTCCCCGACAAAAAGAATATTCCCCGACCAAACAAGTATTTTATAACAACTTGCATACTTTGCAAAAAAAAAAAAATTCACATATCAACCTTAACTTTAACCTTTTATCAATTTAACCATTTACGAAATAAAATAATAACTATAAGAAAATTAAATACTTTCATTTCATAAAATTTGGGGTCTTACAAATTCCGCATGTGGCCCGTGCTACTAAGAATGAGTTCCAACTGAAGGCGGATATAGAGTTGCTCGGGGCTGAGGTTCGGGGTCATCGGTCGGAGCTGAAGAAGGAGAAGGATATTCATCCCGAGACTCAAAATAAAGTGACCGAGGATGAACGTCAGACCAACGAGCTTAAAGAGCAGTACGCCTTACTTCAGCAAGAGTTCGTCGGTCTCGATAGTCACACCAAGAAACTCATCCAGGAGAAGGAGCATTTATTAGAGGAAAATAATGACCGACTGCAGACCCTTCATGCCCTTGAGAAGAAGTTTGACGGGATGCATGCTAAGTTGATGCATGTGATTCAGGATAACAACTCTTTAAGGAAGTAATGTGCCGAAGTCGAGCACCGAGCCGTAAAAGAGTATGAAGAATCTCCTGCCTTGACCGAGAAGATTATGTCTCAGTTTGTTGAAGGCTATGAAGCTTATCGGGAAAAGGCTCAGGAGAAGATGAAGGCTATCATTTTGATGGAATGTAGTTTCTCTCTCTTCCTCGCTCTTCCTTCTCTCTTCTTTTCTGGTTCTAGTCTCAATTTTGGGTCTTCTTCTACCTCATTTCCATCTTCTTTCTATCTCCTCTATGGTTAGTTTCTCTCACCTTTCGGCTGGTAATTCCATTAGTAGCCCCTCTCGGGATATGTTCACTGAGTTTGGGGTTTCTTGCCCTAACTCGCCGGTCATTGACGAATCTGCAATGGCCGAATCCTCTGTTGTTCCAACTGTTGTGGCTGCTATTATGTCCGATAGTTCTGAATCTTTTGACGCTAATAACCTTGCTGAAGTCAGCCTAAGGTTACATGATGGTACCCCCATGAAGGAAATTTTTAGAGCAACGCAGGCCCTGTCGCAGCAAGGAAATCTTGAAGCGGCTGATGAATGCAGGAAATATAACTTACTTTTGGACTTTATCAAAGAAAAAGGGTTCTCTATGCACAATGTAAATGACTTCTCTAACAAAGGGAAATCTGTTCGTTCAGTTAATGACCATGACATGTTTGAGGAAAGTCCTCTGAAACCTTCCTTGGCAACATTGGTTGTTCCAGTTTTGGGTCAGTGTGGAGTTGTTCATAAACCGAATTTGGCTGGAGTTGAGACTGATCTTGAAGAAGGGGAATGTCCTGGCTCGACAATTTTTGGGGTTTGCTCTGAGTCTGGCGGTACTGCCACTATTATTCCTGCTGAGTGCATCCCAGAAGTGAAAACATGGAGCAAGGTAGTGGCCCAGGCTGCTCCTTCACTGAAGCTTGAGTTTTTTCCTCCTTCTCCCCATAGTACGGATAATGGGTTAATCCTCATTCGGCCACCATCGGAGATTCTTCTCTAAGGTAATAATCTATGGTCCTCTTGTCTGGTGGGTGGTTTTTTTCACTCCAAACTGCCTTTTAAGCTTGTGGAAGAAAATGTGCATAAATTATGGGATAAATATGGCTGCAGTGTGTTCTGCAAGAGGGGGTTTTTGTTTTAAATTGCAGCTTTGGGACCGTGAGAATGTGCTTGCTCTAGGCCCTTGGTATATTTCTAATAAACAGTTCTGCCTTAAACAATAGAAGGAAGGCATGGACTTTCACTTTGACTCTTGTACAAAAGCTCATGTCTGGGTTAAATTCCATAGTATTCCCATGTCTTATTGGTCTTCATCTGGGCTCAGTTACCTTGCTAGTGGGGTTGGTGTTCCACTGTTTGTGGATAAAATCACATAAAAATTAGAACCTATGAATTTTTCTAGGATTTGTGTTGAAATAACACATTCTTCGGCTTTGCCTAGCTCTCTGGAAGTTGTTGTTCTTGATGAGGAAACTAACTCTGAAAAGATTGTTAACGTTAGAGTGGAGTACCAAAATAGACCCCAAACCTGCTCCCACTGTAAAACATTTGGGCACTCTCTTCTTCGTTGTCCTAAGGCAAATTACAAATGGCTGCCTAAAGTTCAAAAATCTTCTACAGATTCTGTGGTTGCTGCCCCTTTAGCTCCTCTGTCTTCTCCTACTATCCCAAAGTTAGTTACTATTAATGATTCCGAAAACTGGACTTTGGTGGCTAAAGGACCAAAACAGCAGATCCCTTTTAATGATCCCTCTTTGGTTGGTAACTCCAATGTCTTCAAGTCTATTGTTGCTGCTGAGGAGGCTATTGAGGGTTTTTCTGACACTGACTACTCTCCTTCTCCAAACCCCCTTGTGGGAAAGTTAAAAATGATTGATGAAAAGGCAGGACGTGATCTTAAGGCGAAAGTTCAAGCTGGTTTGGAACTTGGCCAGTCTTCAAAGAAAAAGATCAAAGGAGGGGGGAGGCCTGCCCCTTTTTAAACTTTTCCTAATTTTATGGTTAATTTTTTCTCTATGAATATTAGAGGTGTAAATATGAAGTCCAAGCAGGATAGTGTCCTAGCTCTTTTGTGTAAGCATAGAATTTCTTTTATTGGCCTAGTTGAGACTAGAGTCAAATTCCCAAAAGCCAATACTATTTCTAAAGTCATTTGTATTAAATAGAATTGGCAGTTTAACTATGAGCATCATGTGAATGGGAGAATCTGGGTTGGTTGGGACCCTTCGCTTTGGACTGTAAATATTATTTCTAAATCTTCTCAATATATGCACTGCTTAGTTTTATCTGCTGCCTCTTCCATGCAGTCTTTTTATCACTTTTGTTTATGGTTTAAATACTTCTTCTGAGAGGAAAGCTCTTTGGATTGATCTCCGTTCCTTATGTCTTTCTATAAATCTACATTGGTGTCTGCTAGGGGATTTTAACGAGGTTCTGTCTGTTACTAAAATCAAGGGAGGTGTTGAAACCTGGAATGGGGGTATGCAGGACTTCCTGGACTGTTATTCTGATTTGCTCTTGTCTGATCTTCGTGGGGTTGGGCCTTTGCACACTTGGTGGAATTCTAGTGACACTAATCCCCAATTCAAAAGGCTTGATAGGGTTATGGTCAATTGTGATTGGTTGCATCAATTCCATGCCTCTCAAGTTATGTTCACTCCTCGTGATCTTTCGGATCATTGTCCTACGGTGGTTCAAACTGGTATGTCCTTGCTTAGAATTCCCAAGCCTTTCCAATTTTTCAACTTCTTGGGCGAGCGTGAAAACTTTCATGAGGTTGTTCAATCTGCTTGGAATATCCACATTATTGGGGATCCTCTTCAGGCTTTAGCTGGTAAGCTTAGATCGGTCAAACAGGTCCTTACCACTTTGAACAAAGAAAATGGTAATCTTACATCAAATGTGGATAAGGCTAGAGCCATCCTTCATGATACTCAGAATGCTATTTCCTCTAATCCAATTGATCTTTCTCTCCTAAAGGCTCAAAGACTCCATTCTGAGAATCTGTGGTATGCCCTAAGGTGCGAAGAGAAGTTGCTTAAGCAAAAATCTAGAATCCAATGGCTTAAGGATGGGGATAAAAATTCAGGCTACTTTTTTAATCAAATAAAGAACAGATGGAATCAAAATAAAATCCTTGCTATTGAAAATGAGCAGGTGTTCTTTGTACCGGCCAAAAGGATATTCAAAATATTGCGGTGGAGCATTTTCATTCCTTATTGGGTTCTTCTCCTATGGTGGGGGAGTCTGACTTATCGGACCTTGCTCCTTATGCTCCTAATTTTGTTACTGATCTTCAAGCCTCTTTGATTGAGAGAGACATCTCTGATTCTAAAATCTTGTCAACTTTGAAGTCCATGAAGAAAAACAAGAGTCCTGGTCCTGATGGTTTCAATGTGAACTTTTTCCTCCTTGTTTGGGATATTGTTGGTCGTGATTTTACTTTGGCCATCCAATCTTTTTTCAAACAGGGTTGCCTTCTCTGGGGTACTAATTCTACTGCTATTGCACTTGTTCCTAAGGTGCTTAATCCTTCATCTATGACTGTTTATAGACTTATCTCTTGCTATAACACCACTTACAAGTGCATCTCAAAGATTATTGCGGTCAGGCTAAAGGGTATCCTTCCTTCCGGGCAGAAGAATAGGTGATAATATTCTGCTGGCTCAAGAGCTATTCAGGAACTATCATAGGCCCTCTGGCCAATCTAGGTGTGCCATGAAAATTGATCTTCGTAAGGCTTTTCATTCGGTCTCTTGGGATTTCATGCTTGTTGCTCTGCGATTTTTCAAATTCCCCCAAGTTCATTTCTGGATTAAGGTTTGTATTTGTTCTCCTTCTTACTCAGTTAGAGTGAATGGTGCCCTTTGTGGGTTTTTAAAGGGACCAAGGGTTTACGTCAAGGGTATCCTCTCTCACCCTATCTTTTTTTTATTGCTATGGAAGTGCTTTCTCTTATTCTCACAAAGGAAACAAGATCTCCTTATTTCAAGCATCATTGGAAAACAAAGTCTCTTTCCTTATCCCATCTATGTTTTGTTGATGATTTGCTTATCTTCTGTCATGGTGATGCAAATTCTGTCAAGGTGATCAAACTTTGTTTAGATCACTTCTCATCCCTCTCGGATTTACACATAAATGATTCTAAGAGTATGTGTTTTCTCTCCAATGTATCTCCTGCTCATGCTGAGGTCATTTTTAATATTCTGGGATTCCAAGTGGGTCGGTTCCCTACCAAATTCCTAGGGGTCCTTTTGATCACCTCGAAGCTTAGCCTTGCTGATTGCCATCCTCTCCTAGAAAAGGTTAAATCCAAAATTGCTTCATGGACTAATAAGTTTCTTTCTTATGATGGACGATTGCAACTTATTAAATCGGTTGTTTTTGCTATCCAATCGTACTGGTTTACCCACTTCATTCTCCCAGCGTCTGTGCTTAAAGATCTTAAGTCTACTATGAGCAAATTCTTATGGAAAGGTCCCTCTATGTTGAAGTTTGGAGCCAAAGTTGCATGAAGCAAAATTGCGCTTCCATATTCTGAAGGTGGCTTAGCTATCAAGCAATTGGAGGACTGGAATAAAGCTTTGATTTTGCTACAACTATGGAAAGTTATAAATCCCAATTCCCATTCTCTATGGGCTTCTTGGGTAAGAGAGAATCATTTAAAATCAAACCACTTTTGGGTTCTGAAGATTCCGAATGACTGTTCATGGATATGGAGAAAGGTTCTGCAGCTGAGACCTCTTACTATCAAGTATATTCATTTTCAGATTGGTAATGGGAAAAATACTAGCTTGTGGTTTAATCCTTGGCTTAATGAGACCCCCTTGGCTTATAGTTCTCATTCTTCTTTGATCATTAATTCTGGTTTGGGCCCAAATGCTACTGTGAGTGGTATTGTTAGAGATTCCTCTTGGCACCTTCCTCCCTCCCTCCAATCATAATGATTTTATTGTCTTTCGGGATTCTTTTGATCTTAATAGGCTATTTGACTCTTCTTGGCCTGATGAGCTATTTTGGGACACTGCTAAATCTACTGAGGTTAAAGCCTCTACTCTATGGCACTCGATTAGACAGGTGGGGGTTGTGGTCCTCTGGGATAAGTTAGTGTGGCATAAGGTTTTGATCCCACGATTTTCTTTTACCCTCTGGCTGGCTTTTCACCGTGGGTTGCGTACAATGGACAAGTTGATCAGTTTTGGGATGATTGTAAACTCTTCTTGTGTCCTCTGTTCCTCTCAATCGGAAACCTTTGATCACCTATTCTTTCAATGTGATTTCTCTTTTAGGGTCCTTTTATCTGTTCTTAGACATTGTGGGTGGAGGGGTTTTAGTAAGAGTTGGAGCTCTATAACGGGTTACCTCATCCATTATTCTAATCCAAACTTTCATCACAGTCTCCTTCATCTTGGGTTCGCTGATGTTGTCTACCGTGTTTGGAATGAATGGAATGCGAGGATTTTCAAATATAAGTTTTGCTTTCATTCTAACCTTGTCTCTGACATATTACACATGCTTAAATGTAAGCTTCATACTAATGCCAAATTCCAAAAAGTGAAAGCCAAATCTAGTTTTGTACATCTTTCTTTAAACAATGATTAGTATAGCAAGCTTTGGGTCTGTTTATTTATTGATGTTTGGCAGTGAGGTTTTGGGTCTGTCATGTGTTATTATGGTTCTCTGTGGCTTATTCTAGTTTTCTATGCTAGAAAGCTCGGGTTTTGGTTGCTGAAAGTTGCAGCTGCTGTGGTTTGATGTCGAATTGCCTCTCAGTTGTCTGCAGGCTACTTCTAGTCTCTTGGGTTTGCTGCTGCTAGTAATTTTCTTGGGGTTGGTTGTGTGAAACTACTGCTCTGCTGCTTGCTGGTTTGTATGATGATTTCGTACTCCTTGATTGGATTACTGGTTATTTCTGCTGTTTCGATCATGAGTTGAGGTTGTATAATGCTGCTATGGTCTTGAGCAGTTTCCCTGGGTTGGTTTTATGTGTCTGTGCCATGCTGCTGGTGCTGGTTTTCTGGTTTGCCTCTTTTTGGGTTACCTAAACTCTGCTGCTGTTTGGGGTTGTTCAATGGGCAAAAGTTGGGTTTCTGCTGGGGAGTTGCACTGTTGTTGCTGATGTGCTTTGATGGCACTGGTTTCGGATGGGCGGATTGGCACTTCTTGTTCTTGTTGTCGTCTGGTTTGGGTTCTCGAGTTTGGATTACATTGAGTGAGTCTTTGTCCGGTTTTAAGTTCTATTTGGGCTCTATTCTTTGCTCATTTTGTAAATTGTTAGCCTTGTAATGTTGCATATGCAAATTTTTGGTTGTCTAAGGGTTGGGCCTCTGCGCTTCTTTTCGACTTACTAGCATAGTTAGCTTTGCTTTCGATTAACTTCCCAATCAGGTTATGGCTGGTCCTTTTATTTTATTTGGTCTTCTTTGAGACTTTTGTGGTTCTTGGTCTTTGTTGTTCTTTGTCGACAGTCTTTGTATATTGTGTGGGAGGTTTGTTGCTGCTGTGTTGCTGGGTTGGTCTGCTTTATTATAAACTTGCTACAGGATTGGTTTGCTGCAGTTTGTATTGATTGTTCTTAAGCCACTTGTTGGTTGTTTATTGTTGTTGTTATGTTCCATGTTCATCCTTGTATGCCAGTGACTAGCTTGGGTTTACTACTGCCATCATAGGGCATATCCTATGTTGGCTATGGTATACTGATTGGGCTTTGTCCCATGTACTTTGTGCTTATTCTTTCTTTTATTTCAGTCTAAATTTAGCAAAAAAAAAAGATGAAGGCTATCGGGCCTGATATTTTCGACCTTGATTCTTCTGATAAAGGATCTGAAGCCGAAGATACGGGGCCCGAAGAATAATTTCTTTTAGGTTTTTTACTTGTAGTTTTTTGTGGCCTTTTTTCATTCCTTTGTTTGTAACTGTCTCGATTAGTTATGCTCAAAATTTTATCGACCAGTTATGATGCTTCTAACTTTCTGATCGGTTTTGTTCGAGGCTTACCTGATGGGATTTGTAAAAACTTCCAGATATGAATGAAGTACAAAATTTTTCTTTCTAATTTTTTGAACAGTTATACTTGTGACTTTTACCGATCAGTTATGTCATTTCTAACTTTCTGATCGGTTTACGTCTGAAGTTTGTCTGGTTGGATTTGTAAAAGCTTATGAATATAAATGGAGTACAAAATTTTCCTGAAGAGAAATCTCATTTATTTCATTTATAAATAGCATGATTTACATAAGTAAAGCAATGAACGACATAACTTTTACTGGTAATATTTTTTAAGTCTTCCAACATGGTATTCTTCACGTTCAAACCATCCATTGCCCGAAGTCGGTAAGTACACGCTTGGCACCTCTACTTCATGAGGCCCCTCCCAAAGACGGCATCGACTTGTCGTTGTTCTTGGGGGTCGATGCCTCTGACTCCCGAAGAGCCAAATCCCCAACTTTGAACCTCCTTTGTTTCACCTTCTAGTTATAGTGTCGGGCAGTTCGTTTCTTAGAAATAGCTAACCTTATCAGAGCTGAATCCCGAACTTCTTCCAATAGATCAAGATTCAATCGAATGTCATCGTCATTATATAACTCCTTGTATTTGACTGACCCGAAGTGTTGGAGATTTAATTTTGACTGGTATGAGTCCATCAGTCCCATAGGCCAATCGGAATGGTGAATCCCCAGTTGTCGTCCTCGGGGTGGTCCGGTAGGCCCACAAAACACTAAGTAATTCCTCAGGCCATCAACCCTTCAATTCATCCAACCTCCTCTTTATTTCGTTGAATAGAGTTTGGTTGGTGACTTCCACTTGACCGTTTGACTCAGGGTGGGCAACTGAGGTCTTTCTATGCTGGATCCCTAGCTCTTTCAAAATGGCTTCAAACTTTGCACCTACAAATTGTCTGTCGTTGTTCAAAACCAATGCCATCGAGATACTGAACCGATAAACAACACCTTCTTTAAAAAATTTGAGACATTCATATTTGGTGATCTTTTGTAAAGGTTTGGCTTCGACCCACTTGGTCATGTAGTCGATGGCTATGATCACAAAACTTACTTGTCCCTTGGCCTTCGGTAGAGGCCCCAAGATGTTGATTCCCCATATGGCAAACAGAATCGGGGATAAAACCGAATACAGCTCTTCGGGAGGCTGATGAGGGATGTCACTGTTCAGCTGACACTTAGTACACTTTTTGACAAAATCTTTGGCCTCTTAATAGATGGTCGGCCAATAGTATCCCTGCCTCAAAATCTTATATGCTAGTGACTTAGCCCCCATGTGATCCCCACAAATCCCTTCATGCACCTCTTGAAGTGTATAATCTGCTTCCGGCGGTGTCAAGCACTTGAGTAGTGGAGAACTGAAAGCCCTTCGGTATAGATCTCCATCAATAAGAATAAAGTTTGAGCTCTTGTGCTTGATCTTTCTTACTAATATGCGATCTGAAGGTAAAACCCCATCGGCCAAGTAAGAGATGTACGGCGTAAGCCAGTAGTCAAGTAGATCCAAGGCTAGCACATCCACCTTCGGAACGCTTGGTTGTTCCAACACCTCTAAATACACTGAATTGTTAAAACAACTTGCTTCAGTCGTTGCCAATCGGGCCAAAGCATATGCTACTGTGTTGTTTGACCGATCGATTCCTTGGCAACTGTGTATGTTGAATTACTTGAGTTTTTCTTTTACTTTGGCCAGGTACTTGGTCATCCTTGTCCCCCTTGCTTCATATTCTCCTGATATCTATTTAATGACCAGTTGTGAATCACTATAGATTACTAACTTCTGAACCTCCAAGCTTCGGGCCAACCGAAGTCCAGCTAAGATGGCTTCATACTCTGCTTCATTATTTGTGGCTTTGAATTGAAACCGGATAACTTGCTGGACCTTGAATCCTTCGGGACTTGTCAGAATCACCCCTACTCCACCGATGTCCGAAGTGGATGACCCATCCACGTAGAGCGTCCAGGCGGTCGATATCTATTGCTTTTCGATGATCGATCCTACATCTGGCTCTGTGAAGGAACACTCCATAACAAAATATGCCAATGCATGTCCCTTGATTGTTGTTCGGGGATGGTACTCCAAAGTGAACTGTGTTAATTCCATTACCCATGCAAGAAGTGGATTCACAGAACTTTTGGCTATGCACAGACTACCTTCTTTAACTACCATGTAAGACCCCAACTTTTTTTGAATAAAGAATAATTTTTCTCGAAATATATTTTTGAATATTATGGTGTGGATATGATATAATGTTATAGTTATGGGTAATATTTGGAAAATTTTTGCAAAAGTAAGCAAGTTGATATAAAATATTACGTTGTGTCGGTGAATATTCGATTGGTTGGGAATATTCGTTTTAACGAGGGAATATTTGTGCGACAACACAATCATTGGTGGACCCCACAACAGAAGTATTGTCGTGAATTAGAAAATGATGAAATATCTTTTATAAAAAATAACAAAGGAAGTTTCTTAGATTAAACCGCTTTAACTACTTGGTGGTAAAAGTACGATGTACTGCGTGGTTGCATAGTAGCACCGGTATTGATTATTGATGCTTACGTGAGAAGTCACTCAGTTATACTCAATTATTGCTACTATAATTGTTGCATAGTATCTCACGTTATTTGATTCAATTATTGTCACATTATCATCTACATAATATTTTATATTATTAAATCAATAATTGAGACAACAAAGTTATTCATATTATTATTTGCAATATTGACAATGTCTAGAAAGTTCTGTCGAGGAGAGGTTTGGTCATCTAATTGCGCGCCAATAGAGAGAAATCCTTATTGGAAAGCCCCCCCTCTTTCCTGGAAACAATCTGGTTGTTAAATATTGTGAGTTATAATATTAATGATGAATAATTGTTGAAGTATTAAGAATGTGTTTATTGAATATAAGTGAATTATAAAAGTTAGAGGGGAATAATGCAAACTTGGAAAACTTTATGGGTACTAAAGTGTAATAAGTTAAATCAATTTGGACCATTGGTGGTGGTTTTAATAGTAAACCAATCTGGACCGTCGATGGTGGTTTTAATAGTAAATCAATCTGGACCATCGATGGTGGTTTTAATAGTAAATCAATCTGGACCGTCGGTGGTGGTTTTAATAGTAAATCAATCTGGACCGTCGGTGGTGGTTTTAAAAGTAAATCAATCTGGACCGTCAGTGGTGGTTTTAAAAGTAAATCAATCTGGACCATCGGTTGTGGTTTTAATAGTAATCAATATGAACCGTCCGTTCTAATAATAAATCAATTTGGACCGTTCATGAATTAGTTACTATTTAGTCCATTCTCCTATAAATAGAAGCTTAATTCTTCTTTCATTCTCACCAATTCACTAAGATTCACAAGAAACGCTTATAGAGAGAAACTATAGAGCAGCAAAGAAAGAGTATTACTGCTACTTCACTTATTACGATATCCGACTTTCTTTCTACTAAGGTAAGGGGTATTATTTCTTTTAGTATTCATAAGAAATACTATTTTTCGTATTCATCCTTTAGTATGTGAATAACACATCGCTCACAGCGGATTACGTCTTTTGTATGACAGTGAAAATCCATTCTGCGGTTACATGTTAATTCTTTTCATATTCTTAAATCTAAACTTACTATGGTAAGTATTGCTTCTATAATCCTTGAAATTAGTGGAATATCAGTGAGTTTTGCACTTCATCAAGAATCATTTTATTGGAATATTGATATGAACTTTTTATTAAATATCAATATTTTCACCCGAAATACTATTCATGAGTTACTATTCATAGGTTACTATTCACTATAATATTATTCACTCGGGTATTCAGGGCACTTTTCATGTCGGGGTACTATTCACGAGTTACTATTCACGGGATTACTATTCACCCGACTCAAATATTGTTCACTCGGGTATTTGGGGCACTTTTCATGTCGGGGTACTATTCACGGGGTACTATTCCCGAAGTACTATTCACATGGTACTATTCACGAGGTACTATTCATCGAAAAATTTATTTCTCTTATGTCCAAATTATTTTTGATACATGGATATTATTCTTGAATTTTACTCCACAAAGCAGTATCATGTTGAAAATTTGGACATTATGGAATTCTGGATAAATTAAATTATAAATCTTTAAAAATGTATCCTTTACTTTCTATTAATTGAATTCTTATATCATTGTCATCATCCTCATGCTTATATTGTGATGAAAGTCATCTTTGGCTTACGTGCATAGATGGACTGTTGATTGGTATGATTATGACCGAGGATAATTCGGTATAGTCATGACCATTGATGATTACGAATATTCTTGGCCGTAGTGCAAGAATAATTTGTGGACGTGATCTTAATGAATATCCTTGGCCGTAGTGTGGGGATGATTCGATGATGTGATTTATTTATTAAATTTGAGTCCAATGATAAAGTTAATGATAAACTTTTTAAATCATAGAAGATAGTAGATATCATGCTTTACTTGACTCTTCTAATGGATTGCTTGTTCCAATCTGCCAGATTAAACTTGTTGTCTATTATATTTCTATCGGTTTAACATTGTTGAAGGCTAATGATAACTTATTACGCATTATCTTAGTCATAATATTTCTTCTTTGGGCTAGTTGAGCTCACCTTTTTACTTCCATTGTTCTCTTTAGGAAATGAGAACGTGGCTTTAACTAGTCGGGGAACTAGAGTGATGGCCCCGAGATGGTGTTATAGTAGTCCTCACTATTCTATAAAATAGTGTGCCAATAAATATAATGAGGACTCTATTTGAGTTTAGATATTGTCTAGATGACAATATTCGTGTAAAAACTCTCAACTCATGTTGTATAATTAAGTTTGTATTTGTATTCAGTACCATGTATTTGGTGACCCAAGATGGGTGATGTATACCTATTTTGGGGGCGTCACAGCTGATCCGTATACACTACCACCAATCGACCCTAGAAATAGTGTCGAAGCTTTCTGCTGGCAATTATTAGGGCATATGCAAACTTTTCCAGGTTCAGGTATCTCATCTCTACATCTCGAAGAATGTGACTAACATAGTATAGTGGGAACTGCTTTCCACCCTTGTCCCGTACTAATGTTACCCCCACTGCCATCGAGGTTGTAGCCAGATATAAATACAAAGGTTCCGAGGGGATCGATTTCATCAATAATGGTGCCGAAGACAAATATTTCTTAATCCATTGGAACGCATCTTCACACTCTGAGGTCCATTGGAAACTCTTCTCATTCTTCAGGCCTTTTAAAGTGTCAAAAAATGGCAAACGTCTTTCAGCTGATCTTGATACGAATCTCCGAAGGGTAGCAATCCGTCATGTCAACCTCTGAACATCCTTGTAAGACTTCGGGGATTTCATATCTAAGATCTATTGAATCTTCTCCGGGTTCACTTCGATTCCCCTTTTAATGATCAGGTACACCAGAAATTTTCCAGACCCCAATCCGAAGGTGCACTTGGTCAGGTTCAAACGTAGCTTATGCTTCCTAACTGTTTCAAAGCAGCTTTCCAGGTCCTCGAGATGATCCCGGACTGACATGCTCTTCACAATCATGTCGTCCACATATATTTAATGCTTGGCTGCATTTGCTTTGAATCTGAAGTTCATCATTCGTTGGTATTTGGTAAGTCGCCCGGCGTTGAAACAATCAAAGTCATCTTCTGATAAGCATATATAGCCCGATGCGTGATGAAACTGGTCTTCAAAATGTCCTCCTTACTCATTGAGATTTGATGGTACCCCGAGAAGGCATCTATGAAACTTAACATACCATACCCCGAGGTGGCGTCGATCAACTGGTCTATGTTGGGCAAAGGATAGAAATCTTTCGAGCATGCCTTATTCAAGTCCGTGTAGTCAATACATAATCTCCACTTCCCGTTCTGTTTCTGAACCAAAACCACATTAGCCAGCCACTCAGGGTAATCGATTTCGAAGATAAACTCTTCTTCCAGGAGTTTTGCAATCTCTTCGTTTATGATTCTCTGTCTTTCTAGAGCAAATGTTCTTCTTTTTTGTATAACTGGTTTTCTCTTCGGGTCGACATGTAATCTGTACAAGGCCACCGACTCACTTACCCCAGACATGTCACTAGGCTCCCATGCAAAGATGTCAGCGTATACTCAAAACAGATCTATTAGCCCTATTCAGAACGGTTCTGTCAACCCCGACCCGATCTTGATCAATTTCTCTGTATTCCCCGGGACCAACTCCACATCCTCTGTCTCTTTGGCAGGAAGGGCAAGCGGTTATGTGCTACTCTCAGTGAATGGCTCTATTTCAATGGCTATTGTCTGCTTCTATTTGCTGACCCCGACCCCCGAGGAAATCAAAGTATTCCGATAACACCTTTGGGAAATGTCTAGATCGCCTTTCACCTCCCCAATCCCGTTCGGTGTCAGAAACTTGATTTTGAAATGAGGTATGGATGTTACTGCTTGCAAAGCTTCCAGGGTCGGTCTTCCCAAAATAGCATTGTATGCCAAATCCACCTGGACCACAAAGAATCTAACCATTATCTCTACCTGTTGGGGCGTTGTGCTTGAACTTTGCGAACAATTCAATAGTGCCCGAACACACGTGCGTCGATCTCCATCAAATCAGGTATAGCAGACCCTTCTCCTCCCAACTCTATTTTCTTCCCCTCCAAGTCCATCCTCTGATAGGAGTGAGTGTACAGTATGTCGACCAAGGATCCATTGTCAATCATCATCCTTTTCATGTCCATCGCCCAACTCGAAGTCAAGTATCACTGCGCCCCCTCGTATTTGTTCAATGAGGTCTGTAGGATAGTCTTCGTTAGAGAAAGAGATAGATGTTCCCGGGTAGGCCCGATCCTTTCTTGGCGAGGAACCCGTAACTGATAACACTGCATCGAGGTGTCTGCTTCTCTTCTTTCCAGTCACACGCCCTACAGAACCGCCTGAAATCACATTAATCACTCCTCGGGTTGGCTGGTTTGGTTTATTTTGGTATCATCCGGCCTTACTTTTGTTTTCCTCCTTGAGTCTCGACATTCTACCAACACCTTCTACATCTTTTGGACTAGATGGTCGTTCCGAACATTTTTCTCTATCAAGTCCTTCAGATCATTACACATCTCCGTTGTATGCCCAGGACTCTGATGGAATTCACAAAACTTATCCCAACCCCTCTTCCCGGGCTTCGGATGCGTCGAGCGAGGTTCATAAAATGATTTATTCAGTATCTCCTCTAATATCTTCGCCAGATCTATGTTGAGGGGGGGTATAAACTTTATTAACGTTTCTGCTTGGGAAGGGTGGTCGGCCACTTCCGATCACCATTGTAGTTTTTCTTCCCAGAATTATCCGCCCTCCCCTGATTATGGTCTGAACGTTGATAATTCTGTTTATCTCGATCCTTAGACTTCTCATAAGACTAGGAGTGCGGTTTGAAGTTTCCCATAGCCTCTTCTATCGCAATAAACCCTTCGGCCCGATGAAAGGCTTCAATCAATCTGTAGGAGGGTTGATCATCAGGTCCTTCATCAGCTTCTTCGACCTCCTATATCCGCATTCTTTGTGAAAAATCCCAAGGCTTGAGGGAATTTAATTACGCTCTACAGCCCCTGACCTCTGAAACCCCTTAACATACTGACCGAGGCTTTCAACCAAACGCTTTCTCACCTGCATGAGGGAAGCAGTGATTTTTCCCCTTCTTCTGTTACTCCAAAACCAAGCATAAAACTTTTCCCGAAGGTCATTCCATGAACTAATCGACCCCGCTGCCAAAGTCCCCATCCATTCTTTGGCGCTCTCCTTCAAAGTTATCGCGAACATGTGGCACTTAGCAGCATCCGAATATCCATAATAAGTCATCAGCCTGTCATATCCATCTAAATTATCATAGGGATCCCCATACCCATCATATGTTTCCATCGGGGGCATCTTCTTCTTTGGGTTGGCTGTGACGTGGTTGATTTCTAGTGAAAAAGGTGAGCAAATCGAGGGTGTTCCCATCGGGTTCTTCGCCGCTAGTAGCTTTTCCAACTCAGCGACCCTTCTGGTGATGGGATCGGATTCCTCTTTATGAGGGGGCTCTCTATGCCTGTCCCTCACTTATTCAGGAGACCCGATTCTCCCCCTTTGTCCCGATCTGCCCTGATGCTCAGATTTTCTGTCGACCAAACGACTCCTCCTTGACTTACGCCTTCAGAGGCGACTCTGGTGCTGCTTTTTTCTCTTCTGCCTCTCCTCCAAGAAAGGGCCCGAGATCGGCTTCGATGTCTTCACCTCTTGGATAAGGCTTCCTGCTCTCCTACCATCTTAGCCATCTGCTCCTCAAGCTCCTCTTGCTGAAGGCGTAGTGCCATCATGGCAACTTAATTTTGCTGCATCTTTTTTTACAGAATGAATTAACGTTGGTTTTAGGCTTTCACCCCTGATCTTTTCTCTCCTATCGTATGTCCAGGGCGATTGTCGTTGGCTTTGTATGTGAGGGATGGAGGTATGTTGATGGTCGAAACAAATGGTCGTCATGACAGATTAGGTGTGTCCAGCATCGTCTCCATGATCTTTAGAGCCCAACCTGTCCTTCACCGATCCCTTCACCTGAGTGGTGTGGTGTTATCCTTGCTCGCCATGGCTCTCTACCAGAAAAATAACACAGTGATTGTTGATGCACTAAAGGCCCTCCTTCTAGCGCCAATGTTAACGCTAAGTTTAAATCAGTAGCGTCCAATCACTAAATTCACGCTCGAATCACCTTGCAATAACAGATCACTGCAGCGAAGCTTGGACGAACTTGTATGTCGTGAGGATAGCTCCGGTGTGAGAATAAGTATTGGTTGTTCACAAGGTTTAACAATGGAGGCTTTAGTGTTTAGTGCTCAAGAGTGTATTACCTGTTAATTGAAACCAACCCTTGTATTTATAACCATTCTCTCCACCTTGGAATCCATCTCCAAGCCGGACTAGGACTCCTAAATATGGTAGTTACCATTATTTGAGTCCAACACAGCCTCCTTAAAAGGTGGATATTGGTTCCCATCCAAACACTACATTTGGAGTTAATTATTCGAATATGATTAGGATTAGGATCCGTAACCATTTAAAGCCCTTATGACTCCGGACTTCATACGAGGGTTAACCCACTATACAGGCCCAACCCAACCAATCCCATATAGACTGGCCTGGGCTCCGACCCAATGGACTCGGATGCCCAACCCCGACCACCATGAACTCGGATAGGATTCCGGCCCAGAGGGCTCGGATCCCCGAACCCGAACACCTTCAACATCCCTGATGACTTCGGCCCAATGGGCCCAACGTCCCCTTCACGCCCCGGGCCTTCAACCCACCAGAGGGTCGGTAAAAATGCTCCTGAACAACTGACACGTATATATATAAATAACCCCGGTGATGCTACTACAATTTTAAAACCTTAAAAGAATAGACAGAAGAAGATGAGAAACATCTCATAAAATATTCCATATTCCGTGACAACCATCAAGAAGTTAAATAACATACTTTCATAACAACTCTTGTTAAAGTTTAAATATAGGATACATACCAATATAAATTATTGGTGCAGAAAATTTTTCTCTAGGGCTTACCTCAACCCAACAATGCCCCTTTCATAGCTGAGATTACAATTATTTGATGCGCATGAGTTGGAAGATTATTATCCTTCACAACTAAAGGATTGTACATTCACGAACTCGGTCTTTCCGACTATCTTTCTTGTTCCCATTAACCTTGTCCTTCTTTGAGACTTTGCCCTCCCGCCTGCTGGCTTGAACCCTCTTTCCTCTTTTTCTGTTTGTAGAAAATTTTGTTGTAATCACTAACAATTTCATGTGTGCATTAAGAAAAATTTATTCTAGATTTGTTGAAGTCTTTGGTTAGGGCATGACTTTGGTACAAATTATAAGAAATTGGATATCAACTAAATTAATAACATGAATAGATGAACTTAAAACACAGTTTTAAACAATGTATTGCATACATCCAACTTCAATATTTTTAGGTGCATGTTAGCTCAGAGTAAATTTAAATTCTGAGATTTTTTTATTTTGCATTTTGATATTTTTTTCATCGAAGTAATGAAAATTTATATCAAGCATAAACGGAAGTGTTTGATTTATGAGTTTTGCTAGCAAGCTAGTAAAACAAAACCTCTAACAATCTTAATCACATTTGGAAAAATAAACTAAAATAAAATAAAGACCTTACCTTAACAATGTCCCCAACAAGAAGCAAACAACTAGCATTAAAATAGTTAGTATTACTACCAAAGTGAATAAATTCATACAAATCAATAGTGCATTCAATAAAATCACGGCCATTATGAGAAGCTTACACAACAAACTTATAAAAGTTGACACCTAACTTGAACTTCTAAACAAACATAAATTTTGGGTTAAAACAAATGTTTTTAAGTTCACGTACATCATATATGTGGAGTATAGTTGAGCATATATATTTATTTATTCAAAAGTCTTGCTATATTAACCGAAAAAACATGTTAATTTTTCAGACGAGTAGATGATATATAACTTAAATAATTGCAAATTCACGAACATTTAACTATCCTGTGTACTCAACTAAAAAATTATATATTTTGTTTGTTGGAGGATATTTCATTTTCTTGAATAAAATTCTTACATTTATCTAGATAAAATAATTGAGTGCTCAACTAGTTAACTTGAATCTCTCTTTGAATTAAACTTATTGCGTGTGCTTTTCTATTAGTACTTCTCTTTCTTTTTTTAGTTCAAAGAATTCAAAATCAATACGTACAATATACCTCCAAACAACATCCGAAAGCACCTCTATATGATATTAATATGTACAATATATATAGGGTATCTTCGAACCTCCAAATGCAGCACACCATTTTTGAAGAGTTATATTTCGACACCAAACGTAATATTTATAACTTAATTAGCAGCGTTTGAAATAAGCTGATTATAAACGAACAAGATTGTCAATTGCATTTGGTAGTTTAAAACTTTTAAACGCATCATAACACTCCAAAAGCAAATAGACGAACAAGCAAATAGTTGAAAGGATAACTGTTAACGTCAAGATCCTTTCTCACGTTCCAATCACGTAAGACGCGTCCGATCCTGCACAATAAATACGACAACACCAAAAGTTTGACTTGCCTTCGATCGTCGAGGGATAACTTCCATGTGAGAGTCGATCTGAGCGATCACAAGGTTAACAATGGAGGATAAAATATCTAGTGTATTGAGAGAGATAAAAATATTAGTTACCTATCCTTGATCGACCACCTTGCTATCATATACTCTCCTTTCCGGTTTCTTGTGCCACCCACTACCCATTAACACAGTCTCCCACTCCTTAGTGATCTCGACCCTCTTCGCATGCGATTTTCTGCCACATCATCTCCCCTGTTTTCCACCGTACCGTAATCAAATCCCATCCACATTAATGTTTTACACACATCTCGGTCAACTGTCATGCTTTTTCATCATTACCGGTCAAAGATATAGATATTTAAATATGTAATGGGTTGGTCCAATCAATTCAGCCCAAGTCTTTCAAGATCCAATCAAGAGGACCCAACTGATCAGGCCCAACTAGAAATGATCCAATGGACTAACCAAATAACTCGGCCCAAACTATTCGGCCCAATATGTGAAATATCATGGCCCAACATTGTCCCCCAGTCTTTTATGAAACAGACTGTTTAATGAAAGAGTATAAAGGCTTTCGGTCCATGATAAAAGAATATAATAAGGTCATTAAAAGCCCAAAATGAAACCAACTGAAACCCATCCGGTCAATACCGTAAAGTAAAATAAATTGAGAACGGAGGTCCAATTTGAAAGGCCCAAACTGATGAACACTTGAGACTTAAATCAAACGCTACCTGTTTGAATTCTCCATCATGATTATCAATTGAATGTGCCGCCCTCGTGTACCGTGTAACTGTCAGTATAAAAAGCAAATTTCCCCAATTTTGACAGTTTTACCTGTCAATTTGAAATTTCAGACGCCTTCTGATCTTCTCTTTTTCTCTCGAGCTTTCTTCCCTTCTCTGCAACTCGCTAACAATGGCTTCTCAGAATTCCGAGCAAGGTTCACCCATCCTTGTAACTCCTATCAACACTATTCCACCAAATCCAAACCCTGCTAAAGAAATTTCGAGCTCCAATCCCAAAACCACGACTCCTAGTAAGAAGGCACCACCTCCAAAACCTCTACCTACTCCTTCTGAATTCTTCAGGAGTAAGGAACGTTATTCCCATGCCAATACTCCTTCCACTGTTATAGAGGTTGAGTTACGAAGGATTAGGGCTCGCTATCAAATTTCTGATACCCATCAGGTGAGGATTCCAAGGTCTGAGGAGCGAATGTATCAACGACCGAAAAGTTGGACGGCTGTACCAGTGACTCTTCTTGAGAAGGGGGTTCGATTCCCTCTACACATTTTCCTTGTCACCCTTCTAGGGTTCATTGGTGTTGGGTTCGCCCAATTGGTGCCGAATTCCTATATCCACATCTTAACATTCATCGCTTTCTGCCACGAAGTAAGCGTCGAGCCCACGCTCAACTTCTTCTTCACTGTCTACAAAATTGGTCAATCCCGAGAGAAGAGGTTCAAAGCTATAAGCAAACAGTCACTAAAGGCAAGATGAAAAATTTGACAGACGTTCCTTGGTCTCCACTCCTTCCAGCAACAAAGGATGGTTCTTCATCAAGGGACCAGAAATTTCTTCCTTAACGAATTGGACCACTGATGAAAAAGTTTCTGCCGACTTTGGAGATATTCCTGAAGAACGCGTGGCTGAAATGATAGAACTCTTTGATAATTTCCCGAAGGAGGAGTGGAACTATGGACTCCTTTCCAAGCAAGCGTGGTTGTACAACCACAAATGTAAGTATTGAACTGTCTTGTATGTACAAATATTTAAAATTTTATATGATGTAGATTCTGATACATGACTATTTACCCTCTGCAGTATCTTTGATTAAGCCAACATCTTTGGATGTAAGAGACTTGGAAGATTTCCTATCTGGAAAGTCTACGGAAGCTGCCGAACTCCCCCTGTTAGAAGCTCCACCTGAAGATGACCGAGTCACTAAAACGCCTACTGCTGAACCCCAAATCAACGAACCGAAAGCTGATGATCCCATTCCACCAGAAGAATCCCTTCAACCCCACCGAAAAAAGAGAGCCATACGAAAGCCCAGATCCACTCTCACAGAGACAGAACCTAAACCTACTTCAAATCCTGCACCAACCATCGATCCAGCACCTGCCCGAAGAAGTCTACTTGACATGCCCCTAGATGAACGGACCCGAGCCATTCGCATCAAGAAATTACGAACCAAGATCACTCCTCTTTCTACTGGTGAGCTTTGGATGCCTTCTTCCTTAGCCGATCTTCCCCCAGTTATCCCCGTGGAGATTCGGGATTCTGACGATGATTATCACGTTGAGCCCATTCCAGCATTATCCCGCAAAAGGAAACAACCATCCAAGCTCAGCAACTATCCCTTCACCACCTCGCAATCCCACTCCAATCCGATCTCTATTTCCCGAAAACATATACACAGATCCATCGCCAACCCACGATCAACCCATGCCCTCTCCTTCAAAACCTTCATCTCATGAGTTTCAGAATGAAGCTATGGCATCGCTAACTTTATGGCCCTACTTCAATGCCAACTTCCCCTTCCACCTATATGATGCATTCATCCGGGATACTGACGATCATCGATTTGGCAACAGCTCAATTCGGGATCTGATCGACGAAGGCATGAGCTATCAGGCGAAGGTAAGTGACTGTCTTTTTAACTTCTACACTTTTCCTCTTGCTTAGATATCTCAAATCGATTGAATCTTTGTTTGAACATATCACGAGTAAATGTCATCTTTGGGCGTTCGTCCCCAAATACATCGAGCCGGGTTTAGAAGAAGTCGCAAGAAAAGAGAATGCAATATTGCAGTCTACCTTGGCGAAGGCAAGACATGAGTGTGACGTTGCCATGTACAATAATGAATGTCTTTGGAATGATTTAGCTCAAACTAAGGAAGAACTGAAATCGTCTAAGGAAGAGCTGAAATCGTCTAAGGAAGAGCTGAAGACGACTAAGGCCAGTCAACAAGCTCTAACCGACATGAACGCCGATCTTGTTAACAAGAACGAGGTTCTGAGGACTAAAAACGAAGAGCTTGCTACAGCCAAGCTGAGCTTGGCGAAACAAATCGATGAAGTCCAGATGAAGGCCCGAGTTGATAAAGAAAAACATTTGGTCAGACGTCGTAAGCTTCAAAGTAAGCTACAAGTCTTGGAGGAGCTAGGTCCCCCCTTGACTGAAGAGCTTCGCAAGCAAATCCAAGAGGAGCACCGAAAATCTGATGAACTAAACGGAGAGATTGTGAAGATGTACTCTGAAGGCTACGAGATCTGCAAAAGTCGTGGCAAAGAAAAGCTGTTAGCAGCCAAGGTAGATCCAGCCTTACTGGACTCTTCAGATGACGAAGATAACGCCTGAAGTTGATACTGCTTCTTCCTAGTGTTAGGATTTTGTGTAAAAAAAATTCTATCTTTTGTATAGAAACGTTTTGATATTAAACAAATATCAACTTTGTTTCTCATGACTTCTGTTTAATTCGTTTCTTGTCAATAATTCGCCATCAATCAATTTGAAAATTGTACAAGTTTCTTAACTTAAACTGTTAATCAAGTGAATCATATACCAGTTAAGTTAAAGAATAACATAAATCGAACTCAATGAACCGAACTCAATACTTGAACAAAATAAAGTAATGCATACTTATCGTTACCGAAGTGTGAGACATATCATGTAAAAGATAAATCCAGCCGATCCTCCTTGCACCATCGGGAATTTGTTTACCACGCAGGGTATAACAATTATGTAAGGACCATGGAATTTGTTTACCACACGGGGTTCTAACAAATCCATAAGGACACACCTGCCGATAAGGCTACCATCGAATGGCCAAGATCATTTCCCACGTCCCAATCACGTAAGACGCGTCCAATCCTGCACAATAAACACGACAACACCAAAAGCTTAACGGCTTCGACCGTCGAGGCATAGCTCCGGCGTGAGAGTCAGTACAGGCGATCACATATCCTTGATCGACCACCTTGCTATCATATACTCTCCTTCCCGGTTTCTTGTGCCACCCACTACCCACTGACACAGTCCCCCACTCCTTAGTGATCTCAGTCGACTGCAAGCAGTACCTGCTACATCATCTCCCTGTTTTTCATCGTCGGCCAACTGAAATCTCATCCACATTAATGTTTTACAGACATTTCGGTCAACTATCATGCTTTTTCATCATCACCGGTCAAAGATATTTAAATATGTAATGGGTCGGTCCAATCAATTCAGCCCAAGTTTTTCAAGATCCAATCAAGAGAACCCAACTGATCAGGCCCAACTAAAAATGATCCAATAGACTAATTAAATAACTCGATCCAAATCATTCGGCCCAATATATAAAATATCATGACCCAACAATCACTATGGTGTAAATATTTATGATCGGTGGACATGTGCAGAAGTTCATTTGTTCAGTAGCATTTTTCTATGGAAAGAAAAATCCAGAGATGTAATGAGTTATACATGCACCAAGCTCATCATGGTAAAAAAAAACTACTTGACTTTGGGATATAGCGAAAAAATAAAAAAATAAAAAGAAAAGAAAAGGTTATATATGCATTAAGAGTATGCCTTCACGTATTAAAATTACAGAACTATTATACACCATTTGATTTTTTTTCGAACTCTTTTATTTAATACTAATATTTGTAGCAAAAATTATATATATGTATAATTAAAAAATAAATAATATTTGAATAAAAGTTGTAAAATATGGATGATTTTTTTTCGAACTCTTTTATTTAATACTAATATTTGCAGCACAAATTATATATATATACTTAAAAAATAAATAATATTTGAATAAAATTTGTAAAATATGGATGAGAAAATATAAGAGAAATTTTAGGGATAAAGCAGGGAAGAGAGAAAGAAAGTTTAAAAAGTGACACATCTTTCAGAAAACAATTATTTTCTCAGCTCCCCTCTAATTAAAATAGATATATCTAAGAACCTATGCATACAATTACAGTATATAATATATTTTAAATGTTTTTTTGTAAATAAATATATTTATATGTTTTAATTGTAAATATATTACTCTAAGGATAAAAGTCCTTAATTGATTTTTGTGATCAAATTGATCATTTTAAAATTAATTAATATATATATATATATATATATATATAGATTTTTTAAAAACAAAACATAAGAATATGTACTAAATTATATGTAGTTTATAACGTTTATAAGTTTCTTGCATATATATAAAAAAATAATAAAATATATTACTTTGAAAAATAATCAACAAAAGTCAATAGAGGACCTGGCACGGAAGGAGTAATAATTTACAGCAAAAAAAGTAGTGTCTAAATGTATATTCTTTACACGTCTTAACGTACCATATAAATTTGCAAAAAAGGAATAATCAAATCAAACGTTGATAAGCATAACCTAATTGGTCGTTGAACCCGTCCTATAAAATTTTGGACATACACAATACTTTTATCTGAAACCTACAAAAGGAAGAAAAATAACAAACAAAACCCAAAAAAAAAGAGGAAGGTAAATAAAATAAATATAATGTAAATGATTCTCTTCTACTATAAAATTAAAGGAAACAAAAATAAAAAATATAAATATATAAAATCATGAGTCTGGAATGACCGAAAAAAGTTATTAGGAATAACTAAATTTTGAATAGGATTATATAAACCTTGTATATATAGGGTTTAGTATGGTTATTTATGGTCACCAGAACCATCTGCAGCTGACTCAAATATTTTAACAACTACAGTTGTATTATTAATCAATTTTATATACAGCATTTGGTGTTAGTTATCACAACTAACTGGCCGTGAAAATCAAAAACTAGACTTTTGCCATATATTAAAAGGTTTATAATTAAATTTAACAATTGTTAAATCTTTTCCTTTGAAGATTTGATGTCATATACGTAAGCTAACCTCATGTGAAAGTCACTGTGTTTGACCCTAGGGATGAAAGGGACTAGGCAATTTTATATAGAACTACCACAGAGTGAGCGAAGCAATTTGTCCCGTTTTCTTCGTCTCACTTTCCTCTTTCCAATGGTCGTATCCTTTCCCATCTTTCATCTGTATGCAAAAGCACCAAAGCTCAAATTATTCGCATTGATTCAATGAATAATAATAAGTAAAATGACAAAAATTACTGGTATTTGGTCCAGTGATACGACTCGTCTCATAGTTTCCATGAGATCAATGTAGCAAAAAAAAAAATTACAAAAACTGTCAATTTTATCTAAACAAAAAAATTGATGGGTTGTATAATGTATATTATTTATCTAGAAACTATACTTACCTATCATTACTAGAATTTCTTATACTATATTGGTCCAAAGGACCATGTCAATATGGTTAACTCCTAGCCCAAACTCATAACTTCGACATTAGAATATGGGCCTGGACGAATCCAAGTTTGGTTAGCAGCGAATTGGTCAACTATGCCGATGTTTGTAGGACTCCAAAAATCAAAACATATGAGACATTGTGAAAACGAAAATGATTTAATTTCATACAAAATCCACAAGACTTTTCAGCATATAATAGATGGTCCTAGATTACAATTATTTATAGACAATGTCACTGTACTCTACAAAAAAAAAAAAAAAAACCACAAGTTTTTGTGCATTTAACATAAATCCAATAAAAGTCGGAACCAAAAAAATGAAATGAAAAAAAATAAAGCTGGTATTATTGGAAACAGATTTCGAATTTGTTTTAACTTTTATGTTTCACTTTTGCAGAAAATTCATCACATTTATAAACGCCATTTATTTGCTTTTTTTTAATCATCAAAATATCTTTAAATATACTCTTATTTCAGAAAATGACAAATTTCCAAAAGGAATAAGAATATAAGATCTGATGGGCCAAAAATAACTAGACAAGTTGTTTAAAAATCTTCCTAATTTAAAAGGTGGAAAAGTTATATAAACTTTTTACTGTATAATATTGAAATATAGTGATAGATAGGTTTGGAGGGAAGTGGTTAGCATGAAATTTATTTTTGGATAATTTAGTTAATTGAACAATAAAATACTAACACACAGATGAGACTTTATATGTGTCAGTATTCTATTAATCAATTGACCAACTTACCAAAAAATAAACTTCAATTAGACAATTTTTTTGGACAATAACGACGGTTCAACTTTCGTCATAGACTTAAATATCTATGGCAACGGTTGAACCGTATTGTAGAAATAAACATATATTTATAAGAACATTAGTAATATAAACATATTTTCAACATATTTTAAGAAACGAACCTTACACATCCAGGAAGTAGGACATTGATTTCAATTTAGCAAAAATTCCAAAAATGTGAAGCTAAATCTTAGGTCATCAGTGACGAGGAAAAGGATATGAATGAGCTGCAGGAATGACATAGAAAATGATAGGAATGCACCTACTGCAGGCAAGATATCAGTATTTGCATCCTACAATTCCATATACGATCAGTACCATATACTCCGCTGCAAAAGTAGATTTATTTCTAAACCCACTGTTTTTCATATGCAACCTTAATATGAATTAAGAACTTAATAATGGTGGTGTGAAGTTAGAAATGATTGTATAAAAGTAGTGGCAATAAGAGTATCATGTTAATTTATAATCCTAAAATAAAAATATAACTCTAATTTTAAAATGAACTTATAAATAGGCATTTATAATTTTGAAGGGAGTAATTAATTTGGAAAGGTTGTATGGCTTGTGTAGGGATGACCACTGTTTGGTCTGCCACGGTGCCACCTACATACTAAGTAAATTCTGAGCCTAAAGTTTAAACTTGCTTTGACCGGCGCCTTGTTTTTGCTAAAAGCTTCATTGTAGAACAATAAATCAAACCCTTTGATTATTTCTGAGCTTTGAACTATAAATGAAAACAAGCTGAGCAGGTTAACATTTCAACATTCTTGCTTCACCAATCTCACTTTCTTTCATCATATACTTCAGTTACTTGGCAGCAAAGTCCACTAAGTACCGCTACTAAAGTAACTTACCCACACCAATAGCATAAGCGATCGAGAGAGATACTTCAGATTAATAACACAGCAATTTCCATGTAAAAACAAAAAAGCTATGATGCATGCAGATCAATGGGGAAAATGAAAAATGTTTCTCACAAGTGAATTGAAATGTTGAAATATTAACAGAACTAGTCAAACAAAAGCAAAAACTTCGGAGGCTCCCAATTGTTCTAGGTTCATAATACCAGGAAGTAATAAGTTACTAAGAAACCCAGACTACTAGAAAAAGAAACACAACAAACAAGCAGATAACAAAGAGAAACACTACAAAAAAAACAATGCAAACAGGAAAGCAGACAACACCCAAAGAAAGCTAAGCTAACCAAATGGAGAAATCCTAGCAATGAATAGAAATCTCGCCGAACTTATCTGCCCTGTTTCCCTCAACAATTTTTCGTTTTTAAGTTTTCAGGTTTTAGTTTGGGGTGAATGGTCCTCACTTGGCCATCATGACCTTGACGAACTCCTCGTAGTTGATTTGCCCGTCACCATCCACATCAGCCTCACGAATCATCTCATCAACTTCCTCATCAGTCAGCTTCTCACCGAGATTAGTCATAACATGGCGAAGTTCAGCTGCAGAGATGAAGCCATTCTGGTCCTTGTCAAATACCCGGAAAGCTTCCTTGAGCTCCTCCTCAGAGTCTGTGTCCTTCATCTTTCTAGCCATCAGGTTCAGAAACTCAGGAAAATCAATAGTGCCATTCCCATCAGCATCAACCTCATTGATCATGTCCTGAAGCTCAGCCTCTGTAGGGTTCTGTCCAAGGGACCTCATCACGGTTCCAAGCTCCTTAGTAGTGATACAACCTGCACCAGTATTTATTAACAATTAAACAGAAATAAGTACTCTACAAATAAAATAAATGAAAATTTCAAATATATACAAGCATAGAATCCTAGCTGTCAATATTATGAAAAATACATCATGGTTGAATTTCATAATTAAGAATACCAAGCTTCAAAAGAGCTTTCATTAGACCACCTACAACATGAATCAAATGAAAATGGAAAGAACTCCTTGCACGTTTTGGTCTTATAGACAACATACAAATAGATGTGTACTTGTTAAAGCAAAAACCCCAATATTAGCCCAGATAATTCACATAAACAAAGCTACCGTTCATGTCCAAAGATATTTTAGGTGGAACTGCAAGCAATAATTTACTGTTCAAGTAAAACACCTATGTTATCCCAGATGGTTCACATAAACAAGTGGAAAAATTAGTCTCCAAAGATTATTCACATGACACTTCAATTATAGAATCATCTCAAACAATTATTCGAAATCCAAGGGCTCCAATAATACATACTCCATGCAAAATGGAGCCTAATAACACGCTTGATAGTAAGAGATAAAATCTAGTAATATCATGATTTGATGTGAAAATATAAAAGTGAACTGCGACAAAGAAACTTAAAATTACAATCAATTCGGATCCTCCAAATTCAAAACAGTAACAAAGATCACCCAAAATTAAGCACAATTATTGACAGTGAAACTAACTACTACCAATTTGGAAGGATAAGATGCTATTAAAAAGCATTTGCAGAATCCCACAAGAACCACACAAGCCACAAGAACCAACATATTAATACATAATTCCCTTTCAGCTTCTCATAATCCATCAAATCATTAGCTACTAAAAATCATGATAATAACAACATATATTTTGGCCTACAAACAAAAAATCTGTCTATAATGAAATAGAGATCCGTTAATTAAAAAACAATGTAATTGAAGAACTTAGAGAACAAACATAAGAGCATAAAATTCTGTTCCACAAAGAGTCCATTTGAATTTATTTTTCCTAGTCAATTTGCAAAATCCTAAAATTAATTTTTTATTAATGTAATGGTTAATATTCTAAACTACTTGGAAAGTATTATTACTGTATATGTGCCACACAATAAGGTGATTCAACTAGATCATGTAAAACCCTAAAAGTACCATCTAATCAAAAACAAATATAAGTATTAAAAAAATCATATTGATCTGATGAACACAACAAAAGATCAACCACAACAAATCACATAAATCAAATCAATAGTACAACTAACCCTATAAAAGCAACCCAAATATCAACAGCCAACAAACAGATCTGAGAAATGAGATTGACAACATAATTCATGATGCGTTTACGTACATATATAAATATAGATAGATATAGAGAATATGATAATATAAAAGAAAGCTGACCATCTCCATCCTTATCGAAAAGGCTGAAAGCCTCCTTGAATTCGGAGATCTGATCGTCGGTGAGCTGATCGGCCATTCTTCTGATTTTGTAGAGAGAAAAGGATTCAAAACGTAGAGAGAAATAAAATCGAAGAGGAAAATGAATTGGGGGAGTTTGGCAGTAATGATATAGGGGGTAATGGGTACTTATAAAGAGACTGCTGGTGCAAGGGGATCTGATGCTCTCGCTCCGTCTGGACGTAATCCCTTTTCCCAATTGCAAGTCATTTTTTATTTTACCGTGTTACCCCTGAACTTTTTCAATTTTTCTTATTCTAGTTTTTTTTGCTTGAACACTTTCCACCTATACCCTCCTTAAGATTCTCTTATTTTTGGGAGAATTCAACCAAAAATGAATACAATAATCATAACTTTAAGAATAGTGCTACCTCCGTTCTTAAAAAATTGTCGTTTAAGATTTTTGCACATGGATTAAGAAAGTATCATTTACCAAATAAAATTTGTTTGAAATTCCATCACTACTCCTTTACGAAAAGTTGAAAACAATTAATACAAGGGAGAGAATTTCTTGGGACAATGAGAGAAGGTAGGGGTAATATAGGAAAATAAATAATTTATTCTCCTCGAAAATTATAAACGATAAATATTTTAGAATAAATTTTTTCTTCTAAAACAACAATTTTTAGGATCGGAGGGAGTATTGTATCTGAGAATAATAAAATTGAAACCATTCTAAAATTGAAGTTGTAATTAAGTTCATTCAATCAAATAAAAATATAACTCTTAACATATTCGGAATACAAGCACACCAGCAGTCAAATGCATATATAAATATCGTTATGGTTTTGAAAAGTTGATTTTAAATATAGTGTTAATTAAATAGAGTCCTCAGTTAATAAATATTCAAATTGATGTACCAACTCATTTGAATCTGAGATTTTTGCAATTGAAAGGTCCTAAATGTGACTTCGTAAAATTGGTCTAAAATCGAGATTCATAGAGTTCAGGGGCTTGCTTAAGCGATGAGAATGTGTTAGGCACCTCCGACTTTCGTGAATGAAAACACAGTTACCGCTTTCTTAATATTTTCTTAAAATAAAGTATGAATGTGTGTGTGTGTCAATATATGAATGAGATTTAGGGTATCACTTCCTAGCTTAAATTAAATCGAAGATAATCTTAGGGGTCGACCCCTAAGGTTAAATTGTGCAATGTACGTTACTTTGAAAGCAATTTTGAACATCTTTGAACATATGCACGAAGGATTTGATTTAAAGAAAATAATTCATTTTAGCTTTCGTTTGATAAAAATATTTTTGAGTGGCGTTTTGGAAAAACATGGTTTTTAAACCATTCGTCAAATAGGAATCGAAATTCTCCATTACTTTCAATTTTAGCCTAGAATTAATCTATTAATATAGGTTCATTATTTTATTTCCTAGAGGCAAAATAGAGATCTAGAAGGGGGTTGAATAGATCTTTAAAATTCTTTCAATTACTTTGTTAAGTTTTACCAAATAATTAATTAATCAAGATTATCTATGCACAGTGGAATATAAGTTTGAAAGCTCCCCTTAAGGAATTACTAAGAAGTCTCAGTTCTAAAACAAGTTCTATGGATAGGCAAACACATGACAGATATAACAGTTATAGTTTGCATAATATATATGACGTAAAGTAAAAGACTCGGGAAGTTTTAAGTGGTTCGAAAACTAAACAACTCATACTCCACTCTTTTACTCAACGAGTAGGATATACACTAAGGATATAGGCCCAACAGACCATTTTATAATTGAACAACTAAGGTTCATTCAAGTCACTAAGTCTCGGTAATTCAGTCACTAATGACCAGGATCCTCTGACCCCAATTCGGTCACAAAGATCAGGATCCAACGACCCCAATTAGGTCACAAAGACCAGGATCCAACGACCCTTAATCATGTTTGTTGAAGTGTTAGAGGTGCTGCTAAGATGGCTTGTATGCTCTTCATATTATGATACTTAGCAACATTGTTGATTATCTCCTTGGTGCTTGCTAAACTTTGTTGCTAAAGCTTGAACTCTTCTAATTAACAGCAACTCCTGTGATTATGGTTGATGAGCTGCTAAGTTATTCAATTAAGCTCTTAATCTTTTGTGCTTAGCAGCTTTGAACACCTTTTTGAATCATAGACTTCTGTTATGCATCTTCAGCTGGTTTGCTCTAGGTGTTTTTTGATAGAACGTAGAGTGGTTCTTAAGATTTACTTTCTGATCTGCCACTCTCATATTACCAACATCAACTGCATGACTTTTTTATATTTGGGCTTTCAGTTCTATCATGTCCTTCGTTATCTTGGCTCTTCGGCTCTGGCTCCTTAGCTCTTTAGCTTTTTAGCTCTTTGACTTTGGCTTTACGAATCTGACTCTTTCATATCCTCGTTAGATTTCTTGTGGTCTGATGAGGTACTACCAAAATTGCACTTTATCTCCTTATCTTTTTGTACTTGATAGCCTTGAACACTTCTTTGCTCGTAGAGTGGACCTTACTCTATATTTTCTCCTTTTCAGCTCTATGTTCATCTCTGATGATTCTTCTTCTTTTGTATTGATGTTCAGTGCTCATCATTATTATTTTCATTTCAAATGATATTTCCTTTTATAGTCTGATTGAAATCTTCCATTTGAGAAGTATCCATTGGAACATTTTATGCTCAGATACTATAATATATCTGATGTTGACTTTCTAGAGCTTTGTGTCAGTGTACTTTCTGACTTAGAACTTATCACATCAATTAACAATTTTACTTTCTTTTTTGACACAACACTTTCGGCGAACTAGCCAATGGACACACCTTTGATTTCTCCTAGGGATATTGTTTGATACCTTAGGATATTTTTCTCACAACGTTCCATTTGTCAGTCCTTTTGTCAGATTTGACTTTGACTCTACGATTTGTTGTCCCAAGAGTCGTAGGGTTGAGCTTTACGTTCTTTTGAACTTTTTGTTCTTTTTTCTATCGATAGTAAAATGATGGAAATCGTAGACTTGTTTTTTGTATCGTCACTACTACTATGACCTTAGCTTATGTTCTTCTTTATAATTTCTTTATGATGCTTGGTCTTGATGTGTATTGTGAGATCCCGAATTTTATGAAATGAAAGTATTCAATTTTTTTATAATTATTATTTTATTTAGTAAATGGTTAAATTGAGAAAGTGTTGAAGTTAAGGGTGACATGTGAAAATTTTGTAAAGTAAGCAAGTTGATATAAAATATTCGATTGGTCGGGGAATATTCATTTTAACGAGAGAATATTAAATGCGACGATACAATCATTGGTGGACCCTATTAATCTGAGGTAATCGCCGTGAGGTGTAAAAACTATTACAGAATATCTTTTATAAAAATAATAGGCGAAAGTTTTACTGTTAAACCGTTGAACTACCCGAGATAGTAAAAGTAATGCTGATGTCTGCATGTGGTTGCATAGTAGCATACCGGTATTGATTATTGATGCTTACGTGAGAAGTCACTTTCGGTTATACTCAATTATTGCTTTCGATAATTGTTGATAATATCTCTCATATTATTGATTCAATTATTGTCATAATATCATCTCGCATAATATTTATTATTATTAAGTCAATAATTGAGACGATAAATGTAACGCCCCGGGAAAATCGAACCTTTGTAAATACTTTTAATAATGAATAAAATAATATTATTTACTATTACTATGTGTTGATAAGATGAATGTCATTCTATAACCTAGAAACATTGGAATGTCGTAGTATTTTAACTACGTGAATGAATTAAAGTGTTTGAATTTCTAAGACGAAAATAAAGGCTTTTTGAGAAATTTCCAAAAAACACTATTTATCGATTTATGCTCGGAAATTATTTTTGAACTTCCGAGAAATACATAACGTTATAATATCAATATGAGATGGATTATGTAATAATAATCTAAGTATGGAAAACGTTATATTTTGCATGCGGACTTAATTGGAGAACGTTAGAAATATTAAGCGTTAAGAAAAGAATGTGTTAATCGTATAATGCGTAGGCATTGTGCGAGTTATTGAACGTAAGTATGATACGACGTATTATATGGATATGTATGAAGAATGGAATAACGTATATTACGAATCAGTATACGAGCTAGCATACGAGAATTATACGTGGTATATTTATGTCAAGGTTCTTAATTAAAGGGAATGGACTTGTAGGATTATTAGAATAATGGTAGAAGTCCAATAGAAAGTGATACTCAAGCCCAAGTGTTTGATATGTCATGAGTCCAAACTATTATAGTATAAGCCCAACAAGGAATTAGCTAGATTAATTAGCAAGCCCAATGAATTAGCCATGATCCATGGAGCAAATCATGTTAATGTGGGTAGTCTTGATGGGCAAGCTTTTTGTGTGATGAGCAAGTGTTGTGCTAGCCAAGTTTACTTGGTTGATAGGTTATGAATAGTAAGGAGGTGGAAGTTAAGGAGGTTAATAAGGAGGTGGGATGTGTTATTGTCTATTATGCCCTCACTTTGAGTTGCCTATAAATAGAAGGCTAGATTTTTCATTTGTTGCTTGATAAATTTCTCCAAACTCCCCTCAAGTTAAGTAGCTTATTGGTTAGAGAGAATAAGACACATAAGTCAAGAATAAGTCAAAAGTTCTTTGCTAGTTTCCAAAGAGAAGAGAAGTACAAGTGCTTCTAGGGTAAGACTCTTGTCTATTATATCTTTATCTCTACCCTGATAGGATTTATAGAGAAGTGGGATTATATGCTAAGAAGTCATTAATGAATGAAATTAAGCCGAATGAGTTGAATAAGCAAATTAAACCTAAATAAGTTGATAAACTTGTGAAGAACTTATCATATGTTTGTCATATGATGTTAGTATGTTCAATAGGTGAAAGAACTTTTGACTTAGAACGAAGAAACGAGCGTTGAACGTTCGCAGACGTTTATTGTTTTCGTTAAAAATGAACTAATAGGTGAAATTTTAGCAAACGAAGTTAAATAAATAAAATTCTTGCATAGACGCATAGAGTATGTAATTTGTGAACCGTAGGCTTTTGAACGAGCCAATTCGGACTTATAACGAAGAAGTTATGCGTCCGGGAGTTTCACAAAAATTTCAAAAGCTATAAATTTTCTAAGGCATAGAGTTGGCGTAGCTGCTGAACCCAAAACCAAATGGTGACTAATGGTACAATGGGCACACGATGTTATTGCCTCTCGCAAACTTCATGCGAAGTGGCGCGAAAGAAGAAACTATGTGTGGCGCCAGGATGCAGATCCTAGGGTTTCACAGGCATGTTAATGTTTACAAGTATAGAATGAAAGATAACTCATTAGTAATGAACTAATGTATAATTATAACATTGTTAAGGCATTGTTAAAAACTTATTGTATGATGATTAAAGGTTAATAATCAATTGAAGATGAACGTAATGAGAACGACATAATGAAAAGCCGGAACCAATAATAATAAATCTAAATTATAATTAGATTGAGAAGAAGGGTAAGATATATTATGGTTTATGTATGTTCATTCATGACCTAATGTGTTATGTGATATTGTCATTACTGTAGAGACTTAGAGACTTAAAGTATACGTGTTATAAATAAAGAGCTTGACGCTAAAGGCAAGTATTCTAACCCTTGTTCCAGCTTCATCGGACAAGCTTTTATAATTCATTTATCCTTTCGCATGAGGTTTTGTATGAGGAAGTCAAAGCCAATTCTTTCTTTGACTTATGTTATGATTCTATCAAGCATGTTTAATGTTTACCAAGTTATATTGGTGTGGTTTTCAATCGAAGACTGAGTATGCTTAAAATGTTTTTGTCATTTAACGACAGGCACGTGAGGTTGCCACAACTTAAACGTATACACGTTTAATGAATATAGTGTTGATCAACATAGAGTACAATAGGCTGATCACCTAGACGTGCTCGTAAGTAATGTCGGACTTACGGACTTAGTGTCGGGATGTCCTTTTCAAAAGAACTTATGAAATGCTCAAGGTCTTGGACCGAAACTGATGTTTTACTGAATATTGTTGTTGTAAAACATTCTGAATGAAAAGAAGTGCTATTTTGAATTATCGATAGTACTTCGTAACTATTGTTCAGTTATTAAAGATATACGAGTTCTATGTTTCAAGCATGTTGTTTATTAGAATTGTAGTACTTGCTGAGCTAGTCATGCTCACTCTTGCTTGAACCATATGAACACAGCTAAGATCGAATCTGAATCAAGGCTTTGCAAGGATAAAGGCAAGGCAAAGACGAACCCTTAGAGTTCTTATGTAATAGTATAGGTGAACGATTGTAATATATTTGATATTATGACAAGAACAAATGTATGGGTTATAAAGAACCTGGGGGAATGTAATATTATTTCTAATATATAGAAGACATATTCGTTTTTTTGAGACTTTTCAATTGAATGTATGTGTGAATGGTAGTACCGTGTAGCACCATCTGTCAGGTTGGAAGATACCCGGATTTGGGGGCGTCACAATAAAATTATTCATATTATTATTTGCAATATTGACGATGTCTAGAAGTTCTGTCAAGGAGAGATTTGGTCACCTAATTGCGCGCCAATAAGGAGAAATCTTTATCGAAAAGCCCCCTCTTTCCTGGGAACGACCTGGTTGTTAAATATTATGAGTTATAATATTAATGATGAATAAGTTCGTGTTTATTAAAGATAAAATTAATAGTTCCATTGTGTTGGGATTATTAGTGTTAGTGGAAATCGACATTTATTTCGATAATAATTGATGTCTGGAAGTTATATTGACCAATTGGGTAATTAATCGGATAAATGAGCAATTAATTGCTATTAATTCACATGCTTATAACTATTTGTTCACATGTGTGTACTATTGATTCACATGCATGTACTATTAGGGGAGGTGGTGCAAGATTGATAATACTTGCATGACTAAATTAAAAATAAAGGTATAGATGAAGGTACTATACTGTAATTATTTTTTTCACATGTATAGAACTATTGAGTCACATGATTGTACTATTGATTCATATGATATACTATTAGGGGAGGTGGTTCAAGTTTGATAATACTTGCATGACTAAATTAAAAATGAAAGAAAAGATGAAGGTATTATACTGTAATATTTCAAGCCCCAAAATATGCAATTATCGAAACTATATTTTTCTATAAATAGAAGCTCATTCTTCCTTCATTCTCACTAATTCACTAAGACTCACAAGAGCAATTATAGAGAGAGAGCTATAGAGAGAAAACTATAGAGAAAGAAGAAGAAGAGAAGTCTCGCTACTTCACTATTCCAAAGATCCATCTTCTTACGAGGTAAGGGTATTATTTATTTCATATTCGAGAAGAGATATTATTTTTTACGTTTCGTATGGATATTATCTTGGTTCGAAGATTAAATAAGAAATAATATTTTCTTCCATACTTGTAGTAGTATGTGAGTAATATTATTTCATCTCATATTCTGATTATACCCTCATTCTATTGAAGTATTGTTCTATAATCAAGTGAAATTAGTAGAATATCCTTGATATTTAAGCTTCATCCAATATCTTTTCATGAAATTATTATTCTGAGTTTTCTTGATAATTATTGATCTTTTTATGCCGAAATACTATTCACGAGTTACTATTCATGAGTTACTATTTATGGGTTACTATTCACCCTGTTACTATTCACTCGAATATTATTCACTCGGGTATTCGGGGCACTTTTCGTGTCAGAGTACTATTCACAAATTACTATTCACGGATTACTATTCACCCGGTTACTCGAATATTATTTATTCAGGTATTTGGGACACTTTTTATGGCGGGGTACTATTCATGAGGTACTATTCCCGAAGTACTATTCACAGGATATTATTCATGGGGTACTATTCACCCGAAAGATATATTTCTTTTCTGTCCAAATTATTTTTGATACATGAATATTATTCTTGAATTTTACTCCACAAAGCAGTATCATGTTGACAATTTGGATATTTTTAAACTCTGGATAAATTTAAAGTCTTTAATATTTATCCTTGATTTCGTTTGATTAATTCTTATATCATTATAATCATCCTCATGTTTATATTGTGATGAATATCTTTGGCTTACGTGCATAGATGTACTGTTGATTGGTATGATTATGATCAGGGATCATTCGGTATAATCATGACCCGTAATGTTATAAATGATGTGGTAAAAGTTCTCATTGGCCCGTAGTGCATTGATGGACAGTTATTGGTATGATTATGACCAGGGATTATTTGGTATAATCATGACCATTGATGATTACATGAATATCCTTGACGTAGTAGTGCGAGGATGATTCGATGATGTGGTTTATTTATTGTCGAGTCTCAATGATAAAGTTGATGAAAAACTTTTTAAATCACAGAAGATAGTAGGTATCATGCTCTACTTGACTCTTCTAATGGATTGTTTATTCCGCTGTAGTTGTTGATCAAAAACTTGTTGTCTATTATATTCTATCAGTTGTTATACAGTTGAAGGCTAAGGATAATTTATTGTGCATTATCTTAGTCATGATATTTCTTACTAGGCTAGTAGAGCTCACCCTTTTCTTTCATTGTTCTCTTCAGGAAATGAGAATATAACTGGGACGAGTCGGGGAATGGAGTGATGGTCTAGGATAAGTGGCTTTAGTAGTCCTCACTATTCTATGAAATAGTGTGATAATAATTGTAATGAGGACTCCATTGAGTGTGGATATTGTCTAGAAGACAATATTCGTGTTAAAACTCTCAGCTTATGTTTTGTCGTATTTTACACGATAGTTGTATAATTAAGTTTTTATTTGTATTCTGTACCATGTATTTGGCGACTCAAGATGGGTGATATATACCTATTTTGGGGGCGTCACATGTATACTCTTCTTCGTTATCTTAATACTTGTGACAACCCGAAAAATCGGATAGTCATGTTAATTAGGATGTAAAGATTATTATTTAATAAAAATAAATTTTTATTAATAATATTTTGTGTTATGTGTTTATTAGTCGTTCTATAACTTAGGATGATTATAAAACGGGAGAATTCTGACTATGAGCTAGAATAAATGTGTAAGAATTTTAAAGACGGAAATAAAATTTTTCCGAGGAAATAATTTATTTGAGAAAAAGACAAAATATGCACAATTCTTCCGATGAATAACCTAGGTCGTATAGAGAGATTGGTATGTTGAAATGACATTTCGTTTCAAGATTCGACGGTAATATGTCGTGTAAAGTTATGTTAGTCGATAAAAGTTTTTTTAGAAAAACGTGTAGAAATCGAACAAAATAAAAGCGATGAAAAATATTGTTATATATTTTTCGATCGTTTATCTATGTTTTGAAAAAACGTCGCGGAAAAATTCATTCATCAAAAAATGTTTTTCAATTTTTTGAATTTTTGAAGAACGCGCTAACGTTAGAATGATGAAGAAAGACGGAATGTCCAAAAAGATTTGGAATCCGAGAAACACAGTTTTTCCATTGTGTAATGAATTTAAGAAGATTAAAGAAAAGAATATTAGTATAATACGAATTATTATACTAGTATAGTAAGAGAATAATATGACGTATAATACAAAAATTATACGGAGTAGAATACATGTAAAATACGAAAATTATACGATATGAATATGAAAGTCAAAATTAACTATTTAGCTATTGGACTTTGGTTTTTGAAGCTCAATAAGGTAATGTTAATAGGCCCAATGATAATTAAATCAAGGCCCAAATAATGTTAAATTCAAGCCCAAAGTTTGGCCTAATTTAAATTAAAGCTAAGCCAAAACCAATAACCAAACCTGTGGACCGAACCGTGGGTCGTGGGTCACCAAGCTTCTTGGAGAAGCTTGGTTGGTATTTGTTGGTGATGTGTGAATAGTGAAAGTAGGAGGTGTTTTGTAAGTTTTGCAAACCTAAAGGTTTGGACTATACAAGACCGAAAGTTAAGTGACCAAAATGTAAACTAGTGAAAATTTATACAATGACCAAAGTGCCCTCACCCTTTTTTTCTATATAAGCTAAGTCATTTCATGTGTTATTTGATTATTTTTCAATTAATACATTAAATAGATAGAAGATAGAGTAATATTGAGAGAAAAAGAGCTAGGGAGCTCGGTTTGAAGAAGAAGATGGATGGAAAAGCTAGCAAATCGTAAGCTTTGTCTAGAGGAAGAAGAATAATGAAGAAAGAAATGTATCAAGACCTATCCTTAATCCAATATTTCTTTAAGTTTCATATGTTAAAATACATAGCTTAATGAAAATGGAAGTAAAAGAAATTAAAAAATGATTTTCATATGGTTTAATCATAAGGAAATGAAGAAGTAAGAATTTGAAGTTTAGTTTATAAATTTCTTGTAAAAGCTTTCATATGAAGTATGAATTGTGTTAACTCGAATTTTTGAAAATTATTAAAATAAGAATTTAATAAATAAAATTCTTATTATAAGATATTTTGAGTTTGAGTGTGTGTATATATGTGTTATATATTGTGAAATATGTGATTTGGTGTGAAGAGAATTATATATTCATGTATTTGGGAAAAAGAGGTTTAATAGTTAATTAAACTATTGATGAAATTTAAATAAAATTGTTATAAAAAGGAAATTAATCTGAATAATATTAGCTAATTTAATTAAGTTAAAATTATATTATGAGATAATATAATTTGATTACTATTAATGACAATGAAATTATTATGAATTAATTTCATAAATAATGTAAGTAATTCACTTAAATTAAATAGTGAATTATTATATTTTTTTAATAAAATGAGAAGATATTATATTGCATGAAAATGTAATATGTTAATGTAGTCTTGAGTAAAATATTTATTAAATAAAATAAGTATTTTAGTTGAAATATTTATATAATTTAAAATAAATATTTGATGAAAAGTTATTAAGGGATTAAATAATTTTATAATCGGTGCATATTTTGTTATGCTAAAGGAATGGTAATGTTCTAATTTAATTAATAATTAAATTAGAGGGATTATGGTTTTTCAAATAAGGGTTATAATTTAATTAAATAAAGTGTTACAATGGTTTACTATATGATAAGGAGGAAATTAATATAAATTAGAAATGTTTTATTTGATGCTACCCAAACAAGGTCTTATGACCTTTGGCATTTTTAACAGCTAAAACTTTTTGTATTTTAATTGATGCGTTAAAATCATTGTTAAGGCTTTGTCAGTTTTATTCTACGTAATAATATTGTCGACGTCGGGATTTTTATTTGTCCTTTTCTGTGCTTGTCTTTTGGTGTTCTCATTTTAGATGAGTTTTGTTTGAAAAAACATGTTTGAAAAGGTCCGACATGTATATGTCGACGTTTTGACTGTTAGAGTCACCAGTTGGTAAGTTTAAATAGTTGCCCCAACTCAATCGAGAAAAGGTTTGCCCAAACACCCAATGGTTTGACACTGTTTAACTGGTCTTGGAAACCGAGATTCGTTAGGGTCCGGGGGCTTGATTAAGCGGAGGGAAGGTGTAAGGCACCCCCCGACTTCCCTAATAACACGGTTACCGCCACTTTTCATTAACTTTTATCTGGGTGTGTGAGTTAGGTCTATGTGAAATTATCTGGTAGTAGTGTTATGCCTCGTTTGCACCTATATACAAAGGGTTTGACTTTTGTATAAAAGTTCAATTTTAACAAGATATAACAGTAAAGTTTTGGAAAATAGGTTTTCAAACACTTATGCTCAATAGTAATTGAGGCCTTTCACTACTAGAAAATCGACTTTATAGCTTGACGATTATGCCGCCAATCGCTATAAACCAAAAGACCATCGCTAAAGGTTTTAGTGACGGTAGCCGACCGTCGCCATAGAACCCGTCGGTAAAGCTTTTAACGACGGTCTTTTGGCCTATAGCGACGGTCACCAATCGTAGCTATAGATCATGACAAAATCGTGTATTTGCTCTTTACCAACCAATCATTTGAGAGTTATTGCTACTTTCACATGCAATGGCCGCTTATAAACTTGTGTTTTATAAAACACTATAGCTACAATCGATGACTGTCGTTATAGAAATTTTAAATTTTAAAGAAAATTAATTGTGTACATTTATCCAACAAACACAAATACAATATAAAATAAAACATAAAAAAAAAATTGTATACATGATTTAAAATCATTCACATTACAATTACAATAATTACAATCTTCTTCAGAGAAGGCTAACTACTGTATCAAACATTAAGTTACAATAAGTTAGTTCCAACAATGTTTATAAATTAAGACAAATCAAAAGCAAACAATAATTATTGCAGATGTCTTTGTTGAAGGTAGATATCCAACAATGAGACAAATATAATCTCAAATTCATAGGACTAAGAAGATGCCTTATCCCTCATGTATAACTCAGCGACCAACTCTAATTAATTGAGAGTAACGGGATAATTATGACATTCACAAAATCGGTTTTTTTGATGTTATTCAGTCCCACCTAAACATTGACAAGAAAAGACATCAACAATGATAATAAAAAAACAAAACAAAAACCTATCCCAAAAAAATAAAAACTGGCAAAATAATTTTAAGCATTATAACTTATAAGTAAAAACAAAACGTGGTACCATTCCAGGAAGATAATCAAATCCATTAAGTGCCCTAGACCATTGCCTGTTTCTACCAAGCTGATTGATAATAATCAACTAAACCTGAAAAAAGAAATAATCAAAAGCAACAAATTAATGGACTGCTCAAATAAGATTAAGATTTGTAAAAGATGATTTGAAAATAGCTAATGATGGTGAATAATGTAAAAGCTAACTTCTACGAAACAAGTCATCCTTCTCCTTCAATATTCATGCATGAACCCATCAACTCACATGCACACCCAAAAAACAAATTTCCCCACACAAAAAAAACCTCTACTCAAGAAAACATGCAATATGCAAGTAAAAACAATCAAACAGATAGATAAGCAAACCATGGGTTCAAGACATGTCGATACTAAATGATTTGATTTGAGAAATCCCCAAAACTCTTGGTTGCACCCAGAAACATGAATGGTCCCTTCAACTTGATCACCCAAATCCAGTACTTGAAACCCTAACTCCTGCTTCTCCACGATACCATTTCTTTAAGTCAATAATACTAAATAATAATACATTCAACTTAATTTACATACATCAAAGTTTACTTCCCTGTGCACGCGACCTTCAAATACATTCCTTACAATACTTGAATAGATACCAATACAACTATAACCATTAACTCATAATACACACTTATTCGATCAAATTTTCCTTTTCCTTTGTTCGTGCTCTGAGCCTTCAAAGTTGCTTACATACATAATCGAAAATTATTTAATTTAAGCAAGGATGAGCATTTAAGTGCCCAAAGAAGTAATAGTAATTATATATGTTTAAAGAATATAAGTATTCTCTTTACATAACACTTCTACAACGAATCAAAAGTTGTGAAGTAATCAGATCGATAAAAGATTCACATAACAACTCTCTTTTTCAATTTCTTGAAATTAGGCTCCACCCATGAATAGGGTTTAAGAAACATACTATGAACATTGTTTTCATTTTCAAAAGGTTTAGCGGAATTCTATCCTCAAACCGTTATAACTTACGGCACGGAGGGTGATCACCTTTCATCAGACATCCTCAGATTGATCAATACTACATAGCTTGAACGAAATTCATCGCTTTCACTCTATCCGCGCCATTAAAAAAAAAATCTTCCCATATAGGGATGTTCATACACGCCCGGTTCCAAACCCAAGGTTTTTAATCTTGCTCAACAATAATATGTAATTCCACATATATATACTGTAATCGACAAAGGTGTATCAACATGTGAATAAATGCTATGATTATCCAAGTGGGGACACTTGTATAACCATTTATAGAAATCAATGAATGTAATATATATCCGAGCTAATATGTCGATAATCAAAGAGTACATAATCAGACAGGATAGAATAATTTCAAACTTCTTCATGTCCATCAGATAAAGGAAATGCAAAGGTAAGATACTCACCGATTCATTGATTACAAATCTCAACTTAGGTTTTATCTCTTTATCACAACCTATCAATAATCGATCATTCGCTCGATTAGAATAATATATCTTAACACATAAGACTGCCTTTATTACAACAAGACATAGTCTAATCACATAATCACAAAGGATCATACTTTTAGTTCATATTCTATACTTGAAATATTTTTATACATTTTTCAAATATCTCATCCATGCTCTTACAAAGAGCCTTTTCTTTTCTATTATAGGTCCTCATTTGCTTTTTGCATGCATCGACAACTTTATTTGCAAATAATCGAGTCTAAGACTCTTATTCTATACCTCAACATCTCGCAAATATCGACATCTTATTTTTAACCATTTTCAAATTTCCGTAAATTGAAAAATTTAAAATAATTCAAATCATGTCACCAAGGGCTTATAGTGATATAACTGCTACTACGGGTGCTCTTCATCAAATCTCGGACTTCATACCCTTGCCTTCAATCACCTAGTTACCTATAACTTTCAAACATCTAATCATATAACTTTCAAACATCTCTAATCATAATTAAAATGACTTAAACATTAAATGAATTCCCTTTATCATTAATAATTAATTATATAATTTAACTATTAAACTATTATGAAAACCATTGCTAAAAAAAATATAAAAGTTATTTATAATAACTCAAACTATTTTTTAAAACATTTATATTACTCTTTAAATGATTTTTAAAACAATTAAAATCATTTTTAAATAATCACCATTATATATAAATATTAATGTACTATTCATCCAAATATTAAAAGTCATTAATTATAACTTGAAATATTTTTAAATCTTTAATATCCACTTTAAATGATTTTTAAATAAATAAAACTATTTTTAAACTATTTATTTAATAATAATTATTAAATAAACTCAATATCATTAATATTATCTTAATATCATTAATATTAAATTATTAATGAAATTATCCTTTAAATATTAAAAGTTATATTTTATAACTTAAAATATTTTTAAATACCTTTAATTTTATTTAAAATGATTTTTATAATATTAAAATCATTTTTAAACTAAATTATTTAATATAATCATTAAATAACTTTAATATCATTAATATATAATTAATTAATGAAATTCATCACAAAATATTAAAAGTCATGGAAAATAACTCAAAATATTTTCTTATACCATAAAATAATTTTTCATGATTTTTCATGAATTAAAACTATTTTTAAATCATTTATTTAATATTATAATTAAATAAATAAATACCTTTTATATTCCAAAAATATTAAATATTTATGAAATATACTCAAAATAATTAAATAATATTTTTCTTGACTTTAAAATAATTTTTCGTAATTTAATAAGTATTTTTAATAATTAAAATCTATTTTTTTTTCTAATTTTTAAATCATTTTCCAGAAAATCAGAAATTAAAATAATTAAAACTGTCGCTAAAGGCCCCTATAGTGATGTAACTGTCGCTATAGGTGTTCTTCACCAAGCCCGTAAATCCTAAGGCAAAAGGGAGCGAGTGGGCACGTCAATTTAGTATAACTCTCTTATCTCGAACGAAATTGGATAATCTATAAATCGGATCTTGTAGAGGAAATAATGTAATACAATTACCAATAATCATAACGCTTAAACAACATCGATCCGGAGAAATCACCATCAAAGTAGTTTCCAAAGTCGTTTCTTCACGAAGAACAGCTTTGAGGTGCCTACTTGACCTCTATAACTCACGATGATCGTGAATTGTTTACGTGATCTATCAATTCAAGTGTGTAGAAAACATGTAGGACTACAATGCTAACACTTAACATCATCATAACAACAAGAAATCAAGCAGATAAAGTATGGTCAAACCTTGTCGGTAAAATCAACACTTAGAAAATTCTCGGTCCTTGCAATTTTCCTAACAATGCTTTGGCCAACCCACTTTCGACCTTAAATAACTCTTAATCCATAATATATATGGACCTCGATTCTTTTTGGAGGTTAAATACAACATAACAAGCTACACATAAAAACCTTTAGAACACAAAACACATTAAAGATAACCGAGATATAAGGCCCCGACATTTTCCAAAATAATATTTTCTCGACACTTAGAATATTTTCTGGTTTCAAGAATGTAATTTAATAATGCCGGCCAACCCACTTCGACCGCTTATAAATACCGATCTACAATAGCTATGAACTTTATTCCTTTTGAGATTAAAGACCACATATCGTGCTACCTATAACAACTTTTAAACAACAAAACTCTCGAGATCGACCAAAGAGTTATAGCCTCCGACATTTGGTGAAAAATAATGTAATCTTGCTTTTTCCAACTTGCTTAAATCTTCAAATTTGCACTTTTGATGTTATGGATTCATGATTTATCAACCCGCATCATCAATTGACACCCTATTACACAACTTTAAATAATCAATTACAAAAATTTACATAAGATCAAAGGATTTCAAAAATTTAGGGTTTTAATACCTTTTAGCTTTGATTTTGATTTTGATCATTTGTTGTTGATCTTGTCTTTGCCGACATCGATATTAGCTTATCTCCTCACTCTCTCACACTCTATAATTCGGATTTCTAGAGAGAGAAGGGTTTGGGAGAAATGAAAATTAAAGTAGCTCATTTCTCTCTTTTAATCATGTAATTAATTAATCTAGATGAATCGATGCTCACAATGGTCGATAATTGATGGTGTAATAGCATAAGAAGCATGAGGGAATTCTAGAAGGTGGTGGTTGGCTAGCTTTTGCAAAGATTCTAGCAACAATGCTACTCATAATACACTAAAATGGACAAAAAGGGTATTTTGGTAATTTCCCATATAATTTCAAGGGCAATCTTGTACAAGGTAATTAAATGTAATATTTAATCACTAGATTTTAATTTTTACCATTTACCAATTAATTTCTATCCTTTGGTAAATTAAAACACTTATATAATAACATCGAAATTAAACCCTTGAATTTAAAATTGTGGTTTTCATTGAAAATTTAGGGTTCTATAATTATCTCGTGTGTTTACTAACACGCCATTACTATTTCTAACTTCAACCGATTAAGGTTATAATAATTAGGGTTTGTCCTAATTATCTACGTAAAAAATAGTAATTAGGTTTATTCTAATTACCGACATCCTTATACACAAGAATTTCATATACACAAATACTACTCACCATATCTCATAATCGAGCTTAATAATTAGGGTTTCACAAAGACAAGATTATGCTATGACCTAATCAATCGTAATTGCTCAACATTATCTCTGTCACATATACACAAAGATATATTTATGGTATCAGAAATTATAATATCAATAATATTATATCGATATTCTTATCTCTTAATCACAATCCCAATTTCGTGGTTTGATTCCATATCCGACTTATTCTTCGCTCAATGTATGTTAAAATAATTAACTTAAATATTCTCGACAATTCATATAATAAAATATTTATTATATAAATCTAATTATCACTTCATATATTATTTCCAATCATGTTTTCATGGAAAATAATTAATAAAAAACATTTCTAAGATACGTAAATTTATTACCATATAATTTGTGGTAATTAATAATTCCAAAATTATTTCTAATTTTTTCAAGTAATAAATGTATTCGCATTTATCGCTCACTTTACTTGACACTTAGTCTCGCTATTAAATAAAAAAAAAAAATTTATACGCAAAATTTCTTATTTATTTTATATAGAAAATCTCAAGTTATTACATTCACCTCCTTATAAGGATTCCGCCCCTAAATCACCGCTTTAAAAACTCATATGCAATGGGTACATAGCATATAATCATTAGACGTAGATCTCGATCATACTTGATCGAATCGATCTTTAATTATTCATCATAACACTTGCTCATCCGATTAAGCGTAAATATAAGATATATAAGTGATTCACATAAGACCTGAGTTCTGCTTTCAAAATGCCACCGTATCCTCGGACCGCCATGTTGTAAACCCTGAGTTGCTTTCGTTGGGTTATCGTCGAGTTTGGTCCTCAAATTGCTAACGCCCCACCGCTTCTCCCCGTGGTTACGCTCTCGCCCATTCCTCTCGTGATGGGCTCCTCACCTTATGCTCACCGATCCACATACGAAGCATCCATCGATCATCCTCGAGTCAGCAACTGGGAGAGATATGACCTCTTGCTCAAGACTTCAGAGATATACAACTTGCCCTTCTTCGTACACTCTCGCCAGAGTGATTCTTCCCGCAGCTTTTGCACCGCACTACCTGCTTTTTATACCTTCCTCGCTTTTACTTGCATTTTCTCGTAAAATTCCTCATTCTTTTCTCACCCCTATTCCCACTACTACTTTCTATCTTTACTGCTCCTCCCGACTTGCTTTTTGTTCTTCTTCTCCTTATGGTAGAGGCTCATGGCCTCACTTCCCCTGCTCAAAGAATGATAGCTTTTCCATGAGTGCCGCAAAAGTATTGATTTGCAAGATCGACACCTTATCAGAGAGCTGTGGTTTTAAGCCCAAATTTCAAATCTCCTCGCTTTCCTAGCCTCTCAGATCCACTTGATGTGGAGCAAACCTAGCTAACTCATTAAATTTTACTAAGATACTCAAGAATACCATGTTATCCTCGCTTTAACTCCGTGAATCTCACCTCCATTCTAGATCGTGATACTAACAGAGAGATAGTTTTCAAAAATAAATCCTTAACCCTCCCCCAGTAATTTCTTCTTCTCCCCGCCTTAGTCTTATTTGCCTCCCACCAAAAGTTAGCTTCCCTTTCATCATATAAGTGGCAAAAGCGGTTTTTTGCCCTCATCTACTTTTTTTATAGCGATTACTTAACGCCTTCTCTATCTCTGCTCACCCAAGTCCGGGCTTCTATAGGTCACCGATCCTCCTCAATTCGTGGTCCTACTGACTTTGAAGTCTTTGAATTTTGCTGTTTATTGTCCGGCCGGTTTCCCGAAATCGGTGTTCCTCACAGATAGCTCGAGCTACCATGTTTGCAAAGTTTTGATCGCCTCGTCGCTGCTCCTCAAAGATTAGTGGATTCTTCTATCCTTTGGTTTCGAGTTCGACGCTCAAGCATTATCCAAGTTAAATAAAACCATAAATTATACCTTTACATTTTAAACCTTATTGCATAAGATTAATGTATTAACTCGCTTCATTTCTCAAACTTAGATTCATATTCATTTATCGAATATTTACACAAAGACATCCTCGCTTTAATCAACAAATATCCTTTCAGTGACTACGAAAAGCCTGGATTTAAAATCTTAACCAACATAAAAGTTAAAAATAGTTCATTACTTATCACACATATTACATACATAACCCATACCGCTTATTTACTAAGCCTTTTTTCTCGACATTCATTCGCCGATGTCCTTCCATCCCACAATTTAAAACATCCACCTTTCTTATAAGGGCAACGAGGAGAGGTGTGTCCTTCACTTGATGTGTCGCTTGAGGCTCCATCCGTCAATTTGGATTTTGAGCTTATCCTCGCTTCTTCCATTGTTTCCATTAACGCCGACGATCAACTTTTCTATCTCCCACAACCTTTCCAATGAAGAAACCTTGTTCTCCAAATCTCGCACTTCCGCTGATGCTTGAGCAGCCTTCAACTTTAGTGTCCGAATCACTATCTCACAAATCTAACATTTCGGATCCGATGCTACGCTTTTTCCACGATAGCCACCTCGTCCGATTTGGGTTCCTAGTGAGCTTCTATTTCATCCGCTGGCCTCGATATTAGCTCTGGGTGTGAATATGATCCTTCTTATTCCACATATCTTTCTCACCGTATATCTACATACATAAGTTACCCCGATTAATATATAGTATATATACACAAAGAATCAAGAGTTCTATATACGCTTGTCTCTTATTTTGATTGACGATAAATTTATTCAATTCTCATCAACGCCTATCTCTCGCCAAAGGCGCCCATCCACTCAGATCAATCGCATGAAGGTGATGACTAAAGCCCGTCCAAGGTATATATCCGTGTCTTCGGCTTCTATTTCAACCTTCAACCGCCTTTATCCGAATATCTCCTCCGCCCAACCTCCCTCATAACTCTCTGCTTAACTCTATCTCAGGCTTACAACATTCACACATATCATCACATGCTACCCAATACACCTCTCACAAGAGTAAAAGTTTTCAAATTGTGCCGAGGGGTCATATAGACTATGAACACATAGTTTTAACGGTATTCATACCGCAAAACAAAACATTACCCGGTATGTTTACAATCACAAAGAAGGTAAACTACCATTAATAAGACTTTTAGGTGATTAGCCTATTGTCACCCCTACGCCATGCATAACGATTAATCATACCTAGCTAATATTTACGCCATTAGATTGGATCATTTATCCAAACAACATTGTTCACCTCATTTTATCATAGATTCCGCACCAAACAATTTGGTTCGGGAAATTTCTTTCAATGAACACTTAGAGTTTTCATAAACATTAGTCTAGCCGATTCAAATAAGATAGACTCATATCAATAATTCAATTCAATCAATTATTTAGATGTAGCCAAACCTCGCTGGCAAATTAAACTTTTTGAAAACATTTTCTAGAATGACGCCATGATGCCGCATCAGACAATAATCCGCTGAGGATGCCATTATTGTATGACTTTTGTCATAACACATCATACAATAGTGGAACAAATGACTTCAGTCAAATTCACACTAAGTATTCCCTCAGATTTATAACTCCATCACATTTTTATCATCTCTCGCACTCAAAGTTATACGGTACATGAGTGATAATTAAAACAAATTTTGATATTTCAAATCATTTATGCCTAGCCAAAATAAGTAGCATAGACTCGTATTTTAAAACCGCTTCAAAAATGATTACGAGTCTACATTTTTGTTTTCAAAAGCACATAGTGCGATTTAGCTTGATGTCAAAATTTTGAAGTTTAGCATAGCTAGGAGTTTAGGAAAACCTAACACCTTCACTAAAAATCATTTACTTAACAATCTATCTGCTCCTCGTAATCCATAACACTCCATTCACACAAAAACTATACCCAGCTCATCAAACCACACTTATGAGTTCATAAATTGCCACAATCATATGAGTTTAAGAACTTATCCTAGTTTACCTTTCAAGGCCCATTCACCGAGGGGTTCATAAACATTTCATATAATTATGAGTCAAGAATGTCTCATAGGTATGAGTTTTAAGAACTCGAACTTAATCTTATATTCTCTATCTACGACCCATCTACCGTTATACACCGAGAATGGAGTAATCCTCTTAATGTGCATATAACAAATAAATATTACGTATATTTCAATGATTATCGCTGCTGTAAACTAAGTGGTTTTTACACCAAGTACAATTCACCCCCCATACGAAGAATCATACAACTCAAATTACCGATACGAGTCCTCAATCAATTCCCATCTAACACTAACCCCATTCTCCATAATGAATTTAATTCAGATTTATAATTCTCTTCCGGATCTGCACTAATTGATAGTATAATTCATACACAAGTTAAATCTTGTCAGAAACTTTCCAATCATCGATTGATTCCTTCCGTCATCATTATAGCCTTATCGATCACGGGTGATCTCATCGTATATATTACGATTTAGTTCAATATCTTGATCGCTTTATTTTACGATCTCTCATAATCGCACTTTCACCTTTTTTAGACTCAATCTATTCCCCACTACTGCTTAACTTTATAATCGTAGTTAGGGAACTCGTGTCTTTACACTCACCGAGATTCATCTTTGAATCTTATCGACCAACTAACTCTATATATGAGTTAATACTTATCCTAATCATCATGCGTTATTAGTCTCGTGTATTTCTACCTAAGCTTCATAACCAATAAATTTTGATACCAACCTCGGATTTACCCCAAATCCAGTACTTGAAACCCTAACTCCTGCTTCTCCACGATACCATTTCTTTAAGTCAATAATACTAAATAATAATACATTCAACTTAATTTACATGCATCAAAGTTTACTTCCCTGTGCACGTGACCTTCAAATACATTCCTTACAATACTTGAATAGATACCAATACAACTATAACCATTAACTCATAATACACACTTATTCGATCACCTTTCCTTTTCCTTTGTTCGTGTTCGAGCCTTCAAAGTTGCTTCATACATAACTCGAAAAACATTTAATTTAAGCAAGGATGAGCATTTAAGTGCCCAAAGAAGTAATAGTAATTATATATAAGTCGAAAGAATATAAGTATTCTCTTTACATAACACTTCTACAACGAATCAAAAGTTGTGAAGTAATCAGACCGATAAAAGATTCACATAACAACTCTCTTTCAATTTCTTGAAATTAGGCTCCACCCATGAATAGGGTTTAAGAAACATACTATGAACATTGTTTTCATTTTCAAAAGGTTTAGCGGAATTCTATCCTCAAACCATCATAACTTACTTAGCACGAGGGGTGATCACCCCATTGACCTCTCAGATTGATCAATACTACATAGCTTGAACGAAATTCATCGCTTTCACTCTATCCGCCTTACAAAAAAAAAATCTTCCCATATAGGGATGTTCATACATGCCCGGTTCCAAACCCAAGGTTTTAATCTTGCTCAACAATAATATGTAATTCCACATATATATACGGTAATCGACAAAGGTGTATCAACATGTGAATAAATGCTATGATTATCCAAGTGGGGACACTTGTATAAACCATTTATAGAAATCAATGAATGTAATATATATCCGAGCTAATATGTCGATAATCAAAGAGTACATAATCAGATGTGTGATAGAATAATTCTCAAACTTCTTACTCATGTCCATCAGATAAAGGAAATGCAAAGGTAAGATATCATCACCGATTCACGATTACAAATCTCAACTTAGGTTTTATCTCTTTATCACAACCTATCAATAATCGATCATTCGCTCGATTAGAACAATATATCTTAACACATAGTAGATCGCCTATTACAACAAGACATAGTCTAATCACATAATCACAAAGATCATACTTTTTAGTTCATATTCTATACTTGAAATATTTTTATACATTTTTCAAATATCTCATCCATGCTCTTACAAAGAGCCTTTTCTTTCTCTTATATAGAAGTTCGACATTTGTTTGCCAGCATCGATAACTTTATCGCAAATACCGAGTCTAAGACTCTTATTCTATACCTCAACATCTCAAATATCGACATCTTATTTTTAACCATTTTCAAATTTCCAAAAATTGAAAAATTTAAAATAATTCAAATCATTACCAAAGGGCTTATAGTGATATAACTCACACTATGGGTGCTCTTCATCAAATCCTCGACTTCATACCCTATTTCTCTCAGTCACTAGTTCGCTTTATTATAACTTTCAAACATCTAATCATAATTAAATGACTTAAACATTAAATAATTCCCTTATCATTAATAATTAATTTATATTAAACTATTAATGAAACCATTGCTAAAATATAAAAGTTATTTATAATAACTCAAACTATTTTTAAAACATTTATATTACCCTTTAAATGATTTTTAAAACAATTAAAATCATTTTTAAATAATCACCATTAATATATAAATATTAATGTACTATTCATCCAAATATTAAAAGTCATTAATTATAACTTGAAATATTTTTAAATCCTTAATATCCACTTTAAATGATTTTTAAATAAATAAAACCATTTTTAAACTATTTATTTAATAATAATTATTAAATAAACTCAATATCATTAATATTATCTTAATATCATTAATATTAAATTATTAATGAAATTATCCTTTAAATATTAAAAGTTATATTTTATAACTTAAAATATTTTTAAATACCTTAATTTTATTTAAAATGATTTTTATAATATTAAAATCATTTTAAAACTAAATTATTTAATATAATCATTAAATAACTTTAATATCATTAATATATAATTAATTAATGAAATTCATCACAAAATATTAAAAGTCATGGAAAATAACTCAAAATATTTTCTTATACCATAAAATAATTTTTCATGATTTTTCATGAATTAAAACTATTTTTAAATCATTTATTTAATATTATAATTAAATAAATAAATACCTTTTATATTCCAAAAATATTAAATATTTATGAAATATACTCAAAATAATTAAATAATATTTTTCTGACTTTTAAAATAATTTTTCGTAATTTAATAAGTATTTTTAATAATTAAAATCTATTTTTTTCTAATTTTTAAATCATTTTCCATAAAATCAGAAATTAAAATAATTAAAATCGTCATTAAAGGCCCCTATAGTGACAGTAACTGTCATATAGGTGTTCTTCACCAAGCCCGTAAATCCTAAGGCAAAGGAGAAATGAAAGGCACGCTTCGACCTTAGTATAACTCTCTTATCCGAACGAATTTGATAATCTATAAATCGATCTTGTAGAGAAAATAATGTAATACAATTACCAATAATCATAACGCTTAAACAACATCGATCCGGAGAAATCACCATCAAAGAAGTTTCCAAAGTCGTTTTCACACGAAGAACAGCTTGAGGTGCCTACTTGACCTCTATAACTTGATGATCGTGAATTGTTTACGTGATCTATCAATTCAAGTGTGTAGAAAACATGTAGGACTACAATGCTAACACTTAACATCATCATAACAACAAGAAATCAAGCAGATAAAGTATGGTCAAACCTTGTCGTAAAATCAACACTTAGAAAATTCGGGTCGCCTGTAATTTTCCTAATAATGCCACAACCCACTTTGACCTTAAATAACTCTTAATCCATAATATATATGGACCTCGATTCTTTTTTGGAGGTTAAATACAACATAACAAGCTACACATAAAAAAACCTTTAGAACACAAAACACATTAAAGATAACCGAGATATAAGGCCCGACATTTTCCAAAATAATATTTTCTGACACTTTGTAATATTTTCTGGTTTCAAGAATAAATGGCCAATGCCGGCCAACCCACTTTCGACCGCTTATAAATACCGATCTACAATAGCTATGAACTTTATTCCTTTTGAGATTAAAGACCACATATCGTGCTACCTATAACAACTTTTAAACAACAAAACTCGAGATCGACCAAAAGAGTTATAAATTTCCTCGACATTTGGTGAAAAATAATAGAATCTTGCTTTTTTTCCAACTTGCTTAAATCTTCAAATTCGCACACTTTGATGTTATGGATTCATGATTTATCAACCCGCATCATCAATTGACACCCTATTACACAACTTTAAATAATCAATTACAAAATTTATATAAGATCAAAGGATTTCAAAAATTTAGGTTTTAATACCTTTTAGCTTTGATTTTTGATTTTGATCATTTGTTGCTTGATCTTGTCTTGCCGACATCGATATTAGCTTATCTCCTCACTCTCTCACACTCTATAATTCGGATTTCTAGAGAGAGAAGGGTTTGGGAGAAATGAAAATTAAAGTAGCTCATTTCTCTCTCTTTTAATCATGTAATTAATTAATCTAGATGAATCGATGCTCACAATGGTCGATAATTGATGGTGTAATAGCATAAGTAGCATGAGGGAATTCTAGAAGGTGGTGGTTGGCTAGCTTTTGCAAAGATTCTAGCAACAATGCTACTCATAATACACTAAAATGGACAAAAAGGGTATTTTGGTAATTTCCCATATAATTTCAAGGGCAATCTTGTACAAGGTAATTAAATGTAATATTTAATCACTAGATTTTAATTTTACCATTTACCAATTAATTTCTATCCTTTGGTAAATTAAAACACTTATATAATAACATCAAATTAAACCCTTGAATTTAAAATTAGTGGTTTTCGATCAAAATTTAGGGTTCTATAATTATCTCATGTGTGTTACTAATAACATACCATTACTATTTCTAACTTCAACCGATTAAGGTTATAATAATTAGGGTTTGTCCTAATTATCTACAGCGTAAAAAATAGTAATTAGGGTTTATTCTAATTACCGACATCCTTATACACAAAGAATTTCATATACACAAATACTACTACTCACCATATCTCATAATCGAGCTTAATAATTAGGGTTTCACAAAGACAAAGATTATGCTATGACCTAATCAATCGTAATTGCTCAACATTATCTCATCTGCATATACACAAGACATATTTATGGTATCAGAAAATTATAATATCAATAATATTATATTGATATTCTTATCTCTTAATCACAATCCCAATTTCGTGGTTTGATTCCATATCCGACTTATTCTTCGCTCAATGTATGTTAAAATAATTAACTTAAATATTCTCGACAATTCATATAATAAAATATTTATTATATAAATCTAATTATCACTTCATATATTATTTCCAATCATGTTTTCATGGAAAATAATTAATAAAAATATTTCTAAGATACGTAAATTTATTACCATATAATTTGTGGTAATTAATAATTCCAAAATTATTTCTAATTTTTCAAGTAATAAATGTATTCGTCTCATTTATCGCTCACTTTACTTAAACTCTAATTACACTTAGTCTCGCTATTAAATAAAAAAAAATTTATACGCAAAAATTTATTATTTATTTTATATAGAAATTATCTCTCAATAACATGTTATTACATCCGTGATGGAGTGAGGGAAGGACATACAATGATAAGCTAGAGAAGAAACTCGAGGATGATAAGGATACAACATTTTTTGAAGCCAATGTCGATTTTTTAAGCTTTGTAGGGCAAATTATATGGGTCGGTAAGAGGGTTCAAGTACCTGAAAATGAACCAACATTCGACTGCAACAACAAACAATATTAATTAATAAGAAACAAAAACAAAAAATAGAAAAATAGAAAAATAGAAAAATAGAGAGAGTTCAATTGAGATTTAGGGTTTTGGTTACCAAAGTAGAAAATGGAACTGCCATTTGATTGAGCTTGCTACCTACTGATGAAAAAGTCTCAATCTTAATTAGCTTGTTACATGTATATGTATAGCAAACTAGTAGACGAGGAAAAATGATGAAGAAGGTTGAGTGATGGAGGAGATGACGATTGGAGTGAAATACTGAAATGATTTGGGGGAAAATGGGAGGTTTTTTTTATATAAAAAAACCTCTATACTGACGGTTCCGTGTCGACCGTCGCTATAGCTCGTCGTTATATGTCAAATTTCTAGTAGTGTTTGATACTTCCATTTTTATTATGTTCGACTTGATTGTTTTTATTTTTGAGATGTGAGGCATCTTCGAGAAAATAAGATACATAGCAGTGCCAAACTCCTTGTGGGCATAATAGCCATCTAAGGACATCTAGACACTGTAAGTAACTTACAAGCTGGCTGTAGCTGAGAAATGTCCATCTCGGGAACCGAATCTAGATTCAGAGACTGAATCTGTGATCACATGATTCCTAGACTCACATGAAAAAGTAATATATACAAAAGCTAGAAAAGTAACTAGATTTGAGTAAATCTAAACCATTCTAGCTTCAACGGTTTCAGTTTAGTCACTTTTGAACCGGTCAAAGTTAGAAACAGCCAGATTTAGGCAAATCTAGCCAATAGACTGAAAGATTAAATATCTATATATATATGGACAATCAATTGCCACGAAGTAAACTCATAGAGACTTTGAAATGTAAATATATATATATATATATATATATATATATATATATATATATATATATATATATATATATATATATATATATAATAAAAGGTCACGAAGTAAACTCTAGTGTGACGCCCCCAAAAAATAGGTATACATCACCCATTCTGAGTCGCCAAATACATGATATAGAATTCAAATACAACTTAATTATACAACTGTCGTGTAAAGTATGAAAAAACATAAGCTGGGAGTTCCAACACGAATATTGTCTTCTAGACAATATCCAAACTCAAATTCAATATTATTACATTTATTTTCACACTATTTCACAAAATAGTGAGGACTACTAATGCAAACATCTGGACTGTCACTCCATTCCCCGACTAGTCACAACTATATTCTCATTTCCTAAAGAGAACAATGAAATTAAATGGTGAGCTCAACTAGCCCAGTAAGAAATATTATGACCAAGATAATGCATAATAATTTATCGTTAGCCTTCAACGGTGTTAAACTGATAAAATACAATAGACATCAAGTTTAACTACAGCGGAACAAGTAATCCATTAGAAGAGTCAAGTAGAGCATGATATCTACTATCTTCTATGATTTAAAAAGTTTATCATCCATTTTATCGCTGAGACTCAGCTTAATAAATAATCCACATCATCGAATCATCCCTGCACTATGGCCAAAGATATTCATTAGTATCACGACCATGAATTATCCATGCACCACGGGCCAAGGATATTCACGTTTTCATCAATGGTCATGATGATGCCAACAACTTTCCATCAATGCACTACGGGCCAATGAGGACTTTTACCACATTATTTGTAACATTACGGTCATGATTATACCGAATAATCCCTGGTCATAATCATACCAAGTCCATCTATGCACTGCTGACCACAGATGACTCTCATCATAATATAAGCATGAGGATGATGACAATGATATAAGAATTCAATTAAAAGAAAGCAAAGGATAAATTTTTAAAGATTTAATGTAATTTATCCCGAATTCAATAACGTCTAAATTATCAACATGATACTGCGTTGTGAAGTAAAATTCAAGAATAATATTGTATCAAAAATGATTTGGACCAAAAAGAAATTAATTTTTGTCATGAATAGTACCCTGGATGAATAATAATCGAGTGAATAGTACCCCATAAATAGTACTTCGGGGAATAGTAACCCCGTGAATAGTACTCCAACCTGAAAAAGTTAAAACTTATCAAGAATGCTCAGAATAATATTTTCATTAAAAGATACTGGATGAAGCGCAAATATCAAGAATATTCTACAAATTTCATGGAGTTTAGAAGCCAAAACTTTAACAAAATGAATGTAGAATTCGAAATCTGAAACGAAATAATATTATTTACATACTACAGAGTATGGAAGAAAATATTATTTCATATAAATACTGAACAAAAATAATATTCCTTACCTTAAAAAGAAGAGTATTCCAACTGGTATAGCGGGGATATTTTTGAAGAAAACTTATACTATTTTCTACGCTCAAAGCTTCCTAAAACTCGAAAGAAATATGCTCAATATTATAGAAGAAGAATTCTCTGATTCTGGTGTGATTTTCAATTCCAACTAAGCATCCTATTTATAGGAGAATGGAAAGGATACTATTTCAAAAAAAATTCACGGACCAACAGTAAAATTTTGGACGAAATGATCACGGGCTGAACTCTGCAACTTCAAAGACGCCTGATTTTCAAATAATAATATAATAATCAAATAAAACAAAACTTTATAATATATATATAACACATGTTATATTGACAAAACTTTTCCACCCGTGACTAATTTTACAGGATTCCCCTCCCCTTATTTTTTTTCTTCCAACGTGGGCCCCACGTGTTCCCTCCACCAACATATCACCATCACAGGTGGATCCAATATAATATATATACCGAATAGTCTTCTACCGATTATTTTGAAAAATGGGTAAATGGATGTCCATAAAATAAGCAAAATTTACATCAAATACTTCATAAAAATCCCCTCAATATTTTTAACAACATTTATTTATCATTATTATTATTCGCAATATTTAACAACCAAATTATTCCCAGGAAAGAGGGAGTTTTCTAATAAGGATTTTTCCCTATTGGCGTGTAATTAGGTGACCAAACCTCTCATCGACAGAACTTTCTAGACATCGTCAATACTGCAAATAATAATATGAATAACTGTATCGTCTCAATTATTGATTTAATAATATATAAAATATCGACAATAATTGAATCAAATAACGTGAGATACTATGCAGCAATTACTGTAGCAATAATTGAGTATAAATGAGTGACTTCTCACATAAGCATCAATAATCAATACCGTATGCTACTATGCAACTAATGCCAGACATCGTTTTTTATCATCGGGTATTTCAACAGTTAACGGTAAAACTTTCGCTGTTATTTTCATAAAAAGATATTTCTATCATTTTCTAACTCCGACAATAATTCCGTTGTGGGATCCACCAATGATTGTGCCGTTGTACGAATATTCCCTGTTAAAACGAATATTCCCCGACCAATCGAATACTTTATAACAACTTGCTTATTTTGCAAAATTTATAAATATTACCCACAACTATAACATTATAACAATTTCATACCATAATATTCAAAAATGTATTTCAAGAAAAATTAATCTTTATTCATGAAAGTTGGGGTCTTACATCTAGGCACGAGAAGAATATGTATATATATATATATATATATATATATATATATATATATATATATATATATATATATATATATATATATATATATATATAATAATAAAAAGCCACTTGATCAACAATCCGCATACCCACTCGACGCGACTCTCAATGTTAGTGAATATATATATAGTTAGTAGAAAGCTTACAAATCTGAAATATCTTACAATGGGCTGCCAAGAAGACTTCAGATAGTTTTTGATACCTGAAAACTTGGTTTCCACCGGTTAAACTTCAGTATGTTACAAAACACGAGCTTACAAGTGTTTAGAAAGAAGGATCACTCAGTTTATAGCACTCTAGCAAGGGTTACAAACTGAAATGGACAAAGTTTTCTCTCCTTTTTCCTTTATTTTTTCAAATGAGCTGCCAAGAGCTAATATTTAAAGACCAGATGGTCATGGGTCAACTCATGCATCATCCGTGAGTTCTATTTCATCATGCAAGCCTACCCCTGCCATGCGGAATCTCGTAGTCTTGAAGTACGTGCTCTTAGGCTACGCGCTGTCCGCTCGAACCTTCATAAATTTTAATTCGGGCTTCCGATAAAGGAGTGTTGTACCTTTTCAGAAAGTTGTTGTCAAGAGCTACACAATGGCATGGGATTAGAGGTTGTACGAAGTTGGGAAGATGGGTCCATGACCAGATCTCCAAGTCTTCAAAGTCAATTCGTTGTACTGTCTTGTGCAGTTGTCACTCGGAATTTGAGATATAGTTCTTATGGGACATTTTGGTACGCAGTGTGGATTAAATTATGTTGAGATGACATGAATGTGATGTTGAGGTGGCAAATGATGATTTTGCCCCCCCAACGGGGTTATCTTCGGCTTTGGAACAGATGTAGCAGTCATTTCTCAAGGTTATCTCTGAGATTCGGCTGTTGTGGATGCTGAATGTCCTCAGGGTTATCTTTGAGGTGTTCTTGACCTCCCGGGATTATCTCTGGGGTTGTAATGAGTATCCTGGGGTTGTCTCCGGGGTTGAAACTGACTTTTCCAGGGTTATCTCCAGAACTTGAACTGTATCCCTCGGGGTTATCTCCGAGGTTGGAACTGGATCTCCCGGGGTTATCTCCGAGATTGAATTTGATTCTCTTGGGATTATCTCTGAGATTGAAAATTGGATCTCTAAGGGTTATCTCCGGGGTTAAAAAACTGATATGACTTCCAAGGTAATCTCTGAAAGATGATTCTGCCCTCTTGTAGGGTTAGTAATAAGAATGCAAAATTTCGAGTGTCTACAGATGCCCCTCTTTATCATATTCATGCAATGTACTGACATGGATAGGATAAAGAAAACTAAACACTTGAAACATGACAAGATAAGCATGATGTAAATGTAATGCAGCATGATGCAATGTTATGCTGAGTGTTTTTCGTTGGAATGATTTTCAACGGGATGTGATAACTGCCTGCTCCTGCCACTTTGATTGGGGGATGGAGTTGTTAATGATGACCCTGTTGAACCGCTTTGATGTCTACTCGACCGATAGTTTCCAAAGCTCTTATTACAGGAATCTCCTGATGCCACGCTAGGGTAATTGCCAGCGGTTTGAACTGTCAATCAGGGCTATCTGAGCCTGATTTGCTGATAAGTTGCAGAGATGTCTTCAAAATCTTTGGAGTGGAGGTTTCTCCATGATTGAGACCACAAGATGTTGACTTTGGGGTTATCACCAAAGTCCTTAATCCTTTGTATAGGATGTCTGAAATCTCCGTTGGGGATGGATTTTTGACGAGATGTATATGCTTTTGATTGCAATTACAGCCCCAGGTTGATGGCATCGGGCCTTCGCGATTCGTTGATAAAAGAAGCTTTCAATAGAAGGATCATTGGCTCTGTGAACCCTGTATCTGGGCAAATACCAATGATTGATATGTAGACCCGTAGTTTGGTCTCTAAAAATCAGGATTTCAGGCATTTCTACTTAATCGCGTAGCTTTTTTTTCCTGATTTGACTTTTCAACTTGTGAGACCTCCTTTGCAACTCAAATTTGATTGAGCCAGAGGGGATGGGGACCACCGAGGGTAGCCGCAGGTAGACCCGTGGCTACCGCGAGTTGACCCGCGGCCACCTGTGGGTTATATCTTACTTGTTATCCCTTTCACAAGTCATTTTCAAGTTGAAGCCGCACAGAGAATCCTAGATTTTATCTTTAGATCTACTGAGTTCGGGTTGCTTTCTACAAAATCCGTCACCGTACAATCGTTCTGCATTATCTTGGCAACATTTACATGTTTTCTTTTCCAATTTTGACCGTTGGAAAGTGAGATATCATACATAATGCTTCAAAACACATAGTAGTGAATATTCATGCTCATATGACTTGATAAAAATTATTTAACGCAATAAGTGTTAGTATTTTACCATGTTGAATGTATTGATGTAAAAAAATGACTTTTAAAACAGTCAATTTGGTACCTTTTTCTGCTATTTTTATCCTATTTGTGGATAAATGGGAAAATGTTTTAAAGCAAATTAATCCTGATAATTAGGCTACCCTTACGGATATGACTTTGATGTTTTTCATGCATATAGGATGTTTATGACTTTGAGTTGGTGTGCTACTGAATGGCCACCTAGTCATGCCTACATGCATGTGAATTTTTTACAAAAGAGACTTTGAAAAAAAATTCACGAGTCTAGGCATTGAATGAACATGCATTTTTAACTTTACTGTAGATATATGTTAAAGTAATGCATGCATGTATATAGCTATGAACTGCATTCAATGAGCTCCGGGTTAGAATTTATCACACCCTTTCTGAGGTGATTTGGACTTTTGTCCAGATATATTGATCCAGATCAGCCGAATAGCTCCCGTAGGACCTCTTTAGGTGTGAGGATGAGAGATTTAGATGTGCCTCAGCCTCGCCCAACCCGACAGCCTCGTTGGTTGACTAAGTCAGTGATTCTTCCTATCCGGGTTTAGAGACCAGATGTTGAGGACGAGGAGGAGGACATACCCATTGTGGATCCTGCTCCTTCTTCTTCTATTCCCCGCAGGGAGCTTCCAGCTATAAATGTGAAGATTCTAGAGCTTCTGGATGATTTGAGTCGTCACCCCTCGATCTATCTTCATGTGAATGAGGTAAAAGCTGTGTTGATCTTTCTTTTCCCATTTGTGGGGGAAAGGGTTCTGATATTAATTTGCACTTTGATGCAGGTTCCTAGCTTTACACAGCCCAGAGGGAACTAGATTAGCATACATTCTCTGTACCAGACTCTTCATCCAGAGTACCGAGAGATGATGCATGCTTGGGGCTTTAAGGCTTTCTTTTCCATCTTCCCCCGTCGTTGTCCCTGGGGTTCTCAGGGCTTTGTCCGAGCGTTGGTTTCACTAAACTCAGTATCTCTATTTGCTGGATTATGAGGTGATGATGAAACCGATAGATTGATAATTCATCATTGGGATGGAGTTTTCCGGGGTGCCAGTGCCTTTGGTGGCTGACATTTCCTCGAATGCCGTCAGATCCTTGTTGGGAGTCTCGACTATGGCACACAAGGGTAGGATAGTCCGTTCTGGTCCTTTAAGTGTGGATCCCGTGAGTGGGGCTCTGACTGAGCCATTGCCCGATGATCGGAGGGTTAGAAATTGCATCCTTCGGCGATTGTTTCTGATCATCCTCAAGGGTTGTTTCCTGGCTGATAACTCTTCGACGGTGTCATTCACTTTAGTTAGCGCCATTCGGGAGGTGGATCGTATTGGAGAGTTTGATTGGGGTTCCTACACCTTTGCCTACTTCCTCAGGGGGATGCGCCTATGCTCAGAGGGTGTGACAAAGGCTTGGTTAGGGTTTTACCCATTCCTGCTGGTGATTATTTTCTCTTTTGATTTCCCTTGTTTGGGTTGCCAGTTTGACTGACCGTAGATATTTGATCTTGTATTGGAAGTTTTGGGCCTACGAGAAGCTCCTATGTCTTTGCCCCGTTAGCCTGTTAGGTTTAGACACCTATCCACGGGGACGGCGATGACATTACTCCACTTTGGCGGAGGTTCCTGTAGCTGAGGGTTTCACCCATTCGCGCCTACAGTTGGAGTTGTTAACCGCAGAGGTCATTACATGGGTTCCTTTCATGACGGTTTGCGGATGAAGTTCTGTATAACCTTTTCAAAAATTGAAAACAAAGTTCATAGTCTGTCGACTGCTATCCATTCATAGTCAGTACGTAGTTTCAAAAATGAAATAGAATTGATATGTTGTTCAATATTGTTTTAGTTTACTTCACAACTATTGTCTCGTTGTAGAAGTACAGTTCAAAGAAAACATTTATTTCTTTCAGCTAATATTTATTAATTGATATTACTTGTTGGGCAATTAAATGCTCATTCTTGCTTTAAATTTAAATGTTTTCAGCTAAGCGTGATCAACCTGAAGGTTCTGACAAGGACAAAAGAAAGGGAAAGCTGTCATAATAAGTTTTATGGTATCTTATGTAATACTTAGACTTTATTAAGACGATAATATTTATTAGTTATAATATAATAAAATGCTTTAAAGGTCATGTACCTGGGAATAGACAAATCTGATATGTATATTAAGTTTGTTATTTATATTATTCCGCTCAAAGAAATGATATCGTGTAGCATCAAGTTCGGGTTTCAAGTACTCGGATTTGGGGGCGTCACAAGTTGGTATCAGAGCTTTAGGTTAGAAACCTTAGGTGGGTATATACCTTAGGCTATAACCTTAGGATAGAGGGAAACGTTAAAAATACAAATAACTCAAATAGAGTTTAAAGGAGATGAATTAAATAAATTCATCGTAAAACAAAATAAAAGTTACTTATATAAAACTATTATTTGCTATGTGTATATATTATATACTAATCAAGATAATTTATGTGTAGATGTCAGGCGAAAAAGGATTAGGATACTCTCAGATTGTAAAGAAGGAACAAATCTCCATAACCGAGCCAATATCAAAGCCAATAGCTGAAATAGAAGCTCACAGTGAAAGTAACTATGATGAGGTGATTATATTGGAAAATTTAGTACTAGACCCAGAAATGGTGGTACTGACAGATAGTGATTCAGACACGAAAGTTGGAGTTGACCAGGCATTAATTGAAGTGCAGAATCTGTGAAACTAGGTTTCTTCTTTGGAAAAGTTATGGGAAATAGAAAAACTATTAAATAGTCAATTGCAGAAGGCATTAATTGAAATAATGGAGGAACAAGATAATCTTGAAATCCAAATTGATCATATAGGAGCCAAAAGAAACATGTCGTGTGCAACTCTAAGCAAGAAGGGGAAAAGAAAGATGAAAGGCCGCAATTTAGGAAATTTCGATTATAAAAAAGGGAAATTTAACAAGATAGAAAAATGTACAAATTGTTAAAAGAAACATGAAGGCTTATGCAGGAAAGGGGAAAATGTATGCTATAATTACGGACATGAGGGACATATCTCTCCTCATTGTCCCAATCCGAAGCAAGGTGTGTGTTTTATTTGTGGGTTGGAAGGTTATCAGGCGAAAGGTTGTCCAAGATTAGGAAAAAGGCGTAGGGAATAAGTAGTATAAGTACTGTTTGAATATATGTGTTCGATGTTGTATATATGATAAGTATATGTGTGTAATGTCATACTCTCAACTTTTGTATAAATTGTAGCAGCGATTCCCAACCTTTGTGGTCACAAAGGGATAGCGGATGCTTATAGCAATATGTGTATGCTATGAAAAGTACTATGAATTAGTTGAATGAATATGAATATATGTTTGATTAAGGAAATAAGTTTTTATGTATCTATCTGATAGTTGGTTAATACAGTAAACCAAGTTTTTAAAATGCAATATTTTGATTATATGATTATTTAAGTTTGAAATTAAGCGTTATATGTTAAACTTATACGATAAGGCATAGAATGTAAGTCAATAAAGAATAATTTATGGTTTTATTTAATTAGGTAATGCCACCAAGAAGACAAAACTGAAACCAAAGAGCAGAAGAATATGTTAACAATTCTGGAGGACAACCAGATCTAATGCAAAATTTTGCAAATATGGTAGCTCAAGCTATGCAGAATGGAATACCAGCCGTGGAAAATTAACCAGACAATCGATTGGCAAACTTTAAAGACTTTAAGGCAGTCGAACCGCTAGAGTTTAAAGGGACAACTGACCCTATAGAAGCCAAAACTTGGGTAAAAGAGATAGAAAAAGCTTTTGTGATCGCTAGGGTAGCGTAGGGGCAAAAGACGGCTTTTGCTACTTATATAATGAAAGGAGTGGTGACGTGGACTAGGTTTCAGACACTGTTCTTTGAGAATTATTTCTCGTCTAGTATGCAGGCTAGGATGGAGGTGAAGTTTTTAGAGTTAAAGCATGACAATATGACAGTTTCGGAGTACGCCACAAAGTTTAATGAATTAGCTAGGTTTGTTCAGCACCAAGTTGATATGAAAGCAAGGAAGGCAAGAAGATTTGAGCTAGGCTTAAAACCCTGGCTCTACAATAAGGTGGCGGTGTTGCAGATCAATACTTTCGCATCACTCTTGAAAAAGGCTATCATAGCCGAAGAAGGAAGTGAGGCCACGAGTCTCTACAATAAGGAGAAAAAGAATAAGGTTAAGGTTGAGGGATCTGTAAAGGTGGAAGCAAGTAGTGGAAGTGGGAGTTGAAAAAGGAAGGGGAACAATTGTAACGAATAAATTTATCGAGTCGTGATTCTGGGGACAAAATCCTTTTAAGGAGGGAAGGATGTAACGATCGAGAAATTTATAATTTAAATATTTATTGAATTAAATAAATATTTCTAATAATTTATTTATTGAGAAAAATAAATAATTGATGGAATTGTGATGCAAGAATTTAGTAATTAAATTAATTAATTGTAATTTTATTATCTCAAGATTTAATTCAATGTAATAATTAAATTAAATGAATTATTTAATATTTAAGAAAATAATTATATTAAATCAAGTGATGTTTTGGTCTAATTTAATAATTAAATTAGATGTATAATAATTTATTAATCATAAGTGTAATTATAATAAAATTATAATAATTATTATTATAGTTGTAGGTTATTTAAATTAATTAAATTAAAAGTGTGACACATGAAATCATATAATATAAATATTATTAAAATAAATTGGAAGAGGGGAATTGTGGTTATCCAAAAATTCCTAAAGGCTAAAGAACAAAGAGTTGGTGAGAAGAGAGAAAACATAGTGGTTTTGAGAGAGAGAGCTTGGTGAGGAAGGGAGAGTTACAAAGAATTGAGAGTAGGAGGAGGATTGCTAAAGCTTGTGATCATCTTGCAAAGAAAACAAGTATTGAAGGTATAAAAACCTAAACTTATGTTCTAAATTTCTAATATAGGATTATGTGAATTTGATATTATAAATTTTGAATTAGTTTATGTAATCAATTGGCTGTTATCTATATATGGTTGTAGTAAGAGAATTCATGAAAATTATGTTGGAGTTCTTGAGTTTTCTTGGGAAAAAGGGAAAGAATTGGTTGATGATTTGTTAAAATAATTAATTAATTGTGTTGAAGATGGTTTAAAGTCTGATATGTGTTACTTTCATTTGGTTTTGGACTATTAAATTCATAAAAATTGGGTGTTAGTAGAAATTCAAATAACAATGTATGTTCATGTAAAATGGCTTAAGTAAGTACAAAATTTGATGTCTAATATTTGATATAATCTGTAAACTGACGTTAGATTGGGATAATATGTCATGAAATGAAAACAACGTAATTTGAATTGTGTCAATTGGTTAAAAAATGAAGTTGTGGCAATCAATTTCGCTAAAAGTATTAAAAGTAAAGAAATTGGAAAAAATGGGGTTTTGATATTTAAAAGTTAATTATATATCATGTTTATGTTGTTAGAATGATAAATTGTGTGCTTATTGATGTTATTGCAAGGTTTTAGTTGTTAGGCTTTGAGAATTTTTGTGGTAATTGGGAGTAATTGTAGTTTGTTGTGAAACAGAGTTGCAAGCTACTTGTTCTGTGTCTGTATGGCAATTTACGCCAAGATTATTAAAGTGAAATGAAGCAAGCCTTATTGCTACTTGTAAATATGGCCTTTTGAAGTCGAGCACCAGTAAGCAATTTACTTTTAGTTGCCAAAGAAACAGAGAAAGCGGCAATGCATTTCTGCAGTACTACAAACCTAGGCAGTTAGTTCTGATTATTTGTGGGTTATAATACAAGGACCTAATCTAGTTAACATGCATGATAAAGATGTTAAATCATAACATGACATACAATAACAGATTGTAATATAATGAAATACCAAAATATGGAGATTTTAAATTATCACTTGAATAAGTTATGTAATGAACAAAGGTGATGTTACAAGAGTTAGAGATGAATGATAAAGATTATGTTACACTATAGTGAGATTTTAGATTCGTAGGGGTGGTTAACCAACATGATTAGACATTAAGTTAAGGTTATGACTTAAATGGTGGGTTAGAACAACTCCAGCAGCACAATCCTAGACTATATTTAGTCTAGGATTTATCTTCCAGCTCCAGTAGTTAGACTAAATATAGTCTGTGACTATATTTGAAGCACCAACAAGACTAAATCTAGGAACTTGATAGTCCATGGACTATAATTTTAATTATATTTAAATGAGAGAGTGGAAGGAGATTGAAGCTTTTTTGAATTCATAGATTATTTAAATCTTTTTATATTATAGTCCACGGGATAGTCCATCTGCTTGGAAAGATGGAAGACTAAAGGACATTTGCTGATGTTATATGGACTAAATATAGTCCATCAGATAGTCTAGCTGCTGGAGATGCTCTTAAACCCATAAAGCTAATATTAATACAACTAATTGTTATTGCGATTTCAATGGTATATGTAGGGTAATTGACAAACATTATTATACTTGTGTAGCTTACATACGAGGCAATTTTCCTAACTTCATTCTCTTTATAATGAATGTAAGCTCCATAGTTTTGTTATTTCGTTATTGTTAAGCAAGCTTTTTAGTTCTAAATTATCATTATGCAAATCCTATATTATAGTTGAGCAAGCCTATTGATTCTATCTTGTGTATGGTTGTATAAGCTCTTGTAACCTAATTCGTTACATCGAGCAAGTTTCATTTTCCTATTTCTTGTTATCGCTATTCAAAGTACATATTATTTTAATACATTGATTCAAATGAGATTGTTCTAACTTCTTTGAATGTAGTACTTTGCATGTATACTATGTCTACTCAATTGTATACTATTGTTATTCGATCTTTGACTTAAATAACTTTGTTCAATTCTATATTATTGTATTGAACCTTCAAGTAGCAATCAAACTCTTATTGTTCGAATTGGTCTATAATTGAATAGTGTTCTAAAATTCTAGAACCACTGATAAGCTAGTTCCAAACTAAACTTTTTTTAGTGCGGAAATTCTAAATTCAAACTGAGACGAACAACCCTAACATAGGGGATTATGTACGTGTAACGTTTAGATGCTTGTGCACAATACATGGTATAAAGGGCTGATCCCCCTAAATACGTAAAGAAGGGTCTGTATAGTCTAAATGACTGTTAAGGTTGTGGTAATAATACCTAAATACCAGGGACATAGTTTGTGGTCTTAAGACCCTCAGATATTAAATTCGAGCTTATTTTTTATTTTTGATTCGTAGAACAAGTTCACCATTATTCAACATCCGTTGTTCATTCTCATGTTATTATTATTATTACTTTCTATATCAGTGAGCAATTGTTTGCTCACTCTTGCATTTAACACTGTAGCTAAAGTTGAGAAAGTCGATGAACCATCTTTCAGCAAAGGTAAGGGCAAGATGTCCAAGTGTTGAAGATTTATGAGAATTTATTTGAATGAATTATGTTATAAGACTTAATTTAATTATGTGATGTATTCCACAGACTTATGTAATAAGTTAAGGTTAGATTATCTGGGATTGTTTAAAGTTGATGTAACCCTTTAATGGGGAAGATTATTATTTAAGTTATTTAAATTATGTCTTTATCCTTTATTATGGGTAGTTAGATACAATAGATTTGGATAGTGAGCATCAAATCATGGGGGAATGAAGTACCTAGATTTGTGGGTGTCACAAGTTGGTATCAAAGCTTTGGGTTATGAACATTAGGTGGGGAAACCTTAGGAAGTAACCTTTAAGAAGACAGAAAAGATAGTGGTGTCAAACTCTCATCGAGTTTTAAGGAATGGATTAAGGCATCCATTGAAGATAAACAATAAAAGACATTATGTGCTATGTGTTATAACTTATGTGCTCGCGAGTATCGAAGAATGTTAAGTAAAACTTAAAAGTATTTTGTTGTCAAGATGTCTAACGATGGAGGATCCAGTCTAGATAGGGAAGTGATACCTCAGGTACCTAGAGATGAAGAACCCCGGGATATCCACGTTGTGTGGGAATAGTTGATTCAGGAGGATGAGCCTGTGTCTAATCCTGAGGAGGATAGTTCTGAGGAGATAGAGGAGGATGATGAGGAAGAGGATCTTGTGAAGTTTCCACCAAACTCCATATCAATTGAGATGTATGATGAACTGTACGACCATAACATAGAATTACAGGATAAGGTTAAGGAGCTGAAGGAGTTGGCTGAGATGCATCAAGCTAAGATAGAGCAGAAGGATGCAGAGATTCAAAAACTCGACTCACGCCTTGGAAACACAGAGTGGGACCTAGTTCATACAAAGGGTCAACATGAATATCTGTTGGCGGTGAACGCGAAGATAAAGACTGATATAGAGAAGTTAAAGGATGACTTGAAAGAGGAGTCATCTAAGCGTGCAAGGGCAGAGGACGCTTGGATGAAGGCGACTCAACGTGCAGACCGTGCTGAGACTAAGGTACAAGCGAAGAAGGCCAAGATGAATGAAATGGATTATGCCTTTCATTCTACGATCGATACAGCCCAGGATCGAGTCTTTTATTACCCACCTTAGTTTGAAGACTCGTCGTGGTTCGTGATGGATCGTAGGACGACGTATCATATCATGGAGGAAGAGCATAGAGAAGCCTCTCGATGTCTTAATATGCCCAGATAGAAAGAATAAGAATAATAATAATGTGTGACTAAGTATATGAATGAATAAACTGTAAATCCCTTATTTTGATATGAATAAAAGGGTGGTATGAGAATGTAATCCTGAAACTTGTCTAGCTCAGGAAAGTGGATGTTAATAGTGGTTAAGCTATCCTTATTATGTTTAAAACGTTATAGATGAATAAAATCTCAAAGTTTATTTGAAATATTATGTGTTATAGCTTTAATCTTAGAATGTTTAAGTTAAACTTTAAATATTCAAGAAGTAGAGTAATGAACTAATAAGCGTATATTTTAATAGAAGATGCCTCCTAGAAGAAGACAACCACGCCAACAACCACCTCCTGAGGGGTTTACTAACAATAATAATGAGGCCAACGCTAACCCGGTTCAGCAGTTGGTGACCTTGTTAACGAAAGCACTTGCGAATCAACTGCAAGCTCAAGTCACGACCTTCAAGGAATTCAAAGCGGTTGGACCGCCAGAGTTTCAAGGGTCTATGAATCCAGTTGAAGCCCAAACCTGGATCATAGAAATGGAGAAGGTATTCAACGTTACCAGAGTCAACGAAGATCAAAAGACCGCTTTTATAACATTCATGCTGAAGTCCGAAGCTAGCTATTGGTGGCAGGTGAATAAGGTTTGTGGGGGACAGGGAGTAATAGCGTGGGATAGATTTAAAGAGATGTTTTTCAAGATGTACTTTCCAGCGAGTTCTCAGAATCAGTTTTAGGTTTAATTTTTGGAGCTGAAATAAGGAACCATGACTGTGCCAGAATATGCTTCTAAGTTTAATGAGTTGGCAAGGTTTGCCACTTATCAAGTTAATACCGATGAGTGTAAGGCGAGAAGGTTTGAACAAGGGTTGAAGCCCTGGCTTTATAGCAAGGTTTCAATATTTCAGTTAAACACATTTACGGCTGTACTGGAAAAGGCAATTATCGCGAAAGGTAAAAGTGGTGCCTTAACCAAGTACAACCAAGAACATAAGAAGAGAAAGAATGAGAATGAAAGTAAGGTTGGTGGGAGTAATAATGGAAGTAACAATCAGAAGAGGAAGTGGAGTGAGAGTTCGACTATGGGAGGACAACAAGGAAGTCAACAATAGAAGAAATTTGAAGCTTGTGCTACTTGCGGGAAGAACCATATTGGGGTATGTTTGAAGGGTAAGCGGGTGTGTTTCAACTGTGGTCAGGAGGGACACATTGCACCGAACTATTTTAGCCCAAATAAGGGAGCATGTTTCACCTATGGTTCAAAGGATCACATGGCTCGTGATTGCCCGAAAAAGACAGCAGGAAGTGAAAGTGGAGGAAAGGGAAATAACGGTGGTGGTGCATTGACTATCACTGGACCAACATATAGTTAAGCCGACCTATTGCGAGGACTTTCAATATGACCGTGCAAGATGCTGTGCAGTCTAAGGATGTGGTGTCAGGTATCATTCTGATTAATGGTATTAATGTTTATATGCTATTTGATTCGGGTGCTACTTCTTCATTTATATCCGATGAATTTGCTCAGAGCATAGAGATTGCAAATAGGGAAGTGATTCCTGTTAGATTCATATATAGGAATTGTAGAGTGGTTATAAAGGGTCACGAGATGATGGTAGATTTGATACTAATTAAACTTGGGGAAGTTGATGTCATACTGGGAATGGATTGGTTATTCAATTACGGGGCAGTGATTGATTACCAAAAGAAATGTATAAACCTTATGACTCCATCAAAGGTAGTGTTTTATGGTAGTAAGTCACCTCGACAAGCAAGTTGTCTGACGGTGATGCAAGCCAAGAAGTTGTTGAGACAAGGATGTCTAGGATACTTAGTCTACATAGCCGATACACAAAAGAAGAGTGTGAAGTTAGAAGAGATACCGGTCGTAAGAGATTTTGCAAACGTATTTCCAGATGATTTACTTGGACTTCTGCCGGATCGAGAAATCGAGTTCGTGATTAACTTACTACCAGGAACGACCCCGATATCTAAAGCTCCATATAGAATGGCTCCAGTAGAGATGAAAGAGTTGATGGTGCAATTACAAGAATTGTTCGACAAAAAGTATATCCAACTGAGTGTGTGACGAATGAATAGTTTGAGTTGTGATTCTGGGGACAGAATCCTTGTAAGGAGGGAAGGATGTAACAATCCAAGATTTTATTATTTGTAATTTAAAATATTTATTAAATTAAATAAATATTTTATTGAGGTGGTTTGTTGTTAGTAAATATTTGTGAATTAATTTATTAGATAATACTCTAATTTAATTCAATAGTTAGAGATGGAATGTTATGTTTTAATTTAATAATTAAAATGGTATGCGAAATTATTAAATAAAATTATAATGAAATTATAATTTTATGATATTTGTTTAAGTGGAAAATTTATTTAAAGTTTAGTATGTGTAATTAGTTTATTTATCTAATGTTGGATATGGAGATCCAAATAAATAATATGAGATGATAAACTATAGTGTAAAGATTTATTAAAATAAATTAAATGGATTTACCCAAACAAGGCTTAAAATAATAAGTCTTTATTTTAAAGAGTTTTTGCCAAACAAAGCCTTATGGCTTTTGAATTTTGAATTTTAATTATAATAAATAAAATAATAAATAATATATATTATAACTGATGAGCGTTAAGTTGTAACCGTTGTTTTTTAGTATGCGTATAATGGCTAGGCCATCAGTTTTATTCTTACGCATATGTGTTAGTTGTTAAGACTTTTAAAAAGAATAGAGAAACTTGAGAAAGATTAGAGAGAGTTTGAGAGAAAGTCTGAGAATTTCTAAAACAATTTTTGGGTTTTTAGCAAGGATTGTTCAAGCAAGGGAAGGTATTTTCCGTAACCTTGATATTATATACATAAGTATGTTTTATGCCATGTATTTCTATTCTTTGGGAATCCAATTTCTCTTGAATTGTTGTTATAAACTGAGTTGTTGCATTGTGAGTAATTGTGATGTTAGAGTTTGTATTTAGACAAGAATTAGTTTGTTAATTACGTTTAAAAGGGAGAAAAGTATTTATAGTATATGTTTTTACATAAGGCTTGTGAAAGTACCAAATTTGGTGGTTAACTTGTAAACTAATTTGTAAATTAAGCCTTGAATATGCTAGTTCATTAAGAAATGAAGAAAACTTAGTTTGAATGAGTTAATTTGGACAAGAATTGTGATCATAGTGTGATTTTTTGTGAAGGATGCCAAAATTGGAGTTTTTGTACACAAACATGAAATTTAAGGATTTAAATTAGTTGAAGTTGTTGTTTAGTTGTTCTAAGTTGGTGAATATGTGAGGAATCATGTTTGTGTTAGTTCTATACTGATTGCATATGTTAAATTTACTGTTTTGTGGGTGAAATTAAGTGTTAGTTGGGCTAAACCGAACCTTTATTATAAGTCTGCATAGTTTACTGTCGTGCACCCACTCAACAAGTATCTTTGGGTGTCAAGGCGAAAATGGCGTAGGCTACGGATCCCAAGCCTATGTATGGCATAGTTGTGCCATACCCTGATCAGAGACAGTGAGGTCTGTTACTTCTGCAGACTTTAAAAATCTATTATATCCTAGTCTAATGAGGTGTTGAGGTGACAAACATGTAATGTAGAGATCAAAACAGAATCGTACTATGTCATTAGTAATTTCAACGTTGTAAAAATTTAGCAAGATAGGAAAGTTATATATTATGATTTAAGACACTTAATGAATAGTGAATAAGTGTTGTGAAGTTAACACTTATAATTTTTGAAATGTATATGGTAAAGTAACTTGTTCTAAAATAACAAGTTTAACTAGAAGTTAGTGTTATTTTGGAAAGTGGATGTTAGTATATCTAATAGATATTGTGATTCTAATACTATGTGTAGGTGAACGTGAGTGAGTTATAAATTTATCGCTTACGCACGAGGCAAGTTCCTTACTCTAAACTTTTATTGAGCAAGTTCTTTGTTCCTATATTTTATTTGAGCAAGCTAAAATCCTAACTTTATTCGAACAAGATTTGAATTCTAATCATTATTGATTTATTTTAATTTGTTTATAGTTAAGCAAGTTTCTTTAGTTCCACTCTTGTATAGTGAATGCGATTTCTTGAATTCCAATTCCTAATATTGAACTGTTTTATTTCAATTACTTTGCACAAGTTATTATCATATTGAGCAAGTTTTGTTTTCAGCTTGCTATTAGTTATACATGTTCAATAATTCTATTTCTGATTTAATAATATTATAGCCTTACCTTAATATTGTTCCAGCATGGTTTATTATTTTATTCAATGTTTATGCTTTTGGTTATTTCCAAGCATGCTTACGATTCTTAAACATTTTACCTTAAATTGTTATTGATCACTCGTAATGATGTTAAGTCTTGTTGAGTTAACTAATCCCTTAGTTGATGGTCGTGAAACCCTAAATTACCCTTAAAGCTTATCCAAACCAAACTTTCTTTGGTGCAGACTTGTACTCTAAAAACTGAGAAGAACAACCCTATATCAGGGGATTATTTTAAAGTTATGCAATGGTGTTAAAATGTTTGCACAATACATAGTACAAAGAGCTGATCACCTGGAGTACGAGATGATGGTCCATATAGTCGTTTAGACTGTTGAAGGTTACAATAAAAACGCCTGTTAACCTAGGACATAGATAATGATTATAGTCTTTTAGACTGTTAAAGGTTAAAGTAGAAATACTTGATAACCTAGAGCATAGTTCATGGTCTTGTGACCCTCAGTTACATTTTGTATGTGGATATCAGTTTTTATTATCATTGACAGAGTATTGTTCAACTCTGATGAGTTTATTCATTGACATTTATTATGCTATTGTTATTCATTGCTATTTCCAGTGAGCATTTGTTTTGCTCACTCTTGCATATATATACTCATTGCAGCTAAGGTTGAGAAGGTTGATGAACCTACCACTAGCAAGGGAAAGGGGAAAATGAACAAGTGATGAAGACTTATAATTTACTTATTGTTATGATGATAGACATTATATTTAATAATGTGATGTAATTATTTTATTTCCGCACTTGATTGATGTAAAGGTTAGATAACTTGGGAGACTTTTTGATTAATGATGTAACCCTTTTAATGAGAGGATTTATGGTTTAATTTTATTATATTTGGGTAGTTAAATATGAATGAATGGAAAGTGAACACCAAATCCTGTGGGATGAAGTACCTGAATTTGGGGGTGTCACAAGTTGGTATCAAAGCTTTAGGTTATGATCCTTCTCTCATTTCTCTGGCCTCATCCCTAATGTCCACAAAAGCCAATGTTTTCTGGCTAACACCGATCAGATGACATCCACTACTATTCTTGCTCTGCTTGGATTTCAAGTGGGTACCCTCCCTATCAAATTCCTCAGGGTCCCTCTTATTTCATCAAAGCTTTCTTACATGGACTGTCTTCCTCTTATTCACCGAATCACTTCTAGAGTTACATCTTGGATTTCCATTGCCTTAGCCTATTCTGGTCGTCTTCAACTTATCAAATCTGTTTTATTCTCCATCCAATCTTTCAGGAGTGCACACTTTATATTTCCCAAAGCTACCATCCAGAGCTATTCAATCCATTTTATGCAGGTTCCTTAGGAAAGGCCCCTCTCTGGGAAAATTTGGTGCACGTGTTGCATGGCATAAGCTCTTTCTCCCCGGCTCTGAGGGGGGATTAGGGTTAAAAAGCATCATTCAATGGAATAAATCTCTGGTTATGATGCACTTGCTTAATATCATTCGAGTGGATTCGTCCTCCTTATGGGCCAATTGGATCCGCACCACTGTCTTGAAAGGGAGAAATTTATGGAATTATCAGGCCCCCTCAGATTGCTCTTGGATCTGGAAACAAGTCCTCAAGCTCAGGCAAACGGCTAGAAATCATGTTTCCTACATTGTTGGTAATGGATCTAACACGAGTTTATGGTTTGACCCCTGGATAAATGGTAACCCCATTAACCCTAGTCAGACTCTGCTGGCCAACTCTAGGCTTTCAGACAAGGCCACTGTAGCTGATATCATTTCTAACTCCTTTTGATTCCTTCCACCGAGTTATCACCATGAGATGATTGAACTTAGAAGTCTCATTGAGGCTCAACCTATCCATCCTCTCTCTAATGACCGCATTGAATGGAATGGTCTTTCTATCTCCAATCTCAAAGCTCGACTCGTCTGGGATTGCATTAGAACTAAAAAGTCTACACCTATTTGGCATAAAGTTGTCTGGCACAAGCTACATGTCCCCCGGCTCTCCTTTATCTTGTGGTTGGGATTTCTTAGAAAACTTCCTACTAATGATATTACTAGGCACTACTTGTGCCGCGTAACTTCCTCCCCGCCTCTCTGTCAAATGACATGATGAAAGTTTTGACCATCTATTTTTTGAATGCCCATACTCCTCCTCCATTCTGCAGAAAACTCTTACATTGGGTGAGTGGTCTAACGTACCCATGGAATGGACTGGTGTCTCTTCGTTCATCATCTCCTTCCAAATTAGGAAACTCTCAAAGCTTATCCTTTATCTTACCTTTGCTGCTACCTTTTACAAGATTTGGGAAGCGAGAAACAGAAAGACACATTCGGACAAGCTTACCCCCTATCCATTGTTGCGAAGGACATTACCCATATCATTAAATCAAGGCTGTCCTCTTACACTCTCTTTATCAAAGCAACTCACTATTCTCCTTATTACTGCAACTGGTTATTCTGATTTGGTTTTGATGTTCCTTCTTGCTAGCTTGGGTCTCACTGCTTGGGTATCACTACTAGTGTTGGGTGGTCGTGTTGTTGTTATTGGTGCAGTGGGCTGTGCAGTAGCATCTGCTGCTGGTTCTAGTTTTGATGTAGCAGTCATAGTGAACTGCTAGTCCTCTTGCAGGTTCTCTGTGCAGAAGCAGTAAATTACTCATGCAGCTCAAAATAGAAATAAGATTGGCTTGGGCGAGGTGAGGTCCTAGTTGAACATATGGTGCTCAGAGGTGAGGTGCTTGCCCATTTTGGTGCCTTCTTGGTTGGGCGAGGTGGGTAGGTGCTTGCTAGAAGTTGTGTTTGGTTGTTGGGTAGTTGCAGCTCGGGATGTGCTGGTTTGGGCTCAACACTTACTAACAGTTGATGCACGGCTGCTGCCTGTCAGTGGTGAGGTGCTCAGCGGTGAGTGATGAGGTGCTTGCCCATTTTGGTACCTGCTTGGTTGGGCAAGGTGGGGCTGAGCTCGCCACTTGCTAGCAGCTGCGTTTGGTTGTTGGGCTGAGCTCGCCACTTGCTAGCAGCTACGTTTGGTCGTTGGCTCGGGAAGAGGTGCTCGCCCATTTTTGGGCTCGCCACTTACTAGTGCTTCTGAATGTGCCTGCTTTTGCTTTGCTGGGATGGGCTTATGGTTGGGCAGGTTTGCTGCTGTTATTTTTGGTCGATATCTGTTCTCTTTACTACTGGTTGTTGCTGATGTGCAACCTCTGTTTTGTTGGCGAGGGATTCTACTTAGGGCAGTGATGAGTGAGTTTTATACCCATTAATTGGATACATCCGGGCTTAATTTATTGTTGTTCTTAAGTCTTTTAGGATGTTTTTATGTGTTTGTGTCTATTCATGCATGGTTTATGTTATTTTATAGGAATTGGGACAAAAGTTACATGGATCGACGTTAAAATGGCTAGATTCGCGTTTTTTGACTTGACATTTACACAAGAGCCACTTGAACCAATTTGACTATAGCTCTGACATTATTTCGACAAACTTCAAGAATTAAAGTTTTATATCTACTTCTCCTCTTTCCGGAACATCTAGAATCATCGAAATCGGAGTTCGGACGAAGAAGTTATGGCCATTTTCCCAAAAGGACGCCGAGCGAGAAAATGTCGATTTTGGGCCAAATGCCGAAGCGCTATTCTTAGTACATTTTCCAAGACCGGCGCTATAAGGCGATCTCTCTTGTTGAGCCCAAATAACTGAGGCCGGGGAAGGTCTTGGTGATGGCTTTGGACGATTTTGGGCGAATTTAACACCTTTTGACTCCAAATTGGATTGGGTTTGTTCCTAAACTAAAATTGGACTTGTAACCTATAAATACATGATGTAAGGCATAAAATAAAGGGAAATACATAGCTTAGCTTAGAGATTACATAGCTTAGCCTAGATTAAACACTCCTTTAGATTAGAAAATAACCCTAGTTCTTATTAGTTTTGGAGATTGAAGCAACTTGAGACCATTGAAGATCAAGAGCAAGAAGCAAGAGCAAGAGGGAGCATCGATTTCACGACAATGTATTCTATTCTCTTCTCTCATCTTACTTTTATCTTTTGATGTCTATTCGATTGTGGATTCTTGGTTTTAATTCATTAATTATGAACTAACTATTTTTGAGATTTCAATTGAACTTTTTATGGCTATGAATTAGTTATTCATTATATTCTAATTATTTATGTTAAAGTGAGTTGTTTATCTTGTCTTGTGCTTATTGCTTAATTATTTGATCAAGAATTACTTTGTTACTCTAGAAGGAATTGGAAGAGGAATTCTAGGGTTAGAATCGGCATGATATCATGTGACTTAGTTATTTGCATGGTGAAAAATTAGGTTTGTGAATTGAATGAAAATATCTGTCACATGCATGTAACACGTAAGGAATTGGGATTGGAAAGAGTTTAATTCAATTATTTTGCATATGAATATAGCAAGATTAATCTGGATTAAATAGAAGGCAATTGATCACTTGGAAAAGGACTTTTGGCATTTGAGAATTCCTATTAACAATTCAATAGGCATAATAATTGGGATAATTGGATAATTGATTTATAATTCATAATTGGGGATATTGAAGTCTTAATCTTTATTTATTTGAATTCATTAGTTAAAATCTTAGTTTTAATTAGTTAATTTAGTTTTCTTAATTAGAAAAAACACGATTTGAGATTGTTTAAATAAAATTAGTTTGGTTAAGAATTAGTACTTGGTGATTTTTATTAAATAATTTCTCGTGGGAACGATACTCTACTTTCACTTAATTACTTGTTGGCGAATCGTGTATACTTGCATTTATTCATTGATTAACAAATCGATCAACAAGTTTTTAGCGCCTGCTTCTTGGGAATTAATTTAATAATTATTTACCAATATTAATTTCAATCAAATTAGTCTTAATTTAAACATTAATATTTTTATTTTAATTCTCTTCTATATTTCTCTTTTTTCGTACCATGGATGACTTTGTGTATCAATGGCCATACACGAAACATGACTCAACCAAGGGGAGTGGAGATTGAAATACTAGAAACTTTCGCATTGTCGTACATGATTGTGACACTTTCAAGGATGTTTGAAGCTTTTTTGAGCTCAAATACGTCAAAGTATGGTGGTTACTTGTGATTATTGTCTTTGGAAATCATATGAGTCATCAATGCACCATCGGCCGAGTAGGCCTAAGATAAAGATAGTGGTGATTACCCCAATAATTATGTCTATCCCAACAACTATCATCGAGGATTGGGGGTATCACCCTGGATTTTTCATGGAGTAACAATCAAGATCAATTTTATGCTCCAAGTCCAACATACCCACAGGATTTCTTGTGTCCACCTCCACTACAACAGAAGAACATCCAAATTGGGAGGAAGCCTTGGAAAAATTTATTAAAGCTTCAAAAAAGGAATGAGGAACAAGACAAGAAAATGAATCAAGTAAATTTGAATTTGCAAAGCCAAGGGCGTTGATCAAGAATTTGGAAAATCAAGTGGAACAGAGATAGACATCGTTGAACAACCGCCCTCAATACACCGGACCTATGACATGGATTCCGGATCGATGGAGAGCCCGAGCCAAATCTACAACCGGATGAGCCACGAGATGAAAAAGAGGAGACAAGTGGGATAAGGACAACAAGGTTTGAAGAACTAATTGTGAGAACCAATGATGATGAGCCAATGTTATTTATGCCTCAAGTTCCTTCTCCTCCACAGCCAAGAGTCCCAAGCTAGATTTGCAAAACCTTGTCCGATTGGTAGTCATGTCGTCGGCAATACTCTCTGTGATGTAAAAGCAAGTACACCTTCGAAACCATGGTGCGATGAGCTGGAGAAGATAGAAGAAGAAACTGTTGTGTCTGACAAGCTTCAATACCAGAATATATTCGCAGACACAATGGAGAAACCACCTAGATGCTGGACGTTCTTGAATGTGATCTTATCTAAAGAAAGCATGCTAGGTGACTTTAATACAATGGCTATCGTAAATGGGAACCTACCAAAAGCTATATTATTTCCGATGGATGGAGGGTTCCTCAACTTCGTAGGGGAATTGGATAGAGAATCGAAGAAGTCGGTGAGACTATAAAATGAGCGCTTATTGGGAGGCAACCCCAAGTTTAATTTTTATTTTTAGTTTTATTAAGTTTTATATTAGTAGTTTTGAATTTGCATTTATTTAGGATTTAATAAAATTGCTTCTATCATGGTTTTACACAGTTATTCAAGTCAAATTCAAGTGTGGTGTCCAATTTGTTCCATGTGCTTGCTTATTCTCCAAACTTAGCGGCAAGGAGGAAGATTGCTATATTTTTCGTGGAAGTCCTCTGCTTTAATTTTTTTCTATTTCACCATCGAGGACAATGTCTAGTTTCAGGTTTAGGGGCATTTTAGTGTCAGTATTGCATATAGTTAGTTATTTACATTGTAGTTCGTTATGTTTTCGGGTTATTTACATTTAGTTGTTGCATTCGTTTTTTTTTTTTTGTTTAAAAAAAAAAATTTTAAAATCGCAAAAATAGTAGTTAGTTTACTATGTTTGTTGCAGTTAGTTTATATTTGCATGATTCCAACTGTTAGATAGTAAAAGTCTATTTTGGCCAATGATGAGCCGGAGTTAAGTAGATAAGTATAGTATTGAATATTCGTGCTTTGATGTGATTTCTTGTTATGAATTGAATCTTTTCCTGCTTGAAATCGGTATAATCAAGGTTAGCACGTTAATAACAAATGTATATGTTAACTGATTAAGTTTAAATTGATACATAATGGATTTCTTAAGTATAATACTAGTGTGAAGGAATGAAAGACATGAATAAAGGAGATGGCTAAATTTTGATAAAACTTAAGTTTGGGGAGAAATTTTGGGGTATATAAGCTTTAAAAAAAAAAAAACATGTTGAGTCTTGTGGTGGGTTGAGGAGAAACACTCCCCATAAACACAAAGCGTGAGATGGAGCGTAAAACGACTCACTAACCATCTATTAAAAAAAGAGAAAAGAAATTTTTTTTTTACTGTAGCTAGTTTTGTTTCGGGGCCTTTGTTACTTGAGTAAGTATGCCTAAAGGGTATCTTAAAACCTAGCGCCTAAGGTCTTATATGGTGCAGGAGTCGTTGGTGAAAGCTCGCTAAGGGGTGACAATCATTAGCCTAATGGAATGAGACATTACCTGCTTATGGTTAAAAAACAACAATAAAAGCGGAAAAGAGCAAAAAGCCCCTCAGTAATGAAAAGTAAAGCATAAGTATCCCAGTTGGACTCTTGAACTTGTGGATGTTTGACTTTAGTTGGATATAGCTTGTTCGTGAATTTTGTGAATTTGCACCGTATGATGCCTTCAAAGATATCTATTATGTCTTAAATTTGATTTTATATCGATTAACATTGTTGTGGAGCACACACGCACTATATATCGATGATAACAAAGGTAAGATTTGATGATTGATTGGGAAATTGTCGATTTGCTTTAATATGATGTATTATCATGTTTACTTGATTTCTCTAAGGCCGGTTGAATAGACTTGTTTCTGTCATTACTGTTGGATTCGTAGGCATATAAATTAGTTTCATTACATTGCATAACATTTTTGTGTTTTTACTTGAGGACAAGCAAAGATTTAAGTTTGGGGGTATTTGATGAGTGAGTTTTATACCCATGAATTGGATACATTCGGGCTTAATTTATTGTTGTTCTTAAGTCTTTTAGGATGTTTTTATGTGTTTGTGTCTATTCATGCATGTTTTATGTTATTTTATAGGAATTGGGACAAAAGTTACATGGATCGACGTTCGGGGTGGCTAGATTCGCGTTTTCGGCTTGCCATTTACACAACAGCCACTTCGGAGCCAATTTGACTATAGCTCCTGATATTATTTCGACAAACTTCAAGAATGAAAGTTTTAGATCTACTTCTCCTCTTTCCGGAACATCTTGAATCATCGAAATCGGAGTTCGGACGAAGAAGTTATGGCCATTTTCCCAAAGGACGCCGGAGCAGAAAATGTCGATTTTGGGCCGTCGGGCGCTATTCTTAGTGCATTTTCCAAAGCAATGGGCGCTTATAGAGAGACTCATTGCCGCAGTACTTGTATTTGTATTGCGCATGGGGAAGGTCTTGGTGATGGCCCGACGCTGCGTTTTGGTAATTTTAACACCTTTTGACTCCAAATTGGATTGGGTTTGTTCCTAAACTAAAATTGGACTTGTAACCTATAAATACATGATGTAAGGCATAAAATAAAGGGAAATACATAGCTTAGCTTAGAGATTACATAGCTTAGCCTAGATTAAACACTCCTTTAGATTAGAAAATAACCCTAGTTCTTATTAGTTTTGGAGATCAAGGAACTTGGAGACCATTGAAGAAAGCAAGAGCAAGAGCAAGAGGGAGCATCGATTTCTTGCGACAACAGATTCTATTCTCTTCTCTCATCTTACTTTTATCTTTTGATGTCTATTCAGTTGTGGATTCTTGGTTTTAATTCATTAATTATGAACTAACTATTTTTGAGATTTCAATTGAACTTTTTATGGCTATGAATTAGTTATTCATTATATTCTAATTATTTATGTTAAAGTGAGTTGTTTATCTTGTCTTGTGCTTATTGCTTAATTATTTGATCAAGAATTACTTTGTTACTCTAGAAGGAATTGGAAGAGGAATTCTAGGGTTAGAATCGGGCATGATATCATGTGACTTAGTTATTTGCATGGTGAAAAATTAGGTTTGTGAATTGAATGAAAATATCTGTCACGCGCATGTAACACGTAAGGAATTGGGATTGGAAAGAGTTTAATTCAATTATTTTGCATATGAATATAGCAAGATTAATCTGGATTAAATAGAAGGCAATTGATCACTTGGAAAAGGACTTTTGGCATTTGAGAATTCTCAAGTTAACAATTCAAGAGGCATAATAATTGGGATAATTGGATAATTGATTTATAATTCATAATTGGGGATATTGAAGTCTTAATCTTTATTTATTTGAATTCATTCGTTAAAATCTTAGTTTTAATTAGTTAATTTAGTTTTCTTAATTAGAAAAAACACGATTTGAGATTGTTTAAATAAAATTAGTTTGGTTAAGAATTAGTACTTGGTGATTTTTATTAAATAATTCCTCGTGGGAACGATACTCTACTTTCACTTTATTACTTGTTGACCGTGTATACTTGCACGTATTCATTGATTGCGAAATCGATCAACAGGCAGTTGGTTTGTTTTGTTGTTGTTGTTATTGCAAAGGAAGTTAGGGTCTGGTCGGGCTTTGGGCCGTTTGTGTTCTGCTGCTGTTTATGCTCTGGCTACTGCTATAAGGTTCTATGCAGCGGTCTCGTGTAATCATGTGTTTAGTATTGTTGCTGCAAGTTTTGCTCTCTACCGACTTCTTCTTTGCTTTTGGATCTGCTTTTAAGGGCTAATCATTGCGCTATTTTGAAGGTGTTCCTTGTTTTGGGACGGGATGGACTGCTATTTGCTTCTGTCATTGGGTTAGCTGGGTTCCACGGAGCAAAGTTGAGGTTTGGTCTGCTTATTAGTGGGAATCTGCTAAGGTTTGTTACTGTTGGGGCTCTCTAGGAGCTGGCATAAATGCACTTGGGTTGCATGGTCTCCTGCATGAACTTATTCTCTGGTTGGGGCCTTGCTGTTTCTTTCTGCATGGACTTCTTCTTATGGCTGGGGTCTACTCATACTTTGTCCTGCATGGATTTCTTCTTATGGTTGGGACTTCTTCTCATACTTTTTCCTGCATGGACTGCTGTTTTGTAATGACTGCTTTCAAGCCAATCTGTTGGTTGATTCATTGTTTTTTTTAGTTATCTGTTGGCTTCTTTATGCTAGTGACTAGCATTGGTTTACCTTTGCCATCATAAGGCCTGTCCTATGATGGCTATGGTATACTGCTTGGGGTTTTGACCCATGTACTTTGTTCCTTTTCCTTTTTATACAGTCTAAATTTAGCAAAAAAAAAAAAAAAGCTTTAGGTTATGAACCTTAGGTGGGGCAATGCCTTAGAAAGTAACCTTATAGAAGATTGAAAAGATAGTGGTGATGAACTCTTGTTGAGTTTTAAGGAAGAAGTAATAAAACACTTTATGTGCTTATGTGATTGTAACGTATGTGCTCGTGAGTGTCGAGTAGTAATGATTAATAATTAAAACTTAAAATTTTGTTGTCAGGATGGCTAATGTAGGAGAATCCAATTAGGCTAGGGAGGAAGGACTCCAGATGCCTAGAGAGGAGGAGCCTCGAGATATTCAGGTGGTTTGGGAACAACTACTGTCACGGGAGTCATCTCCGTTGGTTATAGTGGTTGAGCAGGAAGGCTTACCTAATGAGGATGATAAGGAAGAGACGGATGAAGAGGATCCCGTTGAGCTACCACAATCGGATGGGGATGAGGAGGAAGAGGAGGAAGAGCTTTCACTAAACTCGATCGCTGCTCATATGTACGACGAAGTACACGACCGAAATGTGGAACTGCAGGATAGAGTGGAGGAGTTGGAAGAGATAGTAGCTGAACAACAGACCTCTATGGTGCAGAAGGATGAAGAGATCCGAGATTTAGATGGACGCTTAAGTAATGTCGAATGGAACCTGATTCACACTGAAGGAGAGAATGAGCAAATGGCAGAGGAGATCGCGAAGATGAAGAATAAACTGAAAGAAGAGTCTACCAAGAGGGCAAGAGGGCAAGAGGGCAAGAGGGCAAGAGCCGAAGACGTGTACGAGGAAGCTTCTCAACGAGCCGGGGTAGCAGAGAGAGAGGTATAAGTAAAGAAGATCAAGATGGAGGAGATGAATAGTGTTTTCAACATCGTGGTAAACCGAGCTCAAGACCGAGTAATGTACTATCCGATTCAGTTCAAGACGCTGCCATGGTACATGCTAGATCGCCGAACAATGTTTCGTATTATGGAAGATGAGCGTCGTAAGGCTATGCAATATTTTAGTAGGTCGTCATAAGAAATGTAATTATTGTGTGATTATGAGTAAATAAGATGTAAATCCTGGGTATTATATAACCAATGGGATATGATGATGATGATGTTATCCTGAAAATTTTGTAGTTCAGGAAAGTAATGTAGATAGCAGGGATGCTATCATGACTATGTTTGTTTTTAAGATGATGAATAAATAAAAGTTACTATTTATTCAAGATATCGTGTGCTATGTGGTAATTTTTGTGATGTGCAAGTTGAATATATAATACTTAAAAGATTGAATAAAATCTAATTAGAATATTTTAACAGAAAATGCCTCCAAGACGTCAACCAAGACAAAGGACTCTTGAGGGATCTTCCAATAACAACAATGCTGAGGCTAATCCGATTCAGTAATTAGTAACGTTACTGACGGGAGCATTGCCGAATCAACCACAGAATCAAGCTGTGACATTTAAGGATTTCAAGGCAGTTGGGCCACCAGAATTTAGTGGGTCCATCAATCCAGTTGAGGCACAGACCTGGATCATGGAGATAGAGAAAGTTTTCGATGTGGCTAGAGTAGGTGAGAACTAAAAAACTGCTTTTGTAACATTTATGTTGAAAATAGAGGCAAGTTATTGGTGGCAAGCCAATAAAACTCTAGGAGGTCAAGGGATAATGACTTGGGATAGGTTTAAGGAGATATTTTTTTAGACTTATTTCCCATAGAGTTCAAAAATTCAGATGGAGGTGCATTATTTAGAACTGAAGCAAGGATCAATGATGGTAGCGGAGTATGCCGCGAAATTTAATGAGTTGGCGAGGTTCGTGCCATATCAAGTCAACACAGATGAGCGCAAGGCTAGGAGGTTTGAACAGGGACTTAAACCCTGGTTGTACAACAAGGTTTCCATGTTTCAACTTAAGACATTTACAGCGGTACTAGAGAAATCAATTCTCGCTGAGGGTGGAGGCGAGGTTGTAACAAAGTACAACCAATAGCAGAGAAAGAAGAAGAATGAGGGTGAAGCTAAGAATAGTGGGGACAGTGGTGGAAATGGTAATAATAATTTGAAGAGAAAATGGAATGGAAATATAGGTGCTGGAAACCAGCAAAGTAATCAGCAGAAGAAGAAGTTTGAAGCTTGAGCTACATACGGGAGGTTTTACACGGGTATGTGCTTAAGGGGGAAACGAGTATGCTATAACTGTGGCCAGGAGGATCACATTGCCCCAAATTGCAGTCGACCCAAAAAGAATGTTTGCTACACCTATGGGTCAAAGGATCATTTTGCTCGCGAGTGTCCTAAGAAGAAATCTGGTGAGACAATCGGAAGCAATGGAGGTAGCAGTGGAGGTACATTGACTCTTGCGGGACCAACGTCTTCAAATAAGCCCACAGCTAGAACCTTTAACATGACGGTGTAGGACGCGGTGCAATCAAAAGATATCGTGTCCGGTATTATCCCAATCAATGATATAAATGCATATGTATTATTTGATTCGGGAGCTACTTGCTCGTTTATATCTGAAGAATTTGCTAAAAGGTTAGAGTTAGCTAGTGAAGAGTTGAATTTTCCTTTACACATAGAAATTGCGAATAGGGAGGTAATTCTTGTTAAGTTCGTATACAAGAATTGTAGGGTGAATATTAAGGGGAATGTTATGACAGTAGATTTAATCCCGATAAAACATGGAGAGTTTGATGTTATATTGGGAATGGATTGGCTATTCAATTATGGAGCGATAATTAATTGCCAAAAGAAAAGTGTAAACCTTATGACTCCGTCAAATATAGTTTTCTATGGTAGCAAATCACCTAGACAAGCGAGATGTCCAAAAAGTTATTGAGTCAAGGCTGTGTAGGATTCTTAGCTTACATAGTCGATACTCAGAAAAAGAAGGGTGTGAAACTGGAAGAGATACCAGTAGTTAGGGATTTTGTGGACGTGTTTTCGAAAGATTTACAAGGACTTATGCCTGACCGAGATCTCGAGTTCGTGATCGACTTAGCGCTAGGAACTGCTCCAATATCAAAGGCCCCGTACAGAATTGCTCCGGTAGAGATGAAGGAACTTTTGGTGCAATTGCAAGAACTGCTAGACAAGAAATATATTCAGCCTAGTGTATCACTGTGGGGAGCGTCGGTGTTATTCCTGAAGAAGAAGGATGGGTCAATGCATCTTTGCATTGATTATATGGAATTAAACAAAGTCACTATTAAAAACAAGTATCAGTTGCCAAGAATAGATGACTTGTTTGATCAGTTAAAGGGTGCTAGATATTTTTTGAAAATAGATTTGAGAAGTGGATATCACCAATTGAAAGTAAGGAAAGAAGATGTACCGAAAACGGCATTCCAAACTCGGTATAGACATTACGAGTTTTTGGTAATGTCATTTAGTTTGACAAACGCCCTTGCATTGTTCATGGATTTGATGATCAAGGTGTTTAAACCATTTCTAGACAAGTTTGTAGTAGTATTTATTGATGATATTCTGGTGTACTCTAAATCTTAAGAAGAACATGTGGAACACTTACGTCTGACATTGGAGACGCTAAGAAAAGAAAAGTTGTATGCGGAATTCTCTAAATATGAATTTTGGCTGGAACGTGTACAATTTCTTGGGCATGTAATTGACAAGGATGGGATTTCGGTGGATCCATCAAAAGTTAAAGCTGTGATAAATTGGGAACAACCAAGAACTCCATCAGAAGTGAGAAGTTTCTTGGGATTAGCAGGTTATTATAGACGGTTTATTTATGATTTTTCCAAGATTGCCACTCCGTTGAAAAATTTGACGAGAAAATCTGTAAAAAAAATTTGGACAGAAAAATGTGAAGAGAGTTTTACGGAATTAAAGAAGAGGCTCAATGTGGCACCTGTGTTGTCATTACTAGATAATACAGGAAACTTTGTGGTGTATAATGATGCTTCACACAAAGGATTGGGTTGTGTCCTTATGCAGAATGACAAAGTCATTGCGTATGCTGACAATTGAAAGATTATGAGAAAGGGTATCCGACTCATGACTTAGAGTTGGCGGCGGTGGTGTATGCTCTGAAGATATAGAGACACTATCTCTATGGAGAAAAGTGTGAGATCTACACAGATCATAAGAGTCTGAAGTATATTTTCACACAAAAGGACCTGAACATGCGTCAAAGAAGATGGTTGGAATTGATAAAAGATTACGATTGTAAGATCTTTTATCATCCGGGTAAAGCGAACGTGGTTGCAGATGCCTTGAGTAGGAAAGGCTGAGAAAAGTTGATGTTGTTAACCAACAAGGAGGAGCTCGTTTGAGCGATGGCGAGGCTAGAGTTGGAAATCAAATTTCCAAAAGAAGCCGATGAAAGATTGTACCAAATGGAATCTAGTCCAACTTTGGTGGATAAGATAAAGAATGCTCAACTACAGGATGAAGAATGAAGAAAAATAATGGAAAGTATGGTCGAGGGTAATGAGGAGAAATACAAGGTTGATACTGAAGGAGTGCTAAGATTCGAAGGACGAATTTGGGTTCCAGCAGTACTGGATATTAAAGAAGAAATCTTGATAGAAGCTCATAGCTCAAGATATTCGGTCCATCTGGGAAGTATGAAAATGTATCAAGATTTGTGGTAACATTTTTGGTGGCCAAATATGAAAAGAGACGTTGCAGAATGCGTTGCAAAGTGTTTGACATATCAGAGGGTGAAGGATGAGCATCAAAGACCAAGCAGATTACTTCAACCGTTGGACATACCGGAATGGAAGTGAGAGCATATCACAATGGATTTTGTGGTAGGTCTTCCAACGACTCAAAAAGGATACGATGCGATATGGGTCATAGTGGATAGACTAATGAAGTCAACACACTTTTTGCTAATAAGGATTAGATTTAATCTTGATCAGCTGGCAAAACTATACGTCAAGGAGATCGTGTCGAGACATGGAGTTCCAGTGTCAATAGTATCAGATAGAGATCCGAGATTCACATTAAATTTCTAGAAGAGACTACAAGAATGCATGAGAACGCAACTGAAGATGAGTACAACATATCATCCGCAAATCGATGGTAAAAGAGAAAGAACAATCCAAACGTTAGAGGATATGCTTAGGGCATGCATTATGGATTTCAAAGGAAACTGGGACGATCACCTACCGTTGGCAGAATTTGCCTACAATAACAGTTACCACGCAAGCATTGGTATGCCGCCATACGAGACATTATACGGCAGGAAATGCAGAACTCCATTGTGCTGGGATGAAGTTGGTGAACGTCAACTGTTAGGACCAGAACTGGTACAGCAGACCGCTGAAGTTATTAAACTCATCAGAGTAAGACTGGTAGCTTCTCAAGATAGACAGAAGAAGTATGTTGATCAACACAGACAGAATCACGAATTTAACGTAGAAAATTTTGTTTTCCTGAAAGTTTCTCCTTGGAAGGGGAAAATTCATTTTGGAAAGAAAGGAAAGTTAAGCCCGAGGTTCATACGGACCCTTCGAAGTACTGCGAAGAGTGGGGAGAAGTATCTTATGACGTAGGTTTACCTCCAGAATTAGAACATGTTCACAACATTTTTCATATTTCGGTATTGCGACCGTATAAACCCGATTACAAACATGTGAGTATGAAGCGTTACAGTTCAACAAGGATTTATCTTATGAAGAGGTTCCTATCCAGATAGTCGACAGGAAAGAACAAGTGCTCAGGAATAAGGTAATACCTTATGTGAAGGTGATATGGAGAAACCACAATGTCGAAGAGGCTACGTGGGAACTCGAAGCTGAAATGATGAAGAATTACCCTGAGTTATATGTTTAATCTGTGTCTTCGATTCTGGGGACAGAATCTTTGTAAGGAGGGAAGAATGTGACAAATGAATTGTTTGAGTTGTGATTCTGGGGACAAAATCATTGTAAGGAGGGAAGGATGTAACAATCCAAAATTTTATTATTTGTAATTTAAAATATTTATTAAATTAAATAAATATTTTATTGATGTGGTTGTTGTTAGTAAATATTTGTGAATTAATTTATTAGATAATATTCTAATTTAATTTAATAGTTAGAGATGGAATGCTATGTTTTAATTTAATAATTAAAATGGTATGCGAAATTATTAAATAAAATTATAATGAAATTATAATTTTATGATATTTGTTTAAGTGTAAAATTTATTTAAAGTTTAATATGTGTAATTAGTTTATTTATCTAATGTTGGATACCCGGAGATCCAAATAAATAATATGAGATGATAAACTATAGTATCAGATTTATTAAAATAAATTAAATGAATTTACCCAAACAAGGCTTAAAATAATAAGTCTTTATTTTAAAGAGTTTTTGCCAAACAAAGTCTTATGGCTTTTGAATTTTGAATTTTAATTATAATAAATAAAATAAATAAAATAATAAATAATATATATTATAACTGATGAGCGTTAAGTTGTAACCGTTGTTTTTTAGTATGCGTATAATGGCTAGGCCATCAGTTTTATTCTTACGCATATGTGTTAGTTGTTAAGCCTTCTACAAAGAACAGAGAAACTTGAGAGAGATTAGAGAGAGTTTGAGAGAAAGTCTGAGAATTCTCAAAACAATTTCTGGGTTTTTAGCAAGGATTGTTCAAGCAAGAGAAGGTATTTTTCATAACCTTGATATTATATACATAAGTATGTTTTACGCAATGTATTTCTATTCTTTAGGAATCCAATTTCTCTTGAATTGTTGTTATAAACTGAGTTGTTGCATTTGTGAGTAATTGTGATGTTAGAGTTTGTATTTAGACAAGAATTAGTATGTTAATTACGTTTAAAAGGAAGAAAAGTATTTACAGTGTATGTTTTTTACATATGGCTTGTGAAAGTACCAAATTTGGTGGTTAACTTGTAAAGTAATCTGTAAATTAAGCCTTAAATATGCTAGTTCATTAAGAAACGAAGAGAACGTAGTTTGAATGAGTTAATTTGGACAAGAATTGTGATCATAGTGTGAATTTTTGTGAAGGATCTCAAAATTATAGTTTTTGTACAAAAACATGAAATTTAAGGATTTAAATTAGTTGAAGTTGTTGTTTAATTATTCTAAGTTGGTGAATATATGAGGAATCATGTTTGTGTTAGTTCTATACCAATTGCATATGTTAAATTTACAGTTTTGTGGATGAAATTCGTGTTAGTTGGGCTAAATAAAGCACTGTTATAAGTTTGCGTAGTTTACGTCATGCACTAGCTCAATTTACTGGTGTCAAGGCGAAGCGTAAATCAGCACAACCGCTATTGAAGAACAAATTGTCTTGGGTCCAAAGCCTATGTATGGCGTAGTTATGCCATACCCTGATCAGAGATAGTGAGGTCTGTTACTTCTATAGACTTTAAACATCCATTGTATCCTAGTATAATGATGTGGTTAGGTGACAAACATGTAATGAAGAGGTCAAAATAGAATTGTACCGTGTCATTAGTAGTTTCAACGTTGTAAAAATTTAGCAAGATAGGAAAGTTATATATTATGATTTAAGACACTTAATGAATAGTGAATAAGTGTTATGAAGTTAACACTTTTAATTTCTGAAATGTATATGGTAAAGTAATTTGTACTAAAATAACAAGTTTAACTAGAAGTGAGTGTTATTTTGGAAAGTGGATGTTAGTAAATCTAATAGATATTGTGATTCTAATACTATGTGTAGGTGAACATGAGTTTTAAATTTATAGCTTACGCATGAGGCAAGTTCCTTACTCTAAACTTTTATTGAGCAAGTTCTTTATTCCTATATTTTATTTGAGCAAGCTAAAATCCTAACTTTATTCGAACAAGATTTGAATTCTAATCATTATTAATTTATTCTAACTTGTTTATAGTTAAGAAAGTTTCTTTAATTCCACTCTTGTATAGTGAATGTGATTTCTTGAATTCCAATTCCTAATATTGAACTGTCTTATTTCAATTACTTTGCACAAGTTATTATCATGTTGAGCAAGTTTTGTTTTTAGCTTGCTATTAGTTATACATGTTCAGTAATTCTATTTCTGATTTAATAATATTATAGCCTTACCTTAATATTGTTCCAGCAAGGTTATTGTTTTATTCAATGCTTATGCTTTTGGTTATTTTCAAGCATGCTTATGATTCTTAAACATTTTACCTTAAATTATCATTGATCACTCGTAGTGCTGTTAAGTCTTGTTGATTCAACTAATCCCTTAGTTGATGGTCGTGAAATCCTAAATTACCCTTAAAGCTTATCCAAACCAAACTTTCTTTGGTGTGGACTTGTAAAATAAAAAAAATGATAAGAACAACCCTATAACAAGAGATTATTTTAAAGTTACGCAATGACATTAAAATGTTTGCGCAATACATAGTACAAATGGTTGATCACCCGGAGTACGAGATGATGGTCCATATAGTCGTTTAGACTGTTAAAGGTTATAGTAAAAACACCTGTTAACCTAGGACATAAATGATGATTATAGTCTTTTAGACTGTTAAAGGTTAAAGTAGAAATATTTGATAACCTAGAGCATAGTTCGTGGTCTGTGACTCTCAGTTACATTTTGTATGTTAATATCAGTTTTTGATTATCATTGACAGAGTATTGTTCAACTCTGATGAGTTTATTCATTGTCATTTATTATGCTATTGTTATTCATTGCTATTTCCTGTGAGCATTTGTTTTGCTCACTCTTGCATATATATATTCCTTGCAGCTAAGGTTGAGAAGGTTGATGAACCTACCACTAGCAAGTGAAAAGGGAAAATGAACAAGTGATGAAGACTTGTAATTTATTTATTGTTATGATGATAGACTTTATATTTAATAATGTGATGTAATTATTTTATTTTCGCACTTGATTGATGTAAAGTTTAGATAACCTGGGAGACTTTTTGATTAATGATGTAACCCTTTGAATGGGAGGATTTATGGTTTAATTTTATTATATTTGGGTAGTTAGATATGAATGAATGGAAAGTGAACACCAAATCTTGTGGGAATGAAGTACCTAGATTTGGGGGTGTCACAGAGTGTGTCGCCATAGGGAGCACCAATGTTGTTTGTTAAGAAGAAAGATGGATCGATGTGGCTCTGCATTGACTTCCGAGAATTGAACAAAGTCACGATAAAAAATAAGTATCCATTACCGAGAATCGATGACTTGTTCGATCAATTGAAGCGGGCAAGATATAAGTACGTTTACGTTTAGAACCCTTGAATATAGGCATGCGAAACACAATTCTTGAAATAGATACATATATAATAATTCATTAATAAAAGGATTTTTGAAGGAGGAATTTGAGTTCCGGATTAGTAACACAAAATCCTATAAGGAGGGGAGAATATAGTAATTCAATAAAAAATTTCATAAATAAAAATCTAAAGATAATCATTAATATTAATTGTGAGGTAATAGTGATTCCGGGGACGAAATCCTTATAAGGAGGAGAGAATGTAAAGACCTGGAATTTGCAGACCATTATATCTATATTTTTATGAATAATTATTTATTTATTTAATTGTTATGAATATTGATATCAGTAATAGTATTTTAAAATATGTTCGATATGGATTTTGCAGGTTAGTCAATTTAAAATTTTTAAGTTGACTAAGAATGAAAGTGAAGTCAGATATGGTTCAAAACCCTATTTTTGGATTTTGAATAAGGAATTTGAATATTAATAATATATTAAGAGTATTTCAGTACGATATGTACGTACAATATGTGTGTAAGGTAAATTGTTGATCAGTTTTAGCATAGCCTTATAAAAACCTTAGCATTAATTTGCTAAACCCTAATTTGAAATTTAAATATGAATTTAAGATTTACAAGTAATTGTGTTTATGTGATTAAGAATAAGTGTTATTAATAGGTAACCTAAATAGGAAACCCTAATGTGCAATTAGGGAAAACCTAATTGTAAATTTAAAGATTTTAATGTTAATTATGAAACCTTAATCATAATTTACAAGCCCTAATGTTAATTAGTAAATATTAACACTAACTTGTAAGCCTAATGTAATTAGGAAACGTAATATGGTTAGGAGACCCTAATTTCTAAGTTAGAAAATTTAATTTTCTATTTTAAACCCTAATTAGAAAATCCTAGAAATTGCTTTGCAAAACCTAAGGGTTAAACCTTAAGGCTTGAGTCAAAATATTAGATTGCCATTAAATTTGTGAGCTAAAGGAAAAAAAATATACCCTTTTTGTATTTCTTTAATATGTTGGAGTGTGAATCTTGACATAATATTGGATGGTTCACCAACTAAGATCTCCCATGTGCTCTTAAATCTCAGTAATATCAGCCATCTATTGCCACCTTACATCATCTAGATTCAATGCATCAAATATATATAGATTAAGAGAGAGAAAAATCACAAAACTAGCTCATTTGTTCACATACACTCAACCAAGTCTCTCTCTCTAAACCCACAAAATTGTTAAGTGGATCAGTCTCTAATCAAGCCCCTATTACACCAAGAACAGATTAGGAACCCAAGATTCAAGATTTATCAAAGTGAGGTATAAACCCTAAACCAAAATCTGATCTTGTATGCTATGTCAGATGTGGTGTTTATGTGTTTAAACATGTGTTATAGAATGTTATTTAGTGATCTATGATTACATCATAGATCCATAGCATCAAAATGCTCAAAAATAAAGTTTTCCAAAACTGTCAAGAACCCTAGATTTAAGGCCTGACAACCGAATGTCAGAGGCCATAGATCTAGATCTATTTATGATTTTGCTTGTTTAATGTATTGTATTGTTGTATGTTATAAGGAGAGTGTTCTAGAACTGGAATCATGGTCATACCATGTATAGAGTATAAGTTATGGATGGTCAAAGTACGTTGACTGACCATGACTTTTTGTTTCTGGGTAACCCAGATTTTACCTAGAAAGGTCTGACAGTCTTTTGCTGAGCTCTGATCTTGCAGGTGTTTGTTGATTTGATTATGTTGTTGTATCAAAGTTATAGTTTGGTATATGGACTACAGATTCATGCCTTTAGAGCACCTAAATATAGTGGACGGTCAAAGTAGGCAGTATGATCACGAAATGTGTTTTCTGGAATTTCCAAAAAACTCAAGAATATGACTTCTGCCATGGTTTAACCGGCTCAGATCTGGTGATGGTGATGTAGTTAGACTGACTTAGTGTTATAGATCTATTCTTTGACATGAGTACTACAAGATGGAACCAATAAAACACCAAAATATTGGCCATAACTCGATTTAATCAAGGCACAAAGTAGCTATCAAGCACTGTCTGGGTTTCTGGGTAACCCAGAAAACCTAGAAAGGGCCTGACAGCCACTTTGAGCCTCTAAATCTTGCAACTGTGATATAGTTGGACCATGATTTTGATTGATACATGTAGTATTACATCAATAATACATGATCTATTCCTTAGCTTGCCCATAAATATCATGAATTGAGCATTAAGGGTGGTCAAAGGAGGCATCAAGGAACTGCCTTTGAATGTTCTTGAGGCTCAAGAACAGCAAAGGTGACAGTTTCTATCGCTAAAGGCTTTAAGCGACGGGCTCATCGAGGAAGTCGTGTTCGAGAATCGAGAGAGACACTGCCATGAGCCGAATCGAGCATCTGCTGAAGCCAAGTCATGTTCAGAATCGTAGACTACACTCAGTCGTGAGAGTCTCTTGATCGTATCAAAGGCAGAGATCGTAGTCGAGCAAGATCAGATGAAGACAACAAGCACAACGACAGAAATCGTAGAGTGTCAAGATCTGATCTCGAAGTCATAGTGTCTGCACATCCGAAGCTGAATCATAGAGTGCGGAACTAAGACTTCAACAGATGTGCTCAAAACGCCAAGGCAGAATTGTAGAGCAAATACGATTCTCAACAAATGAGCACTCCCAGAATATCCAAAGGAATGAAGCCTCTGGTTGGTACTGCAAAGATACATCCCATCTTAAGGAAACCAGAGAGCATTCAACGAATGACATGCAAGCTAACAGAAGATCTAAGTATCAACTCAATCAGCATCCAGATTGAGTTGTGAAGTCATTCGAGATGAAGTCTTCCACAAGTTGATCATAAGAAGACTTCAGTAACTGACTAAGGAAAGTCAGCAAGTGCAGTAGCTATCAAGTGATCAGAAGACAATAATCTTGGAAGCAACCAGGATCGTAGTGTTTGCCAAATAAAGAAAGAACTGATGGAGTGTACACAGAGATACTGGTCAGCTTCTGAAGAATAAGGCTAAAGTGATTAAGCATTGGGTCAGTCCATTGATGATAAGTGAACGGGAGATCACAAGTAGAAAGCGAGCTGGGCACGCCACAAATCTGAGGTGTCTTGCTATTCATAAGGGGCCAGAACAAAGAGTCAAGCCATCAGTATCTGAGATCATGCAAGCAAACAGAAGTGTTGAGGCACTGCACAAGAGAAAGAAGAGGAGTTCTACATTGAAGATCAAATCAACACTCTTCAAGATCGTAGTGTTGACTCTATATGTCAATGAACAATAGTCAACAAGACACTACGATCAGGTTCAAGAAAGCAAGCATCAGAATCGTAGAGTTTGATCATCCGAAGATTGAGGCATTGGCAACGGTTCAATCTGAAGGATTGGTATTCGGACAAAAGCTTATTGAGAGCATCGATGCAAAAGGACAACCTCTGATCTTGAAATCAGAAGGGGGAAATAAAGTCGTCGACTTTCCCGAGACATCAAAGTGACATCTCTGACGGGGTAGGTGAAACAGTAGATAGCAGTGTCAGAAAGTCATGTCATGTAACATCTGCAGTCTACACCAAATAACTCGAGATCTGCGAAGCAATTCAAATAGCTTTCAACAGCTACATTCCAACGGGAAGATTGGTAAGGAGTATAAATCAACAGAGCTTCAAAGATCAAGAGTTGTTGATGATTACTAAGTTGCAGAATTGTTGAGTTGTTGTAATGCTACTGTTGACTCTATGAGTTGCATTAGAGATTAACAGAACAAGTCTTAGTGACATTGAGACTACATAGGTGGAAGTGAAGTAGCTTTGAAGGAGGACCTAAACAGATTAGAGCTTCACTCAACAAAGATGAGAATGCCATTGAAGATCAAGAAAGCCAATCAACATGAAAAACACAAACCAAAAGCTGAAAAAGAACAAAACATTCAAAGCATTCAAAACATGAACCAAAAGCTGAAAAAGAACAGAAGCAGAATCATGTCTGCAAAATATTCAAGAAGGGTTCAGGATTTGCTAAGTGCCAGACGAAGTCTACCAAAAGCTAAGAGACTTAGCAAATTCAGATGGTGATGGTGCACAGCTGACATCAGATGAAGATGAGTAGAAAGGAGTAAAGATCAGCTGCACCAAAGAAGATGTAGTTCAGACTCTAAGCAGAATGCCAAGAGAACTACGCCAAGCTGCTAAGTACATAAGATGTTCAAGCTTAAAGACATCTTAGCAGCTCAGTACCAACAACAACAACAACTACAACAACAAGAAGCCAGGGCCTGAGGGGTGCTTGTCCAGAGGGACTACATGAAGATTCCAAGCTTGCTGGGCTTGAAGAGTTCCTAGGGAACTTGAGAAGTTCCAAGGCTGCTGGCCTTGAAGAGTTCTAAGTGATTTAGGGTGCTGCCCTTCCTTAGTGGAAATCCTGCTAGTTGAAAGCAGAATAGTGGATTAGGAGCTTGAGTCTCTGAACCACTTAAAACCCTTTGTGTCTTTTACTTTATGTCATTTACATTATGTACATTAACCGCTATAATCTACTATGTATGTTTTAACCGCTACTACTTTGAATTAACTCTACGAAACAATGTATGTCCGATTATGAATATATCAATGAAGGGGATCTTTTACTTATTCCAATGCTTTGAAAAAGATTCTTATATTTGTCATATGCTAATTCATGAGCAATACAAAATGAACGTGAAAAGTTTTGAAAGCAAAAAAGATCTATTCAACCCTCTTCTAGATCTATATCAGTGCTCTTCGAACTAACAATATTAAATTTATTGAATAAATGTATTAAATAAATTAGTTGAAAATGATTTTAATATTATAAAAATTATTTTAAATTAGAATAAAGAGTTTAAAATATTTTAAGTTATAAAATGTGATTTTTAATATTTTAAGGTAAATTTTATTAAAATTTTGATATTAATGATATTAGATTTATTTAATGATAATATTTAATAAATAGTTTAAAAATGGTTTTATTGATTTAAAAATTATTTGAAAAGGATATAAATGATTTAAAAATATTTTAAGTTATAATAAATGACTTTTAATATTTTGATGAAAATACATTAATATTTAAACATTAATGGTAATTATTTAAAATGATTTTAAATGTTTTAAAAATCATTTAAGGAGTAATATTAATGTTTTAAAATATTTTGAGTTATTATAAATAACTTTAATATTTTGACAATGGTTTTATTAATATTTTAATATTATTTAAATATTAATGATAATAGAATTATTTAGTATTTAAATTATTTAAACATGATTTCAGTGTTTTTGAAAAATCATGATAAATGATAATAATTATTTAAAAATTATTGTAAGCCACTGAAAAATAATATGACTGATATTTAAATTATCTAAAATTATATTGCAGCTACAAAATAGAGTTTAATTAAAAATAAATTCGATAATTATCTGATAAAGCCGTCGGTACGCCGAATTGATTCCGAAATTGATCCGAACCTATATAGTTTGACTTTATAAGTGGTTGTTTATGTTCTAATGACTAATATAAGTATGTGAGAGTGTGTTTAAGCTATGTGATGACTACAATTAGCAGTGTTGTAACAATCCGAAATTTTAAATTATAATTTCAAATATTTATTGAATTATATAAATATTTAATTGATGTTATTATTGTTGAATAAATATTTGTTTAAGTTGATTTGATTTGATTATTTATTTGTTAAATAAATAATTAATGAGTGAAGGAAATTAATGATTATGAGATAATATTCTAATTTAATTTAATAATTAAGTTAGAGAGTTGATAGGGATTAAATGGATTATTACAATGTTTTTAATTTAATTTGGTAATAAAAGTGTGACAATAAACTATGCTATAAATGAGTTATAAAAATAAATTAAAGAAGTTTAATTTAGTTTTGCCAAACAAGACTTAAAGATATTAAGTCTTTAATTTTTAAAGAGTTTTTGCCAAACAAAGCCTTATGACTTTTGAATTTTGAATTTTAATTAAAATAAATAAATATAAATAATATATATTAAATGTTATAACTGATAACTTATTATTATATTTATTATAACGCTTGGCTTTTAGACGCGTTTGGGAGTGTGTGCGTTGATTTGAGTTTTATTTTACGTAAAAAGCATTTGGCCTAAGCCTAAGAAGGAAAGGAAGAAAGAAGATTTCAGAGAATAGAGAGAGAGTTTGAGAGAGTTAAGAGAGAATTGAGAGAAGATTTATGAGATTTCCCAAGCAATTCTCTGAGTTTATCCAAGATTATCCAAACAATTGAAGGTATTTTTACATACCTTAATATTATATATATATACACACACACACACACACACACATATATATATATGTTTTACGGCATAATTCCTAAGGTCTGTGAATTCTATTTTGTTGAATTGTTGTTATAAACTAAACTATTGTATTTATATGTGTTTGTGATGTTAGAACTAACATCTAGATAAGGATTTAGTGTACCAATTACTTTCTTTACGTTCAAAAATAAGGAAATAGTTTTACAGTGAATATGTGTATGAGCATGGCTTGTAGGAGTACCAAAATTTGATAGTTGATTGTGAACTAATAGGTAAATTGAGCCTTGATTGTATTAATTCAGTAAATAACGAAGATAACGTAGTTTGAATAAATTAAATTGGTGTATAATTGTGATCACAGTGTTAATTTTGTCAAACAATGTCAAAAATGGAGTTTTGTATAAAACATGAAATTAAAAGGTTTTAAATTTGATGTTTATGTTATTTATGTGGGTAAAAACATGCTAGAGACCTTAATTTATGTTTATGTGAAATCCATGTAAGTTATAAGGGTTCAAATGGTTGATAGTTGGTCAAATTTGGCTTTGCTTGTGCTCGCGTTGCTAATCTCGTAATTCACAGTCATCGCCATCATTCGCTACCAGTAGCGCCAAGCCTCGTCATACTTGACGTAAAATCCCTACCGTGACTCAAGGCCACTAGCTCCGAAGATTGAGCGTCGCAAATACCGTCCCCAAATGTAAATCAGTATGCGCCACAACCTAAGGTTAACGAATGACGAATTTTTTATTATTACAAAAATCAGAATTGTTGATAAGGTGAAATATTTTGATTTATTAAGATGTGATTTTGGTATTATAGTACTAAGAATGAGCATATTACTAACAATTAACGAGTTTTGTTATTACATTACTAATGTGACTTGACTATATGATTAAAACCAATCCATACATGAAATAAATACTTATTTATATACAGAGTATATGTAGTAACTAATTATGTCATGATGACATGTGTATAGGATATTGTGAAAATAATTATTACAGTTTAGCTTACACGCAAGGCAAGTTTTCTAACCCGAAACTTTCTTTGAGCAAGTTCTCTAACTCTATTGTTATGATTGTGCAAGTTTCTTAACTCTAATTATATCGTGCAAGTTTCTAAGCTTTACTTTTGATATTGAGCAAGTTTTCTAATCTTTAACTTGTTTCTTAGTATGCAAGTTTCTTAACTCTGATGCACTTATGTTGAACAAGTTTTATCGTTCAAATTACTATTTATTATGCATGCTCAATACTCAATTCTAAACAAAATTCTAACCTTAGCTTAATATTGTTCAAGCAAGGTATGTTATGTTATTCAATGCTTATGTTTTTAGCTTATTTCTAAGGCATAACCTTAATATACAATGTTGATTCATTTATGACTTATTCCATAGCATATTGTTATTATATTCTTATTCAACTAATCCTTAGTTGATGTTCGTTAAACTCTAAATTACCTTGAAACTTATCCAAACCAAACTTACTTTGGTTCAAACTTGTATTCTAAATACTGAGATGAACAACCCTATTATAGGGGATAATTTACGCATAGCATTTAAATGTTTGTGCACAATACATTGTACGAAGGGTTGATCCCCCTAAGTACGAGGAGCCCTTATAATCGTATGACTGTTAAAGTTTAAGTTGATAGAATACTTATAACTATGGACATAGTTCGTGGTCTTTTGACCCTCAGATATATATTTTAAATTCTGTTCCTGATTATTATTGATTAAGTACATTATTCAGTTCTGTTGAGCCTATTCGTTTGACAGTTGATATGATGCTTATTCATTATCATTTTAAGTGAGCATTGTTTGCTCAGTCTTGCTTATATAAATATTACAGCTAAAGTTGAGAAGGTCGATGAACCTACCACCAGTAAAGGGAAAAGGAAGATAAATATTACAGAAGTGTTGAGGCACTGCACAAGAGAAGGAAGAGGTGTTCTACATTAAAGATTAAATCAACACTCTTCAAGATCGTAGTGTTGACTCTACATGTCAATGAACAATAGTCAACAAGACACTACGATCAGGTTCAAGAAATAAGCATCAGAATCGTAGAGTTTGGTCATCCGAAGATTGAGGCATTGGCAACGGTTCAATCTGAAGGATTGGTATTCGGACAAAAGCTTATTGAGAGCATAGATGCAAAAGGACAACCTCTGATCTTGAAATCAGAAGGGGGAAATAAAGTCGTCGACTTGCCCGAGACATCAAAATGACATCTTTGACAGGGTAGGTGAAACAGTAGACTGCAGTGTCAGAAAGTCATGTCATGTCACATCTGCAGTCTACACCAAATAACTCGAGATCTGCGAAGCAATTCAAATAGCTTTCAATGGCTACATTCCAACGGGAAGATTGGGAAGGAGTATAAATCAATAGAGCTTCAAAGATCAAGAGTTGCTGATGATTGCTAAATTGCAGAATCGTTGAGTTGTTGGAATGCTACTGTTGACTCTACGAGTTGCATTAGAGATTAACAGAACAAGTCTTAGTGACATTGAGACTACATAGGTGGAAGTGAAGTAGCTTTGAAGGAGGACCTAAATAGATTAGAGCTTCACTCAACAAAGATGAGAATGCCATTGAAGATCAAGAAAGCCAATCAACATGAAAAACATGAACCAAAAGCTGAAAAAGAACAAAACATGCAAAACATTCAAAACATGAACCAAAAGCTGAAAAAGAACAGAAGCAGAATCATGTATGCAAAATATTCAAGAAGGGTTCAGAATTTGCTAAGTGCCAGATGAAGTCTACCAAAAGCTAATCGACTTAGCAAATCCAGATGGTGATGGTGCACAGCTGACATTAGATGAAGATGAAGCGAGAAGGAGTAAAGATCAAATTGCACTCAAAGAAGATGTAGTTCGGACTCTAAGCGTAAATGCCAAAAGAACTACGCCAAGCTGCTAAGTACATAAGATGTTCAAGCTTAAAGACATCTTAGCAGCTCAGTACCAACAACAACAACAACTACAACAACAAGAAGCCAGGGCCTGAGGGGTGCTTGTCCAGAGGGGCTAAATGAAGATTCCAAGCCTGCTGGGCTTGAAGAGTTCCTAGGGAACTAGAGAAGTTCCAAGGCTGCTGGCCTTGAAGAGTTCTAAGTTATTTAGGGTACTGCCCTTCCTTAGTGGAAATCCTACTAGTTGAAAGTAGAATAGTGGATTAGGAGCTTGAGTCTCTAAACCACTTAAAACCCTTTGTGTCTTTTACTTTATGTCATTTACATTATGTACATTAACTGCTATAACTGTTATGTATGTTTTAACTACTTACTACTGAATTAACTCTACGAACAATGTATGTCTGATTTTTTTTTTTGCTAAATTTGTGTGATTGTATAAATGGAACCAAAAAATAAAATGGCAGAGGAGCATACCCCAGACTATAGCTAGATCATCTAGAGACAGACCAATAAAGGATCTAGCTAAAGTTAAGAGAATATCTTAAAAGAACAGACGGTGTAACATAATCTAGTCAGAATTATCTAAGCCAATTACAATAATATTAGCAAAAGTTTGTAGCTTTGAGGAAAGATGGACTAGTAGATAATCTAGATTTAATGATATCAATTACATCAGTAGCAAGGCAACTTGGAGGAATGAGTGTCCCATTGTGCAGCTTTTTGTTTCTTGCTTCCCATAACTTATAGAAAGAAACGGCCAGAGAGAGGCTGAGTATCTGTTTTGATAATTTCCTCCCTTGGAAAGATGATATAAAGTCAGTGAGTCTAGTCCAGTCCAGGGGTAAAGAGAGCCATCCACCTAGTTGAAACGTAGCTTTGATAATAACAGTAGAGTATTCACAAATGAAGAAAAGATGTGAAAATGTTTTAGGATGCTTGTTGCATAACTGAAAATTGAAGGTCCTTCCTGTATAGGCTCGAGTGATGTCATTTGTTTGGAGCTTTCCATGAAATCCAAGCCACAACATGAAAGAGTATCTCGGCACATGCAGTTTATGCCAGGGAATTGTGTGCCAATGAACAACCTGTTTCCTAATTCTGATGCTTTCCCAAATGTGTCTTGCTTTGATGTAACAAACATCCATTGAGTCCCAAAAGATACAATCCATTGATGTAGAGGGAAAGGGAGCAGATTGTACTAGATGCCGGAAGAGAATCACCTCATGATGGTTTGATAGGGGGAGGTGCCAGGAAGTGTTATTCATAATGTCCTTGACTGTGGCTGAGACGGTTAGGCCTGAATTTGAGATTAAGGTACTGCTGAGGTTAATAGCAGAACCATTGAGCCATAGATCGTACCAGAGATTGAAATTTTCTCCAGAGCCAACAACGTATCTTAGATGTTGAAGAGCAGTAGGCCTGAGCTTTAGAAGTTGTCTCCAGATCCACAAACATTCAGTGGGTAATGTACCTGCCAAACAGATTTCCCAAGAAGAACAGTGGTCTGCACCCACTTAGCCCATAATGATGTAGTGTTAATCTGCAATACAGGGGTTAGGTGTAGTAAAAGTAGAGCTATATTCCAGTCCAAGAGGTTTTTAATGCCCAGACCTCCTTCCTTGGTAGGGAGTGTGATGTTATGCCATGCAACCTTAGAACCATAGGGAGTAAGAGAGGTGCCTTTCCAAAGAAATCGACAGAGAATAGATTGAATGACTCTAATGACTGCTTTAGGCAGTAGGAAATGATTACTCCAATACGATTGAATTGCGAAGTGCACGGATTTAATGAGTTGGACCCTACCAGAATAAGCAAGAGCAGTAGCAGTCCATGAGGAGACTCTTTGAGTGATTCTATAGATTAGAGGAATACAATTGGTATCAGAGCAGGCTCTCATGCTATATTCAAAAGCTAATCGATTTGAGTCTGATCCTAGGCACAAACATTGTTCTAAACTTAGTTTAGTAGTAAGTCACTTGTTATATGCAGATGAGCTCACACGTTGGAAATATTGTGTACAGGTAAATGTGTATATACACCCGAAGCTGCTCAGATTGGTCTATGTTCTTGATTGACATATCAATAAGACCAATCCTTGTCATGGCCAATCTTGTAGTCCGAAGACCAAAGCAGAAAGCTCAAGAGACATCATCAGAAAAGAGTCAAACATCCATCAGCATGAAAAGATGAAAAGGCCACACATGCTAAGAAATGCTTATCTAGAGAAGAAAGAAAAACTTCTCAAACACTCATCTGGCCAACCATCAGCTGGATGTAAATCTTGTGAACTCAAGGATGTCAAAGAATTGAAGATGCTGATATTCTCTCAGCTTGCATCTTCAAGACCACGACTGATTGATTTGGTCAACTGGAGCAAATGAGAAACTATGCACATCAATGCCTAAACTCAGTATATCTAAGATAAATGACTGTTAAGAAATTGACAGTAAAAAGGTACGGTTCGTCACTAATATAAATATGTACATCATGATTGCACCTCCTTATGAATTATAACAGTATTCTTTCAAGGAATCATAATCTACCTAAAAAGGTGAAGAGAGAAAGTACACTGAGAGTGGAAACTCAAATGCCTATAAACTTTCTCTCCATCCAAGTTTTAGGTTGGAGATGATATCTTGAAAGAAATCTGAAATGGATCATAAGACCATCACAGGCTAAATTAATTTTACGTGAAGTAATCTTTGCTGATGGGTTAGTATGTGTGTACAACCTATGGTCTAAGTGTTTAATAACATATATAGTATGATCAATTCTACAAGAGTATCCTGAAGATTCATAGAAACTGATCACCTCCATGAATCAACCAGACACTAATAAATCATAGAGTTGATTCTCACTCTGTGAACATTTAAACCCTGTAAACATAACCTAGCAAATGATGAAACCATCAAAGAAAAAGAGTGTTTTATTGAAATAGCAAATCTTACACACACTCACCATCATGCATCTCAAAATGTATTATCTAAATTAATTACATACATGAATATGACTGGTGGTAATCAATATGATGATTATCCAAATATATGAGGAACGGGGGTTTAGAAAACTAACCTAGCAGGACCCATTTAACCATGGGTACCAAAATAGAAATTTATATAACCTACAGGTACTTGGTCTATCTGATCATACTAAGGAATATTGAAGCAGATGACTTCAGTCAAGAAGATTCAACCAGCAGAAGGCTTAAGATTGTTCAGAAATGATTCTGATAAAACTTCTATATGTCAAAGCCTGTCCTTAAAGACCTGCTGAGACGATCTGAATAAAGCTCACATGGCTGCTGATTTTTATGTGGAAGCAGGCCATTCAATCTAAGATGTAAAAGGGTTTTAGATGTTCAATCATGCAAAGAGAAGAATCCTCAAGGAAGCTCTCCACAGAGGATCATCGAACATCAAATATGAGGAACTCATTACGAGAGCAGAACTCCACAAGTTCAAGCTGACAAAGAAGACTACGTTCGTAGTGCTGTCAGAAGATCGTAGAATGATCAGTCCTGGAGTTATCCATGTCTACGATGAAAATAGATTTGATTGTTAGTGGTGATTTCAGTCAGAAGGAAATATTCAAGGATGCCTCCTAATACACATGAAGAAAAGGAATTCACACCTCACTGAAAAAAGACAACATCAATCATGGGGGAGCAGTGATCTATTAAGGAACAACAACACTGAGATACTCTATGAAGCAATGTACCAGCTACTGATTCCCAAAACTTTGTGGCTGATGAAAAAATGAAGATCCATAGTCAGTAGGAACGTCTCAAAATGTACTACTGATAACCTTTCAGCCACCCAACTCAAAACCGTGGAGCGCCTACGATCAAACACCTGATCGTAGTATAAGAGCAGGAGGACACCACGATTACAACAAATGCAATTGTCTAAAGTTGGTAGAGGACTTCCCCATTAGAAAAGGTCAAACGAGATATCAGTGCAAAATAATTCTAAGAGTACTTCATCTGGAAAGCATCTCAGGGACAAACCTAACCCTTAGCTCACTCTAAGAGGTTGGCCCTTCCTAAGCTACCTTAACCCAGAAGGATTGCTTGATCAAGTTCATCTCAAGGACCAAGACAATCAATGATCGTAGAGTAGAGTTTGAAGAGAACTCAACGATTATGATGTAACCTCAACGATCATAGTGCAACCTCAGCGACTGTAGAAACAGACTCAACGATCGCAGTCTTACTAAAGGCTACTCTAACTCATGAGGAGCTTGAAAGAACATGACAATTGCTCAACCATTCAGATTATGGGAAGATCAGTTCGAATGCTGGTTGGAAAGATGTCCTGCTAAAGAGAAGTACCCAAGGCTTCATGAAGTACATCAGTGGTTGAGCCATGCAGTTTCAAGATGAGGATTAATGTCAAAACCATCCACTGCAGCATCTCTTAAAAGTTGATCGTTGAGTCAACAAAGGAAAACGTAGAGTCCATAGCTGCCTTACCATACCACTCTACGAACCAAGATGGTCAACGGTAAATCCACGTCATTGACGACTATTTATTTTAAAAGGACATTAAACTGAAGAGTTAATGGGGGAGTTACAGCTCATTACTGGGCATCGTACAACCAATGGCTAGTTGACACATCACAGTGTATGCAGAGTTAGAAGGAACTACCATAAAGACAAATTCAAAATTTGCAAACAGTTATCAGAAACTATCGAACCTCTTTCCCTCTCTTTTTCAAACCCTAAAAGTCTCCTCACATACTAAATCCATTAACCCTCCAAATCCTTGCGCAAATCACATTCAACCATCTCTCATAAGACTCCCTAAAACAAATACCCATATTCTTTGAACTCCTCAAATGGCAGATTGGCGAGTAATCACTGGCATTCAGCTACCAAGACGTTTGAAAAATCCGAGAAGAAGTTCAGGGATATTCTTGAACTTGTGAAGAAGGCTAGGTACTCAGAATGTCTTGAGGCAAACACACGAATATATGGTGACCTGGTCAAAGAGTTTCATTCAAACGCAACCGTAAATTCTAGAATTCTCTCTACTAAGGTTAAGGGTCAGATTCTAAAGCTAAATTCTTCTGACATCAATCAATGCTTAGGCCTTCCTGACCAAGATCTGAAAAGCCTGGAAGAGATCGACACTAAAAAAGCTAAGAAGATTATGCGATCTGAAAAAGAAACCCTAGTCCCGAGGGACATGAAGAAAAGGAGTTTCCTGAAGAATTCGAGTTCCTTGCTGAAATAGTGGGTAAATGTATCTTATGCAAAGACACTGCACATGATACTGTGATTGACCAACTGCTAAAGATCATGTCTGTTATAGTCCTGAAGGAACACATCAACTTTGGAGCTATCCTGTTTGATCATATGTCTAAGTGGCTGGATAAGGAAGAAAAGAAAAGGTTGACTGAAAAACCACTCACAAAGGTTTTTCATGGGAGATTTTTTAGTATCATCTTGAAGAAAAAGTTGAAGAATAAAATTAAAGATGATGAGGGCAAAATTCTTAATGTTCATAAAGTAATGTCTCCACAGTTGTTTATAAACTGGAAGAAAAATCTCAAGGAGAACAAGAGGCTAATAATAACTGGAAGCAGCAACAAGGTCTCTGTTAAGAAGAAGAAGGTACAAGAAGTGGAAAACTCTTAATCTGGTGACTCTGTATCAGTTGCTGCCACACCGGCAAAGAAGAAGTCTAAGAATGTGAAGAATCCAGAGGCTTCGTCAAGCCATGTCTCCACTGACAAGAAGAAATAAGGAGCAGGAGAAAAACCAGCATCAACTGCTGAAACCCCAAAAAGAAGGAGTGACAGACTACTCCAAGAGCCACCCAAGAAGAAAGCAAAATTGATGAAGAAATCAGTTCTAGTTCCCCAAGAAAGTCCATCCAACAAAGAAGAAAATATAGAGTCTAAAGATGGTAAGGGAATTGAAAACTCTAAGATTGAACCCTCAAAAAGGAAGTCCAGCAATGAGGAAAAAGGAAGAGCCAAGTCTGATGGTGAAGAAAAAGAATGTGCAAGCCCTATGGCTAACTCTCAGAGCATCCACTCTGATAATGAAGAAAGATTGCAAGTTGACACAACAACATCCTCTACTGCAAATGCTCCAATAAACTCAAAAGATGTCGAGTCTGAAGAAGAAGAACGTGCCTCTATTGTTGCTGAACATCAAGCTAGTCTGTCTGATGATACAGAAGCTTTGGATTCTGAAGAAGAAGAGGAGTCTGAAACTCCTATAGTTGAACCCCCAAGGAGAAGAAAGAGCAACAGACTGCTTTCCAGGGCTATTCTAAATAAGAAAGGAGAATCTACTGCAGTCATCGAATTAAGCGATGTTGAATCTGAATCACTAGAAGAAAGTGCTGAAGATGGGACTAGTGATGAAGAAGATGAGTCCAAGGAAGATCTTGCTAAAAAAGGTTTTGAAAATAAAATACAGTAAGAAGGATTCACTGATGGATCCGATCTGAATGTTTCAGAAAGAGAGGAAATGGAGAAGGATTCTGATTTTGCACATCAGGAATCAGAGGAACCAGAAGACCATCCTGTCATTTCTTCAGCTAGGATTAACAAGAAAATAGCAGAGGAAGTCTCGAACGGACCACCAAAAATTTCAAATCAAGAACTAGAAGCTCAGAACTTCCCAAGGGTGAAGAATTACGCAACAATGATGATCAAAGATCAGCCTCACTACAAAGTCTACAGACATGCTGGAAACCACTATATTCCTTATGATCGTAGAGTGGACTCTGATGGCAGAAGGAGCATGACCAAGGAGATGATCTTAGAATATGATCACTCTGCCAATGATGTTGATCAAGTCCAAAATAAGAAGCCTCCATCTGCTCAAGCACCGCTACCCGACATTCCTTCATCCTCCAATAGCGATTGGTACTCAATGATTTTTCAGATTCTCAATACTTTCGAAAATCTGTCCAAGAATGAAAATAGTAGAGTCAATCGATGCTCAACAAAAAATACATCCCAACGGATGCCCAAATTCCTATGGAGCAGGAGCTGATGAAAAGCTCTGATGAGCTAATCGAGAAGATATCTCTAATCAATGAAGAATCAAAAAGGTTGACAGCAGTCGGAGATAACTCAGTTCAAGACAGACTCCAAGCAATTATGGCTGATGTATCTCTCAAAATCAAAGAGAGAGAGAGAGAGATCACATCTATCTGAAGGCCATAAATGATCAAAAGGCAGATGATCTATGAACACAAAGGAAAATGAAGAACAACTCCAAGTCCTCTTTGACAAAATTGACAACATGAATCAGTCTTTCTCTATGCAACTTGAGTTAAGCCAACAAGAACTCAAGATTGAAATTGGTAACTCCTCTTATCTGATGGAGCAGCTTATATCCAGCATAGAACAGCTCTCCCAAGTGATTAATGACAAAAAGGGGGAGAAAAAGAGGCATAGAAAGAGGCAGAGTAAGAGGAACTTTAGAAAGGGCAAGAAGAACAGAAGGAAAGAAAAGAAGAAGATGACTCATCATCTGAGGGGGAGCCAAAGGATGATGAGCCTGTGTTTGCAAAGGCTGAGGAGGAGCCAACAGAAGGAGAGAAGAAGCATACATCTGAGGGGGAGCAGACAAAAGAAATGTAGTTAACGTCCCAGGGGAGTAGGTGCAAGAAGATCAAATAGATGAATAACTAATCAACAAACATCCTGGAAGCATACATGGAGCCAAAGAGGTACATCTCTAACTAGTTAGGTATGTTCTAGATCCAGGATGTAAAATGTCAGTGTATTAAATTTCACATCATTATAAATGACATTCATGATTATCTATTTTAGTAATACAGCTGCTCACTGTATATAAGATTCATTCATAACATGCATATGCACTTATTATTTTTGTCATAATCAAATAGGGGGAGATTGTTAGGAATAAACATATGAATGATATTCCTATTTACATATGATTTGATTATGATACATATATATGAATGAATATGCAAGTATGCTTGCATTAAGAAAAGCTGTAAAGTCCACTGATAGATTATAGAAACATATGTACAAGGACTTAGAATGAATTGATCAAATATGTTAGGTTGATCCTACATAAGCTAAACAGCTTTGTAAAGTCCTTAAAAAGAAATGATGTACAATGACTATAAATATAGAAAGATCAAGCATGTTAGGTTGATCTTATGATGTAATAGATAGGCTTGTCTGATCGTCAAACACTGCACCAAAAATTGTAGTCTGCCAGGAGAGTCAAGAAAAACTCGAGAGCTATCAAGGAAGAATTGTAGTCTACAAGATAGTAGATCTCGAAGTTCATAGACTACCAAGAGAGACGAGGAAGGATCGTAGTGTGTCGAGTAGCACTTCCTCGGAGCCATAGTCTACTAAGGAAGTCATTTTCAGAATCGTAGAGACAGCTTGCCTACGAGCTGACCGAGCATCTGCCGAAGCCAAGTCATGTTCAGAATCGTAGACTACACTCAGAGTCGTAGAGTCTACTGATCGTATCAAAGGCAGAGATCGTAGTTGAGCAAGATCAGATGAAGACAACAAGCACAACAATAGAAATCGTAGAGTGTCAAGATCTGATCTCGAAGTTGGAGTGTCTGCACAGCCGAAGCTGAATCGTAGAGTGCAGAACTAAGACTTCAACAGATGTGCTCAAAACGCCAAGGCAGAATTGTAGAGAAAATACGATTCTCAACAAATGAGCACTCCCAGAATATCCAAAGGAATGAAGCCTCTGGTTGGTACTGCAAAGATACATCCCACCTGAAGGAAACTAGAGAGCACTCAACGAATGGCATAAAAGCTAACAGAAGATCTAAGTATCAACTTAATCAGCATCCAGATTGAGTTGTGAAGCCATTGGAGATGAAGTCTTCCACAAGTTGATCATAAGAAGACTTCAGTAACTGACTAAGGAAAGTCAGCAAGTGCAGTAGCTGTCAAGTGATCAGAAGACAATAATCTTGGAAGCAACTAGGATCGTGGTGTTTGCCAAATAAAGAAAGAACTAATGGAGTGTACACAGAGATACTGGTCAGCTTCTGAAGAACAAGGCTAAAGTGATTAAGTAGTGGGTCAGTCCATTGATGATAAGTGAACGGGAGATCACAAGGAGAAAGCGAGCTGGACACGCCACAAATCTGAGGTGTCTTGCTATTCAGAAGGGGCCAGAACAAAGAGTCAAGCCATCAGTATCTGAGATCATGCAAGCAAACAGTAGTGTTGAGGCACTGCACAAGAGAAAGAAGAGGTGTTCTACATTGAAGATCAAATTAATACTCTCCAAGATCGTAGTGTTGACTCTACATGTCAATGAACAATAGTCAACAAGACACTACGATCAGGTTTAAGAAAGCAAGCCTCAGAATCGTAGAGTTCGGTCATCTGAAGATTGAAGCATTGGCAACGGTTCAATCTGAAGGATTGGTTATGGACAAAAGCTTATTGAGAGCATCGATGCAAAAGGACAACCTCTGATCTAGAAATTAGAAGGGGGAAATAATGTCTTCGACCTGCCCGAGACATCAAAGTGACATCTATGACGGGGTAGGTGAAACAGTAGACTGCATTGTCAGAAAGTCATGTCATGTCACATCTGCATTCTACACCAAATAACTCGAGATCTGTGAAGCAATTCAACTAGCTTTCAACGGCTACATTCCAACGGGAAGATTGGGAAGGAGTATAAATCAACAGAGCTTCAAAGATCAAGAGTTGCTGATGATTGCTAAGTTGCAGAATCGTTGAGTTGTTGGAATGCGACTGTTGACTCTACGAGTTCCATCAGAGATTAACAGAACACGTCTCAGTGACAGTGAGACTACATAGGTGGAAGTGAATCAGCTTTGAAGGAGGACCTAAACAGATTAGAGCTTCACTCAACAAAGATGAGAATGCCATTGAAGATGGAAGCCAAGCTGAGAGCCGAGAAGGCCAAGAAGATAGCATTCAGAAAAGTGGCAGAATACCAAGAAGTTCAAGAAAGCCACTCTACAGATCACCATGAACCAAAAGCTGAAAAAGAACAGAAGCAGAATCATGTCTGCAAAACATTCAAGAAGGGTTCAGGGTTTGCTAAGTGCCAGACGAAGTCTACCAAAAGCTTAGAGACTTAGAAAATCCAGATGGTGATGGTGCATAGCTGACATCAGATGAAGATGAGCAGAAAGGAGTAAACATCAGCTGCACCAAAGAAGAAGTAGTTCAGACTCTAAGCAGAATGTCAAGAGGACTACAGCAAGTAAAAGTACATAAGATGTTCAAGCTTAAAGACATCTTAGCAAATTTCAAAGACCAACAACAACAACAAGCGAGCCAGTGAGCTCGGGGTGCTTGTCCAGAGGGACTAAATGAAGATTCCAAGTCTGCTGGGCTTGAAGAGTTCCTAGGGAACTAGAGAAGTTCTAAGGCTGCTGGCCTTGAAGAGTTCTAAGTGAACTGAAGTCCCAATCTTCTTTGGCCTCAAAGAATCTTAGTGATTGAAGTCTTGCCCTTCCTTAGTGGAAATCTCGCTAGTTGAAAGCGGAAAGAGTGGATTAGGAGCTTAAGTCTCCGAACCACTTAAAACCCTTTGTGTCTTTTACTTTATGTCATTTACATTATGTACATTAACTGCTATGTATGTTTTAACTGCTTACTACTGAATTAACTCTACGAACAATGTATGTCTGATTATGAATATATCAATGAAGGGGATCTTTTACTTATTCCGCTGTGCTTGAAAAGATTCTTATATTTGTCATATGCTAATTCATGAGCAATACAAAATGAACGTGAAAAGTTTTTGAAAGCAAAAAAGATCTATTCAACCCCCCCCTTCTAGATCTATATTGTGCCTACTGGGAACTAACAATATTAAATTTATTTAATAAATGTATTAAATAAATTAGTTGAAAATGATTTTAATATTATAAAAATCATTTTAAATTAGAATAAAGAGTTTAAAACTATTTGAAGTTATAAAATGTGATTTTTAATATTTTAAGGTAAATTTTATTAAAATTTTGATATTAATGATATTAGATTTATTTAATGATAATATTAAATAAATAGTTTAAAAATGGTTTTATTGATTTAAAATTATTTGAAAAGGATATAAATGATTTAAAAATATTTTAAGTTATAATAAATGTCTTTTAATATTTTGATGAAAAAATACATTAATATTTAAATATTAATGGTAATTATTTAAAATAATTTTAAATATTTTAAAAATCATTTAAGGGTAATATTAATGTTTTAAAAATATTTTGAGTTAATATAAATAACTTTAATATTTTGACAATGGTTTTATTAATATTTTAATATTATTTTAATATTAATGATAATAGAATTATTAGTATTTAAATTATTTAAAAAATGATTTCAGTGTTTTTGAAAAATCATGATAAATGTTAATAATTATTTGATAATTATTGTTAGCCACTGAAAAATAATATGACTGATATTTAAATTATCTAAAATTATATTGCAGCTACAAAATAGAGTTTAATTAAAAATAAACTCGATAATTATCTGATAAAGCCGTCGGTACACCGAATTGATTCCGAAATTGATCCGGACCTATATAGTTTGACTTTATAAGTGGTTGTTTATGTTCTAATGACTAATATAAGTATGTGACAGTGTGTTTAAGCTATGTGATGACTACAATTAGCAGTGTTGTAACAATCCGAAATTTTAAATTATAATTTCAAATATTTATCAATTATATAAATATTTAATTGATGTTATTATTGTTGAATAAATATTTTTTAAGTTGATTTGATTTGATTATTTATTTGTTAAATAAATAATTAATGAGTGAAAGAAATTAATGATTATGAGATAATATTCTAATTTAATTTAATAATTAAGTTAGAGAGTTGATAGGGATTAAATGAATTATTATAATATTTTTAATTTAATTTGGTAATAAAAGTGTGACAATAAACTATGCTATAAATGAGTTATAAAAATAAATTAAAGAAGTTTAATTTAGTTTTACCAAACAGGCTTAAAGATATTAAGTCTTTAATTTTTAAAGAGTTTTTGCCAAACAAAGCCTTATGGCTTTTGAATTTTGAATTTTAATTAAAATAAATAAAATATAAATAATATATATTAAATGTTATAATTGATAACTTATTATTATATTTATTATAACGTCGGTTTTAGACGTTTGGGAGTGTGCATTGATTTGAGTTTTATTTTACGTAAAAAGCATTTGGCCTAAGCCTAAGAAGGAAAGGAAGAAAGAAGATTTCAGAGAATAGAGAGAGAGTTTGAGAGAGTTAAGAGAGAATTGAGAGAAGATTTATGAGATTTCCCAAGCAATTCTCTGAGTTTATCCATGATTATCCAAACAATTGAAGGTATTTTTACATAACCTTAATATTATATATATACATATATACACACACACACACACATATATATATATATATATATGTTTTACGGCATACTTCCTAAGTTCTATGAATTCTATTTTGTTGAATTGTTGTTATAAACTAAACTATTGTATTTATATGTATTTGTGATGTTAGAACTAACATCTAGATAAGGATTTAGTGTACCAATTACTTTCTTTACGTTCAAAAATAAGGAAATAGTTTTACAGTGAATATGTGTATGAGCATGGCTTGTAGGAGTACCAAATTTTGATAGTTGATTGTGAACTAATAGGTAAATTGAGCCTTGATTGTATTAATTCAGTAAATAACGAAGATAACGTAGTTTAAATAAATTAAATTGGTGTATAATTGTGATCACAGTGTTAATTTTGTCAAACAATGTCAAAAATTGAGTTTTGTATAAAACATGAAATTGAAAGGTTTTAAATTTGATGTTTATGTTATTTATGTGGGTAAACACATGCTAGAGACCTTAATTTATGTTTATGTGAAATCCATGTAAGTTATACGGGTTCAATTGGTTGATAGTTGGTCAAATTTGACTTTGTTTGCTCTTGTGCTGCGTTGCCTAATCTCAGAATTCGATTCGTTGCATTGCCATCATTCGCTACCAAGTAAGCGCTAAGCCTCTGTGTCAAGCTGCCAAGAAAATCCCTACCACATCATTTCATGTACAAGATCATCTGCATAGCAACAAGATCACGTACGCAAATACCGCCCCAATGTAAATCTGTAGCGCCAAGAAAGACTTCGGTTAAAGAAATGACCAAATTTTTTTATTACACAAAAATCTGTAATTGTTGATAAGGTGAATTATTTTGACTGTTAAGATGTGATTTTTGTATTATAGTACTAAGAATGAGCATATTACTAACAATTAACGAGTTTTGTTATTACATTACTAATGTGACTTGACTATATGATTAAAACCAATCCATATATGAAATAAATACTTATTTATATACAGAGTATATATAGTAACTAATTATGTCATGATAACATGTGTATAGGATACTGTGAAAATAATTATTACAGTTTAGCTTACACGCAAGGCAAGTTTTCTAACCCTAAACTTTCTTTGAGCAAGTTCTCTAACTCTATTGTTATGATTGTGAAAGTTTCTTAACTCTAATTATATCGTGCAAGTTTCTAAGCTTTACCTCTTGATATTGAGCAAGTTTTTCTAATCTTTAACTTGTTTCTTAGTATGCAAGTTTCTTAACTCTGATGCACTTATGTTGAACAAGTTTTATCGTTCAAATTACTATTTATTATGCATGCTCAATACTCAATTCTAAACAAAATTCTAACCTTAGCTTAATATTGTTCAAGCAAGGTATGTTATGTTATTCAATGCTTATGCTTTTAGCTTGTTTCTAAGGCATGACCTTAATATACAATGTTGATTCATTTATGACTTATTCCATAGCATGTTGTTATTATATTCTTATTCAACTAATCCTTAGTTGATGTTCGTTAAACTCTAAATTACCTTGAAACTTATCCAAACCAAACTTACTTTGGTGCGGACTTGTATTCTAAATACTGAGATGAACAACCCTATTATAGGGGATAATTTACGATATAGCATTTAAATGTTTGTGCACAATATATCATTGTATTTAAAGGGCCGATCCCCCAAGTACGAGGAGCCCTATAGTCGTATGGTCATTAAAGTTTAAGTTGAAAGAATACTTATAACTATGGACATAGTTCGTGGTCTTTTGACCCTCAAATATATTTTAAATTAAATTTCGCCGATTATTATTGATTAAGCACATTATTCATTCTATCGAGCCTATTCGTTTGATGAATGATATGATGTTTATTCATTATCATTTTAAGTGAGCATTGTTTGCTCACTCTTGCTATATAAATATTACAAATGGAAGTTGAGAAGGTCGATGAACCTACCACCAAAGAAAGGGAAAGGGAAGATGAATAAGTATTGAAGATTTGTAAACCTGTTGACTTTTATATTGTCAGACTTTATTTTAAATCTTGTGATGTAGTTATTTAATTTTCTGCACATGGCTTTTGTATTTAAAGGTTAGATAACCTGGGAGTTTTATTGAACTTATTGATGTAATCCTTTAATGGGAAGGTTTATTATTAAATTTTATTATGTTTGGGTAGTTAGACATGAATGTTTTATCAAGTGAATACCAAATCTTGTGGGAATGAAGTACCCGGATTTGGGGGTGTCACAAGTGTTATATGATACGATGTATTATTCTAATCGAAAGAATAATCTTATTATTGATAGGTCATTGTATAAAAGATAGAACTAAGTTGTGTAGCTGTAATCAGCAGATCAAGCAAGTATCTAAACCTTATGCACTACTTTTGTTTTATGCAAACATGTATATGTTTATGCAAGTTTTTGTAATCTTTTATTGTGCAAGTATCCTACCCTTTGCTTTTACTTTATGAAATGTACATGTGTAAGCAAGTTTCTGAACTATATCCTTGTTATACAAGTTTTTGAACTCTATTGTTATTGATCATGTATTAGACCTTTGTATTCATGCAAGTTCTCGAACTCTATCCGTTCATTGATTTCCGATGTAGTATTACTGTATGATCAAGATATATATATCCTGTTCATTAATAGCTAACTTTGGTTATGCAAGTGTCCTTACTTGGATAATTGTTGTACTTGTTGATACATACTTATTGAATTCTGGTATGTATATGTTAATTAAAAGCCGTCTAAGCTATTTGACTCAGCTAGGCATAGATTTAAAAATATCGTTGAACATGATAGAACATTATTGTTATCCAACCGAATTGTTTTGGTTCAAATTCAGACTAAGTATGAACATCCCGAATCTGGGAAACTTTTGTATTCCAAAGGCATATATAATGAACGAAAATATTGTTCTAACACGTAGTATTGATCAATACAGGGCATAACGGGCTGATCACCCTCCATGCCCGTAAGTCACCACAGTTTGCGGATGAAGTTCTATATAACCTTTTCAAAAATTAAAAACAAAGTTCATAGTCTGTCGACTGCTATCCATTTATAGTCATTACGTAGTTTCAACAATGAAATAGAATTGATATGTTGTTCAGTATTATTTCAGTTTACTTCACAACTATTATCTCGTTGTGGAAGTACAGTTCAAAGAAAACATTTATTTCTTTCAGCTAATATTTATTAATTGATATTACTTGCTGGGAAATTAAATGCTCATTCTTGCTTTAAATTTAAATGTTTTCAGCTAAGCGTGATCGACTTGAAGGTTCTGACAAGAACAAAGGAAAGGGAAAGCTGACAGAATAAGTTTTATGGTATCTTATGTAATAGTTAGAGTTTATTAAGACGATAATATTTATTAGGTATCATCATGTAATGAAATGATTTAAAGGTCGTGTACATGGGAATAGACAACTCTGATATGTATATTAAGTTTGTTATTTATATTATTTCGCTCAAAGAAATGATATCGTCTAGCAGAGCGTGCTATTAGGAACACCACAAGAGAGATTCACATTCTGATATTTCCTCCTGCCAGGCGTCATTGGCCTTTATCGTAGCCGATCACTGAGATCCCATTGATGGGCGTTGATGGCTTTACTTTGTCAGAGGAACCTTTCACTCAGGAGGCTTTTTACCGCTGGCGGTTCCCTCGCACCATTGGAGCTCAGTCCCGCGCCACACAGTTTATAGGGGAAATGGTTCCTGGCTCCATCATGATGATAGATTGGATTGCCTACGTCCGAGAGTCTACTCATCTGACGCAGATTGAGGGCTTGACCTAACAGTTGGATCGGACACATTTCTTTATCCGGTATTTGGGTAGAGATCTTTCTGAGGCGGATACTTTTGATCCTTCCAGCTCTGGGGCTAGCCCTTCAGGTGGCCCATACTCAGATGGTTTTGCCGGTGCAGATCCTCTGTTGTATCAGCCTGATATCCCTACTGGCAGAGATTCAATGACTCAGGAGGAGTTACATCAGATGGATAGGTTGGATGATGCGGACATCAACACTATTGACTTCTTCTGATGCATTTCTCGCTATATCTTTTGATAGGCCACTGTTAGATATTTGGCGGCTGTTCCCCAGTTCTCGTTATATCTTTTGATAGGCCATTGTTAGATGTTAGGCAGCTGTGCCCCATTTCCTTGTATTTTTTAGTTATATACAGAGCTGATGTATTTAGATGATGATGTACTTAGGAATGTATATATACTATTTTTTATTCCCTACATCATATTGTCATCTATTGTTTATTATGTATGCATTATGTCATGGACATGCATTTTCAGAGATGAGTTTAGCATTGACCCCTGGATGGTCTTATGACACGACTCTACAGATGCCTTCATCCACCGTTTACCAGATTGAGCATACCCCACCTTTGTTGGTGACATCTTCTTTGAGATCGTGGTATGACAGTTTGTCTTCCCTAGATCGGGTGACAGTTGATCAGCTGCTGAGACACTCTGTGACCTTCTTGATATTTCAGGTTCCACTGGGCTTTATAGAGGGTGAAAGTAGTATGCACACAAGCCAATCATGTTGATGATAAAGCATATACTTTGTAACAATCTTATTCGTTTATTAATAAAAGTATTCATTTACTAAAGGCTTTAATTTATTTACATGGTGCTGTTTTAATAATATGTGATAAACCCATAGTTTTAAGCAATGTTTTTAGAATCATGATGAGATCATGCTAATGAGATCTAAATTCTTAGATAGCTTAAAAACTAAAATATTCACAATCGATGGATTACTAAAAATGGGATTAGTGAATCCAGATAGATTGATACATACGTTGCTTGCTCATTGGATGAGGATGATTGATCTCATGATGATTTGTGTGGAGACACTAAAGCAAGTATGTAGGTGCTTATTGGAGAATAAGTTCACTGAACTGGCTCACTAAGGAATACCTAATGGAGTTTTACTTGTCTGTCAATAGGAATTCAGGTAGTGATAGTAGTACAAGTGATCCTTAGACTTGAGATCATCATAGTATCTTGTGTATGATGAGTTATACTTTGACTTATTCCTTAAGACCCTTAGGGTATATCATAGGGTATGCTTGGGGTATAATAAGTTTTACATGGAGATAATGTATGATCAATAAAGAATCTACCGCTTCTAGTAAAAGAAGAGAAATGTCCTATGTGATTCGATAAATAACAACCCAGTAGTCGTTGGCCAAGGCAGAATGAAATTAGAAAGGATTTTCTAATTTGCATTATTTGGAGTTGTGCATTTAAGAATCCAAAAACATATAATTAAATGAAATAAGACTTGACAGTAAGTCAATGTCTTACATTTAATTGGGATATTGTATGGTGGAAAGATTGAATTGTACGGTAACTATTTACTTAAAGGTTCTTTTATGATTAATGTTGAAATCTATATTATTTGGAAAGTCTTTAATCGCTAGGGAGGCTTATCCCTATTGCAGAATAAATATTATTTATTAAAATAAATTAATAGTTTAATTTATTTATTTAAATAAGATTAGAATTGTTCTAATTGATTTATTCACAACCGGTTTAATATGGAGAACCTAAAGGGTCACACCATAAAAGGAAGAATAATTATTTAAGAAGTTAATGACATAATCGTAATAATATATTAAGTATATTTAATTTAATCTATGGTGATAGAATAAATTAAATAACTTAATATTTATTATTTAACATTTTAGAAATATTAAATATTAATTAATAAGAGGAGTCTTATTAATATTATTACAATTATTATTATTTTAATTTCTAAAGGAGTTTGGGAATTAATTTAATATAAGTACTCTCATTTATTCCTAATAAGATTAGGAGGCAAATTAATTAAAAGAGTTTAATTAATTATCCCTAATAAGATTAGGGATCTTAATTAATTAAAAGAATTTAATTAATTAAATAATAATTCTATTTTCTAATTAGATTAGAAGGGTTAACTGATATCTTTATAAGATGAGTCTTATATTAGATATCAAGTAGATGTGATTCCAATTATTGGAGAGTACACTCTTTTTTTACAGAGATAGAAAACTAGTGTTTTGCAAAACACTCATCTTCTTGAATCTTTCTTCTTCCTTGGTGGATCACCTCTAGAGGCCAAACACTTGGGTGGTTAACATTAATCAAAGGAAGGAAGAAAATCCGGTGGATTTAAGTTGGACGCGAAAAGGATTGGAGGTGAACTTGTACCTGAGAAAGTTCAAATCTTCATAGGTATAATTCTTGTTCTTTATCTTTTCGTTTAATTAATAATTGTATATAAAGGATGATCCGGGTATATGATTTGTAAAATTTTAAAACTCTATTTTCCATACTTCTGTTTTACTTTGTGCAATTTGATTGCGTCCATGAATCTTACAAACATAACAGTGGCATCAGAGCCAAACCTTTATGCGAATTATTAATTGTTCAGATTCGATATGCATGTTGATATGTGTTTATAACAAATTTTTTGGGCATAATTATATGTATAAATCATGTTTTTGGAGAAAACTGCAAAGTTCGCGAATTAAAAAAAATAGATTCTAGAGATTGGCGCTGCAACGCCTGATTGTAGTACAATAATAGCGCTGTAGCGCTTGCTCCATGTTTTTGAAGATGTTGATGTGAAATGTTGGTACCAAAAGCCGGGCTTTTTTTTAGCGTCAGCACAAGTGAAGCTCTTTGTTTTTGATACCAATGACGTGGCGCCGCAATGCCTGATGGTAGTTCACTAATGCATACATATTTATAGCTACTACTCGAGAAAATATATATATATATATATATATATATATATATATATATATAATAAAGGAGTTTATTTTGATTTAGAATTAGATTAAAATAATGTTGTTTATTTTAATTTGAATAGGAATCCATGTTTGTTTGAATAAAAGAGTTTATTCAAAAGTTTTATAATAACTTGGAATTGGATTTCATGTTTGTTTCAATAAAAGAGTTTATTCAAAAGTTTAATTTTAATTGGAATTAGATTCCACGTTTGTTTGAATAAAATAGTTTATTCAAAAAGGTTTTATATTAACTTAGAGTTGGATTCCACGTTTGTTTAAATAAAAGAGTTTATTCACATATAGAATTGAATTCCATGTTTCCTAGAATAAAGAGAGTTTATTCACATATGGAATAAGATTCCATGTTTCCTAAAATTAAAGGTGTTTAATTTTAATGAGGAATAAGATTCAACATATTTTATTTTTTCAGTAATTTTAAGTTAAAATAAAGGAGTTTATTTTGTACTTGAAATTGGATTCCTCGTTAATTAAAATAAAGGAGTTTATTTTGATTGAAAATTTGATTAAAAATAAAGGAGTTTATTTTTATTCAAAATTGGATAAAATAAAATAAAGAAATTTATTATGATTTTGATTAAAAATAAAAGAGTTTATTTTGTTTCTAAATTGGATTTTGTGCTAATTAAAATTGCCCATTAAATCGATATCAGTGTATATATTGAATGTTTATTATTCATGAGATGAATGTTATTTATTGATGCATATGTTGATATATATGATAATAAATGAGATTGATTATGAACTATTAACCGATGTAATTGGATTTTATTTTAGTTGGATGCATGAATGTATGAGTTTTATTAAATGGGTCTCACAGATTTAAATCTTCTCTAATTTTCTTAATATAAATTCTATCTCCCTTTATATGTGCTTCCCTCGATCACGATCAATGTTTCTATTTATTTTAAATAGTTTTGTAATAGGAATAGTTAGAATTAATTTTGAAGAATTAGAGATCAAGAAGCAAGGAGCGCTTGAAGACTCGTTTGTAATGGAGCCCAGAATTTAAATGTAATAGTTATATTTAAATTTAATTCTTGCACCCTAGGTTTGACCTCTTGGTTCACTTGGTGGCTCTAGTAACCAAACTAGAATAAAGTACATAATCAATCCAATGTAGAATATAAGTATTCTATATGTAATAGCTTATACTATATATATATATATATATATATATATATATATATATATATATATATATATATATTATTCAAACATGTTTCGTATGTTTATTAATATGACGCGTATTTTATATGTATGTGCATGCGCGCTAAACAAGATGAGACAAATTAATAACAAACCCCTCAAAGATTTTATATTAAGTACTAAGTGTTCAAAGATATTTGGAATATCGAATGTCATCTTTTAGCATGATAAAAAATAATAGAGTATCAATTAATTATTATAAGTTTGTTGTATCACCACAAAGCTTATCTTAATTTTTTGAGATGTTAATTTTATCACATTTGATGTTTATAAAGAAAATTGAACAATGTTGTTTTGTTTTGTCACCACAAGGACAATGTTTTTCTTTTTTGAATATATAGAAGTGCTAAGTTTTTTTTCGCTAAGTTTGTTTTAGAATTGAAAAGAATGAGAGATTAAGCAATCGCAAAGGGGCATACCCCAGAAGCTTTAGAGTGAACCTCATGGGACAACCCCCAAAAGGAACAACTAAAGACCAACAACCATATCAAACGAAAGTACAATGTTCTTAACAGAAAACTGATTCGGATGTGCCACCACTTGATCAAAATAATATAAGAGGCAAAATAAAAGGAGTTACATGATGATGTAATTGACAAGAGTTGTCTACCTATTTATTTATATATAGTTTGTTGTGTCACCACAAGGCTATATACATTTGAATTGAGATCCTTATTCTCACTAGCAAATCTTTAACTTAGATAATTTTGATTTGGATGTGCCACCACTTGATCAAAATAATCTAAGAGGCAAAATAAAAGGAGTTACATGATGATGTAATTGACAAGAGTTGTCTACCTATTTATTTATATATAGTTTGTTGTGTCACCACAAGGCTATATACATTTGAAATGAGATCCTTATTCTCACTAGCAAATCTTTAATTAGATTTTGCAGAACTATATAAGTGAGGGTAATATAGTTTGATGAAAATAGTGGGAGATAACAATTTAAAACAAGACCTAAATTATTTTGGTAATTAATAAAAGAATGTATGATATAATGTTGTTAAATTACAAATTCATTTACAGAATTTTACAATGTCTAAATTACTATCACTGCGAAACATATCAGATGCTAATTAAACGGATAGGATAAGGAATTTGAGAATAGTTCTCACGGTTGAAATGCTATCTTACGTCCTTAATATGCATATCACTGCAATGGTTGCATACAATGCCTCTGAGGAAGAGATTGCTACTTTTAGAAAGAGGCAAGATGATGCACATTTGGCTCAATGCATAATGCTCACATCCATGAGTAATGAGCTTCAGCGTCAGTATGAAACTATGGATGCTCCTACTATATTCCTACACATCAAGTAGTTGATGGTGAGGACAGACTTATAGATATTAGATATCTAAGGAGCTCTTCCGATCTAGAATGACCAATGTCACTACAGTACAGACACATGTCCTAAACATGATCAATTTGATTGAACAATTAGGACAACAGGTTTTGTCATGGATGGAGAGTTGAGCCAAGATATGATCTTGCTCTCACTCCTGGACTCCTATCATAATTGTTGTGAATTTTTTATATGAACAAGCTAGATATCAGCCTCGCTGATTTGATTAACATGTTAAAAAATGCTGAGTCACTTTCCAACCAAGAAAGACCAAGTCTTACTGGTAGGGACCAAAGGATCTTATAAAAAGAAAAACGATTCTAAGAAGGTAAATAGAAAGGCAAAAATAAAGGATGATAAGAACAAAACTGATACGGATAGCAAAGGAGTTTGCTTCCAAAACAATAAGCCTGGCCACTGAAAAAGAAACTACGAGAAGCATCTTGCAGAGCTAACCAGAAGAAGATTAGTGAAGTTTCGGTTATAAATACAATTTTTTTCATGATTAAAATAAATCTTCTTTAAGTCAAGGTTCTACTTGGGTATTGGATACTGGCTCTAATTCTCATAAATATAGATTTATGAAGAAACCAAGCAGAAGTAGAAAGCTAAACAAGGATAAGTAATCCTATGTGTGGGAAATGAAGCAAAGGTTGCTGCATTAGCCCTATGAACTTATAGTTTAGCACAGGCTACGGGCAAATCTATTAAATCAATAAGTTGTTATTGTATTCTAGTTCTCGTTAAAACATTATTTCCATTATGTTGTTGGACAGCAAAATTATTGGTATTATATTTTAGAACAATTGTTGTTCTATTTATAATAATAATGTTTTGTATAGAATAGAAATATCACTTAATGAATTTTGTATATTTGACTTACGTGAAAAGAATTTTGCATATTGAACAAATTAGTATAAGAAAAGGAGATGATCATTCAAAGATTTGAATGTGTGTATTTGCTGAAATACAAGTGTGAATTATTTGAAAGGTTCAAAGCATTCAGAAGTGAAACAAATTGGCAAAGTATTAAGATTCTTTGATCTAATCAAGGAAGGAATACTTGTGCAATGAGTTTCTAGATCATCTTAAATAATTTTCTCACAATGTACACCTCCTGATAAATAATAATTGATTGATGTATCTAAAAGGAAATATCGTACCTTGTTGGACATGGTGCTGTCCATAATGATTTTACCAACATTCTAGTATCCTTCTGGGGTCATGCCCTAGAATTGGCTGCATATCTATGGAAAAGGTAACCTCCAAATTCGGCCCCAAGACTCTATAAGAGTTATGGACAGGGATGGTTCCTAATCTTAAGTATGTTAAGATAAGGGGTTATCCAAATTATGTGAAAAGGTAAGGTGATCCCTTGTCCCCCTACCTCTTTGTCCTTGTAATGGAAATGATCTCCTTGAAACTTAACTCAAGTACCTCTGTGCCCGAGTTCTAATATCACTGGAGGGCCTCAGATTGCAAGCTGTCTCATCTCCTTTTTGCTGATGATGTACTCATTTTCTGCCATGTTAACCTGCAATCTATATCCATCATCAAGTCAAGCATCCACTCCTTCTCCCTTTTTTCTGGACTTAATCCGAATGTCCACAAGAGTCATTGTTTTCTTGCTAACACTGACCCTATCTTAGCTTAATGCATCCTAACCACTCTTGGGTTTCAACTTGGAGTCTTTCCCACCAAATTCTTGGGAGTTCCTCTTATCTCTTCTAAGCTATCCTTCTAGGATTGTGTACCTTTACTCCACCGAGTCACTCAGAGAGCATCCTCTTGGACAACTAAAGCTTTATCCTATGAAGGTAGACTACAACTGATTAAATCCATCCTTTTCTCTATATAATCCTATTGGTGCAGTCATCTCATGTTACCTAAGGCGCCTCTTAAGTATACACTCGCCTTCTATAGATTCTTATGGAAGGGCTCCTCTCTTGCCAAATTTGGGGCAAAAGTAGCTTGGTCTACTATCACCCATCCTACGAATGAAGGGGGACTAGGCTTAAAAAATTTATTGGATTGGAATAAAGATATTATGCTCCTTCACTTGCTGCATATTATCCAACCATCACCTAACTTTCTTTGGGCTAATTGGATCAAATCTACTATAGTGAAAGGCAGGTCCCTCTGGCAAATTTCCTCTCCCTCGGACTGCTCTTGGATATGGAAACATGTCCTCAAACTTAGACCCCTTGCACTGCAACACTTAAGGTACCTTGTTGGTTCTGGGCACAATATTGATTTATGGTATGATCCTTGGCTTAATGGCATGGCTATTAATCCTAGTCCCAGTCTCATCTCCAACTCCGGGCTTCCTCACGTGGCAAAGGTCTGCTCTATCCTTATCAACTCTGCATGGTCCCTTCCTCAGAGCAACCACCATGATGTTATCTTACTCAGAAGGCAAATTTCCTCCTTTCCCCCACCGAACAATAGCATCCCAGACTCCATTAAGTGGGGCACTTGGGACATCACAACAACCAAAGCCAATCATATATGGGAATGCATCAGATCAAGGTTACCATCTATCGCGTGGCACAACATTATCCGCATGTTTCAGATGTCCCTCGATACTCTTTCATCATTTGGCTCGGTATCTTAAAGCCGCCTACCAACAAATGATTGTACGAGCCAATATTCGGAAGTTACTGGTTCCGCCTCTTTGCAACAACAAAGCGTAAACTTTTGACCATCTCTTTTTCAATTGCGTTCTCTCCTCAAGCATTCTTAGGCAAGTCCTCACTGGGAATTTTAGGAATGTCCCAATTCTATGGGATGACCTTATCGACTACTTAATCTCCTTTTAGGGCTCGGCTAACAAGGAACATCTTATGCCTATCTCATATAATCTCCTTCTATAAAGTGTGGAAGCCAGAACGCAAGACTCCACATACTTTCCTCAACTCCTCGCTTCTTGATAGCAAATGGATGTTATTCATTGATTAAAGCCCGCCTCTCCACTAGTAACACCTTTAACAAAGCCACAAATGTTAGCCACTTATTTTTGTAATTGCTACATGTGACCGATTATTTTTGATTATTATCTCTTATTTTGTTGGGATTCCACTCCCTTTTTAGTACTCTCATCTGTTGGCATGTCACCAGATGAATTTTCTATATCCTGGGGTATGCCCCTTAGCCATTGTATAGTGTTGTTTTTTCTATAAACAAACCAAGCTTAGCAAAAAAACAAAGGTTTTAAAGGAATAAGTTTGGGATAAGATTTGACAAGTGTCGATTTGTGGGTCATCCTAAAGTAAGTTTAGGGTATATGTTCTATAAACCTACTTAGCAAAAAGTGTTTGTTGCTGGGTCTAATGATGCTGGCTCGTTATGTTACTACTGCCTGCAATGCTTCTGTTATTGCTACAGCCCTGGGTCTGCTGGCTGAGGATGTTGCACTATGGGTCTGCTGGCTACATGAGGCACCACGAACTCCATGCTGATGCATCTATGTCTTTCTGCTTTTAAGCTGGGACCTCCATGCTATGCCTGTTGTGGGTCTTTCATGCTTCGTGGGTTGTGAGTAGCAATGTTCAATACTGTCTTTTTGGTTGGATTGTGGGTTTGATGCTAGTGCATCAAGATGTAGTGGGTGGCTATTAACTCTTCTGCTGGGTCATCTTCTTCTGGTGCTATAGAAGGGATTAGGTTTGCTTTGAGTTCGCCTGCTGCTAGTCTGACTCGATCGTTTGTGTGTTAAAACTGCCCCTTCTACTATCTTGTTAGGCTATACTATTGCTTGTTCTGGGCGGGTTTGGTTTCTGCTGCTACTCGATTTCTTGCTGCAGTTGGGGTTCTTTCCTGTTCGTTCATTCGGGATGCTCTGATTCTTTGGTTTGGTTGTTCAGGCTTAATGCTTTCTGTTTCTTTTGATTGTTTCTGTTAAGAACATTGTACTTTCGTTTGATATGGTTGTTGGTCTTTAGTTGTTCCTTTTGGGGGTTGTCCCATGAGGTTCACTCTAAAGTGTCTGGGGTATGTCCCTTTGCGATTGTTTAATCTCTCATTCTTTTCAATACTAAAACAAACTTAGCGAAAAAAAGGTGTTTGTTGCGAAATATGCTGCCTTCTAAGATAAATGTATATATCATTGAAGGGGTTAATGGGAGGATAATAGAATCTTGAAGAGTTTAAGAACCACAATACACTATAAGTCAAATAAGAGGAACATATAGATAGACCTATTGTACCACTACCAAATCGAAATCGAATAATGCACAATCAAGAAATGGAGGTATGGATTCATCATAGATGATGATGATGATGAGGTACGATCATAGAAGATGATGATCCAAATTACATACGATGAGGTAAGAGTTGTAGACACTTTCAGAAAATGGATTGAAGCAAGCTTCTCAAAAATGGAACATTCGTTTTGATGAAACAATCAAAAGAGTTTGATTTATCAAAAACAAGAATGAACCTAGTGTGTACAAAAGGGTCAGTGGGAGCGTCGTGACATTCCTAGTATTATATGTTGATATAGTATGGATAAGGAATGACATACCAATGCTACAATCAGTAAAGATAAAGTTTTCTAAACATTCCTCCATGAATGATTTGGGAAGAGTATCATAATTGGGGATACAAATCTATATAAATAGATTTAAAAGGATGCTCGGCTTAACCCAATGAGCGTATATTCATTTGATGCTAAAGCCGTTTAGCATGGAAAATTCTAAGAGATGTCTCATGTTGATGAGCCATGGAGTGTATCTCTCTTAATAGTCCCCATAGACTTCTAAATAGAGAGATCGCATGAGTGACAATCATGTATGCAATGAAATGTACGAGGCCTGATGTTGATCAGTTATATTCTAGAGAAGATCACTGTAAGACAGTGAAAAATATCTTAAAGTACTTAACCGACACTAAGGATGTGATTAAAATTTATAGTGAGTCTGAATTAAAATTAGAGGGCTTAACAGACTCACATTTTTCAGACTAACCATGACGACAGTAAATCCACTTTAGGGTATGGTGTTACCTTAAACGGTGGTGCAGTGAATTGGAAAGGTTCCAAACAACAAAGAGTTGTTATTTTAGTGATAAAGACAAAGTATACAGTTGTAAATGAAGCTGCAAGTTGATTGTTTGGATGAAAAGTTCATTACAGAACTAGGAATAGTTCCTAAGTCTCATCTTGGATCTAAACATGTGTTGCGACACTTTCATTTGATTAGAGGAATCATTGAAAGATGAGAAATCACTATAGAGATAGTGGACTCTTAAGAACAACAGTACATATCCATATACTAAATCTTATCTAGTAGCAGGATGATCGTCACTTAAAGAATAAGGGTATGAAATAGCATGACGATTGGTTTTAGTGCAAGTGGGAGATTGAAAGTAGTATACACACAAGCTAATCATGTTGATGATAAAGCATATACTTTGTAACAATCTTATTCGTTTATTAATAAAAGTATTCGTTTACTAAAGGCTTTAATTTATTTACATGGTGCTATTTTAGTAATATGTGATAAACTCATAGTTTTAAGCAATGTTTTTAGAATCATGATGAGATCATGCTGATGAGATCTAAATTCTTAGATAGCTTAAAAACTAAAATATTCACAATCGATGGATTACTAAAAAGGGGATTAGTGAATCTGGATATATTGGTACATACGTTGCTTGCTCATTAGATGAGGATGATTGATCTCATGAACATTTGTGTGGAGACACTAAAGCAAGTATGTAGGTGCTTATTGGAGAATAAGTTCACTGAACGTGACTCGCTAAGGAATACCTAATGGAGTTTTACTTGTCTGTCAATAAGAATTCCTGTAGTGATTAGTAGTACAAGTGATCCTTAGACTTGATGTGTATGATGAGTTATACTTTGACTTATTCCTTAAGACCCTTAGGGTATATCAAAGGGTATGCTTGGGTATAATAAGTTTTATATGGAGATAATGTATGATCAACAAAGAATCTATCGCTTCTAGTAAAAGAAGAGAAATGTCCTATGTGATTCAATAAATGACAACCCAGTAGTCGTTGGCCAAGGCAAAATAAAATTAGAAAGGAGTTTCTAATTTGCATTATTTGGAGTTGTGCATTTAAGAATAAAAAAATATATAATTAAATAAAATAAGACTTGACAGTAATTCCATGTCTTACATTTAATTGGGACATTGTATGGTGGAAGGATTGAATTGTACGATAATTATTTACTCAAAGGTTCTTTTATGATTAATGTTAAAATCTTTATTATCTGAAAAGTCGTTAATTGCTAGGGAGACTTATCCCTATCGTAGAATAAATATTATTTATTTAAATAAAATAATAGTTTAATTTATTTATTTAAATAAGATTAGAATTATTCTAATTGATTTATTCACAACCGGTTTAATATGGAGAACCTAAAGGGTCACACCATAAAAGGAAGAATAGTTATTTAAGAAGTTAATGGCATAATCGTAATAATATATTAAGTGTATTTAATTTAATCTATGGTGATAGAATAAATTAAATAACTTAATATTTATTATTTAATATTTTGAAAATATTAAATATTAATTAATAAGAGGAGTCTTATTAATATTATTACAATAATTATTATTTTAATTTCTAAAGGAGTTTGGGAATTAATTTAATATAAGTACTCTCATTTATTCCTAATAAGATTAGGAGGCAAATTAATTAAAAGAGTTTAATTAATTATACATAATAAATTAGGGATCTTAATTAATTAAAAGAATTTAATTAATTAAATAATAATCCTATTTTCTAATTAGATTATAAGGGTTAACTGATATCTTTATAAGAGGAGTCTTATATTAGATATCAAGTAGACGTTATTCTAATTGTTGGAGAGTACGCTCTTTTTCTACAGAGATAAAAAACTAGGGTTTTGCAAAACACCCATCTTCTTGAACTTTCTTCTTTCATGGTGGATCACCTCTAGAGGCCAAACACTTGGGTGGCTAACATTGATCAAAGGAAGGAACCAAATTGTGACGTCCCCAAAATAGGTATACACAACCCATTCTGAGTCGCCAAATACATGGTATAGAATTCAAATACAAACTTAATTATACAATTGTCGTGTAAAATACGATAAAATATAAGCTGAGAGTTTTAACACGAATATTATCTCGTAAACAATATCCAAAATAGTGAGGACTACTATAGCCACCATCTCAGACCATCACTCCGTTCCCCGACTAGTCCCAACTATATTCTCATTTTTTAAAGAGAACAATGAAAGCAAAGGGTGAGCTCAACTAGCCCAGTAAAGAATATTATGACTAAGATAATTCAGAATAAATTATCGTTAGCCTTTAACAGAGTTAAACTGATAGAATACAATAGACAACAAGTTTAACTGCAGCGGAACAAACACTCCATTAGAAGAGTCAAGTAGAGCATGATATCTACTATCTTCTATAATTTAAAATTTCATCATCAATATTTTATCACTGTAACACAACACAATAAATAATCTATATCACTGAATTATCCATGCACTACGGGCCAAGGATATTCATTAGTATTACATCACCGAATTATCCATGCACTATGGGCCAAGGATATTCGTTAGTATCACCAATGGTCATGATCATGCCAGCAGCTATCCATCAATGCACTACGGGCCAATGAGGACTTTTACCACATCATTTGTAACATTACGGGTCATGATTATATCGATACATAATTTCTGATCATAATCATACCAATCAACAATCCATCTATGCACTACAAGTCAAAGATGACTTTTATCACAATATAAGCATGAGGATGATGACAATGATATAAGCATCAATTAAACGAAATCAAGGATAAATATTGAAGATTTTTAATTTATCCAGAGTATAAAAATGTCCAAATTATCAATATGTTAACTGCTTTGTGGAGTAAAATTCAAGAATAATATTCTTGTATCAAAAATAATTTGGACATAACAGAATCAATTTTTATCGTGAATAGTACCCTGGGTGAATAGTACCCAAGTGAATAGTACCTCGTGAAAAGTACTCCGGCATGAAAAGATTAAAATTTAACAAGAATATTCAGAAAAATATCCTTATGAAACGATACTGATGAAGCGCAAATTTCATGGATATTCTACTAATTTCAAGGAGTATAGAAACAATACTTATCAACATAAGTATAGAATTAGGAATATGAAAAGAAATAATATTACTTACATACTACAGAGTATGGAAGAAAATATTATTTCATATGAACATTGAACAAAAATAATATGCCTTACCTTAAAAGAAGAGTATTTCTGAATGGTATAGCAGGGATATTCTTGAAGAAAACTTGCGTTGTTTTCTACACTCATAGCTTCCTTAAACTCTAAAGAAATACGCTCAATATTATAGAAGAAGAATTCTTTGATTCTGGTGTGATTTTTAATTCTAAACTAAGCATCCTATCTATAGGAGAATGGCAGGGAACTATTTGAATTTAGAAAATCACGGGTGCAGTAAAGAAAGGACGATGCGTCTACTTTGAACAAAAAAAAATTGATTTTACTATGCTGCACTATTCAACACTATGCAACCACTATTCAGTACTATAAAACATTATGCAGTACTATGCATAATAAAATATTCTAATAAAATAAAAACTTATAATATATATATATATATATATATATATATATATTCATCCATCCACGGTTTACACACACACACACACACACACACATATATATATATATATGTATAAGTAATAAAACAAAATTGGGATAACTTTTTACCGACAATTTTGAAAAATGGGTAAGTGGGGGTCCATGTAATAAGCTTAAATTTATAACAATTACTTCATAAAATACACCTCTATTTATCTCAATTTACTTGGCTTCACTAAACACATTTTTAATAACATTTATTCATCATTAATATTATAACTCACAATATTAACAACCAGATCATTCCCAGGAAAGAGGGGGCATTCTGATAAGGACTTCTCCTTATTGTCGCGCAATTAGGTGACCAAACCCCTTTCCTCGACAGAACTTTCTAGACATCGTCAATAATGCAAATAATAAAATGAATAACTTTGTTGTCTCAATTATTGATTTAATAATATAAAATATTATGTAGATGATACTGTGACAATAATTGATTCAATAATATGAGATACAATGCAGGAATTACTATTGGAATAATTGAGTAAAACTGAGTGACTTCTCACATAAGCATCAATAATCAAAGATACTGTACAATACTGTGTGCTACTATGCAACCACGTGTATTACTGTACTTTTACCACGGGGTATTTCAACAGTTAGCGGTAAAACTTTTACCGTTATTTTTATAAAAAGTTATTTCTGTCATTTTCTAAATCCGATAGTTATTCTGTTGTGGAGTCCACCAATGATTGTACCGTCATACGAATATTCCTTGACAAAGCAAATATTCCCGACCAAACGAATATTTTATGACAACTTGCTTACTTTGCAAAATTTGAAAATATTAACCACAACTATAACATTATATCAAATCCACACCTTATTATTCAAACTAACATTTACAGAAGAATTAATCTTTATTAATAAAAGTTGGGGTCTTTCACAAATCCGGTGGATTCAAGTTGAACGCAAAAAGGATTGGAGGTAAACTTATACATGAGGAAGCTCGAATCTTCATGGGTATAGTTCTTGTTCTTTATCTTTTCGTTTAATTAATAATTATGCATAAAGGATTCTTCGGGTATATGGTTTGTAAAATTTTAAAACAGTATTTTCCATGCTTCCGTTTTACTTTGTGCAATTTGATTGCGTCCATGAATCTTACAAATCTAACAGAGGGCGTGCTTGAGCATTGGGTACCAGATAAACAGGTATTCAGATTTGATACCCAGGAGTTGACTCCTACATTGGAGGAGTATGAGCATCTTATAGACTTGCCATTGGATCGGCCTTGGGCTCGGATGGCTGTTCGTGACATAAGTCGGTAGTTTATGACCTTGACAAGCTTGAGGCGTAGAGTTTCTTGATTGATAGATTTGGGTCATTGGACAGCTATCTGCGATACTCTGGGGACTTCACCATTTCTGAGGGTGATTGGCATGTCGGCCGTGTAGACATACTCTTGATGTACATAGTGGCTTATCTGTACATGCCGTTGTACATGGAACACTTGGATATCGACGTGATCATGGTAGTCTGTGCTCTTCGGGAGGGTCATACCATCTTACCGATGATTCTGGCGGAGACCTTGAGGTCAGCCACGTTTTGTCATTCCCATTCAGTGGGGTTTTTTATAGGCAGTGCGGTCTTGTTGTACGTGTGGTTTATGACACACTTGAGATCGATCGGCACTTTCAGACGCCATGGGTATTGTTTTTCTCACGAGATAGCCATGTCATATTCCTTTCAGCTGGCTGAGTGTACATACATAACTTCTTGGTTGGCTTTCTTGTTAGGGATCGAGGACCCGTTTGATATTTCGCCATATTCAGGTCTCAGCTCTCCCTATAGCTTTATCACTCATGCAGTTGGAATGTACTATCTTCCCCTGGCCGATTTGAGGGGGGGGGGGGGTTACCACATATCATCTACTGGTTGTTATGGCACAGTTTGACCGATTTAGGATATTCATCCTTTTGACGGGGTAGTGGGTCAGCGATTGTCATTTTGGCTTCTGTCAGCAAAGGATTTGTCCAGGATTTATGCCTATTGAACTCGTCGCGAGAGGGCTAACTTTTTGACTAGCCATCTAGTTCGCTCTCGAGAGTATTCTGCATGGTTGGAGGCACAGATTGCATTAACTAGGGTTGTATCCTCAGAGCCGGGTATTGATTCTGATAGTGGGGATAGCCTATGGAGTACCCTGATTCTCCCATTGAGGATGAGTTGTTTACTGGTTTATCAATAGCTCTGGTTGATTCCCCCAGTATTCTTACTGATGTGGCTCCACCTTCTGCAGAGTATCTAGAGCAAAGTTTACATCTGATGACATTTGAGAGGGATCAGGCTAGGGCCTTGATGTTGACAACTCTTTTTGATAGAGATGCCGCTCTGGTTGAGAGAGAAGATGCTCTAGCTCACAAAGATACAACTATTATTGAGCGAGATGAGGCTTGATCATCTAGAGATGCATCTGTTGTTAAGCGGGATGAGGCTCTAGCTACCCGAGATGCTGCCACTATAGATAGTACTGCATTGAGATCTCATACTTTTGACATTGTTGCAGAGATGAGTGCATTTATTGATGAGCACGTTAGCACCATGCAGATGGTCGTAGATCTCCTGGCTCGTGTGGATACCCTAGGACAGAAGCTCATAGATTTACCTCCATCTACTGAGAGGGATGCTATGTTAGACTTGATGGCTCGCTTATCCATTGGTTTGTAGATTAGCTTTGATTTTCCTGGATAGTCTAGGTTAGCCATTTTTTTTCATGCACAGGACACATTGTATATATTAAACAGTATTATATGGCAAGGAAATATGTTTTGATTCACTTCCCTTTTAGATATGCCTTTTTACTTGCTTAATAGTTGCCTGTTCTCCAGGACTTGCAATCTCGATGTATTCTGAACTCCTCCTTGGTGGATGGACATTGAGATGTCATAGGATCTTTCAGAGTGGATCGTCCATCATTGTGTTCCCCAGATCTTTGGTGTCTTGGGATTGGTTTCTAAATGTGGTTGTGGAAAGGATTTTGGCTTTCCTCTCTGAGGTTGACCGAACCACAGATGGTCGTCGGTACTCCCGTGTACGGGGGAGACCAGGTAGTTCCCTCTCTTATAAATTGGTGTTTCTCTTTGAGGATTTAACCGCAGCTTAGATGGTCACCGATTTTTCTCCAATTTGTACGGGGAGACCAGGTAGTTCCATCCATGTGGTCTAAGCCAATGAAGTGTGGTTTAACAGCCCCACAGATGGTCACCGATGTATTCCCATGTATTGGGGAGATCAGGTAGTTCCTGTTAGAGTTTATGCCCTAGAGGCCAATTATTTGATATAATTGCTTTACGTTTTGATATTATATTTGATTGAATAAATGAATGATTTTATTATGATTTTATTTACTGCGTTATATAAATGTTAACATAATAAAAATCCTTAGAATAATGATATAAATTATATAGTTTCAAGTATGTGACTTGAACATGAGATTATATAATTACAATTAGTATCATTGTTGATGGGACAACAATGATGCATTGAGACCAGTATGTGGATTGACTGATGACCAAATCTCATTGGTCATAAATATATGAGATATTAAGTCAATGCATGGACAAGTACATGTTGAAGACGATGTAATCGGATGCACCCACCATGAGAATTCTACGTGGAACATTATGCAAAGTGTCATTAGCGATTCTCATACTGACAATGATGTAATGGTCCTCCGACTTGAAATCACTATATTACTACATGAGAATTTATGTACTTTGATATCATCAAATGTCACCTTTAAAGGGTGGACTATAAAGGTGATTATTGGGTATCATGAATCGTGTGAGGAATATGAGTGATCTAGATAGAATTTAACCCTCCTATATATTAGAGGTGATATCCATAGGCCTCTTGATTGAGTAGGACTATGAAATGCATGGTCATGCTCAAATAATGATTTGTTTCATATAGTCTACTCATTGATCAAGAAAACTTCAGATTAAATTATGAAAGAGTATGACACATTCCATGACTCGAAAGTTTAATCTAGGATATTAAGGTTAAAAGGATTAAATTACATTGAAACATTGGTCACGAAAAGGTTGCATCGAATCATCGATCTTATTATTACTTGGGTAATGTTGATGCATTACTAGATGTCATTTCACTGCTTATAATTTTATAATATGATTTTAAAATTATTGCCAACGTAATAATAACCTATATTAGTCACACACATAGAACATAATTAAAGAGAAATTAATTTAAATTATAAAGATTTAAATATGTCAATATGATTAATATAATTTAAATTACTTAATTTAATTATTAGGATAATTTATATATAGGTATATTAATTAAGTAAGACTTAATTAAGATATATATATAAATTCGATTTTATTAAATTAGATTTTGAATAATTCATTTTTTTTTAAAATTTAGACTGAAATAAAAAAAGAATAAAAATAAAGTACACGGGTCAAACCCCAAACAGTATACCATAGCCATCATAGGACAGACCCTATGATGGCAGAGGTAAACCCAAACTAGCCACTAGCATACAAGGATTTGACATGGAACAAAGCAACGACAAAAACCAGCCAACAAATGGCTGGAGAACATTCATTCTAAAAATCAAAACAAACCAAAGCATAAAAGGGATTGTGCATAACTGCCCACACAAAAGCAACTGCCCAGCCCAACACAACTTCAGCATACCCACAACAGTCCCAAGACAGGAGCAATAGGAAGCACCACACACAGCAATGATAGCAGCTCAAGACCACAGCAGCAATAGGCCAGCTGAACAGCTACTCAAGACCACATCAACAACAGCCAGAAGAACCAATCGACTAAGTAACCAAGCGGTAGCAACCTCCCATACAACAACAGCCCTCCCAAGCATATCATCTGTCGCGTATAAAGCAGACAACCAAGAGCCACTGAGGATGGACTGCAGCTACACAAACCAGCCAACACTAATAGCAAACCAACAGCAGACAATAGCAACCAGCAGACTACAGACCTAAAACAATCTACAGCAGCAGTCTCTCCTAACCAGCATATCAAAGAAACAGCAGCAGTGTAACGAACAACTAGCAACAATGAATAGCAGCAATGTATAGCTAACAACAAAACCTGCATCAACAGCAGCAGTGCAGCAGTAGCGAACACTAGCAGACAGCAGCAAAAAAAAACCGAACCAGCAACCAGAAACAGAGGAGCCAAAACCAGCATCCAACATAGCAGCCTAGAAGCAAAAACACACAGATCAGGAGCCCCTGGACAGTGCATAACCAGAACCAGCAACCAGAAACAGCAAGCAGACAGCAGCAATTACCTAGCAGCAAACACCAGCAGAAAGCCCAGCAACAGAGGAGCCAAACCCAGCATCCAACGTAGCAGCCCAAAAGCAAAAACACACAGATCAGGAGCCCCTGGACCATGCATAACCAGAACCAGCAACCAGAAACAGCTAGCAGACAGCAGCAATTACCTAGCAACTGTGCTGAACTCAAGCAACTGTACCAAACAAGCACCAAGAAGCAGTACTGAACTCAACTCAGCAACAAAGACAAAGTAATAGAATTGCAGACATTGAGCAGCTCCTACAACATAAAGAACCCGAATCCAAGCAAACCCAAGCATATCCAAACATATACTATTACAAGCAGTCACACTAAAAAAAATACAACATCATCATCAACAAAATCAAGATTTCATATAACTAAATGACGATAACATAACCTATCATTGACCCGTTTAAATCTGAGATTAGTATGAAGACTACACTTTATCAAATTCATGATGTCTTGAACAAGAATCCGGACAGGAGTAACTTTGTTTGAGAAAATCCTAGCATTTCGCTCGTTCCACAACCTGTACACTAGTGCAATAAACCCAAGGTGTATAAGACTATAATGGAATCGAGGATTAGAGTAATGAATAAGATACTCAGTTATCAGACCCCAGCTTCTACTGCAACCTCTCCAACCACAGCGTCTAAGAACATAGAGAAACCCTAGCCGCTTTTAGAATTATTCATTAACCAAAACCCTAGCCGCTCTTAGAGAGAGACTAGAGAGAAACAGTTCTGAAATCCTCATCCTTGGTGGCTAGTACCAGCCTTTTTACTCGCAGATCGTGATGAAAGGTTCATGCATGTTCGGTGTGGATACCGTAGAGGCGTGATTCATTTGGATTGTGTTTGAGATTCGAGCGCATCAATTTTATTTTTATAATCGGTATAATTTTTAACCACTGAGTTAATTGATTTTCGCATGGATCCTGTTTTACAGTTTCAGAAATTGCTTTGATTATTTTATATTTCTGCTGCGTTTTTGTGCCGAAATCCCTACAGTTCCATGTCTTATGGTTTGGCTTGAAAGTTGAAGGATGATCCCAGTACTGTTGACAGGATTTTGTGTTTTTAAAGGGGTGAGACCGCACTATGAATGGCTGCCTACGTACTCACATGTATAAGAGAGATTAGGTCCGCGTTGTTCCAACCTAGCGTGAAAAGGTTGAATGTTGTATGTGGTGAAGAGGGTTTTGTTTTTATTTTTATATAGGTTAGACCGGACCATAAATGGCTGCATACGTACTTCCGTGTATGGGGGTGATCAGGTCTTCATAGTTCATCCCTGGTGGGACAAACTGATGTGGTTTGAAAGGTTTTGAAAACCTGAATTGACTAATAGATTTGATGATCCAGAACCAGGATGCTGGTTTATAGGTAACTTCAGACATAATACCGTTTGATGGTTTCTGGGTTGATGAGTTGGGGAAATTCCTCACCATCCATTTCTTGCAATTGGAGGGCTCCTCCTATCAATACCTCCTTGACAATAAACAGGCCTTCCTAGTTTGGGGTGAATATTCCTTTAGATCGATATTGGTTGTCAAGGACTTTCTTCAAGACCAAGTCATTTTCTTTGAACTGCCGTAGCCGGACTTTCTTGTTGTAGGTTCGAGCGATCCTCTGTTGGTATAATTGACCATGGTAGATGGTTGTGGCCCCTCCTTTCATCTATTAAACACAATTGGTGGTACAGATCTTGTAACCATTGGTCTTCTTCCATCTGAGCATCTATCAATACTCTCAGGGATTCCATTTCCTCCTCTATGGGGAGAACTACTTCTATGACATAGGTTGATGAGTAGGGTGTTGCCCCAGTGGAAGTGCGCATTGACATTTTATAGGATAATAGAGTCAGAGGCAACAAGTCAGGCCATCCTTTGTGATCTGATAATTTTATTATAAATACCAATAATTCATAAACTTCAATAATTCATAATAATTAGGCCTTTTATCAGAAAATTACAGATCTTATGACCTTTCCATGTAAAATTTAAATCTCTACAACTTTGTATAAGAAAGTATTTCCAAATTTTGACTCTAACATAGAGAGAAGACTTACCGAAAATTTTTGCTACAACAATTTTTGAATCAGTCACCTTACGAAATTCACAACAAATCATACATTAATCTTTAATGGTTCAAAATTTATAGACATATACTTAACTTATATATGTATAACATATCTGAAAATCATAACGATCCAACGGTTGAATTAAAAATTATAACTCACACAATATAGGTTAATAAAACTAATTTTTTGGACTATAAGTCCTTCGGACCAATTTCACTCAAACTGTCACCACGAAAAATCTACAAAGAATTTTTGGGTGATTCAAATTTCTGCATTTAGCTTACTTCCAGGGCTTTCTTTGATATATGTCTCATCTCCTAACTAATTATACACAAAGATTTATGGATTTTACAAAATCAAGTAGTAAACTAATTTTTATGAAAATTTTCAGATTTTGTTTTTCTTTTGATTTCTTGATTTCTCTCATTTGATCCTTGTTTATACAAGTTTAAATCATCTAAATCAAGTATGAACAAAATCTCTTCATATAAAATTCATGAAAACTTAATTATAAAAATAAATCAAAGGTTTTAAACATACCTTTTTCTTGATTTCTTGATTTCTTCTTATTTCTCTTTATATTCTCTCCCCCCCCTCTCTCTCTCTCTCTCTCTCTCTCTCTCTCTAATTGTCATATTTCTTCCCGAATGAGTGAGGGTGGTGGGAGTGAGGAGATTAATAATTCATCCTCTTTCCTTTCCATTTTTCTTCTCCACTTTTTTTCTTCTTTTCCTCCTTTCCTTTCTTTTCCTACTTTCTCTTTTCTCTCTCTTATTTCTTTGTAATCCTTTCACGGGAGTACGGTGTGTGGAAAAAAAATGAAAAGATGAAGTGCTAGTTTTCCAACATCTCATGTCCCACCAAAATAGAATTGGCCAATAAAATTTTTTTTTGCCGTCGAAGCTTTATTTATTTAATCATAATAACGAAGCTTTATTTATTTAATCAGAATTATGCCGCCGAGAAGGAGACAACGTAACCAAGAGGCCGAGTCTCATAATGAGAATTAAGGGGGTCCTAATAACCCTATGCAAGAGTTCGTTAATTTATTAATGGCTGCATTTAACCAAGTGGAGGGTAGGATTCCTGTAGCTCCTGAGGTAGCAAGAACAACTACCTGTAAGGACTTTAAAAGTGTGGGTTCTCCTGAGTTCCGAGGAACGACGGACCCGTTAGAAGCCCAGACGTGGGTAAGAGAGATTGAGAAGGCGTTTGGGATAACAAACGTAAGTGAGGCGCAAAAGACTTCTTTTGACTTACATGATGAAGGGGAAGCCAACTCACCGGTGGGAGGCTCACCTGGTGGGCTAGGATGAGGTCATTACGTAGGAACAATTTAAGAAGGTCTTCTTCAAAACTATTTCCATACTAGCATACAGGGTAGGATGGAAATTAAGTTCCTAGAACTTAAATAGGGGATATACGGTTCCCCAAGATGCCGCCAAGTTTAACGAATTGGTGAGATTTGCTCCACACCGTGGATACAGAGAGAGAGAAAGCGTAGCAGTTTGAAAGCGGGGCTTAAAACCCTAGCTCTACAAGAGATATCTGCTTTTCGGTATTTCCTACGGACCATTCTCGAAAAGGCAATAATAGTCAAGGTGGTGGTGAGGCATTGTCTCAAGACCACAAAGAGCGAAAAGATCAAGCAAGTTAGAGGGAGGTAAGAAGGTCAAGTTGCCAAATGAAAGTGGTAACTTGCCAAAGAGAAAGAATTTTAACCCCAGGAATACTGGGGTAAAGCAGGAGATCCCAAACGAGGACGAAAGCATGTAAGACATGCGAAAACCTCACATAGGAGTCTATTTAAAGGGAAAGCAGATATGCTATAATTGTGGGGTGGAGGGCATTTGTCACCCAACCGTCCCTAACCCTAAGATGAACCAGGATGTTTGCTTCTGTGGGTCGATGGATCGCAAGAAAAATTTCTCGAAGAAGGGTTTAGAGGGGAATAAGAGTTCGGTAGTGGTAAATTAGCCATTACTGGACCAACACCATCGGTGGGTAGACCCTCAGCTCGTACATTTAATATGACTGTCCAAGATGCGGTTGCATCAACAGATGTTGTAGCAGGTATCATTTCGATCAATAAGATAAATGCTTATGTGCTATTTGACTCGGGTGCTACTTGTTCTTTTATAGCATGTGAATTTGCTAAGCAATTTGGTTTAATCCCTGAGAAGTTACCTATACCTTTAGACGTTAAGGTAACAAACGAAGAGATAATCCCCATTGAACATATTCATAAGGATTGTTGCGTAAAAATTAGAGGGAATAAGTTATTGGTGGATTTGGTACCGATAAGGTTAAAAGAATTCGATGTAATTCTTGGTATGGATTGGTTGATTAACCATAAGGCGATAATAGATTGCCATAAGAAAAGTGTAAACCTTCGGCTTTCTAAGTAAACCAAGGTAGTGTTCTTCTAGAGTAAATCAATGACGCTTCTTGTTGTCTCTATGACACAAGCTAGGAAGATGTTGAGAAAAGGGTGTGCATGTTATCATGCCATGTTGTGGATACCCAAAGAGTGGGAACATCCTTGGACCAGATACCTATAGTGCAAGAGTTCGCGGATGTATTTCCGGAGGAGTTATCGGGTATTCCACCCGACAGGGAGGTAGAGTTTGTAATTGATCTGCTAAGGAACGACACCAGCCAAGGGGGCACTATATCGGATGGCGCTCATTGAGATGAAGGAGTTAATGGTTCAATTATAAGAACTATTAGATAGAAGTACATTCAACCGAGTGTGTCTCCTTGGGGAGCACCAGTGTTGTTTGTAAAGAAAAAGGATGGGTCGTTAAGACTTTGTATTGACTATCGAGAGTTGAACAAGTTGACGATTAAGAATAAATACCCTTTGCCCAGGATCGATGATCTATTTGATCAGTTGAAAGGGGAAAAGTATTTTTCTAAGATAGATTTGCACACGGGGTATCATCAGTTAATGGTGAGGAAGGAGGATGTACCTAAGACGGCGTTCAGAACTCGTTATGGTCATTACGAGTTTCTGGTAATGTCATTTGGGTTGACTAATGCACCAACCACATTTATGGATATGATGAACAGATTGTTCAAACAATATTTGGACAAGTTCATAGTAGTGTTCATTGATGATATTCTAGTCTATTCTAAGACGTCTGAAGATCATGCAGAACATTTAAGAATAGTGTTGGAAACACTAAGGAAGGAGAAGTTGTATCTGAAATTCACAAAGTTTGAATTTTGGCTTGAGCGAAGTGCAGCTTTCTAGGGCATGTTATCGATAAGGATGGCATTTCAGTAGATCCCACAAAAGTAAAGCGCTTAATGAATGGGAGCAACCAAAAAACGCCAACCGAGGTTCGTAGTTTTCTAGGGTTAGCGGATATTATAGAAGGTTCATTCCGGACTTTTCTAAAATAGCTACCCATCGACAAATCGACAAGAAAGTCGGTATGAAGTATGTGTGGACTAAAAAATGTGAGAACAGCCAGGAGTCAAGAAGAGGTTGAGTGAGGCAATCTGTATTGTCCTTACCAGATGATACAGGGAACTTTGTAGTGTATAACGATGCTTCACATAAGGGACTGGGTTGCGTGCTCATGCAGCAGGGCAAAGTCATTGCGTAAGCATCACGCCAATTGAAGGATTATGAAAAGGTCTATCCTACTCATGATTTGGAATTGGTAGCTGTAATTTTTGCCTTAAAAATATGGAGGCATTATCTTTATGGTGAGAAGTGTGAGATATACACAGCACCACAAAAAGTCTCCGAATATATCTTTACACGTATGAGTTGAACATGAGACGTAGAAGGTGGTTAGAGTTAATAAAGGATTATGACCGTGATATCTTATATCATCCGGAAAGCAAATGTAGTAGCCGCGCGTTAAGTAGGAAAGGTAGAGAAACTATCAATGTTAACAACTCGGAATGAGTTGATAATAAATATGGCAAGCATGGAGCTAGAAGTTAAGTTACCGTAAGAAGCGGGAAATGTTATTTTCCATGGAAATCCAACCGAACCATAGCGGAACCGTTAGGGGAGTACAATTGAGTAACGGGGAATACCAGCAGATACAGAAGAGGATAGAAGATGAAGAGAAGACTAAGTATAACCTCGATAAAGAGGGATTACTTCGTTTTGAAGGAAGAATTTGGGTTCCAAATGATCCCGAATTAAAGGAAGAAATAATGATAGAGGCTCATAGTTCGAGGTACTCGATACATCCTGGTAGTACGAAGATGTATCAAGACCTTCGTCAGAATTTTTGGTGGCCGAACATGAAGAGGAGATAGCGAGAATCGTTAAGAGGGTGCTTAACTTGTCAAAAAGTTAAGGCTGAACATCAACGACCTAGTGGGTTGTTGTAACCGTTAGAAATTCCAGAGTGGAAGTGGGAGCACATCACGATGGACTTTGTGGTGGGACTTCCGATAACCAGAAAAGGATACGATGCTATTTGGGTGATAGTGGATCGATTGACGAAATTGGCTCATTTTCTACCAATAGGAGTCAAGTATAACTTGGATCAGTTAGCTAAGCTGTATGTCAAGGAAATTATTTCCAGACATGGAGTACCTGTTTCGATCGTGTCAGATCGTGATCCACGATTCACATCGAACTTTTGGAGGAGTTTGCAAGAGCAAATGGGAACACAGTTAAGATTAAGTACGGCGTATCATCCTCGCATTTGGATGGTCGAGTGAGAGGACAATTCAAACGCTAGAAGATATGTTAAGATCTTGGCGTTATGGATTTCAAAGGAGTTGGGACAAATATCCGCCGTTGGTGGAATTTTCAGTACAACAATAGTTTTCACGTTAGATAGGCATGCCACCTTCGGGTTGCGTTGTATGGAAGGAAGTGCCGAACTCCATTGTGTTGGGATGAGGTGGGTGAACGCTGGATGTTGGGACCCTGAGATGGTACAAAGAGATGGCGGACATGGTGAAATTAATACGTACTCGATTAGTTGTCGCCAAGATAAAGGGAAGAAGTACGCGGATCCTCACAGAGAAAATACACTAATTCATGTAGATCCTTTGTTTTTCTAAAAGTATCGCCTTGGAAGGAAAGATACATTTTGGGAAGAAAGGAAAGTTAAGTCCAAGGTTTGTAGGACCTTTTGAGATTTTAAGAAGAGTAGAGAGGTAGCTTATGAAGTGGCTTTACCTCCCGAGATGGAACGCGATCATAATGTGTTTTCATGTGTCGTTGTCAAGGCCCTTATAAACCTGGACTATAAACATGTAATAGAGTATGAATCTATTCGTAGGGAAAGACTTGTCCTACGAGGAACTTCCAGTTCAAATTATTGATAGGAAAGAACAAGTTTTAAGAAATAAGGTAATACCTTCAGTGAAGGTGTTATGGAGAAACCACAATGCTGAAGAAACAATGTGGGAGCTCGAAAGTAAAATGAAGTAAGATTTTCCTCATTTATTTATATAATTAGAAGCTAAGATTCTGGGAACAGAATCCTTATAAGGGGGAGAGAATGTAATGCCCGAGAAAATCGAATTTTTATGACAATTAAATTTTTATTTGATTATGTGAATTAAATGAATTTAATTGATTATTATGTGAGTAAGCTAAGAAGGTCGCTCTATGACCTAGATCTATACTCAAATAAATCCTCATCACATTTATTGATACATTATTTTACAAAATGGTGAGGACTACTAAACAACTCTCTCTAGAACCTTCATTCCATACCCCACTGCGATCATCGCTATATTTTCGCCTCCCGAGAAGAAAAATGGAACAAAAAGGAAAAGGGTGAGCTCAACTAGCCCAATAAAGAATATTATGACTAAGATAATATACAACAAATTATCATTAGTCTTCAACAGGAAAAATCTAATAGAATACAATAGACAACAAGTTTTAAATCAATATTCGCAATGAAAATAATTCATTAGAAGAGTTAAGTAGAGAATGCAAACTACTATCTTCTATGTATGAATTTAAAAGTTCATCGCTCATCTTTTATCCCCAGAACATCAATCAATATATATCCGAATCAAATATTCATCTTTGCACTACGTGCCAAAGATATTCATCACCGGGTCATGTTCATCTAAACACTGCTCATCTTTGCACTACGCCAAAAGATATTCATCGAAATCATTCATCTTTGCACTACAGCCAAAGATATTCAATAATATCATCATTTAAGACCGAGGATGATGAAAAATATTTTAAAGAAACGAATCCAAAGGAAACAAAATGACAAGGATTAAGGATTAAGGATTCGTACTTTGTTTTATCCATGTCCAAAAATACCTCAAAAATAATCATAGTGGTGTAAAATTCAAGAATGATCAAAACATGGATACAATCAAAGCTAGTATCCACAATAGATATTTTGGACTAAAAGGAAAATTTTCATTTTTCGATGAATAATAGTGTCGTATTCGTGAATAAGATCAGATAATGCGAATAAAGTGTCCGATACGTGAATAATAACTCCGACACCAAAAGTTCCAAATTTGATAAAAACTTCAGATCAATATTTCAGCATAATGATATTGAAGAAATAATATCATTACGAAAAAAAATAATATCCCTTACCTCGAAAGATCAAGATTTAATAAAAACACCTGATATAAAGCTATGACTTGAACTCAGCACCGTATAGCAATACTCAAAATATACTCAAAATACTCACAAGAATACGCCGATAATATAGAGAGAGAAAATTTCAATTTCTCGTGTGATTTTCAATTCTAACCTAAGACCCTATTTATAGAAAATGCTTAGAACACCAAAGTAGTAAAATTTTAATAAAATATTAATATATATATATATATATATATATATATATATATATAATCTTCACGCACACCTTGAATCAAATTCAAAGAATTGAACACATGCCTCACACATGCAAAAAAAACGTTTTTTAAAAAAAATTTAAAACTTCAAAAATTAATTATTTTGAGCTTCGTAACTTCAATAATTCATAATAAATAGCCCTTTTGTCGTAAAATTCAATCTCACCAATTTTTATAGGAAATTCAATTCTCTACAACTTTGCGAAGAAAAAGTTTTTCCAAATTCCAAATGTAAATTGACCGAAATCCACAAACTGACGATTTTACAAAAGCTATAATCAAATTTCAAATAATAAATGGGGTCCACCGACATGTTTAACATGTTTTAAATATTTATTGCAACAAAAATACTCTTCCTCCTCAGATACTCATATATCCCACATTCATTGTAAAAATATCACCATTATTATATTATTAAAATATAATAATATATTTAAATGAATTATTTTATCGTAAAAGATAAAATTTTAATTTTCAAAAATTGTCACATTAAAATTTTCTCCATCTATATCCACATAAAATCAATATTTTCTCATCATATGAATCAATAATTAATTATTCACAAATAATATTACGTAATCACAATATCGACAACCGTGCAGCCCTGTGAAAGAGGGGCTTTCCAATAAGAATTTCTCCTCATCGCACGCAATTAGGTGACCAAACCTCTCCTTAGATGTAACTTTCTAGACATTGCCAATAATGTTATCTAATAATATTATTCAGATAATATGAATTATTGCTTCGATAATGAAAATACCGTAATGACAATTATCAAACAACAACAATATAAAATATCAACGCAAAGAATTATTAAATCAATAAAATAAAATAATCAATAAAATTATCGTAACCATTATCGAAAGTAGTGGCCTTCACGTAAGAATCAATAATTGGTGCAATACCGCAAAGCCATAGGCAACAACGCCAGACATCGTGTTTTAACCACCGGTATTCCAACAAAGGTAAACTGTGAATAACTACGCCGCTATTTTTAAACAACTTATATTTGTCGCTTCTTCCTCCAATCGCTTTCCGCATGGGCCCAACATATGGTCATACTGTACTGCCGCATTTAATATTCCCCGACAAAGCATTTAATATTCCACGACCAAACTAATATTCCCCGACAATAATGAATATTTTATAACCATTTGCTTATTTTGAAATACTTATGATTTTACCCATAACTATCCACATTAATCAAATCAACCCTTACTATTTCAAAATAATAATTAGAGGAAATTAAATTTCATTTATTAATTATTTGGGGTCTTACAACCTCCCTCCTTATGAAATTTCGTCCCTCGAAATCGACGACGCACCGTGTTTCAAAAGATGAGGATACCTCGCTTTCATTTCCGCTTCCAACTCCCGTGTCATTTCCTCAATAAAGATGATTCCTCCACAAAACTTTAACTTGTGGTATGACCTTCGTGCGTAGGACATGCTCCTTCCTATCCAAGATCTTGACAGTACCTCTTCATACGTTAAGTCTTCTACTATCTCGTCCTGCTTCTAACTCTATAACGTGGTTCGGGTCTTTCACATATTTACAAAGTACGATATGTGAAACACATTATGAACACGAGACATACTTGAGGTAACGCGAGTCTATAGGCTACATTTCCTACTCGCCAAGAATTTGAAATGGACCAATAAATCGTGGATCGAGCTTTCCTCTCTTCCCAAATCTTGTAACTCCCTTCCATGGAGCAACTCGCAACAATACATGATCCCCTATACTAAATTCCACGCCCTTTCGATGAAGATCCGCATAACTCTTTTGTCGATCTTGTGCCGCTTTGTATACGCTGTCAAATCATTTGGATCTTTTCTAGTCATATATGTATTTAACTCGGTCCCAACAATGTTGCTTCACCCACCTCATCCCAACATATTGGAGAGCTTACACTTTCGTCCATATAATGCTTCAAATGGAGCCACACCTATACTTGCCTCGATAATCATTGTTGTAGGAGAATTCCACCAATGGTAAATACTTATCCTAACTCGCCTTGAAATCTAGGACACAGTAGTCTTAATAAATCTTCAAGAGTTTGAATAGTCCTCTCGATTGTCCGTCTGCTTGAGGATGGTATGCCGAATCAATCAGAAATCTGCGCTCATAGCTTTTTGCAAGCTAACCCAAAATCTTGAAGTAAATCTTGGGTCACGATCCAAACTATGGATACCGGCATGCCATGCAACCTCACAATCTCATTTACATACATTTGAGCAAGACGCTCAAGGGAATAAGTCTCCGTGACGGCAAGAAATGAGCGTACTTGGTTAATCTATCAACAATAACCCAAATGGATTGATGCCTTGAGAAACCGTAGGAAGACCCAGAATCGAAATCCATGGTAATGTGTTCCCACTTCCATTTCGAAATCTCAAGTGGTTGCAACGGACCCTTAGGTACTAGATGCTCCGCCTTTACACGCTGACAAGTTAAACACGCTGAGATAAACTTTGCAATCTCTCTCTTCATATTGTTCCACCAAAATGTATGTCAAAGATCACGATACATTTTGGTACTTCCAGATGGATTGCAAATGGTGTATTGTGTGCCTCCATCATAATCTTGTACTTCAAATCGTAGTCGTTAGGAACACAAAGTCCGGAGGACTCAAGTATTCCTTCTTCATCAATTCTCGCCCCTAATAGCACCTTCTTGTACTTTCTTCTTCATACGCATCACCCCGGCCTGCGGCTCGAGCAACCTTAACTTTTTCTATTAAAGTTGGCTCTATGCGTGATACTTGACATCATCGCACTCATTCCTCAAGATATGATCTTCTACTCAACGCTACGCCCACCACGCTCGCTTTTCCGTGATGGTATCAATAGTGTGGTCGTAATCTTTCAATAACTCAAGCCAACGCCACTGCCGCATGTTGAGTTCTTTTTTTGAGTGAAGAAATATTTAAGGCTTTTATGGTCCGAATATATCTCCACTTTCTCCCCATATAGATAGTGCCTCCGCATCTTTAATAAGAAAAACGATCGGCCGCTAACTCTAGATCATGAGTAGGATAATTCCTCTCATACTCTTTTTTGTCGCGAGGCATAGGCTATGACTTTCCCACGCTGCATGAGAACACATCCTAACCCTTTGCTCAAGCATCATCAGAGATAACAAATCCATCCGAACCAGATGGTATTGTTAGTACAAAAAGCGTAAATAAGTCTCCTCTTAAGCTCTTGAAACTCTTCTCGCATTCCTCGCCCATACGAATTTTATATCTTTCCGAGTCACCGAAGTTAATGGAGTAGCGATTCGAGAAAATCCTTCCACGAATCTCCGATAATAACCAAATAAGCCCGTAAAGTCACAGATTTCTACCACCGACTTTTGCTTGTTCCCAACTTCAGTATTGCTTCAATCTTCACGGATCAATAGATACTCCATGTTTCGACACCACGCGCTCCAAGGAATGCTACTTCCTCGCCGTAACTCGCATTTCTTTAACTTGGCATAAAGTTTGTTTTCACGGGCCTTTGAGTACCAAATTTCAAATGGTGCTCATGATCTTCACTACTTTTGAATATATGAGGATGTCATCAATAAAGACAACAACGAATCGATCCAAATATTCCTCAAATACTCGGCTTCATCATATCCATGAAAGTCAGCAGAGCATTAGTCAATCCAAAGACATGACTAAGAATTCATAATGCCCGCATCGAGTTCTAAAGGCGCTTTTTGAATATCCTCGCCTAATCTTCAAATTGATGATATCCGTAATCTAAGATCGATTTTTGAAAAGAATTGTGCTCCTCGCAATCGGGTCAAACAAGTCATCAATACGAGGTAGAGGATACCTATTCTTGATAGTGACATGGTTCAATTCCCGATAGTCAATACAAAGTCGCATACTCCCGCCTTTCTTCTTTACAAATAAAACAGAGCACCCCAAGGAGATGTACTAGATGAATGAAACCGCGTCCAACAACTCTGTAGTTGGACCTTTAACTCCTCAAGTTCAATAGAGCCATTCGATATGGGGTTTTAGAAATGGGCTTTGTACCAGTTCAAGATCAATAAAGAATTCAACTTCACGCTCTGGGTAGACCGGAAGTTCTTCAGAAATACGCCAGAAAGTCAATAACAACAGAATATTATTCAAATTTGACGGTCTTTATTCAAATCCATAACATGGGCTAAGAAAGCTTGACATCCGCTTTTTCAATAAACGAATAGCTTTATGATTAGATATGACAAAGATTGATTTTAATGGTTTAGTTGTTGAATTCAACAACAGTGTTGGTTAGGAATATGAAAACTAACAACCTTACGAAAAACAATCAATTTTGGCATGATGAGTAGTTAACCAATCAATCCCTAAAATCACATCAAAAGCAAGTATCTTTAAAGAGATAAGGTCAATGTAAGGTGATGGTGCCAACTTGAATCAAACAAGATTTATAAACAAAGGATGTGATGAAAGTTTCTCCTAACTGAGTTTCCACAGATAGGTCAAAGTCTAATTTTTCCTGAGTCAAATTTAAACGCTGAGCACAAGTAGAGAGATAAAATGAATGGGTAGCACCGTAGATTCAGTAAAGTATAAACTTCACAAGAATTTATGATTAGCTTACCCGTGATCACCTCGCTTGGTTCCTCGATTTTGACCACCACAACAAACGCCTTCCAGAACCGCTGACTTTGACTTTTCTCGGGACAATCTTTTGAGTCACCGTCCCTCACTAACTAGGTTTCGCTACCGCATAATCCCGAAAGCGATATGTCCTTCCTTTCCACAATTATAGCATACCTTGAATCTGCTAGGGCGCTTGACCGATATGTCCTCTTTTCCACATTTGAAGATACGACCGGTGGTCGCTCCTCCCTTGAACCAGCTTGTCACCGGTGCGCCATTTTCACATTGTCGTTGTTGAATCTCCTTTTAAAATCTCCTCCCGATTCGCTTTTCTATTCTCATGGCTATGATTACCACCAGAGTGGTTACCATTTTTGTCCATCTTTTTCTTTCTCCGCCGGTTATCGTTGTTTTGTTGACTACCATCTCCTAGATGATCCTCGGTCAGGGTCCCTCAACGACTGTACTCGCTATCTCGCCTAATAATTGAGCCCTCTTACAACATCCTAATAGAGAGAAAATTTATGAGAAATGAGATACCGACGTATGCCGGGTTTCAAACCTCTAAGAAACATCCGCCATACATGCTCCTCATTCTCCACCAAATGAGGTGCAAACCGATAACTCGCAAACTTTGCCTCGCATCGAGACACCGCCATGTTGTTTTGCTCTAATCGATGAACTCCACTTCCTTCATACGACGCAACACTTTCGTGAAAGTATTTGTCATTAAATAGTTTCAAAATGTCTCCCAAGACATGCCGAAAAAGGCCGATGGGTACGCTTCACGCATTCCACCAAGAGTCCGCCTCGCCACTTTTAACATAAAGGTGGCGAATGGAACCTTCTTCTCTCCGCATCCCAAGACATCGAATATCTTGGTAATTTGCTTGACCCATGTTTCCGCCATGATCGGATCTCGCTTTCCTTAAATTCGTGGTCCCAACTTTTTGAATCGCTCATTGTGATAACCCGTGAATTGCTATCATTTCCTCCTCAGATTTTGAACACGAAGTCTCCTCGCCTGATTTTTTCATGAATCGCAAAAAGCTTCTAAACATCCCCTCGCTCATCATCTCGCCAAAGGTGTTGTTCACAGAGGAACATTGCCACTGCTGTACGCTCTCCTCGCTGGTGAGTACAAAGGCTCTACTCGGGCCTCATTTCCATCATTAATATTCTCAAATGACATTCTCAAATACCGCCATAAAACAAGGGTTAATTAAGCAAATCAATATATCACATAATATCCCTATATACCCACTAACTAACAAATAAGCTTAGTAGGACACACTAGCCAAGGATTTACTCGCCTCCCTCCTAGTTCTATTCCCCATCTCCGCCAGAGATCATATCCCCAAGCTCGATACCAACCGTGACGCCCCAAAATAGGTATACATCACCCATTCTCGAGTTGTCAATACATGGTACGTAAACAACTACAACTTTATTATTACAACAAGAAACTCATGAGTTTGAATACAAATATTATCTTCTAGACAATATCTATACTCAAATAAATCCTCATCACATTTATTGATACATTATTTTACAAAAATGGTGAGGACTACTAAACAACTCTCTCTAGAACCTTCATTCCATACCCCGACTCGTACTCGCTATATTCTCGCCTCCTGAGAAGAAAAATGGAACAAAAAGGAAAAGGGTGAGCTCAACTAGCCCAAGAAGAAGAATATTATGACTAAGATAATATACAACAAATTATCATTAGTCTTCAACAGGAAAAAAATCTAATAGAATACAATAGACAACAAGTTTTAAATCAATATTCGCAGCGGAAATAATAATTCATTAGAAGAGTTAAGTAGAGAATGCAAACTACTATCTTCTATGTATGAATTTAAAAGTTCATCGCTCATCTTTTATCCCCGTAACATCAATCAATATATATCCGAATCAAATATTCATCTTTGCACTACAGCCAAAGATATTCATCACTGGGTCATGTTCATCTAAACACTGCTCATCTTTGCACTACGGCCAAAGATATTCATCGAAATCATTCATCTTTGCACTATAGCCAAAGATATTCAATAATATCATCATTTAAGACCGAGGATGATGAAAATATTTTAAAGAAACGAATCCAAAGGAAACAAAATGACAAGGATTAAGGATTAAGGATTCGTACTTTGTTTTATCCATGTCCAAAAATACCTCAAAAATAATCATAGTGGTGTAATATTCAAGAATGATCAAAACATGGATACAATCAAAGCTAGTATCCAGAATAGATATTTTGGACGAAAAGGAAAATTTTTATTTTTCATGAATAATGTCAGATTCGTGAATAAGATCGATACGTGAATAAAGGCCAGATACGTGAATAAGAACTCCGACACCAAAAGTTCCAAATTTGATAAAAACTTCAGATCAATATTTCAAAGATAATGATATTGAAGAAATAATATCATTACTTAAAAAAAAATATCCCTACCTCGAAAAGATCAAGATTTCTAAATTAAAACACCGATATAAAGCTATGACTTGAACTTGCACCAGATAGCAATACTCAAAATATATACTCAAAATACTCACAAGAATACGCCGATAATATAGAGAGAAAAATTTCAGCTTTCTGTGTGATTTTCAATTCTAACCTAAGACCCTATTTATAGAAAATGCTTAAACACCAAAGCGTAAAATTTTAATAAAATATATATATATATATATATATAATATTCACGCACACCTTTTGAATCAAATTCAAAGAATTGAACACATGCCTCACACATGCAAAAAAAACGCTTTTTGTAAAAAAAAAATTTAAAACTTCAAAAATTAATTATTTTAGAGCTTCGTAACTTCAATAATTCATAATAAATAGCCCTTTGTCAGAAAATTCAAATCTCGCGAGTTTTTATAGGAAATTCAATTCTCTACAACTTTGCAAAAGAAAGTTTTTCCAAATTCCAAATAAAATTGACCAAATCCATAAACCAAGCGATTTTACAAGCTATAATCAAATTTCAATAAATAAATGGGGTCCACCGACATGTTTAATATGTTTTAAATATTTATTGCAACAAAAATACTCTTCCTCCTCAGATACTCATATATCCCACATTCATTGTAAAAATATCACCATTATTATATTATTAAAATATAATAATATATTTAAATGAATTATTTTATCAAAAAGATAAAATTTTAATTTTCAACAATTGTCACATTAAAATTTTCTCCATCTATATCCACATAAAATCAATATTTTCCTCATCATATGAATCAATAATTAATTATTCACAAATAATATTACGTAATCACAATATCGACAACCAGTGCGCTCCTGTGAAAGAGGGGGCTTTCCAATAAGAATTTCTCCTCATCATGCGCGCAATTAGGTGACCAAACCTCTCCTTAGATGTAACTTTCTAGACATCGCCAATAATGTTATCTAATAATATTATTCAGATAATATGAATTATTGCTTCGATAATGAAAAATACCGTAGTAATGACAATTATCAAAACAACAAAGAATATAAAATATCAACGCAAAGAATTATTAAATCAATAAAATAAAATAATACCGAATAACAATGAATTACCGTAAATCAGAACATTATTCGAGTAGTGCCTTCACGTAAGAATCAATAATTGGTGCAATACCGCAAAGCATCCACGTGTAACAACGCCAGACATCGTGTTTTAAACCAACCGGTATTCCAACAAAGATAAATCTGAATAACTACGCCGTTATTTTTAAACAACTTATATTTGTCGCTTTCTTCATCCAATCGCTTTCCATGGGGCCCATACATTATGGTCTTAAGTCATTTGCTCACCAAGCATTTAATATTCCCCGACAAGATTTAATATTCCACGACCAAACGAATATTCCCCGACAATAATGAATATTTTATAACCATTTGCTTATTTTGAAATATTTCATGTATTTTACCCATAACTATCCACATTAATCAAATCAACCCTTACTATTTCAAAATAATAATTAGAGGAAATTAAATTTCATTTATTAATTATTTGGGGTCTTATCAATCTCTACAAGTCATGAGATTATAAAAAATCATAAGGTTTAATACGGCTTTGAACCATGAAAATATTGTTTGTTGAGATTGATCGTTTATAAACGATTGAACTCCATCAATACGTTAATATTTGCATCTTGTTTGGTTAGGATGTAGATATGAAATCCATGGAGTATTCCATGTGATTTGGCTTAGAGAATCCTAGTAACGAAGTTATGGCGAATTTTACGTAATTAGACGTTAAACGTTGAAAACATTGAATTCCAGATTAGAGGTTAAAAGTTACTGTGAGACTTGAAAACATTGGTTTTCAATGTCAACACGTGAGATAGGGTGATTAAGAGTTGTGGGTTTGAGAATCGTCGGATTCCGACTTAAAATGAAGAAAACGAGCATTGAACGCTCTTTAACGTTTATGGACGTCTAAAAATGAACTCAATAGTGAATTTTGAGTTATCAGATTCAAAAGTGTTGAATTCTTATATGAATACGTAGATTATGTTATTTATGATATGTAGGCTTTTGAACGGACCAAATCGGGCTTATAACGAAGAAGTTATGGCCCCGGGAATTTCACAAAGTTTTTCAAAATTTGTTGGAATCGGCATCGAGGTTCGCACCGCGGCGCGGACATAGTGTTAAATGTCATTGCAACATTACCTGATAAAAGTTGAGTAATCGCTAAATGGCGCCAGAGTACCACATATTCCGTCCGCAACGCCGCTGATCGAGGCCCAGACATCATCGCTAATCGAAATAAAGCCAGCCTAATCGTATAGTCGCTACACAGCAAAGGCGCGAAGTTCAAGAATGTTGTTAGTGACTTAGGTTTTGAACTTCATTTGTTAAGGAACCTAAAGGGTAATGTTTGTACACTTCATATAAGTGTATTAAAGCTATTCCTATACTACCTATACTCGTGTTTATGGTATTGAACTTAGGAGCCGAATGCATGTTAATGAGTTATGAGTGATGAACAACATCGGTACCTCATGACAATGTTAGAGTCCTAAGCAATAACGTAAGTTGGTTAATAAGTCGATGATGAAGGGTAAAAAATCGAGTTAACTTTATTATTGATATTAAGTTAACTAAGACATAGAAGAGAAAGAAGCTTGTAGAAACAATGTGAACATTTGTTTGATAGCTAATTACAAAGTGTGCTATGCATGAATATATCATGTAGATTCTCAGAAAGGCCGTGGGTCGTATCGATTAAATTATTTGAAGACGCCTGAAGGCAAGTTTTCTTAAAGCTTGTCTAACTTCCATGTTAGCCAAGTTTTATGTGATTCGTTGAACTGGATTGCAAGACCTGTTTTAAAGAAAGGGTCGATGCCAGATTTTAATTCGGTTAGACTATTCATAATATATAGATTGATAATGATTCATATCTTTCTATATAGAAATGTTAATGCTATCCTATGCCAAGTGATTGGTATGGATGTGAAGGTAAGGTTTGTCTATGAACAAACAAAAGTATTTTTCATCAATTATTCGATGGGCACGCGATTTTGCCAAAAATATTAAACGTAAATACGTTTAATGAATGAGTGTTGATCAACATAGAGTACTACTGGTGTCGATCACCTAGAAGTGCTCGTAAGTTATCGGATGAACGACCTTAGTGTTGTGGACTCCTTTTCAAGTATGAAAATTGAAAGTTATTGTTCATGGTCTATCGACCGATTCAGAATTCCTAATCTATTCTATACTTTGGGAATTGATGTTATGAACTGTTAGAGTATTATTGATTCATAATACTTCATAACTATTGTTCAGTTATGTCGGAATTGTTATATAATTCACGAATGTGGTATTATCGTTATCATTGATTAAACTTCATTGAAATGGTCATGCTCACTTCTTGCTTGAATTATATAATCCGCAGCTAAGGATGAACGTCATCGTGAATGCCAAGAGAGATAAGGGCAAAGCTAAGATGGATGCTTAGGCATTGTGTAATAGTTTAGTAAGTTTGTATGTATTATACATTATGAACAATGAACGATGTAACCGGTTTATGAACCTGGGAAGGATTTTTTACTTTGATTGTAATAAGAAGATAGTAATTACATTCATTTTGTTGTATTTCAATGGAATGATTGTATGGATGTTAGTACAGTGGAGCACCATATGTCGGGTTGAAAGATACCCGAATTTGGGGGCGTCACAGGTTCGTATCAAAGCCTTAGGTTATAAAACTTAAAGGGGGGGGGAACCTTAGGCTAATAATCTCGTAAGGAAGGTAAAGTCCGAGGAATGAAATTCAAGTCCATTGAATTAATAAGGTATTGAGATAACTCAGTATCTAAAGGATTAAAATATGGAAATTAATCTTAAAGATATTAAATGTGATTTGTGCTTATACTATTGTGTATTATGTACTAATCAACGTGTTATGTGTTTGTAGATGTCAACCGATCGCTTGATGTTTAGAAACATGGAAATGATAAGTGAGGATTCAATTGAATCAAGTTGAGATAGTACTAATACCAATGGGCGAGGTACCAATAGTTGTACTTTAGATGACTCGAGGACATATCGAGGAGTACATCTCTCGAGGAGGAATACTCCGGCGAGGAGACTATGGGTTTAGCATCATACCTTAACGAGATGCTAGACGGGAGGAGGAAATGGAGGTGACATTTGTTAATACGGTGGTGCCTACTCAGAGTCGACACCTCCGAATGCAATGAGAGCATTGTATCTATCTCATGTTGGATAGGAATGTGCATCTGCAAGCATGAAGTGGTAGAGACTTCAGTTGAAGAGATAACCGCTTTTATGAGGCAAAGGAATCTGCAGAGGCGGAGACTTTGAGTCGAGAAAGCACCCACGAGAAAGTGCTTATGACCGATAGGGCTCGTGACTATAAGGATGAGGTCCTTGAGCTATAGAAGAAACTGGTTGAGAAAGACCAAAAGATAGCTAGGATGTCATACATCCACGAATGCGCTCATGAGGATTTTAAGCTGAAAATTGCTTATTATTCTATTGAGTCAGGGAAGACTCGACATACCATAAGTCGAGATATAGTGTTGATTCTGGCAAATCAGAAATATGAGAATGTCGTTCGACAGTGTTAGTAGATCGTTAGATCTTTTTGTATATGGTGGTAGTGACGTAAAGCCCTCTTTTGTATAATTAAAGGGTAGTCTTTTTGTAAATCCCAATTTTTGTAGAAGGCAATCGCGGGATAGTATGTAATAGCTTATGGTTAAGGGAACATGATGTAAATAGTTTTGACTATGAAAGCATATTTATATAATGAAGTTTTTATTAAATGTGCTTGTTGTGGTATGAATGGTTGTTATTGATTGAGAATGAAAAACCGAGTAGTTAAATAGATAATAACGAAGCTTTATTTATTTAATTAGAATTATGCCGCCGAGAAGGAGACAACGTAACCAAGAGGCCGAGTCTCATAATCGTAATCGTGGGTCTTAATAACCCTATGCAAGAGTTCGTTAATTTATTAACGGCTGCATTTAAATAAGTGGGGGGTGGGATTCCTGTAGCTCCTGGGGTAGCAAGAACAACTACCTTTAAGGACTTTAAAAGTGTAGGTTCTCCCGAGTTCCGAGGAACAACGGACTCGTTAGAAGCCCAAACGTGGGTAAGAGAGATTGAGAAGGCGTTTGTGATAACAAACGTAAGTGAGGCGCAAAAGACTTCTTTTGCGACATACATGATGAAGGGGGAAACTAACTACTGGTGGGAGGCTCACCAAGGTGGGGCTAGGACAGAGGCTGTATGTGGGAACAGTTTAAGAAGGTCTTCTTTGAAAATTATTTCCATACTAGCATACAAGGTAGGATGGAAATTAAGTTCCTAGAACTTAAGCAGGGGGATATGACGGTTCCCCAGTATGCCGCCAAGTTTAACGAATTGGCGAGATTTGCTCCACACCAGGTGGATACAGAGGAGAGAAAGGTGTGCAGGTTTGAGCAGGGCTTATAACCCTGGCTCTACAGTAGGATATCGGTTTTCCAGAGTGCTTCCTACGGGACCATTCTAGAAAAGGCGATAATAGCTGAAGGTGGTCGTGAGGCATTGTCTCAGTACCACAAAGAACGAAAGATCAAGAGCAAGTTAGAGGGAGGTAGTAAGGCCGAAGTTGCCAGCGAAAGTGGAAACTTGCCAAAGAGAAAGAATTTTAACCCCGAATACCGGTAAAGCAGAGATCCCAACGGAGGACTAAGCATGTAAGACATGCGGAAAGCCTCACATGGAGTCTGCTTTAAAGGGAAAGAAGTATGATACAACTCAGGGATGTGAGGGCATTTGTCACCCAAATTTCCTAACCCTAAGAAGAACCAGTGGATGTTTTATTCTCAGGTCATGGATCACATGGCAAGAAATTGCCCAAGAAGGGTTTAGAGGGGAATAAGAGTTCTGGTAGTGGTAAATTAGCCATTACTGGACCAACACCATCGATGGGTAGACCCTCAGCTCGTACTTTTAATATGACTGTCCAAGATGCGGTTGCATCAACGGATGTGGTAGCATGTATCATTCCGATTAATAAGATAAATGCTTATGTGCTATTTGACTCGGGTGCTACTTGTTCTTTTATAGCATGTGAATTTGCTAAGCGATTAGGTTTAATCCTTGAGAAGTTACCTATACCTTTAGATGTTAAGGTAGCAAACGAAGAGATAATCCCCATTGAACATATTCATAAGGATTGTTGCGTAGAAATTAGAGGGAATAAGTTATCGGTGGATTTGGTACCGATAAGGTTAAAAGAATTCGATGTAATTCTTGGTATGGATTGGTTGATTAACCAGAAGGCAATAATAGATTGTCATAAGAAAAGTGTAAACCTTCGGCTTTCTAAGTAAACCAAGGTAGTGTTCTTCGGTAGTAAATCACCGAGACACTCTTGTTGTCTGTCTATGACACAAGCTAGGAAGATGTTGAGAAAAGGGTGTGTAGGTTGTCTGTGCCATGTTGTGGATACCCAAAGAGTGGGAACATCCTTGGACCAGATACCTATAGTGCAAGAGTTCGCAGATGTATTTCCAGAGAGTTACCGGCATTCCACCCAGACAGGAGGTAGAGTTTGTAATTGATCCATTATCTGAATGGCACCAGTTTCAAGGGCACCATATCGGATGGCGCCAGTTGAGATGAAGGAGTTAATGGTTCAATTACAAGAACTATTAGATATGAAGTACATTCAACCGAGTGTGTCTCCTTGGGGAGTCAAGTAGAGCATGATATCTACTATCTTCTACGAATTAAAAGGTTATTATCAATATTTTATCGCTGAGACTCAGCTTAATAAATAATCCACATAATTGAATCATCCTTGCACTACGGCTAAGGATATTCATTAGTATCACGACCACGAATTATCCATGCACTATGGGCCAAGGATATTCGTCTTTTCACCAATGGTCATGATTATACCAAATAATCCCTGGTCATAATCATACCAACAACTATCCATCAATGCACTACGGGCCAATGAGGACTTTTACCACATCATTTGTAACATTACGGGTCATGATTATACCGAATGATCCCTGGTCATAATCATTCCAATCAACAGTCCGTCTATTCACGTAAGCCAAAGATGACTTTCATCACAATATAAGCATGAGGATGATGACAATGATACAAGCATTAATCAAACGACATCAATGATAATTATTAAAGACTTTAAATTTATCCAGAGTTTAAAAATATCAAAATTGTCAACATAATACTGCTTTGTGGAGTAAAATTCAAAAATAATATCCATGTATCAAAATAATTTGGACAGAAAAAAAAAATTTGGGTGAGTAGTACCCCGTGAATAGTACTTTGGGAATAGTATCCTGTGAATAGTAATCTCGACATGAAAAGTGTCCCGAATACCCGAGTGAATAATACTAGAGTGAATAGTAATCAGGTGAATAGTAACTCGTGAATAGTATCCCGACATGAAAAGTTACCCGAATACCCGAGTGAATAATACTAGAGTGAATAGTAATTCGTGAATAGTACCCCGGCATGAAAAGTGCCCCGAATACCCGAGTGAATAATATTATAGTGAATAGTACCCCAAGAGAAAATATTGATATTTAATAAGAAAGTTCAGATCAATATTCTAATAAAACGATACTGAATGAAGTGCAAAACTCAAGAATATTCTAACATATTAAAGGATGAATACAAAAAATAGTATTCCTTATGAATACGAAAGAAATTATACCCCATATGAGTACAACAAATAATAACCCTTACCTTAGTAGAAGACTGGATACTGCAATAGTGAAGTAGCAGAATACTCTTCTTCTTGCTCTTTATAGTTTCTCTCTCTATAGCTTCTCTTATGAATCTTAGTGAATTGCTGAGAATGAAAGAAAAATTAAGCTTCTATTTATAGGAGAATAGACTAAATAGTAACTTATTCACGAACGATCCAGATTGATTTACTATTAGAACAGACGATCCAGATTGATTACTATTAAAACCACAAACGACGGTCCAGATTGATTTACTTTTAAAACCACCACCGACGGTCCAGATTGATTACTTTTAAAACAACCACCGACGGTCTAGATTGATTTACTTTTAAAACCACCACCGACGGTCCAGATTGATTTACTATTAAAACCACCACCGATGGTCTAGATTGATTTACTATTATAACCACCATCAATGGTCCATAAAATTAGTAAATCTTTCCATGGAATACTAAGTCAAACTTACAGCAAACGCCTCATAACAATCCCTATATTTATATCAAAAATTGAATAAATATTTACCACAAATTATTCATCTTTAATAAACACATTTTTAATCTATTAACAATTATTCATCATTAATATTATAACTCATAATATTTAACAACCGACAATTCCTGTGAAAGAGGGGCTTAATAAGGATTTCTCCCTATCAAGCGTGCAATTAGGTGACCAAACCTCTCCTCGATAGAACTTTCTAGACATTGTCAATATTGCAAATAATAATATGAATAACTTTGTTGTCTCAACTATTGATTTAATAATATAAAATATTATGCAGATGATAATGTGACAATAATTGAATCACATAACGTGAGATATTATGCAACAATTACTGTAACAACAATTGAGTATAACTGAGTGACTTCTCACATAAGCATCAATAATCAATACGGTGTGCTACTATGCAACCACGCGTATTAATGTATTTTTACCACCGGGTATCTCAACAGTTTAACGGTAAAACTTTCGCCGTTATTTTTATAAAAAGATATTTCTGTCGTTTTCTAACTATGACAATACTTCCGTTGTGGGGTCCACCAATGATTGTGCCGTCGTTCGAATATTCCCTGACAAAAAGAATATTCTCAGACCAAACGAATATTCCCCGATACAACGAATGTTTTATATCAACTTGCTTACTTTGCAAAAAATTTCACATATCACCCTTAACTTTGACCTTTTATCAATGTAATGATTTACTAAATAGAATAATAATTATAAGAAAATTGAATACTTTCATTTCATAAAGTTCGGGGTCTCACAATTTCCCCTCCTTATGAAATTTCGCCCTCGAAATTTATGTACCTGGTAGTTTTAAACGAATATTGTCTTCTAGACAATATCCAAACTCAAATGGAGTCCTCGTTACATTTGTTGGCACACTATTTTATAGAATAGTGAGGACTACTATAACACCATCTCGAGCCATCACTCTGCTCCCCGACTAGTTCCGGCTACGTTCTCATTTCCTGAAGAGAACAATGGAAATAAAAGGGTGAGCTCAACTAGCCCAGTAAGAAATATTATGACTAAGATAATGCAAAATAAGTTATCATTAGCCTTCAACAATGTTAAACTGATAGAATATAATAGACAACAAGTTTAATTGTAGCGGAACAAGCAATCCATTAGAAGAGTCAAGTAGAGCATGATATATACTATCTTCTATGATTTAAAAAGTTTATCATTAACTTTATCGTTGAGACTCAACTTAATAAATAAATCACATCATCGAATGTTATGGTTAACTGAGGCTGCTGGATGTTTGCTGGTGTGTCTTGGGTCTGCTAACTGCTGCTGGGTTTCCTCTTTGGGTGATGTTTGTTGGCTGCTACACCTTGAATGCTGCAGATGTTGCGCTTTGTTCTCATCGCCAGATATCGCTGCAGATGCCAAAGTCAGCTTTCCTCTTCGAATCGCTGTTTGAGTTCGGATGTCGTAGTCGTTGGTTTTTACTGCAGATGTTTCTGCAAATGTTATATGTGTTGTTGTTAGGCAACTGGTGTTGCTGTGTAGCTGCTGTGATATTGTTATGCTTGATTCCTACTGACTGATGCTGACTGCTTTCTACTGCTGTTGTCTGCTTCTTACTATGGTTGTGACCTTGAGCTGCTGAAACCTTTTGTCAAAACCACAATCCATAATCAATATTTCTGTAACTGGCTCATTTAAATATTACTATAAGCTGGTTAATTTGGGGTTTGTTCTTGTAATTACCTATTTGGTAAATTTGTCTATAACTGATGTCTACTTATAAACTGCTGCCTAATGTTGCTGTTATTTGGTCAGCGTTTGAGATCTGCTTCTGCTTGATTATCTTATGGCTGCTGGTCTATTGCTATCCCTTGCTATCTTTCTTGCTGAGCTGCTTCTGCTTGGTGGTACTGCTATGGGTAAATAGGTGTTGAAATTGTGCTATGGTCTGCTGCCTACTTCTGCTATGCGTTTTGAGCTCTGTTGAATGGACTGCTTCTGCTTGATTATCTTATGGCTACTGGTCTGCTGCTATCCCTACTATCTTGCTTGCTGAGCTGCTTCTGCTTGGCTATGCTGCTATGGGGGGCTGGGGATTCTCGGCTGGTTCTGGGCTTACTACTGCTGCAGTTCTCGGCAGTTGCTGGGCTGTTATGTGCTATGAGTAGTGTGCTGCATGGTGTGCGCTTTTGGGCCATCTTTGTCTTGGAATTTGGTTTCTCGACTAGTTGATTGCTGCAGTTGCTCTAACTGATCTCTAGTAATTTTGTTATTTTATATAGTTGTTGCTCTATTCCTTGTTGATTCCTTGTTCGCTTGTTTCTAGCTTGGTTTACTACAGCCATCATAGGGCTTGTCCTATGATGGCTATGGTATACTATTTGGGTTTGACCCATTTACTCTATACTTATTCTTTCTTTTATTTCAGTTAAAATTTAGCAAAAAAAAATAAAATAACATATAATATAATTTTATTCATTATTTAATTAAATAAAATTATTTTACAATAAATCCGAATTTCTCGGTCGTTACATTCTGAGTTATATCGAATAAGTTGTGAGATTGTGAAGTAAGCGTCTCAAACTGGATTCAACACTTAGAAAAATTTTTCAAGGTTGATGCTTGGCACCGCAACGCCAGTCATGCCTTGGAAGGCAGCGCTGTAACGATTGAGAAATTTGTAATTTAATTTAAATATTTATTGAATTAAATAAATATTTTAAATAATTTATTTATTGAGGAAAATAAATAATTAATGAATTGTGGTGAATTAATTTAGTAACTAAATTGATTAATGTTAATTGAATTGAATAATGATAATTTTATTTGAAGGATTTAATTTAAGAAAATAATTAAATTAAATCAATTGCTTAATATTTAAGAAAATAATTAAATTAAGTGAATTGTTTAATATTAAATGAATAAAATAAAGGGATGTTTCTAATTTATTAATTAAATTAGATATATAATTATTTAATTATTTATTATAAGCATAATTATAATAAGAATATAATTCTTATACTTATAAATTATAAGCTATTAAAATGGGTTACATGTGTGACACAAAGTAACTATATAATATAAATATTATTAAAATAATTTAGTTGGGCGAGTTTTTGGTTAGCCAAACAGTGCCTTGTGGCCTTTGACTTATTAAACTGACGCAAACTTTTTATTTTTCTAACAGAAGAGTACGTGGGAGATGCCATTTTATTACTTCGCGTATTATTTCTTTGCCTAAGGCTAAACTAAGAACAGAGAAGGTTTGAGAGAAGAAGATAAACATAGAGGGGATTGAGAGTGATAGCTTGAGAGAAGTTATTCTGTGATTGTCAAGTGGAAGAGAAGGGCTTGCTAATTGTTTTGCTAATCAAGGTATAAACTATCCCCATTCTACCTTTTAGTTTCAGTATATATATATATATATATATATATATATATATATATATATATATATATATATATTCTATGTGATTGGAAATCACGTGAATTGTGGTATGTATATATGTTCATATAGTTTTACAAAACTCTGTTAATCATCATGTATACCTGTTATTTGTTATCAAATTCGTAAAAATTGGGTATAGGAAGAAAAAAAGAAAAATCACAGTGTTATTGTTCTTATAATATGGCTTAGAAAGTATAAATTTTCATGATCAATACTTGTTATAATCTGTAATTTGTTGGTGGATTGTGATAATATGTTAAGAAATGAAAGCGGCGTAGTTTAAATCATGTCAATTGATTAAGAAACGAATTTGTGGCGATCGAATTTGCTAAAAGTGTCAAAATGGAAGAAATTTGGAAAATTATAGTTTTGATTCTTCAAATTCGTGTATATGTGATGTTTTTATATATAAAATGATGTTTAACATGTGTAAAAATGATGTTACAAAGTTTTAGGTGTTGAAGTTGGGTGAATTTCTGTGGAATTGGGATTTTTGGCCAAAAGCAGAGTCTGATTTTGAGTTTCTACAAAACTAAAATCGGTAAGTCATATGCGTCAAGGCCGCCAACTGCAGTGGCGTAGCAGGTGTTTAAGCGCAGATAGCGTTGATGTCGCTATGGCTTCTGTCTGGCGCGATCGCTGATGGGTCGTATTGACCAGTATTTGAAATGAAATAGCAACAACATAGTTTGGAAATTGTTAACTTATCATAATTTAATGGTTTGTAAAGGACCTAAAACATGTTACAAGGCATAGTAGTGTGTTGTAATCACAACGTTAAAACTATAGATTATGAATTGGTAAGGTATGTGATGAACCAAATGTGACGTCTTCGAAAGTTAGAGAGGAACGATTAAGTTATGTTGGCTCGTAATGAGATTTCAGATTCGTTAAGTATATTAACCTACGTGGTTAGGTGCTAGGTTAGGGTTATGACCTAAATGATGGGTTAAACCCTAAAGCTAATATTTATACAACTAATTGTTTTTGCGATTTCAATGATGTATGTAGGGTAATTGGAGATTATTTTACATTTGTGTAGCTTACAATCAAGGTAAGTTTTCTAACTCTACCTTGTTATTATTGAGCAAGTTTCTAAACCTTATCTCCTTACAATTGAGCAAGCTTTCTTACTTCATTCTTTTCATACTGAATACAAGTTTTCCATTCCTATATTATAAATATACAAGTTCTTAAAATTGAGTAAGCCTAATCTATCTTGAATATGATTGTACAAGCTCCTGTAACCTAATTCGTTACATCGAGCGAGATTTATTTTCCTTATTATCATTCGAAGCATATATTGTTCTAATACATTGATTCAAAGAAGATTTTTCTAACTCTTCTGAATATAGCGCTTTGCATATAGATCATGTTTACTCAATTATATTGTTGTTATTCAATCTTTGACTTTGATAACCTTGTACAAAGCTTTATTGTAGAATTAAACCTTCAAGTAATAAGCAAACCTTTATTGATTAAATTAATCTACAATCAAATAGTGTTCTAAAATTCTAGAAACACTAATAAGTTAGTTCCGAGCTAAACTTTCGTTAGTGCGGAAATTCTAAATTCAAGCTGAAATGAACAACCCTAGCATAGGGGATTTTGTACGTGTAACGTTTAGATGTTTGTGCACAATACATGGTACAAAGGGCTGATCCCCCTAAGTACGTTAAGAAGGGTCTGTATAGTCTAAATGATTGTTAAGGTTGAGGTAATAATACCTATATACCGGAGACATAGTTCGTGGTCTTAAGACCCTCAGATATTGATTTCGAACTTGTTTTCTATTTTGATTCATAGAACAAGTTCATTATTGTTCAGCATTCGTTGTTCATTCTCATGTTGTTATCGTTACTATTTTCTATATCAATGAGCATTTGTTTGCTCACTCTTGCAATTATCACTGCAGCTAAAGTGGAGAAATTGATGAGCCGTCTAGTAGCAAAGGGAAGGGAAAATTGCCCAAGTGCTGAAGACTTATGAGAATTTTAATTTAAGGAATTATGTTAAAGACTTGTTTTAATATATGATGTATTCCGCAAACTTATGTAATAATTTGAAGGTTAGATTACCTGGGATTTATTTTGAGATTATGATGTAACCCTTTAATGGGAAAGATGATTGTCTAAGTTATTTAAATTATGTCTTTATCCATTGATTATGGGTAATTAGATGTAATGTTTTGGATAGCGAACACCAAATCATGTAGAAATGGAGTACCTGGATTTGGGGGTGTCACAGGTTGGTATCAAAGCTTTAGGTTATGAACCTTAGGTGGTTAAACCTTAGGAAGTAACCTTTAAGGAGACAAAAAACATAGAGAGGTGATACCTCAGGCACCTAGAGAGGATGAACCCAGGGATATTCATGTAGTGCGGGAGCAGTTGATCCAGGAGGATGAGCCTGTGACCGATCCTGAGGAGGATAGTTCTGAAGAGATAGAGGAGGAAGATGAGGAAGAGGATCCTGAGGAATTTCCACCAAACTCCATATCAGCTAAGATGTATGATGCTTTATATGAACGTAACATAGAATTACAGGATGAGGTTGAGGAGCTGAAGGAGATGGTTGAGATGCATCATGCTTTGAATAGAGCAGAAGGACGCGGAGATTCAGGAACTCGACTTAAAACTTGGAAACACGGAGTGGGACCTAGTTCATACCAAGGGTCAGCATGAAGACCTGTTGGCAGTAAACAAAAAGATGAAGACTGACATGGAGAAATTGAAAGATGATTTCAAGGAGGAATCAGCTAAGCTTGCAAGAGCAGAGGACGCTTGGATGAAGGCGACTCAACGTGCAGACCGTGATGAAGCTAAGGTCCAAGTGAAGAAAGCCAAGATGAAGGAGATGAATTACGCTTTTAATTCTGCAATTGGTAGGGCCCAGGATCGAGTCTTTTATTATCCACCTCAGTTTGAGGACTCGCCGTGGTTCGTGATGGATCGCAGAACGACTTATCGTATCATGGAGGAGGAGCGTCGAGAAGCCTTACGACGTCTTAATATGCCTAGATAGAATAAGAGTGATAATAGTATGTGGTTAATTATGTGAATAAATAAACTGTGAATCCCTTATTTTGAGATAAATAAATGGATAGTATGAGTATGTGATCCTGAAACTTGTCTAGTTCACGAAAGCGGATGTTTATAGCAGATAAGCTAACTTTAATATGTTTTAAACGTTATGAATGAATAAAAGTTTATTTGAAATGTTATGTGTTGTAGCTTTAGTCTTGGAATGTTTAAGTTAAACTATAAATACCCAAGAAGTTGAGTAAGGAACTAATAAGCGTATATCTCAACAGAAAATGCCTCTTAGAAGAAGACAACCACGTCAGCAAGCCCTCCTGAGGGGTCTACTAATAATAACAACGAGACCAACGCTAATCCGGTTCAACAGTTGGTAGCTCTGTTGTCGGGTACACTTGCGAATCAACCGCAAGCTCAAGTCATGACCTTCAAGGAATTCAAAGCGGTTGGACCACCAGAGTTTCAAGGGTCTATGAATCCAGTGGAAGCCCAAACCTGGATCATAGAAATGGAGAAGGTGTCCGACGTTGCTAGAGTTAACGAAGATCAGAAGACTGCATTCGTAACGTTCATGCTAAAGTCTGAAGCTAGCTACTAGTGGCAGGAAAATAAGGTTCGTGGAGGACAAGGAGTAATAGCATGGGATAGATTTAAGGAGATGTTCTTCGAAATGTACTTTCCAGTGAGTTCTCGAAATCAGCTGGAAGTGCAATTTCTGGAGTTGAAGCAAGGAACAATGACGGTGCAAGAATATGCTGTGAAGTTTAATGAGTTGGCAAGGTTTTCCACATATCAAGTCAATACTGATGAGCGTAAAGAAAGAAGATTCGAACAAGGATTGAAGCCCTGGCTTTATAGCAAGGTTTCAATGTTCCAGCTGAACACATTTGTGGCTGTACTGGAGAAAGCAATTATCGCGGAAGGTGGAAGCGATGCCTTGATCAAGTACAATCAAGAACAGAAGAAGAGGAAGAATGATAGTGAGAATAAGGCGGGTGGAAGTAATGTTGGAAGTAATAATCAGAAGAGGAAATGGAGCGAGAATTCGACTGCGGGAGGACAGCAAGGAAATCAAAGAGAAGAAAAAGTTCAAGCGCGCGGCGACGTAAGGGAAGAACCATACTGGGGTATGTTTGAAGGGAAAGAGGGTGTGTTTCAACTGTGGTCAAGAGGGACACATTGCACCGAACTATTTTAGTCCAAAGAAAGGTGCATGCTTTACCTGCGGTTCGAAGGATCACATGGCTCGTGACTGCCCTAAGAAGCCAGCGGGAAGTGCAAGTGGCGGAAAAGGAAACAACAACGGTGGTGGTGCATTGACTATCTCTGGACCAGCATAGTCAAGCAGACCTACTGCGAGGACTTTTAGTATGACCATGTAGGATGTTGTACAGTCCAAGGATGTGGTGTCAGGTATCATTCTGATTAATGGTATTAATGCTTATGTACTATTTGATTCGGGTGCTACTTGTTCATTTATATCCGATGAATTTGCTCAGAACTTAGATTTGCCTCAGGAAGAATTAGAATTTCCCTTAAGTATAGAGATTGCGAATAAGAAAGTGATTCCTGTCAGATACATATATAGGAATTATAGGGTGGTTATAAAAGGTCACGAGATGATGGTAGATTTGATACCAATTAGACTTGGTGAATTTGATGTTATACTGGGAATGAATTGGTTATTCAATTACGGAGCAGTAATTGATTTCCAAAGGAAGTGTGTTAACCTTATGACTCCGTCAAAGGTTGTGTTCTTTGGTAGCAAGTCACCTCGACAAGCAAGTTGTCTGACGGTGATGCAAGCCAAGAAGTTGTTGAGACAAGGATGTGTAGGATACTTAGCCTACATAGTCGATACACAGAAGAAGGGTGCAAAGTTAGAAGAAATACCGATCAGAAGAGATTTTGCAGACGTATTTCCAGATGATTTGTCGGGTCTTCCGCCAGATTGACAAATCGTGTTCGTGATTGATTTACTACCAGGAACGGCCCGGATATCTAAGTCACCATACAGAATGGCCCCGGTAGAAATGAAAGAGTTGATGGTATAATTGCAAGAATTGCTAGACAATAAGTATATTTAGCCGAGTGTTTCGCCATGGGGAGCACCGGTGTTGTTTGTTAAGAAGAAAGATGGATCGATGCGACTCTGCATTGATTATCGAGAATTGAATAAGGTCGCGATTAAAAATAAGTATCCATTACCTAGAATCGATGACCTGTTCGATCAGTTGAAGGGAGCAAGGTATTTATCTAAGATAGACTTGAGAAGTGGTTATCATCAGTTGAAGGTGAGGCCGGAGGATGTACCAAAGACAACATTCAGAACTCGGTATGGTCATTACGAGTTTTTGGTTATGTCTTTTGGTTTAACCAATGCACCTGCAGCGTTCATGGATTTGATGAACAGGGTGTTTAAACCATTCTTAGATAAATTTGTGGTGGTGTTTATTGATGATATATTGGTATATTCTAAAACCAAAGAGGAACATGTGGAACACTTAAGAGTGACGTTGGAGACATTAAGAAAAGAAAAGTTGTATGCTAAGTTTTCAAAATGTGAATTTTGGTTGGAACGTGTACAGTTTCTCGGACACGTTATTGATAAGGAAGGAATTTCGGTGGATCCATCAAAGGTTGAAGCTGTAATAAATTGGGATCAGCCGAAGACGCCGTCAAAAGTAAGGAGTTTCTTAGGATTGGCAGGTTACTACATGCGTTTTATTCAAGACTTTTCCAAAATCGCAACTCCGTTGACGAATTTAACTAGAAAAGCGATTAAGTTTGTTTTGACAGAGAAGTGTGAGGAAAGTTTTCGAGAATTAAAGAAAAGGTTGAGTTCAGCACCTGTGTTGTCGCATAGTGACACATCGCATAAAGGACTAGGTTGTGTGCTTATGCAGAATGGCAGAGTTATTGCGTATGCATCACGTCAGTTGAAAGATTACGAGAAGGGGTATCTGACTCATGACTTAGAGTTAGCGGCGGTGGTATTTGCCCTGAAAATTTGGAGGCATTATCTTTATGGAGAGAGGTGTGAGATATATACCGACCATAAAAGTCTGAAGTATATCTTTACACAAAAAGACTTGAACATGCGACAAAGAAGATGGTTGGAGCTGATCAAAGACTATAACTGCGAGATTTTCTATCATCTCGGAAAAACGAATGTTGTTACTGATGCTCTAAGTAGGAAGGGACGGGAGAAGTTAATGATATTAACTGCTCAGGAGAAGTTAGTGTCGAAAATGGCTAAGATGGAGTTAGGAATTAAATATCCGACAGAATCCGATGAAAAGTTATTCTAGATGGGAAATAGTTCAACATTGGTGGATAAGGTGAAAAATGCACAACTTCAAAATGAAGACTGTGAAAAGATAAAACAGAAAATATATGAAGGTGAGGAAAACAAATTCAAAATCGATTCAGAAGGGTTACTTCGATTCGAAGGGAGAATTTGGGTTCCTCAAGTACCAGAAGTTAAAGGGGAAATTCTGAGAGAAGCTCACGACTCAAGATATTCAATTCACCCTAGGAGTACAAAGATGTACAAAGATCTTAAACATCATTTTTTGGTGGCCGAATATGAAGAGGGATGTGGCTGAGTGTATAGCAAAATGTTTAACGTGTCAGAAAGTCAAGGCTGAACATCAAAGGCCAAGCGGATTGTTACAACCGTTGGAGATTCCAGAATGGAAATGGGAGCATATCACAATGGATTTTGTGGTAGGTCTTCCAATGACTCGGCAAGGTTACGACGCCATTTGGGTGATTGTCGATCGATTGACGAAGTTGGCACACTTTTTGCCAATTAAGATTCGATTTACCCTAGATCGGTTAGCAAAACTGTACGTGAAGAAAATTATTTCAAGACACGGTGTACCAGTGTCCATTGTGTCAGATAGAGATCCACGTTTCACATCTAATTTCTAGAAACGACTACAAGAGTTCTTGGGGACACAACTGAGAATGAGCACAGCGTACCATCCTTAAACCGATGGACAAAGCGAGAGAACCATCCAAACACTAGAAGATATGCTCAGAGCATGTATAATGGATTTCAAGGGAAATTGGGATGACCATCTACCTTTGGTGGAATTTGCTTATAATAATAGTTATCACGCGAGTATTGGCATGCCGCCTTACGAAGCATTATACGGCAGGAAGTGCAGAACTCCATTATGTTGGGACAAGGTAGGTGAATGTGACGCCCCCAAAATAGGTATACATCACCCATTTTGAGTTGTCAATAACATGGTACAGAAATAACTATAACTTTATTAATACAACAAATAAACTGTAAGTTTAAATACAAATATTGTCATCTAGACAATATCCATACCCAACTAAGTCCTCACTATAATTATTTGTACATTATTTTACAAAAATGGTGAGGACTACTAAAACAACTTCTAGAACCATCATTCCTCACCCTGACTAGTACTCGCTACATTCTCGCCTCTTGAGAAGAAAAATGGAACAAAAAGGAAAAGGGTGAGCTCAACTAGCCCAATAAAGAATATTATGACTAAGATAATATAGAACAAATTATCGTTAGTCTTCAACAGAGAAAAATCTGATAGAATATAATAAACAACAAGTTTCATATCAATATTCGCAGCGAAAATAATAATTCATAGATGAGTTATGTAGAGAATGAAATTAAACTATGAATTTAAAAGTCCATCATCAATATTTTATCCCTGTAACATCAATCAATATTCATCTTGAATCAAATATTCATCTTTGCACTATAGGCCAAAGATATTCATCACCGTCATGTTCATCTCAACACACCGTACATCTTTTGCACTACGCCAAAGATATTCATAAGAAAATCAACCATCTTTGCACTACAAGCCAAAGATATTCAGTAATATCATCTTTTAGGACTGAGGATGATGAAAAATATTTTAAAGAAAACGAATCCAGTGAAACAAAAGAACAAATATTAAGGATTCGTACTTTAAACAATCCGAGTTCAAAAATACTTCATAAATAACTATAGTGAAGTAAAAATCGAGAATGATCAAAACATGGATACAATCAAAGCTAGTATCTATAATAGATATTTTGGATGAAAAACTAAAATTTAATTTTTTCTCGTGAATAAGTCTCAGATTCGTGAATAGTGTCGTATACGTGAATAGTAACTCCGACACTAAAAGACAAGAATTTCACAAGAAAAATCTTACTAATAATCCGGGATAATGATATTAGAAGAAGTAATATCATTTAAAAAAAAATATAACATCCCTTACCTTGAAAAGATTGTACTTCTAAATGGAATACGGTGATATATAGTGTCAAGGGAACTCGCACATATAAAGAACACTCAAAGTATCAAAATACTCACAAGTATACACTCGATAATATAGAGAGATAAAGAGAGAGAAAACTTCAGTTTCTAGTGTGATTTTTAATTCTAACCTAAGTACCCTAAGTGCGAATATCGATAATATCGATGTGGAATAATTGTAAAGTAATTAAACCACTTAATAGAATGCTTGGAAATAAAGTTCAAGCTTAATTGAATAACTTTCAATTCAATAATAGCCTGCTCAATACAATATGAAAAGGATAGGAAACTTTCACAATAAAAGTATGGTTCAAGGAACTTGCATAACCAAAGATAGAAGTTCAAGGAAAATTGCTCAATAATAATTTGAGTGAGATTAGGGAACTTGCTCAATAAAAGTAGGGTTCGGATACTTGTTCAAGTAAAAGAGTAAGAATTAAGAAACTTGCCTGTTTGCTCAGCTACAATATAATACTAGCTTTTAACTAACTTGCGTTGAAACGACCTAACATTAACAAGTCGGTCTTTCAATTAGTATGTGAACTAATATGAGTCTACACTTACAATAATCAAGTCATCACATAGCATGCTTCTCAACACATTATATGGCATATTGGTCACATATTACAAGGTAAAGTAATCATATAAGCATGCCTTGAAACTTCAAAACAAAATCTTGGTAAGATCAAGCAGATTCTGTAGCCTACCACGCTCGTCTAGGCTTAGGGACTCAAGACAATTGCAGGCTTATCCTCTGCTGCATCAGGGTTGAGCTTTGCTCTCCAGACTTTAATCCAACTCTAATACACTACTTAGACATATATTTTAACATACATACATGCTAGAGTTTCACATATAACATATGACCATACTTGAATTCATTACCACAAGTTTAACTTACAATTTATATGTCATTAAAACATAGAAAGGTCATGTAATCATCATTCTTAATATATATGAATCATGTTTAGGAGTATTATAGCCATAACATGACATCTTACTACTTTAGTATCTAAGTACTCATATAATATGCAACTTAAGTTTGAAAACATATTCAAGGTTGTCTTTGAAATCATATTAGCACGAGTGGTGCAATCCAACACACATAAGACAAATCTAAAACCTTTATCATAAGTAAATAAGTTATGATAATCTCTTTTCAAAATCAGAAACTATATCTTGTAATCATTCATGTCCATTAGCTTATTATACTAAGCTTTTCTTTCTAACACAAAACTTATCAAGTTTAATCATGATAAAGACACTATACATCATATATCATGCGTAATTAGGTTCCAAATCAGTCATGTACATGAGTCACTAAGTTCAGAACTCGTGAACACAAGTTTTCCACAAGGTTAGTTTTGAAAACTTTAATTTTTTTTTTGCTAAGTTTGTTTGTATATAAAAAAGAGGACCAAAAGATAATGGCAAAGGGGTATACCCCAGAATATAGTAACATCATCTAAATATTAGAGATGATTATACGATACATGGAAGAGTACCCAACATAACAAGTTAAGAACAAACTAGGTATGGTTCTCTCTCTAGCATGTATGATTTGCCTTCTCTCTACCGCCCCTCCTTTCGCACCCACCTAATTTCCCCATTCTTCTTCCCCCCTTTTCTGACTACTCTCCCTTAGTTGCTTGTCCTCCTTTCTTCTCCAGTTCTCGTCCTTCTCTCCCACTATTAATTTTTTCGTCTTTCTTATCTTTGTGTCTGGGTCTTCTTCGGAATGGTGGACCATCCCCATCTTTCAGCTGGAAACTCTCTTAGCAGCTCCTCTAAGGATCTTTGTGATGTGTTTGGGGTGTCAAACCCTAACTCCCTAATGGCTTTGGTGTCTGATATGGCGGAGTCCAGGGCTGTTCCTCTAAATGAAACGATTGTGTCTGACGATTTGGGAATAAATAGTGAGACTGAAGCGGTGCTAGGGCTAACCCATGGTTCTGGAATGAAGGAGATTTTTCAGTACAGCTCAACATTTCTCTAGTCAAGGTTATGTGGAAGCTGCGGATGAAAGGAAGAAAAGCAAAACCCTTATGGATTTTATCCTTGCCCATGGATTCAACTCCCAGCAGATCTCCGAGTTTGTAAATGGTGGTAAGCCTACTCGCCTTGTTAATGCTCTTGACATGTTTGATAATAGTTCTATGAAAGATGGTTGTCTTAAACGGACTAATTTGGGTACTGATATTGGTTGCTCATATGCGGACCAAAAATCTTTGGGTCCAGAGGTCTTGGAAGAGGGTGAAGTGGCTTCTCCACCGTGGTGGTGTGTGGCGAGGCCTCTATGTTCGTTGTTCCTCTCACCGAAACCTTCATGGAGTTCAGTTGTTGCAAAGGGCTCACCAAAGACTGGTTTGGTCCTTGAATACTTTCCACCGGCCCCTCCTTTATTGGACGATGGACCTATCACCATTAAACCTCCAGCTGAGGTTCTTTAGTTGGGAAACAACCTCTGGAATTCATGTCTGGTGGGAAGCTTCATTCACTCTCGGCTCCCATTTAAACTTGTTGAAGATAACGTCCAAAAGTTGTGGGGTAGTTTGGGCTTACAAAAGGTTTTCTTGCAGGATAAGGTGTATTTCATCTTCAAGTTCTCTAACCCTGAGGAACGCGACAATGTTCTAGCCTTAGGGCCTTGGTACATTTCAAACAAGCTAATTTATCTTAAGCATTGGAAGGAGGGGTTGGATTTTATCTCTGATGCTTGCACTAAGGCCCCCGTTTGGGTGAAATTCCATAATGTCCCTCTTTCCTACCTTACAGGTTCTGGCCTGAGTTACCTTGCAAGTGGGATTGGTAAACCTCTCTTTGTGGACAAATTAAAGAAAAATTGGAACCCATGACCTTTGCTAGGATGTGTGTTGAAATCTCCACCTCCTCGGTTCTGCCCTCTAGCCTGGATGTTGTTGTTCTTGACGAGGAAACAAAATTAGAAAAAACAGTATCGGTAAAAGTGGAGTACCAAAATAAATTGTTGTCTTGTTCCCATTGTAAAACTTTTGGGCATTCTCTCCTTCGGTATCCATATGCAAACTATAAATGGGTGCCCAAGCTGGCCCCCTCGTCCCTGAGATGGCCCCTCTAGTTGAGGTTAGCTCTGTTGCACCTGAGATCTCTCCTGCGGGGACAACGGACTCATGGACTCTAGTTGCAAAAGGCCCAAAATCGCAAGTGGCCCCTGACCCTCTCTCTCCATCTCCTAACCGGTTTAACCTCTTACCTCCTTCGGCTGTGGGACTGCAGGACTCTTTCTCGGACACTGATGTCACACCTTCCCAAAACCCTCTTGTGGGTAAATTGAAACTCATTGATGAAAAAGATTTAAAGGATCTCAAACAAAAAGCAAAATACTCCCTTAAGGTTGGTCTAGCCTCTAAGAAAAAGATCAAGGGTGGGGGGAGCAAGAAGTCCCCAACTTAAATCCTTTTTAATTTATGTTAAATTTTTGCTCTATGAATATTAGAGGTGTAAATATGTCCCCTAAGTAGACTAGTGTCCATGATCTCATATGTAATAGAAATATCTCTTTTGTTGGCCTTGTTGAAACTAGGGTCAAGTCACCTAAGGCCAATTCTATTTCTAAAGCTTTTTGTAGGAATTGGCAGTGGCATTTTAATTATGAGTATCATGCAAATGGGAGAATTTGGGTTGGTTGGAACCCAAATATCTGGAATGTAACTATTTTAAAAAAGTCTGCCCAGTTTATTCATTGTCTTATTTCTTCTATTAATCCTGGTTTTAATGGATTTATTACTATTATTTATGGCCTCAATACCCCGGGTGAAAGGAAATCTCTTTGGAATGATTTAAGGGATATAGCAGCGTTTGTTGATAAACTTTGGTCTCTCATCGGTGACTTCAATGTGGTCCAATCTTTATCTGAAATTGATGGGGGTACTTGCGCCTGGGACCATGGTATGCAGGAGTTTAAGGACTGGCTCTCTGATCTTTATTTGGTGGACCTTCGTGCTACGGGTCCCCTCCTCACTTGGTGGGATTCTCAGATCTCAAACCCGACCTACAAGAAGCTCGATCGAGCTTTGGTGAATAATCTGTGGCTGAACTCATACCCAAATTCTCAAGCCCACTTTTGCTCGCGTGAGTTCTCTGATCATTGCCCTGTGATTGTAAACTCTAGCATTTCCTTACCTTTTATTCCCAAGCCTTTTCAGTTTTTTAACTTCATGTTGGGGATCGACAACTTTCATGATGTGGTAAAACACGCTTGGCTCACCCCCTGTTCTGGGGATCCTCTGCAGATTTTGGCAAGGAAACTTATTGTTGTCAAACATGCTCTAAAGGAGCTAAATTCCTCAAATGGAAATCTGCTCTCAAATGTCAAGAGTGCAAGGGACTGTCTACACTCTACACAGCATGCTCTCACCCTTCATCCTGGTGATCCCATCCTTCTTGCTACTCAGAAAACTTAGCCAGCAAACCTATGGGCTGCTCTTATTTATGAGGAAAAATTGCTTAAACAGAAGTCTAGAATTCAATGGTTAAAGGATGGTGATAAGAATACTGGATTCTTTCATAACCAAGTAAAGCACAGGTGGAACATCAATAAGATCGTGGCAATTGAAAATGCTGAGGGTGTTGTCTGTTCTGGGCACCCGGCTGTTCAAAAGGTTGCAGTGGACCATTTTAGAGATCTCCTTGGTACACAGTCAAAAACTGATTGTAGGGTAACCTTTTCCACTCTGGACTCGATTAGGCCCAATCTAGTCTCCTCCCATCAGACTCTCCTTCTGGAAAGGGATGTCTCGGATGAAGAAATTATGTCCACCCTAAAGAATATGAAGCAAAACAAGAGTCTAGGCCCTGATGGGTTCAATGTAAACTTCTTTCTTCATACTTGGGATATTGTGGGTAGTGTGTTTACAGCTGCCATCTAGTCCTTCTTTAGACAGGGGTGCCTTCTAAGGGGTACAAATTCTAGAGCCATTGCTCTTGTGCCTAAGGTCAAAAACCCTTCTTCCATGAACGATTTCCGGCCCATTTCCTATTGCAATACAACCTATAAGTGTATCTCAAAAATTATTGCTTCCAGGCTTAAGGATACTCTCCCTTCCATTATCTCCCCCTATTAAGCCGCCTTTGTCCTGGGTAGGAGAATAGGGGATAACATCCTTCTTGCTCAAGAATTATTCAGGAATTATCATAGACCCTCGGGCCCGGCCAGATGTGCTTTAAAAATTGATCTTCGGAAGGCTTTTGATTCTGTTTCTTGGGACTTTTTATGGGCTGCCCTAAAGTTCTTTAAGTTTCATCCTAAATTTGTCTTTTAGATAAAGGCTTGCATCTCCACTCCCTCTTACTCGGTCAAGGTAAATGGGGCCCTTTGTGGTTTCTTTAAAGGGGCAAAGGGACTTCGTCAGGGAGACCCTCTCTCTCCCTACCTGTTTGTGATTGTCATAGAAGTCCTCTCTCTTTTGATTTCTCAGAGTTCAAAGCTGCCTACCTTCAAATTCCATTGGAGAACTGCGCCCTTATCTATTACTCACCTTTGTTTTGCGGATGATATCCTTATATTTTGTCATGGTGATTTGGGATCAGTGAAGAATATAAAGCTTTGTCTTGATCGGTTCTCTACGGGGTTGAGTCTAAACATAAATGCCTCGAAGAGTATGTGTTTCCTCTCTCGTGTCCCTCCATCCCAAGCTGCCCCCATATTAAATTGGTTGGGATTCCAGCTGGGAGTGTTCCTTGCAAAATTTTTGGGTGTTCCTCTTATCACCTCCAAGTTAAGCCTTGCTAATTGTCGGCCTCTTCTTGAAAAGATTACCTCTAAAATAAGCTCTTGGACTAACAAATTTCTTTCCTATGCTGGGCGTCTGCAACTTATAAAGTCGGTTATCTTTGCAGCTCAAGCTTATTGGTCGGCCCATTTCATCCTTCTTGCTTCTGCTATAAAAGAACTTCAGTCCTCTCTGTCTAGATTTTTACGGAAAGGACCTTCCATGGATAAGCATGGCTCAAAGGTTGCCTGGGCTAAAATGTCCCTACCATTTGTTGAAGGGGGACTTGCTATAAAGAGCCTTTTTGATTGGAATAAATCGCTTATTATGTTGCACCTTTGGAAAGTTGTCGATCCTTACTCCTCCTCTATTTGGGCAAGGTGGGTGCATGCTATTTATCTTAAGAAAAAAAAATTCTGGATAACCTCTCCACCAAATGATAGCTCTTGGATCTAGAGGAAAGTTCTTCAGTGCAGGGACCATGCACGTAGGTACATCTCTTTTGAAATTGGTAATGGTGCTAGGACAAGCCTCTGGTTTGATCCTCGGCTTGGGTCGTCCCCTTTGGCTACCTCTATTCACTCGCCTTTGATTTTCAATTCTGGGCTTGGTCCAAATGCTTGTGTGGATAACATCATTCAAAATTCTGGATTGGTTCTCCCTGTTTCAAACCATCAGGATGTTATTGCATTCCGTGGATCTTTTGACCTTTCTAGAGCTTGCAATTCTAGAAAGAATGATGGCATTCTCTGGGATGGTACTAGGGCAAAGGATGTGAGGGCCACCACTATTTGGAACTCTATTCGGCAGGTGGGGTTGGCTGTGGGTTGGCATAAATTAGTTTGGCATAAAAGGGTTCCTCCCCGTCACTCTTTCATCCTCTGGCTTGCATTCAATAAGGGACTCAGAACGTCGGACCGACTCTTGAATTTTGGGCTTGATATAAACCCCATCTGTGTTCTTTGTTCAATTGAAAATGAAACTTTCAACCACCTGTTTTTGAATGCCCTTTCTCTTTTCAGATCCTGGTCGCTATCCTCCGCATTTGTGGTTGGCGTGGATTAAGTAGAAATTGGTCTACTATTACTGGATTGATCATACATTGCTCCTGCAAAAATTTCCATCATAGTCTTTTATCTATGGGGTTTGCTACCGTGGTCTATCGGATATGGCATGAACGAAATGCTAGGCTTTTTTCCAAAAAATCCACCCTAGGACTATTTTCGTGATATTATTCATTTACTTAAGTGTGGCCTTCACACAAATGCTCAGTTTCAGAAATTAAAGTCCAGATTATGTTATCGCCGTCTAACTTTATAAGTTGGTGCTGGTTTGTTACGATGGGGAGGGGAACAGCCGTGTGGGGATTAGACTCTGTGGGTTTGGATTTAGAGGCTCGGGTTTGCAGTTGGTTTTCTGTCTGCTAGGGTGCAATTAGGCTCATGGGTAGTCTGCTTTTAGATTCTGCAAAGTTTTGGGTTTTTGTTGTTACATATTTGGTGTATGCTAGTCTGCTGGTTGGGGTTGCAGGTTGAGGCTTGTTTGTTGCAGGCGTTTCTGCTGGTTTAAGGCCTGTTGTGGACAGGTTGATGTTATAGTGGGGTTGTTCTATTGCTGGGGTTAGATGATTATGTAGCCGGGTTTCGCCAATAGGATAGTATGGTTTGGTTCTGGCCTTGGTCTATGGTTTGCTCCTCTGTTGGTCTATGGTTTTGCTACTCGGCTGCTAGTCCGAGACAGGGGCCTATGCGCCGCTCGTTTCTCATCGGGTTCCGATCAGGGCCTATGTTGTCAGCTCGTTCGCTGGTTCGCTGCTCATTTGTGGATCAGGTCATTGCCATCGCAAAGTCTTGTCGAGGTGGTACTTTGTGCAGAAGCGCGAGGTCTTTCGTAGGGGCAGGGCTGGTCATCGATTTAGGCCTTTTGGGTGCTTTTGGTGCTACTGCTAGTTTGGGTAAGGACAATTTTTGTCATGGCAATGAGCTCCTTCTTCTCGGGTTTGGCTTTGCTACGCTGTGAAAGGAGAGAGGTCAGGCGGGTCATGTTGGCTTTGGTTTGGATTTCATGTCACGGTTTCTCGCCTCATTCACATTCTCGTGCTTGGGGTGGGGGGCTGTCTGTCCATTTATTCTGGGTGGCTAAAGCTGCAAACCATTTATGGCTCCTACCTATGTTTTCGCTATGCAAATGGGTTTCCTTTAATCTTTTATCATTACAGTATTGTAATTTTCTTATTTGGCACGTGGCCTTGTAATCTTTTATAGTCTTGACATCATAGGGTATGTCCTATGATGTCTATGTTATATCCTGATTGTGTTTTCTCCCATGAGGTTGTATTCTCCTTTTTTCTTTTATACAGTTTAAAATTAGCAAAAATAAAAAATAAAATAACAAGTTAAACTAATAACCAATTACAAAAATGATTACAGTTAGTGGCCTTTAGGAAAGATTTACAAGTTGATAGCCTAGATTTGATGAGCTGGATAACATCCTTTGCTAGATTCCGTGGAGGGATAATGGTTCCTTTGTGAATCTTGGTATTTCGGGCCTCCCAAACTTTGTAAAAACAAGTAGCAATAGTCAGACTGAGGATATTCTTAGAGAGTGTGGATCCTTGGTAAGATGTGAGGAAAGCGATCAGAGCATCCCAGGAAAAGGGAATAGTGATCCAATTTCCCAATTCAACAGCACTTTTAAGGATAATCGATGAGTACTCGCATTCAAAAAACAAGTGGGAAAAGGATTCTAACTGAAGGTTGCAGAGAGGGCAATGCCATATTTGGCCTGTGTAGTGCCTTGTCCGATCATTTGTAGCAAGCTTCCTTAAGAGACCAAGCCAAAGAATAAAGGAATAGCGTGGCACATGAAGCTTATTCCAAAGGATAGAACACCAAGGGACTGTAGGAGACCGTGCACGTAAAGAGTCCCAAATCTATTTGGCCTTAACCATATTGATATCACAAGTATCCCACTTGATCATGTCCAGTCTAGTAATATTAAGTGGGATGCGAGTAACTTGTTGCCGAAAGTGGATAACCTCATGGTGATTGCTAGCAGGAAGAGCCCAAATCCCACCAGAAATGATAGAGCTAACCATTGCAGTAGAGGGAATACCAGAGTTAGAAAGAAGGGACATTGATGGGTTCAGTGCAGTCCTATTTACCCATGGGTCGTACCATAAGTTAGTCAGGTGGCCATCCCCTATAGTATATTCCAGATGTTGAAGGGCAAGGGGTCGTAACTTGAGGATTTGTTTCCAAATCCATGAACAATCGGGGCTTTCATGAACCTGCCAGATGGACTTGTTCTTTAAGGAGGTAGCTTTGACCCAGTTAGCCCAAAGAGATTTGGAGTTATGATTGAGAAGGTGGATAAGGTGCATCATTACCAGTGCTTTATTCCATTCAAGTATGCTCTTGATTCCTAATCCCCCTTCTTGAGTGGGTAACGTAATAGAAGTCCAAGCCACTTTGGCACCATGTTTGAGCAGTGTAGATCCTTTCCACAGGAATCGACTGAGGATGGATTGAATGTCTCTAAGAACTGCCTTAGGGAGCAAAAAGTTGGTGCAGCAGTAACAATTTTGCTACAACTTCCTTACTAATCCAAGTTGATTACTTCATACCACATACGAAAGCTTTACATATCATGTTATACTCCTTTATAGGTATGTATCTAAGTCATAACATCAAGTTAGTAACACATCACAAAATGTAAATCGAAATCGATTCTGGTACGCAGAACAAGCCATTATGTCAGCACTGCAGGCGCGAATCTCGCTTCCTGATTTTTTTTTTTGCTAAATTTAAACTGTATTAAAAGAAGAGAATTACAAACCTCATGGGAAGACCCCAATCAGAATATAGCATAGACATCATAGGACATACCCTATGATGTCATGACTATAAAGGATTATAGGCCTGAAGCCTAACAACACTACAAAAAGACATTACATACAATTACATAGAAAACCAAAACTGTCCTTAACAGAATAAACCCAAAGCTAATCTGCTCACAAGGGTAACAGAAAACCCAATATAAAGCATCAATACCCGTTAAGTCATCAGAATAGCATATCTTGCCCAATTGGAGAAAACAGACCAAAATAGCAGCAGGAGTGCATGAGAGCACAAGCAACACCCCCAAGTAGCTGGAATAAGCAACAACCCCAATCAAAGCAAAAGGAAAATCATAGCAAAGACTATTGCACTCCACACCGAATGACATAAAACTACATGTATTTCCATACCACCTCCTCATACGTCAAGCAGATTGAAACCTACATACCGCAGAACCTACAAATACATGCGAGATGCCCATGCCAAACGAAGCAAACCAGCTGCACCTCAAGATACCGTGGCAAATGCGCAGCAGGCTTCCAACCCCACTACAAGATACACTGCAACAACAAATTTAATGACATGAACTGCAGGAAAATAATAACAAAGACGACCAATTGCAAGTAGACCACAGCAGACCAAAGTGTAGAATTCACACCAGCAAAATTAGCACACACCGTATAGCCACAAGATTTAAACACCAAAGAAAAGCAATTTCAAAGCAAAGGTCAAGAACAAATCCTTAGCAAAGGCTTACATAAAACAACACCTCCCCCACTACAACACATATCAGCAGATGCAGTAGAAGCATCAACCAGCACTAGCCCAGTCATACATCATCACGTGAATTAGCCCATAAAATAAGCAGAAACATACATATTTGAAGGTTCAGCCAGCCAGACCATATCAGCAATCAATGTGGCAAACCTGCAGCAGTAACTAAGGATAGCTATACACACCAAGGCCAGTCCCTTCTGCATCGGTTCAGGACCACCCCCACAATCAGCAGCTGCTACAACAACCACTTCCACAGTAGAAGCACCTATCAACTCCTCCCCAGCTCAACACCTACTTGAAGTGGTACAGGAACCCAAAACAAACTTGCCAAACTAGATAGCTACACAAGAGCAGTCCCCTGACAAGTCAGCAGTGAAGAAGAAGAGCCTAGCAAATGCAGAGAATGATCAAGGAACAACAAATGGAGCAGAAATAGCTCCCATATCCCACAAAATAGAACCAGAGCAGCAAATAGGCCCAAGCCAACTGGAGGAACGCATTAGCAAATCAAAACCGACTCTAGAGGGCCCTAGAGGGCCAGATTAGAGAACCATGGCCTATCTTTAACTTTTTGGAATCGTCGAATGGAGTGAAGCTTGCATTTCAAAAGGCATGGGACCTTTACCATGAAGCCTGGCATTTCTTTCCTGCCAAATGTGATAAGCGACTGTGGCAAAGCCTAGGTGAAGTATACCCTGTTGAACAGAACTGTTAGGATGGGCAATGAGGAAAGAAATGATGGATGTCCAGCATCTTGAGGACCCCTTCCACCCACAGTTCCTGAGCACAGATATAAGCAAATGATATGAGTTATGGCAGTTGAAAAAAAGATGGCCAAAGGTCTCATTGTGGGAATTATAGAGGAGGCAAATTGGGTTAACATCGAGCCCATAATTTAAGATCCTGCTCTGTTCTGCAGAGCATCAAACAACTTTGATTTCACTTGATTCAAACATGTTCCATTCCACCACTTGAGAGTTCAAACATGTAAGCCTACTTCCTAAACACATTATAGCTTGCTAATTCATTTTGATTAATAAAGAATTTCAAATGATTTCAAGAATTTGACAAAAAGCCAACTCAAGAACACAAGTTAAGATTTTATACCTCTTGGAGCTAAATAACTTAATTTCTTTCCTCTGAGCTTGCTAGCCTCTTCTTTGGACAACACACACTCAAACTCAAATTCTCAGAGTTTCCACAAACAAAACAAAACAACGTAAAAACTGAAAATTGGGCTACTATTTATAGAAGAACTTTGGACTGGGAATTAGCTTTGTATGGAAGGTTGAGACTGAAATGTAGAAGGAGAATACACTGGTTCACGAGGAACTCAACCACCCACCATCATCTACCTTCCTAGACAATGATCACAGACTTGGAAGTTACGTATATAGAGCATAGATTACCTGCTCATGTACTCAGACACTCACTTTGGGACAAGAGCAAATATCAGCAACAAGCTTAGCAAATTCCAAGTCCAGTTACTTTACTAACCAAAAATGGGTTTTAATGTCCAAGTGTTACTATATTGGGAATTTAGGGATTAATTAGATACTCACATCATAAAACCCATGTACATTAAATACACGCAATTAAAATAACACACTTAGGTATTATTGTCTGGGTATCTCCATAATTATATTTTACTACTCTTATAACCACATTATCACATTATTTAATATTATATATCCAGTCTACACACATAATTTCTTTTCCAATTTCTGGAATACACAAATATTTAATTATTTCTGTATACTGTACCTTTATCCATATGATTTATTAATGTCACACATACAACAAAGTGTTCCATTTCATTTTCTACAGTAAACGAACTAATATTTCTCAAATTAAACATCATCACAAGAATTGCTTATTTTGTATCATTGGAGGCGCACAAGGCCATCCCCTAGCAATGCCAAAATGGGTTAGCTTCAAGTCATTTCCAATTTCTATCACCACATAAGTTTTATATGAGATAATTTAACTTCTATAGTGGTGATATACCCATAATTGAAATGAATCAATATGTTCAAATCCCGTCACTATATTCAAATAAATTGAATATTTAATTATTAATAATCCTATCAATTCTTTGATATCAAACTCTTAGGGTTAGTCCACCAATTTAAATAACTATTAGTGACTCCCTTTAATCATTTCGTAAATCCACATAACCACATAAGGTTTAAATAGGCTCACAAAACTAACTCATTAAAATTAAATCACATATTTAATTAATAAGGAGTTTAAAAATTCACGGTCATTACATCCCTCTCCCCTTATAAAAATTTCGTCCTCGAAATTGTAGAAATAAGGTTACTCAAATAAAAACGGATAATTCGCTCTCATTTTCTCTTCTAGTTTCCACGTAGCTTCTTCGATTGCGTGATTCCTCTAGAGAATCTTAACGGAATGGATGATTTTATTCTTCAGCTTCTGTTCCTTCCTATCTAGTATCTGGACAGGAACTTCCTCGTACGATAAGTCTTTCTCGACTAAGATTGGTTCATAGGAGATAACATGCTTGTAGTCTGGTTTATACGGCCCTAATACTGACACATGAAATAGGTTGTGAATGTGCTCAAGTTCAGGAGGTAACGCTACCTCGTATGCCACTTCACTGACTCTCCTCAGAATCTCGAACTATCCTATGAACCTAGGGCTTAACTTGCCCTTCTTCCCAAAATGAATCTTCCCTTTCTAGGGACATACTTTCATAAATGCATAGCTTCCTAATTCAAAATCTCTCTTCTTGCGATGTAGGTCCGCATACTTCTTCTGGCAATCTTGAGTTGCTACTAGTCGAGCTCTTATCACCCTGATGATCACCACCGTCTGTTGTACCAACTCTGGTCCCAACAGTCGACGTTCTCCAACTTCGTCCCAGCATAAGGGCGTTCTACATTTCCTCCCATACAGTGCTTCGTACGGCGGCATTCTAATACTAGCGTGATAACTATTGTTATACGCAACCTCTACTAATGGAAGGTGATCCTCCCAACTAACCTTGAAGTCCATCACACAAGCTCGGGGAATGTCTTCAAGTGTTTGAATTGTTCTCTCGCTTTGCCCATCGGTTTGCGGATGATACGCGGTACTCATTCGTAGTTGTGTCCCCATTCTTTCTTGAAGACTCTTTCAGAAGTTTGACGTGAATCGTGGATCTCTATCTAATACGATAGATACCGGCACCCCATGCCTCGAGATAATTTCTTTGACATACAATTTGGCTAACTGGTCCAAACTAAACTTAATCTTAATCGGCAAAAAGTGAGCTGACTTAGTAAGACGATCTACTATCACCCATATGGCGCCGTGTCTTTTTCTCAGACAGTTTAAGTCCCACCACAAAGTCCATTATGATGTGCTCCCATTTCCATTCTGGAATTTCTGATGGTTGTAATAACCCGCTTGGTCGTTGGTGCTCTGTCTTGACTCTCTGGCATGTTAGACATCTACTTACGCATTCCGCAACCTCTCTTCATGTTTGGCCACCAGAAGTGGCGACGCAAATCTTGGTACATCTTCGTGCTTCCTAGGTGTATCGAGTATCTCGTACTTTGCGCTTCTTGCAAAATCTCCTCTCTCGGTTCTGGTACTAGCGGTACCCAAATTCGTCCTTCGAATCTTAGCAGTCCAATGTTATCAATCTTAAATTTCAATTCATCACCTTCAGTCAATGGCCTCTTGATGTTAGTGTAATTTTTGTCTTTTTCTTGTGCCTCTTAAACCTTATCCAATAAAGTTTGACTCACCGTCCACCAGAAATAATTATTCGTCAGTCTCCACTCTGATACTTAATCTCCAAGTCTAGTCGTCAAATCTTTCACCAATTCTTCTTGAATGGTCAACTTCAATAACTTCCTCTCGCTTTTTCACTCGCTCAAGGCATCCGCCACTACATTTGCTTTGCCGATGGTACAAAATCTCACAATCATAATCTTTGATCAATTCTAGCCATCTACATACGCTTCATGTTTAACTCTTTCTCAGGTGAAGATATACTTCGCACTCTTGTGGTCCAGATATATCTCACAATTCTCGCCATACAAATAATGCCTCCAAATCTTCAAGGCAAAACTACCTCTCGCTAACTCTGCATCATGAGTCGACATCCCTTCATAATCTTTTTAGTCGACGTGAAGCGACACGAATGACCCTCGCCAGTTGCATCAAGACACGCCCAAGACCCTTGTGTGATGCATCACTATACACTATAAATCCTCTCAGTTGTCCTAAGAAGCCAACACAAAAGCTCGACTTCAAGCCTCTTCTTCAATTCTAGGAAACTCTCTTCACACTTCTCCGTCCAAACGAACTTAACTATTTTTCTTGTAAGATTGGTCAATGGCGATGCTAATCTCGAAATATCCTAAATAAATCTTCGATAGTATCCTGTCAATCTTAAGAAACTCCTAATTTTGGTCGGCGTCTTCGGCTGCTCCCAATTGATAACCACTTCTACCTTCACTGGATCCACCGAAACACCATTCTTGTCGATAACTTGCCCTAAAAACTACACTCTCTGCAACCAAAACTCACACTTGGAGAATTTTGCATATAACTTCTCCCTCCTTAATGTCTCTAACACTAACCGAAGATGCTCGGCGTGTTATTCCTCCATCTCTGAATACACTAGAATGTCATCAATGAATACGACAACAAACTTATCCAAATACTGTTTGAACACTCTGTTCATCAAATCCATAAATGTTGTTGGCGCGTTCGTCAATCCGAATGACATTACCAGACTGGTGCTCCCCACGGTGATACGCTCTGTCGAATGTATCCCTTATCTAACAACTCTTTTAATTGAGCCATCAGTTCTTTCATCTCTACCAGTGCCATACGATACGGTGCTTTGTATACCGATGATGTCCCTGGTGACAAATCAATAACAAACTCAATCTCTATTCATTCAAAGGATAATCCCGTAATCTCGCCTCAGAAGACATCCACGAAATCCCTTACAATAGGTATCTGACTCAGTTCACCCTCGACTCGTCGAGTATCAACCACGTGAGCCAAATAACCTATACAACCCTTCCTAAGCAAATCTCTGCGCTTGCACCATCGTCAGACAATGAGATTGTCTGTAATGCCCCGAAATCCGGCCTATTTTCACATCCGAATTCCGTACGTCATGATCCAATCTTCTTCCAAATATACATCATTAAATAGCTAAATATAATAACATACATTCTCAAATCCCAGGTTCTAATACCTTATAACCTTTTTTATTACAAATAATGATAATTACATTATTCTTTACATCTTGCACGAGTGACTTTCATCCGCCACCAAGGATACATAATCGTTTATTAAATTATTCTATAGTTTAATTTTATCATTCTATATTACAAGTCTGCGCTTGATCTTCACGCTCATTCATATAATGAATGGCACTTCGTCTGGATACCGATCAGCTTGATCTTTATGGGATCCTTAAGTTCTTCTAACATCGTTCGCTGAAAATGTTTTTATTTAAAGTAAGTGTGAGCATTCAATTGCCCAGCAAGTCATAACAGTTGAACAAACAACTTTAAGAATTCAAAATTCTTTTAAGACTTCAACAACCGAATAAAGGTTATGAAGTAGCTTGAATAATAGGAATAATCTCGATTCCTATCATTTTAAAACATTAGTCACATTCACTTTAAAATACTTTCATTCTCTACTCTCTTTCATACCCATACTGTCTGGCTAGAATCAATAGCACGGACTTAACAATAACGGTTCATGTATAAATAGAACATTCTCTTATTGAACAGTTCAGTCACAGAACAGTTCATCTCATAGAAACACCGAAGTGTTAAAGTTATGGCACAAGGCCTCATACATTCTACCACCTTGCACAAATATCACACATTTGCACATAGATAGAACTTCTCAAGTTCAACATCTGAGAAGTTGTAGAAACTAGCAATTCATTTAAAATATGAATGAAGTTAGGAAACTTGCCTTTACACACACCACACACTTATAGTTTACGTACCGAACTACTCAATCCAATTCCTATAGAAGACATATAAGAAATAACACATACACCAATTAGTCATATACTTGACTTTCATATTGGTTTACTTAACTTTACTTTAGGGTTCATGTTTCCACAATCTAAGTTTACGCGACCAACTTCCTTTATTGATTAACGGCTTCATGACATACGGAGATGTCTTACTCATACGATCATCATCTTTGATGATTTACAATCTTATCTTCTTCTTATAACTCTCCTAGGACTCAGCACAAATTGTGTCTTTGCTAGTAGTACATATGGTACTCTAAGTGGTTTCCCATAAATAACCAACAAACAAGTTCTCGTCTCATCTACACTGCCCATAACAGTGAGTTAGATCGATTGCTAGTTTCGTATATACCTTCGCTCTCTGAAGAAATTGTTTAGCCCAGCTCCCATATGTCAACCATCAAAGGTTACGATTGTACTACAACCTAAATTCATCTTAACTTATCCAAACCATTAAATATAAGGTTTGTTAAGTCAATTTCTTATTCCTTATGACTTTCTGGCAACTAAATGCCATACCTCAGGGTTCATTCATTATCGTCCAAGTCATACAGTCTTTTGTATACTCATAACGATCTTTCCAATATTCATTCTACATATTTATAGTGTTAACCATTTTACGTTACCTTATTCTTATCTTACAACGTAAGACCCCAAATTATTAATAAATGAAATTTATTTTCCTCTATTTATTATTTTGAAATAGTAAGGGTTGATTTGATTAATGTGGATAGTTATGGGTAAAATCTCATGTGAATATTTGAATAAGCAAGTGGTTATAAAATATTCATTATTGTGAAGGAAATATTAGTTTGGTGGTGGAATATTAAATGCTGTCGGGGAATATTAAATGCGATAGTATGATCTTTTGGGCCCATAACGAAAGCGATTGGATGAAGAAAGCGACAAATATAAGTTGTTTATAAATAGCAGGCGTAGTTATTCTGATTATCTTGTTGGAATACCGTTGGTTAAAACACACTAATACAGCGTTGTTGTTGTTGAGCGATGCTTTGCGGTATTGCACCAATTATTGATTCTTACGTGAAGGCCTACTCAATAATTATTACGATAATTCTTTATTCGATATTTTATTTTATTGATTCAATAATTCTTTGCATTGATATTTTATATTCTTTGTTGTTTGATAAATTGTCATTACACGGTATTTTCCATTATCGAGACAATAATTCATATTATCTGAATAATATTATTGGATAACATTATTGGCAATGTCTAGAAAGTTACATCTAAGGAGAGGTTTGGTCACTAATTGCGGCGCCCGATGAGGAGAGATCCTTATTGGAAAGCCCCTCTTTCTGAGGAGCGGCACAGTTTGCCGATCTTGTGATTACTGTAATATTATTTGTGAATAATTAATTATTGATTTATATGATGAGGAAAATATTGATTTTATGTGGATATAGATGGAGAAAATTTTTAATGTGACAATTGTTGAAAATTAATATTTTATCTTTTTACGATAAAATAATTCATTTAAATATATTATTTTAATAATATATTAATGGTGATATTTTTATAATGAATGTGGGATATATGAGTATATGAGGAGGAAGAGTATTTTGTGGCATTAAATGTTTAACACATATTTTGTGTGTTGGTGGACCCAATTATTATTAGAAATTTGATTATAGCTTTATAAAATCGCTTGTTTTATGGATTTGGTCAATTTACATTTGGAATTTGGAAAAACTTTCTTACGCAAAGTTGTAGAAATTGAATTTCCTATAAAAATCATGAGATTTGAATTTTACGATAAAAGGCTATTTATTATGAATTATTGAAGTTTAAAGCTCAAAATAATTGATTTTTGGAAGTTTAAAATATTTTAAATAATAAAAAAGTTTTTTATTACTTAGTTGGCATCATTTAGCATGTGCAAGATGGTTTGAATTCAGATTTAGAAAGGTGTGCGTAGAAAATTTTAATATATATATTATTATTATATTAAATTTTTCTACTTTGGTGTTACAAGCATTTTCTATAAATAGGGTCTTGGGTTAGAATTGAAAATCACACGAAAAGCTGAAGTTTTCTCTCTATATTATCGGCGTATTCTTGTGAGTATTTTGAGTATACTTTGAGTATTGCTATCTGTGCAAGTTCAAGTCATAGCTTTATATCAGGTGTTTTGACTAAAATCTTGTCTTTTTCGAGGTAAGGGATGTTATTTTATTCAAAAATGATATTATTTCTTCAATATCATTATCTTTGAAATATTGGTTGGAAATTTTTATCAAATTTGGAACTTTTCATATGGGGATTCTTATTCATGATTCTTATTCACGAGTTCTTATTCACGAGTTCTTATTCATTTCGAGTTCTTATTCACGAGTACTATTCACGAAGCGTGAAGATGTTTTTGTGAAATTTCTATCTTTTGGTGTCGAGATTCTTATTCACGTATCGACCTTATTCACGTATCTGACCTTTATTCACGAATCTGACACTTTATTCAAGAAAAATGAAATTTCTTCTTTTTTGTCCAAAATATCTATTATGGATACTAGCTTTGATTGTATCCATGTTTTGATCATTCTTGAATTTTACTCCACTCGATTACTTATGAAGTATTTTTGAACTTGGATTGTTTAAAATCTGAATCCTTAATATTTGTTCTTTTGTTTCCTTTGGATTCGTTTCCTTTAAAATATTTTCATCATCCTCGGTCTAAATGATGATATTCTTGAATATCTTTGGCACATAGTGCAAAGATGAATGATTTCTTGATGAATATCTTTGGCGCGTAGTGCAAAGATGAGCAGTGTTGAGATGAACATGGTTGGTGATTAATATCTTTGGCCGTGGTGCAAAGATGAGCAGTGTTTAGATGAACATGACCAGGTGATGAATATCTTTGGCACATGGTGCAAAGATGAATATTTGATTCGGATATATATTGATTGATGTTACGAGGGATAAAATATCGACGATGAACTTTTAAATTCATATATAGAAGATAGTAGTTTGCATTCTCTCTTAACTCTTCTAATGAATTATTGTTTCATTGCGAAGATTGTTGATTTAAAAGCGGTTGTCTATTGTATTCTATTAGATTTTTCCTGTTGAAGACTAACGATAATTTGTTGTATATTATCTTAGTCATAATATTCTTCTTGGGCTAGTTGAGCTCACCCTTTTCCTTTTTGTTCCATTTTTCTTCTCGGGGAGGCGAGAATGTAGCGAGTCTTAGTCGGGGTATGGAATGAAGGTTCTAGAGAGAGTTGTTTAGTAGTCCTCACCATTTTTGTAAAATAATGTATCAATAATTATGATGGGGATTTATTTGCGTGTGGATATTGTCTAGATGGCAATATCGTATTTAAACTCACGAGTTTATATGTTGTAATAATAAAGTTGTAGTTATTTACGTACCATGTATTTGGCGACTTCGAGAATGGGTTGGATGGAATGGACCTATTTTGGGGCGTCACGGTTGGTATCGAGCTTAGGGATATGATCTCTGGCGGAGATCGGGGAATAGAACTAGGAGGGAGGGCAGAGTAAATCCTTGCTAGTGTGTCCTACTAAGCTTATTTGTTAGTTGGTTAGTATATAGGGATATTATGTGATATATTGATTTCCTTAATTAACCCTTGTTTTATGGCGGTATTTGAGAATGTCGTTGAGAATATTAACGATGGAGTAAATGAGGCCAGTGGAGATGCTGTCTTTACCAGCGAGGAGAGAGCGTCTGAGCAGGTGGCAATGTACCTCTGTGAACAACACCACCTGGCGAGATGATGAGCGAGGGGATGTTTAGAAGCTTTTTGCGATTCATGCAAAATCGAGATGAGGAGACTTCGTGTTCAAAATCTGGGAGGAAATGATAGCAATTCACGGGTGGTCACGACCAGCGATTCAAAGTTGGGACCACGAGTGCAGGGAAAGCGGATCCGATTAAAGGCGGAGGAGCGTGGGTCAAACAAATTACCAAGATATTCGATGTCTTGGGATGCGGAGAGAAACGAAAGTTCCATTCGCTACTTTTATGTTCCGTAATGAGGGCGATTCTTGGTGGGAATCGTGAAGCGTACCCATCCATTTGCTTTCGGCGTGTCGTGGGAGACGTTTGAAAAGCAGTTCAATGACAAGTACTTCCACGAAAGTATTAAATCATATGAAGGAAGTGGAGTTTATTAGGCTGGAAGCGAGAATAACATGGCGGTGTCCCGATGCGAGGCGAAGTTCGCGGAGTTATCGAGTTTGCACCTCATTTGGTGGAGAATGAGGAGCGTTATGGCGGATGTTTACGAGAGGTTTGAAACCCGGCATACGTCGATATCTCATTTCTCATAAATTTTCTCTCTATTCGGATGTTGTCAGCGGGGCTCGATTGTTAGGCGAGATAACGATACGTTCAATGAGGACCATAACGAGGATCATCTGAAGATAGCGATCATCGAAATAACGATAACCGGTGGAGAAAGAAGAATACGGACAAAGCGGTAACCACTCTGGTGGTAATCGTGGCCATGAAAATAGAAGAAGCGAGTCGGGAGGAGATTTTAAAAGAGAGATTCAACAACGACCATGTGAAGGCGTCGGCGCCCGATATGTAAGCTGGTTCCAAGGAGGAGAAAGACCACCGGTCGTATGTATATGTTACAAATCTTGGGAAAGAGGGACATATCATTAAAGCGCCCTAGCAGTTTAAGGTATATGCTATAATTGTGGAAAAGAAGGACATATCGCTCGAGATTATGCGGTATCGAAACCAGATCCGGTGAGAATGGTGACTCGAAAGGATGTCCCGAAAAAGTCAAAGTCAGCGGTTCTGGAAGAAGCGTTTGTCGTGGCCAAATCAAAATCTGAGGAACGAGCGAAGTTAACGCAGGTTAGTTAATTATAAATTCTTGCGAAGTTTATACCTTACTGAATCTGGGGTTCTACCCATTCTTTTATCTCTCTTGCTTGCGCTCAGCGTTTGAACTTGACTACGGAGAAATTAGACTTTGACCTATTTATGGAGACTCAGTTAGGAGAAACTTTCATTACATCCGTTGTTTAGAAATCTTGCTTGATTGGGTTGGCACTATCACATTACACATTAACCTTATTTCTATAGAGATATTTGCTTTTGATGTGATTTTAAGGTTAACTACTCATCATGCAAAATTGATTACTTTAAATAAGGTTGTTAGTTTTCATATTCTAAGCAACTTTTATTATTGAATTCAAGCAATCAAACCATTGTAGTCAAACATTTTCATATCAAGCCATGAAGTCATTCGTTTATTACGGATGTCAAGTTTTCTTAGTCCATGTTATGGATTTGAATAAAGACACGTCGATTTGAATAATATTCTGTTGTTATTGATTTTTCTGGCGTATTTCTGAAGAATTTCTTGGCTTACTCCCAAAAGCGATATTAAATTTTGTATCGACTTTGAACCGGTACAAAACTCATTTCTAAAATCTCATATCGAATGGCTCTATTGAACTTGAGGAGTTAAAAATTCAACTATAAATTTGGTACACGAGCCTTTATCTGGTGACTTCCTTTGTGGAATGCCGCAAAAGCGAGACTCTCCGTGGGGACACCATATTAGATGCGATAGTAAAGCGATAGGTGTCATTGTAGCGTCTTATCAAGGTTGGGATATGAGTCACGATTGAGAACAACCTAAATCGATAATCGAAATCGTAGCTTTCTAAGCTTAGTTGGTTATTATCGGAGATTAGTTGAAGGATATTCTCGAATCGCTATTCCATTACTTGGTGACTCGTAGAGATACAAAATTCGAATGGAGCGAGGAATGTGGGAAGAGCTTGAAGAACTCGAGAGGAGACTCATTTAAACACATGTTACGACCATGCCATCTGGAAAAAAGCGAGCGTGGTAGTGGCGTGTTGAGTAGAAGATCGTATACAAATCTGAGTCTGCGATATTGTCAAAGACTCATTTCATTATAATTTACAAATAATAGAGATGGAGATGAAAACTCTAGGTACCCACGTGATGATATCTGAGTATAATCGACTTTAATCGATAAAGTTAAAACATTCAAGCTACACACCGGTGATGAATTTGAAGAAGGAGGTGCGAAGTTGTTATTTCAAAAGCGAGAATCGGTGAGGTGAGGAAAGCTCAAACCTTGATTTATTAATCCATTTGAAATTCTCGATCGAATAGGAGCTGTGGCCTATAGACTCGTTTTACCGCCAAGTATGGCGGCGTGTTCATAACGTTTTTCACGTGTCGATGTTACGTAAATATGTGGACGACCGAACCACGTCATTGAGTTAGAACCCGGACGAGATAGCGAAGACTTAACGTCTGAGGAGGTACTGTCAAGATCTTGGATAGGAAAGAACATGTCCTATGTCAGGGGGTTATACCACAAGTTAAAGTTTTGTGGAGAAACCATGCTATTGAGAAATGACACAGGAGTTGGAAGCGAAAATGAAAGCGAGGTATTCTCATCTTTTGAAACACACCGAATGCGTCGTCAATTTAGAGGGCGAAATTTCATAAGGAGGGAGGTTGTAAGACCCCAAATTATTAATAAATAAAATTTATTTTCCTCTATTTATTATTTTGAAATAGTAAGGGTTGATTTGATTAATGTGGATAGTTATGGGTAAAATCATAAATATTTGAATAAGCAAGTGGTTATAAAATATTCATTATTGTCGGGGAATATTAGTTTGGTGGTGGAATATTAAATCTTTGTCGGGAATATTAAATGCGACAGCCTTGCGATCTTTTATGGGCCCCATGTGAAGCGATTGGATGAAAAGCGACAAATATAAGTTGTTTATAAATAACGGCGTAGTTATTCTGAGTTATCTTGTTGGAATACCGGTGGTTAAAACACACTTGTCTGGCGTTGTTGAGCGATGGCAGCGCGGTATTGCACCAATTATTGATTCTTACGTGAAGGCCTTTACTCGATAATTATTACGATAATTCTTTATTCGATATTTTATTTTATTGATTCAATAATTCTTTGCATTGATATTTTATATTCTTTGTTGTTTGATAAATTGTCATTACGATGATATTTTCCATTATCGAACAATAATTCATATTATCTGAATAATATTATTGGATAACATTATTGGCAATGTCTAGAAAGTTACATCTAAGGAGAGGTTTGGTCACTAATTTGCGGCGCCCGATGAGGAGAGATCCTTATTGGAAAGCCCCTCTTTCTCACAGGAGCGGCACGGTTGCCGATCTTGTGATTACAATATTATTTGTGAATAATTAATTATTGATTTATATGATGAGAAAAAATATTGATTTTATGTGGATATAGATGGAAAAAATTTTTAATGTGACAATTGTTGAAAATTAATATTTTATCTTTTTACGATAAAATAATTCATTTAAATATATTATTTTAATAATATATTAATGTGATATTTTATAATGAATGTGGGATATATGAGTATATGAGGAGGAAGAGTATTTTTGTGGCATTAAATGTTTAACACATATTTTGTGTGTTGGTGGACCCACAATTATTGGTGAAAATTTGATTATAGCACTTTGTAAAATCGCTTGGTTTTGTGGATTTGGTCAATTTACATTTGGAATTTGGAAAAACTTTCTTACGCAAAGTTGTAGAAATTGAATTTCCTATAAAAAATCTTGAGATTTGAATTTTTCTGATAAAAGGGCTATTTATTATGAATTATTGAAGTTAGAAAGCTCAAAATAATTGATTTTGGAAGTTTAAATTATTTTAAATAATAAAAACGTTTTTTTATTTTTAGTTGGCATCATTAACATGTGCAAGATGGCTGAATTCAGATCTTAGAAGGTGTGTAGTAGAAATTTTAATATATATATTATTATTATATTAAATTTTCTACTTTTTGGTGTTACTAAGCATTTTCTATAAATAGGGTCTTGGGGTTAGAATTGAAAATCACACGAGAAGCTGAAGTTTTCTCTCTCTATATTATCGGCGTATTCTTGTGAGTATTTTGAGTATACTTTGAGTATTGCTATCTGGTTGAAGTTCAAGTCATAGCCTATATCAGGTGTTTTATTTAGAAATCTTGTCTTTCGAGGTAAGGGATGTTATTTTATTAAAAAATGATATTATTTCTTCAATATCATTATCTTTGAAATATTGGTTGGAAATTTTTATCAAATTTGGAACTTTTTCATGTCGGGGTTCTTATTCATGAGTTCTTATTCACGAGTTCTTATTCACGAGTTCTTATTCACGATTCTTATTCATTTTCTATTCATGAGTCTTATTCACGAAGCGTGAAGATGTTTTTTGTGAAATTTCTATCTTTTGGTGTCGAGATTCTTATTCACGTATCACGACTTATTCACGTATCTGACCTTTATTCACGAATCGACCTTATTCACGAATCTGACAATTCAAAAAATGAAATTTCTTCTTTTTGTCCAAAATATCTATTATGGATACTAGCTTTGATTGTATCCATGTTTTGATCATTCTTGAATTTTACTCCACTCTCGATTACTTATGAAGTATTTTTGAACTTGGATTGTTTAAAATCTGAATCCTTAATATTTGTTCTTTTGTTTCCTTTGGATTCGTTTCCTTTAAAATATTTTCATCATCCTCGGTCTAAATGATGATATTCTTGAATATCTTTGGCACATGTGTGCAAAGATGAATGATTTCTTGATGAATATCTTTGGCACATAGTGCAAAAGATGAGCAGTGTTGAGATGAATATGGCCAGGCCATTAATATCTTTGGCCCGTAGTGCAAAGATGAGCAGTGTTTAGATGAACATGACCAAGTGATGAATATCTTTGGCTTTTGTAGTGCAAAGATGAATATTTGATTCGGATATATATTGATTGATGTTCTGAGGATAAAATATCGACGATGAACTTTTAAATTCATATATAGAAGATAGTAGTTTGCATTCTCTACTTAACTCTTCAATGAATTATTATTTTAATTGCGAAGATTGATTTAAAAGCTGGTTGTCTATTGTATTCTATTAGATTTTTCTGTTGAAGACTAACGATAATTTGTTGTATATTATCTTAGTCATAATATTCTTCTTTGGGCTAGTTGAGCTCACCCTTTTCCTTTTTGTTCCATTTTTCTTCTCGGGGAGGCGAGAATGTAGCGAGTCTTAGTCGGGTATGGAATGAAGGTTCTAGAGAGAGTTGTTTAGTAGTCCTCACCATTTTTGTAAAATAATGTATCAATAATTATGATGAGATTTATTTGCGTGTGGATATTATCTAGATGGCAATATACGTATTTAAACTCACAGTTTATATGTTGTAATAATAAAGTTGTAGTTATTTACAGCCGAGGACCATAACCGAGGATCATCTAAAGAATAGCGATCATCGAAATAACGATAACCGGCGGAGAAAGAAGAATCACGACAAAAGCGGTAACCACTCTGGTGGTAATCATGGCCATGAAAATAGAAGAAGCGAGTGGGGAGGAGATTTTAAAGAGGGAGATTCAATAACGACCATGTGAAGGCGTCGGTATTGATATGTGTAGGTTCCAAGGAGGAGAAAGACCATCGATCGTATATTTACAAATCACGGGAAGAAGCGACATATCATTAAGCCTTACAGCAGGTTTAAGGTATGCTATAATTATGGAAAAGAAGGACATATCGTTAGAGTTATGCGGTATGAAACCAGATCCAGTGAGAATGGTGACTCGAAAGGATGTCGAAAAAGTCAAAATCAGCGGTTCACGGAAGGCGTTTGTCGTGATGGGGTCAAAATCACGAGAACCCGACGAAGAAGTAGCAGGTTAGTTAATTATAAATTCTTGCGAAGTTTATACCTTACTATAATCTGGGATTCTGCCCATTCTTTTATCTCTCTTGCTTGCGCGCTCAGCGTTTGAACTTGACTACGGAGAAATTAGACTTTGACTTATTTATGGAGACTCAGTTGGGAGAAACTTTCATTACATCCGTTGTTTAGAAATCTTTCTTGATTCAGTTGGCACTATCACATTACACATTAACCTTATTTCTATAGAGATATTTGCTTTTGATGTGATTTTAAGGTTAACTACTCATCATGCTTAAAATTGATTACTTTAAATAAGGTTGTTAGTTTTCATATTCCTAAGCAACACATTATTGAATTCAAGCAATCAAACCATTGTAGTCAAACATTTTAATATCAAGCCATGAAAGTCGTTCGTTTATTACGGATGTCAAGTTTTCTTAGTCCATGTTATGGATTTGAATAAAGACAACGTCGATTTGAATAATATTCTGTTGTTATTGATTTTTTCTGGCGTATTTCTGAAAAATTTCTTGGCTTACTCCCAAAGCTTTGATATTAAATTTTGTATCGACTTTGAACACGGTACAAAACTCATTTCTAAAATCTCATGTCGAATGGCTCTATTAAACTTGAGTTAAAAATTCAACTATAGAATTTGGTACGAGCCTTTATCTGGTGACTTCCTTTGTGGAATGCAAAGCGGAACTCTCCGTGGGGACACCATATTAGATGCGATAGTAAAGCGATAGGTATCATTGTAACGTCTTATCGAGGTTGGGATATGAGTCGCGATTGAGAACAACCCTAAGTCGGTAATCGAAATCGTAGCTTTCTGAAGCTTAATTGGTTATTATCGGAGATTAGTTGAAGGATATTCTCGAATCATTATTCCGTTAACAGGTTGACTCGTAGAGATACAAAATTCGAATGGAGCGAGGAATGTGGGAAGAGCTTGAAGAACTTAAGAGGAGACTCATTTAGCACATGTTACGACCCATGCCATCTGGAAAAGCGAGCGTGGTAGGTGGCGTGTTGAGTAGAAGATCGTATCTGAAATCTGATGTCGATATTGTCGAAGACTCATTTATTATAATTTACAAATAATAGAGATGGAGATGAAAACTCTAGGTACCCACGTGATGATATCTGAGTATAATCGACTTTAATCGATAAAGTTAAAGTTGATTCAAGATACACTGCCGGAGGTGATGAATTTGAAGAAGGAAGGTGCGAAGTTGTTATTTTAAGCGAGAATCGGTGAGGTGAAAAGCTCAAACCTTGATTTATTAATCCATTTGAAATTCTCGATCGAATAGGAGCGTGGCTATAGACTCGTTTTACTGCCAAGTATGGCGTGTTCATAACGTTTTTCACGTATCGATGTTACGTAAATATGTGGACGACCGAACCACGTCGTTGAGTTAGAACCGGGGACGAGATAGCGAAGACTTAACGTCTGAGGAGGTACTGTCAAGATCTTGGATAGGAAAGAACATGTCCTATGTCACCGAGGGTTATACCACAAGTTAAAGTTTTGTGGAGAAACCATGCTATTGAGGAAATGACACAGGAGTTGGAAAGCGAAAATGAAAGCGAGGTATTCTCATCTTTTGAAACACACGGTCGTCGTCGTCGATTTCGAGGAATGAAATTTCATAAGGAGGGGAGGTTGTAAGACCCCAAATTATTAATAAATAAAATTTATTTTCCTCTATTTATTATTTTAAAATAGTAAGGGTTGATTTGATTAATGTGGATAGTTATGGGTAAAATCACATGAAATATTTTGAATAAGCAAGTGGTTATAAAATATTCATTATTATTAGGGAATATTACGTTTGGTCGTGGAATATTAAATCTTTGTCGGGAATATTAAATGCAATGGCCTTGATCTTTTTATGGGCCCCCATAGCTTGAAGCGATTGGATGAAAAAAGCGACAAATATAAGTTGTTTATAAAAATAGCAGTACGTAGTTATTCTGATTATCTTTGTTGGAATACTCGGTGGTTAAAACACACTAATCTGCGTTGTTGAGCGATAGCACGGCGGTATTGCACGATTATTGATTCTTACGTGAAAGGCCTTTTCAATAATTATTCTGATAATTCTTTATTCGATATTTTATTTTATTGATTCAATAATTCTTTGCATTGATATTTTATATTCTTTGTTGTTTCAATAAATTGTCATTACGGTATTTTCCATTATCGAGATAATAATTCATATTATCTGAATAATATTATTGGATAACATTATTGGCAATGTCTAGAAAGTTACATCTAAGGAGAGGTTTGGTCACTAATTGCTTGCGCATGAGTAAGGAGAGATCCTTATTGGAAAGCCTCCTCTTTCTGAGGAGCAGCACGGTTGTCGATCTTGTGATTACGTAATATTATTTGTGAATAATTAATTATTGATTTATATGATGAGGAAAATATTGATTTTATGTGGATATAGATGGAGAAATTTTTTAATGTGACAATTGTTGAAAATTAATATTTTATCTTTTTACGATAAAATAATTCATTTAAATATATTATTTTAATAATATAATAACGATGATATTTTATAATGAATGTGGGATATATGAGTATATGAGGAGGAGTATTTTGAATATTTTTGTGGCATTAAATATTTAACACATATTTTGTGTGTTTATGGATTTGATTGATTATTTGAGTGTAGAAATTGAATTTCTGATTATAGCATTTTTCTGAAAATATTTGGTTTGTGGATTTCGATCAATTCTTTGTTTTTTTGGAATTTGGAAAAACTTTCTACATAAAGTTGTAGAGAATTGAATTTCTATAAAAACTTTCTTCTATATTATTATTATATTAAATTAATTTTAAATTTTACTACTTTGGTGTTACAGCATTTTCTATATAAATAGGGTCTTGGGTTAGAATTGAAAATCACACGAAGGCTGAGTTTTTCTCTCTATATTATCGGCGTATTCTTGTGAGTATTTTGAGTATACTTTGAGTATTGATATCTGGTACAAGTTCAAGTCATAGCCTATATCCGGTGTTTCAACTAAAATCTTGTCTTTTCGAGGTAAGGGATGTTATTTTATTCAAAATGATATTATTTCTTGATATCATTATCTTGAAATATTGGTTGGAAATTTTATCAAATTTGGAACTTTTTATATATCGGGAGTTACTATTCATGAGTTACTATTCACGAGTTACTATTCATGAGTTACTATTCATGAGTACTATTCACGAAGCGTGAAGATGTTTTTTTTGTAAATTTCTATCTTTTGGTGTCGGAGTTATTATTCACGTGTCTCGACCTTTATTCACGTATCTGACACTATTCACGAATCGGCACTATTCACTTGAAAAATGAAATTTCTTCTTTTGTCCAAAATATCTACTATGGATACTAGCTTTCATTGTATCCATGTTTTGATGATTCTTGAATTTTACTCCACTCGATTACTTATGAAGTATTTTTGAACTTGGATTGTTTAAAATCTGAATCCTTAATATTGTTCTTTTGTTTCCTTTGGATTCGTTTTTCTTTAAAATATTTTTCATCATCCTCGGTCCTAAATGATGATATTCTTTGAATATCTTTGGCACATAGTGCAAAGATGAATGATTTCTTAATGAATATCTTTGGCCTTTAGTGCAAAGAAGATGAGCAGTGTTGAGATGAACATGGCCGATCGATTAATATCTTTGGCGTGGTGCAAAGATGAGCAGTGTTTAGATGAACATGACCAAGTGATGAATATCTTTGGCACCAGTAGTGCAAAGATGAATATTTGATTCCAAATATATATTGATTGATGTTACTGAGGATAAAATATCGACGATGAACTTTTAAATTCATATATAGAAGATAGTAGTTTGCATTCTCTACTTAACTCTTCAATGAATTGTTGTTTATTGCGAAGATTGATTTAAAACTGGTTGTCTATTGTATTCTATTAGATTTTTCCTGTTGGAGACTAACGATAATTTGTTGTATATTATCTTAGTCATAATATTCTTCTTTGGGCTAGTTGAGCTCACCCTTTTCCTTTTTGTTCCATTTTTCTTCTCGGGAGGTGAGAATGTAGCGAGTACTAGTCGGGGTATGGAATGAAGGTTCTAGAGAGAGTTGTTTAGTAGTCCTCACCATTTTTGTAAAATAATGTATCAATAATTATGATGGGGATTTATTTGCGTGTGGATATTGTCTAGATGGCAATATCTGTATTTAAACTCACAGTTTATATGTTGTAATAATAAAGTTGTAGTTATTTCTGTACCATGTATTTGGCGACTCAGAATGGGTTGGATGGAATGGACCTATTTTTGGGGCGTCACAATCAACGTCTAAGACATACAACCAATGTATACTTGGAATGTTCGCCCGACGTAAATACGATTCACGAGGATCGTTTATGTATTCAACGTTTACGTTGGTCATCCCTTAATCTCTCATTCAACCTTTATCTAAGGTTTTAATCACTTTCATTCATTACTATCATCTGAACCCAATGTTCAATATTCTTTCTTAATGTCAAAGCCATACGGTTCGTTGTATGCTAAGACCGATCGTTCATCGCAACAACATTGCATTCACAGTGTCTATATGTTTACATTCATCTCTCATTACCATGTCATAACATCAAAATGTTATACATCACCATCGTCACTCAACGTCTAAGGAATCACAATCATAGCAATCCCCCACATTCTTTTCATTTTGACTACGGTCCCCGGATATCGGTTCCATAACCCGCGTCTACATTCTTTATCTTTTAATCCCGTTAAATCTTTTCGTTCAACCTTTAATAAAGGTTTAAATCACTTGATTAAGTGTTACTTTAATTGAACAACATGTTCATTATCTTCCCTTACACTTCCTAAAGAGTTGAGCAGTTAAAATCTCTTCTCTGGGCCATTCCATACGCTTGGGTGAAGGTTTGTATGCTAGAAATGCATACCCGTGAACCTCACTCTGATAAGGAACTAAATACCTCGACCACAGCGGTCCCTTCCAATCTTGCTTTTCTTCTAAGTCTTGAACTGGTTTGAGATGTTTACTATTCAATCTCAGAACTCCTTCGTTATAACTTGGAACGAGGTCATTCCAAAGCCATCCTCTTCCTTTGATTACCCTTGGACAGAACATCATTCTGAATCCATTAACATGCCATTCATTTAGCTTAATCTTCACCCTTTGTTCGTTTTACGTTTTTAACGTTCTTCGTTCGTTCATCCGTAATTCAGTCATCCATACTCGGAACTCATTCGTTCTTGAGTCCACGACTCACGTTTTATACATTCTCTTACATTCTTATGAAACCCTACACGTTCAGGTTCATTTACTAACTTTCTAATTCTCATTTGTCTTTTACGAAATTTTAAATCATAACCGTTATAGCTTCGAGTTTTAATCCGTTCTTCATGAAGCGTTTCTCTGAATTCTAACCAAACAATAAGCATCTAACTTATACGCAATGGTTTTAAACTTGTCCATCAACAACAATTATCCTACGATGGTTTTAAATTTGTCCATCAACAACGTTCTTCGCGTTCTTCGTTCGTTCTTCATTTTTAATCGATATTTTGATTACGATTTTACTTTTTCTTGGAATTTGATGTTATAAAACACCATTCCTTACTTATTTCACCGAATTGTTCATATGATTCATTCGGATCGTTCAAATTCATTACAAATCTTATACTTCCTTAAGAAATTTTTAACATAAACTTCAAATTTCTTATTTCTCCTTTTCACATGATTTCAACCATATGAAATCATTCCTAACATCATTTACATCTTATTCTCATTAAGTTATGTTTTAAAACATAAAAACTTAAAGAAAAATTATACGAGACAAGGTTTTGGACTACCTTTCTCCGTTAATCTCCTTCCGTCGGACAAAGGTTGCTCACGAGCAAGCTTTTCCTCTTCCTTTTCCCTCTCTTCTCCCATCCGAACCCTCTCTCTCTCAAAGTGTAGGATTTTCAAAATCCTTAAACAATGAAATAAGCTTTCTATTTATAGAAAACCAAGGCTAGGGGTATTTTAGTCATTTCGCCCCAACCTCCTTACTATTCACACCTCCTCAATAGACCTCTTTACTATTCACGCTTCCGTCTTGCAGAATTCGTCCGACAGTTCAAAAATTGCGATTCTTAGAATCCAAATATTTTTGGATATTTCGTATTTCATTTACCAATTAACTTTTACGTATTTTTTGGATCTCCGAAAAACTGAAAAAAAAAACTTTTTCATGTTAAGCGTTTTCCCTCACGTTTTCTCCTAACGTAGTTAAACGAATGAAAAGTACATAACAGTACTTTTCGTCGTTTTTATTTCGTTCGATTTTTGCACGTTTTTCGAGAAAAACTTTTATCGGCGTACTTAACTTTTCACGATATATTATCGTCAAATCTTTCGACGGAATGTCATTTCGACATACCGAACTCTCGGGAAGGCATAGGTTATTCAAACCCTAACCCTTAGGGTTTCGTCAGGTGAATAGTGCCTATTTTGTCTTTTTCCCCGAAAATATTTTGTTCCCGAATTTTTTTTATTTTTGTCTTGAAAATTCTTACTCGTTCAGTCTAGCTCGTAGCCAGGATCCTCCCAATTACTAATCATCCTAGGTTCTAAAACGATTAATAAACACGTAGAATAGAATAGTATTAATAAAAATTCATTTTATTAATAACTAATTCTTTAAATCTTAAATTTTGGATAATCCAATTTTCCAGATTGTCACATTCTTCCCTCCTTATAAAAATTCCGTCCTCGAAATTTCTAAAACCACACCCATACCCGTGTGCCTACAACCTTTAGCAAAGGTTTAATCTCAATTTATCCTTCTCACAAGGATCATCTGTTGACATAATCGTTATTAGTTAAATTTCACGCTTAACTATACTTTCAATCTTTCGGGTCCTCACATTCACCCCTTCTTCACAGAATTTCGTCCTCAAAATTTTAGCTTACCCTTCTTCTCAACTTCTCTTCAAAGAAGTTCTTATCTTTCAAACATTCCTAACCCTTCATAACTTACCAAGAATCATGAAGTACAAGGAATAAATATGAATATAAAGATTCCTTCAAAAACATTTCATACTTTTGCTGAGGGGTCAAATCGACCATGAACTCTTACTAGATTTAACAGCATTTCACCGTAAACCCTTCTTATACGGTCAATTTATAATCACATAGAAAGTAAACTACCTCTTTCATATGTAGGCGATCAACCTTTGTATAACCTCATTTCGGAGTATGTTCACCTCAGACTTCATTAGATTCCGCACCAAAACAATTTGGTTTGGCATAACTCTTCAAAGAAAGCTCGATTTTCTTTTAATCATGACATACCATTCATCTTAGCCAAATCAAGTAGCTTAGACCATACCAATAAATTGGACATCAACTTGAAACATTCGTCTAGTCAAATCAATTGACATCGACTACTTCTTTAAATTCTTTCATATTACATCAAAACGTTTTATGACGTCATGATACCGTACTTTTCACAGTACATTGAGGACTTCGTTAGTTTATGACTTCATCATTATACATCATACCATATCTGGTTGTTGATCCTAAGATCACATCCAACACTAGGTTCAATTGCATTAATAATTCCATCCTTTTACCATCCTTGCATCAAATGCCCTGATGATATAAAATTCATTTTGATATTTCAAATCAATTTCTGTCTAGCAGAATCAACTAGCATAGATATACTAAGAATAGTTATTTTAAAATCCATTGGTTCTAAAAGTTAAACCAACTCTTTCCTTTTTAAAGCGCGCACACATAAGCACAATTTTAAGAAACTTCGAAATCTAGCATAGCTAGATGACTTGGAATATCCTATTCTCCATCTTCCTTCATTGTCTTACTTGCGACAATAATTAATCTTCTCTAGCACCTTCAAAGCTAAGTCTACTGAAAATAACTCGTTTTTAGTCTAAACATTCCTATACCTTAGTACAGTTCATCAACTTACCACACATTATGAGTTCAGGAAATTTCCACAATAATATGAGTTTAAAAACTATGCCAGTCTGACCATAGGCATCCATTCACTGAGAAGTTCAAAAACATACCATATAATTATGAGTCACGAACCTACCATAAGTATGAGTTTTAAGAACTCGCACCTATTTATCGTTCTCTGCCTATCAAGTATATACATGAGAAAAGATTCACCTTCTCGTCATATACATATTGATAGCGCGACCAATTCCAATGATTATCATTGTAATAAACAGAGCAGTTGTTACACCAAAGCACAAACCTCTGCCCATAACAAAGGTTCATACAACTCAGCTATCACATGAGTCCTCAATTGAAATCTTATAACTTCTAACTTTCTCTTTTACTTTGTCTGAATTTTCTTTAATTAGTATGATATCCTTCTGACTCGATACGAGTTCTTCTTCCCGTACTACTTCGTAGTACCATTCATTTATAGCATTAGCAACAAATCATCCATCGTTTAACAGCTCATCTGTTACTACGATTTACTATGATCACGCGGTGATCTTCTTATCCTTCTCTCTACGATTATAGTCTTTGGTGAGTATACCTAAGATTTATAATCTATCAGCTCTGATACCAATCCGTAATGCCCCGAAATCCGGTCTATTTTCACATCCGAATTTCGTACGTCATGATCCAATCTTCTTCCAAACACACATCATTAAATAGCTAAATATAACAACATACATTCTCAAATCCCAGGTTCTAATACCTTATAACCTCTTTCATTACAAATAATGATAATTACATTATTCTTTACATCTTGCACGAGTGACTTTCATCCGCCACCAAGGATACATAATCGTTCATTAAACTATTCTATAGTTTAATTCTATCATTCTATATTACAAGTTTGCGCTTGATCTTCATGCTCATTCATATAATGAATGGCAATTCATCTGGATACCGATCAACTTGATCTTTATGGGATCCTTAAGTTCTTCAACTTCGTTCGCTAAAAATATTTTTATTTAAAGCAAGTGTGAGCATTCAATTGCCCAGCAAGTAATAACAGTTGAATAAACAACTTTACGAATTCAAAATTCTTTTAAGACTTCAATAACTGAACAAAGGTTATGAAGCAGCTTGAATAATAGGAATAATCTTTATTCCTATCATTTTAAAACATTAGTCACATTCACTTTGAAATACTTTTATTCTCTACTCTCTTTCATACCCATTCTGTCTAGCTAGAATCAATAGCACGGACTTAACAATAACGGTTCATCTATAAACAGAACATTCTCTTATTGAACAGTTCAGTCACAGAACAGTTCATCTCATAGAAACACCGAAGTGTTAAAGTTATGGCACAAGGCCTCATACATTCTACCACCTTGCACAAATATCACACATTTGCACATAGACAAAACTTCTCAAGTTCAACATCTGAGAAGTTTTAGAAACTAGCATTCATTTAAAATATGAATGAAGTTAGGAAACTTGCCTTACGCACAGCTACAGCTTATAGTTTACGTTGAACTACTCAATCCAAATCCTATGTAACACATAAGGAAATAACGCATACACCAATTAGTCATATACTTGACTTTCACATTGGGTTACTTAACTTTACTTCTTAGGGTTCACGTTCTTACAATCTAAGTTTACGCGACCAACTTCCTTTACTGCTTAACGGCTTCATAACATACGGAGATGTCTTACTCATACTATCATCATCTTTGATGATTTACAATCTTATCTTCTTCTTATAACTCTCCTAGGACTCAGCAAAAATCGTGTCTCTGCTAGGAGTCCATATGGTACTCTAAGTGGTTTCCCACAAACAACTAACAAACAAGTTCTTGTCTCATCTACACTATCCATAACAGTGAGTTAGATCGGTTACCAGTTTCGTATATACCTTCGCTCTTTGAAGGAATTGTTTAGACCAGCTTCCATATGTCAACCATCAAAGGTTACAATTGTAGTACAACCTAAATTCATCTTAACTTATCCGAACCATTAACTATAAGGTTCGTTAAGTCAATTTCTTATTCTTTATGGCTTTCTGGCAACTAAATGCCATATCCAAGTCATACAGTCTTTTGTATACTTAGAACGATCTTTCCAATATTCATTCTACGCATTTATAGTGTTAACCATTTTACGTTACCTTATTATTATCTTACAACGTCCGGTTCATTCGACTCGGAACGTCATCCAAGTTATAAACATTAACTCGGCATTTTTACTTTATACTTGCTTGTCCTTAATTCAGTTTCTTCACCGTTCATAGGTTTAATCATTGATCATCATTACCTTACAGTCAAACCATACACGGGATGTAGGTTCTACCCGTTTAATATTCGCGTACACTTAACATTCACGTCGGTTAAAGTGTTCAACGCTTACATTCCATTCTAACATTCTTCATCCGACTCACATTCGGCTTTTAATAATCTTATTACCGTTCGCTACGGCTTTCTTGATAAATCATATCTTACTTACTATCATCGTCAACATCTAAGTCATACAACCAATGTATACTTAGAACGTTCGCCCAACGTAAATACGATTCATGAGGATCGTTTATGTATTCATAGTTTACGTTGTTCATCCCTTAATCTCTCATTCAATCTTTATCTAAGGTTTTAATCGCTTTCATTCATTACTATCATCTGAACCCCATGTTCAATATTCTTTCTTAATGTCAAAGCCATACGGTTCGTTGTATGCTAAGACCGATCGTTCATCGTAACAACATTGCATTCACTGCATCTATACGCTTTACATTCATCTCTCATTACCATGTCATAACATAGAAATGTTATACATCACCATCGTCACTCAACGTCTAAGGAATCACAATCATAGCAATCCCCCGCATTCTTTTCATTGCGACTACGGTCCCCGGATATCAGTTGTGTAACCCGCGTCTACATTCTTTATCTTTTAATCCCATTAAATCTTTCCGTTTAACCTTTAATAAAGGTTTAAATCACTTGATTAAGTGTTACTTTAAGTGAACAACATGTTCATTATCTTCCCTTACACTTCCCTAAGAGTTGAGCAGTTAAAATCTCTTCTCTGGGCCATTCCCATACGCCCGCCCCGGCGGGGGTTTGTATGCTAGAAATTCCCACCCCGGTGGGCCTCACTCCTGGTAATAAACTAAATACCCCCGCCCCGGTGGGGGTTTAGCCTTTAACAGATGTTTCTTCACTTACGTAGGGTCCTTCGATCTTGCTTTTCTTCTAAGTCTTGAACTGGTTTGAGATGTTTACTATTCAATCTCATAACTCCTTCGTTATAACTAGAAATGAGGTCATTCCAAAGCCATTCTCTTCCTTCGATTACCCTTGGATAGAACATCGTTCTAAATCCGTTAACATGCCATTCAATTGGTCTAATCTTCGCCCTTCGTTCGTTTTACGTTTTTAACGTTCTTCATTCGTTTGTCCGTAATTCGTTCATCCGAACTCGGAACTCATTTGTTCTTAAGTCCACGACTCATGTTTTGTATGTTCTCTTACATTCTTATGTAACCCTACACGTTCGGGTTCATTTACTAACTTTCTAATTCTCGTTTGTCTTTTACGAAATTTTTCCCATAACTTCGTTATAGCTCAGTTTTAATCCGTTCTTCATGAACGTTTCTACCGTTCCTAACTAAGCAATAAGCATCTAACTTATACGTAATGGTTTTAAACTTTTCAATCAACAACAATTATCCTACGGTAGATTTAAATTTGTCCATGAACAACGTTCTTCGCGTTCTTCGTTCGTTCTTCATTTTTAATCGATATTTTGATTACGATTTTACTTTTTCTTGGAATTTGATGTTATAAAACACCATTCCTTACTTATTTCACCGAATCGTTCATATGATTCATTCGGATCGTTCAAATTCATTACAAATCTTATACTTCCTTAAGAAATTTTTAACATAAACTTCAAATTTCTTATTTCTTCTTTTCTCATGATTTCAACCATATGATATCATTCCTAACATCATTTGCATCTTATTCTCATTAAGTTATGTTTTTAAACATAAAAACTTAAAGAAAAATTATACGAGGCAAGGTTTTGGACTACCTTTCTCCGTTAATCTCCTTCTGTCGGACAAAGGTTGCTCACGAGCAAGCTTTTCCTCTTCCTTTTCCTTCTCTTCTCCCATCCAAACTCTCTCTCTCTCTTTCTCAAAGTGTAAGATTTTCAAAATCCTTAACCAATGAAATAAGCTTTCTATTTATAGAAAACCAAGGCTAGGGGTATTTTAGTCATTTCATCTTAACCTCCTTACTATTCACACATCCTCAATAGACCTCCTTACTATTCATAAAGCTTCCCATGGAAGCTTCATGCTTCCGTCTTACGAAATTTGTCCGACAGTTCGAAAACTGCGATTCTCGGAATCCAAATATTTTTGGATATTTCGTCTTTCTTTTACCGATTAACTTTTACTTATTCTTCGGATCTCCGAAAAACTGAAAAATACTTTTCCATGTTAAGCCTTTTCCCTCACATTTTCCCCTAACGTAGTTAAACGAATGAAAAGTACATAACAGTACTTTTCTTCATTTTTATTTCGTCTGATTTCTGTTCGTTTTTCAAGAAAAACTTTTATCTGCTTACTTAACTTTTCACGATATATTATCGTCAAATCTTTCGACGGAATGTCATTTCGACATACCGAACTCTCGGAAAGGCTTAGGTTATTTAAACCCTAACCCTTAGGGTTTTGTCGGGTGAATAGTGCATATTTCGTCTTTTTCCCCAAAAATATTTTGTTCTCGGAAATATTTTATTTTTGTCTTGAAAATTCTTACTCGTCCAGTCTAGCTCGTAGCCAAAATCCTCCCAATTACTAATCATCCTAGGTTCTAGAACGATTAACAAACACATAGCACGGAATTGTATTAATAAAAATTCATTTTATTAATAACTAATTCTTTAAATCTTAAATTCTGGATAATTCGATTTTCCGGATTGTCACATTATCTCAACGATTTACTACCATAAAATACCACCTTCGACTTATTCGGAGTTTTAAGGTATACACACTTCCTCTTACTGTCTATAACTGCTCCGTGAACCGATAACCAATCCATTCCAAGGATTACATCGAACTCCCCCAAATGAATCGGTATCAAATCCACTTTGAGCTTCAATCCTCGTAATTCGGTATAACAATTCTTATGAATGTATTCTACGAGGATAATTTCCTTGTTCGCTACTTCTACGTTCATAGAGTGTTCTAATCTCTCACGGGGTAAGTCTAACTGTTTAGCAAATTCTTGAAACAAAAGAAGCGGTAGCACGAAATCAAATAACACTTATGCATCTATATCATTGATCGAATGATACGACACCACGTCCTTGGACTCCACCGCATCCTGTCACGGTCATGTTGAGCGTTCATGTTGTTGGTCATTGGCTTGACCGGTGACCCTCCAATATTCGATCCATTGTTGTTGTTGCGGTTGCCGCTAATCGTCACCCTTTTTCTTGGGCGGTCCTTGATTTGATGGTGCAGCGGCCCCACACGAAAACATCCTCCTTTACGCTTATTCGGACCTTTGAGGAGCCATGCCCCAATTGTCATAATGATAACAAACACTCTTTCCCTTCATGCACTCCCCCGAGTAATTCCTCCCACAATTGTTGCACTTCATACTTTTCTTGGCCTCCCCCCCGGACTTATTACTTCCAGAGGATTGACTCTCTGTCCATTTACGCTTATTGGGGTTCCTACCTCTGCTGCTTCCCCATTTCTACCTGTCTTCTTTTCTTGTTTAAATCGAGCGATGGATTCATTGCCTCCTTCGACAATGGTAGCCCTTTCCAATAAATCAGAGTAAGTCTTAATCTTTAATACAACCACTGCTTTCTGTACCCATGGTTTCAGTCCTAATACGAACCTCATTGCCTTCCGGCCTCCGCGTCAACCTAATGTGGAACGAATCGGGCCAACTCGTTAAATTTTTCTGCGTACTCTGCGACAGACATACTACCTTGCTTCAGTTCCAGAAACTTAACTTCCATATCCTGTTGTGTATTCTCTAAGAAGTAATTCTCGAGGAATAGCTCCTTAAATCTGTCCCAAGGAATAACTCCCTAATCTGCTCGCCCCTTTATTGGCTTTCCACCAATAGTTAGCTTCGCCCTTCATCATAAAAGTCGCAAAACTCGTCTTCTGTGCTTCAGCCACGCATGAAACCTCAAACACCTTCTCCATCTCTTATATCCATGTCTGGGCTTCAATTGGGTGCAAGGTTCCTCAGAACTCTGGTGGTCCTACCAATGTAAAGTCCTTAAAAGCTAGCCAAGTGTTGTCCTGGCTGCCCTGCTGCTGGTGGGGGTCTGTTTTGCATTGCCTCAATTAACAGGTTAACGAAGTTCTGTATTGGATCAAAATTTTCCCCTCCACCATTGTTAACGGATCATTCCTCCCTCTAATTCCGTGGTAGTCTCCTAGGCGACATGATCTGAGGAAAGGAAGAAACTATTAGGCTTTATGTGATATGTTATCCACCTTAGCATTAAGAAGTTTAAGACGTCTATCAATCATTTTTGATTTAAATAAACAACTTCATTATCACAATAAAACTCGATGGATTTCCTCAACCCATCACTTACATACTCTACTTGAGTTTTCTAATAAGGTTATAACCTAGGTTTTGCATTCCTAACATTTATAACCTACAACTTTGATACCAACCTGTGACACCCCCGAATCCGGGTGCTCTAACTCCGGTCTGGTCATCACGATAAAGTATAAACATCCACCTCTAAACAACATACGATAACTAAAATGCAAAAAAATATAAACGTACGTCGTTCATTCAAAAGTTGTTACTAGTCCCAAGATACGATAACCTTAATATCATCTTACAAATATACCCTAAAATAAACATTAGGGTTCATATTACATAACAGTAATTTAAACTAAGCGTAAGGTAAAGTCTACTCCTTGCCACTATTCTACATCTTTCCTTTACCCTTCTCCTTCCCTGAGGTCTCGGGCTTAGCTGCAATATAATTCATGATATAGCAAGGATGAGCAACAAGTTTGCTCAGCAAATTTAAATACAACAATAAGGATATATCATGATGAATGGAAAATATCTGTCAATGAATTCAACAATGAATATCTGAAGGATTCAATAGTATGAATATTAGAAGCAAAGATAATGATTGCTTTTAGAATAGCTGCTAGTCAAGTAGACTTTGAACTATAACACTCCAATGGAATCAATATCTAATTGACCCTTTGGTTCTTTGACTCTGAAATAAGTACTTGAGGGGATCAGCCTCACGTACACTATGTATATGCATAACATTTAAATCTGTTCTTTGTATCTTATATTAGATACCTGGGGTACTCCCCTATCATAAAAGGGGTGTACTTTAAGTCTAAGAATCCTTACCATCAATTGGTTTGAATAACTTTTATAAAACTTCATACACTTATCCGTAGAACAAAGGTTCGGACTTCTATCTAACTGATTCAAGAATTATAGAACTTTAAACGATGTACAAGTCCAAGACTGTACGAACTCAAGTGCACTAAGTGCGAATATCAATAATATCGACCTGGAATAATTGTAAAGTAATTAAACCACTTAATAGCATGCTTGAAAATAAAGTTCAAGCTTAATTGAATAACTTTCAATTCAACAATAGCCTGCTCAATATAATATGAGAAGTATAGAAAACTTTCACAATAAAAGTATGGTTCAAGGAACTTGCACAACCAAATAGTGAAGTTCAAGGAAAATTGCTCAATAATAATTTGAGTAAGATTAGGGAACTTGCTCAATAAAAGTAGGGTTCGGATACTTGCTCAAGTAAAAGAGTAAGAATTAAGAAACTTGCATGTTTGCTCAGCTACAATATAATACTAGCTTTAACTAACTTGCGTTGAAATGACCTAACATTAACAAGTCAGTCTTTCAATTAATATGTGAACTAATATGAGTTTGTACTTACAAGAATCAAGTCATCACATTGCATGCTTCTCAATACATTATATGGCATATTGGTCACATATTACAAGGTAAAGTAATCATATAAGCATTCCTTGAAACTTCAAAACAGAATCTTGGTAATCTATTCATGAGAGCAGTGTGATTCTTTACTTTAGTCTAGACTTAGGGGCCAGCCTTGGTACCTTTGTCCCTGGCCGACTAGAGGTTGAGCTTTGCTCTCCTGACTTCAGTCCAACTCTAATACACTAATTACACATATATTTTAACATACATGCATGCTAGAGTTTCACATATAACACATAACCATACTTGAATTCATTACCACAAGTTTAACTTACAATTTATATGTCATTAAAACATAGAAAGGTCATGTAATCATCATGCATAATACATATGAATCATGTTTAACATGACATCTTACTACTTTAGTATCTATTCATATAATATGCAACTTAAGTTTGAAAACATATTCAAGGTTGTCTTTGAAATCATATTAGCACTAATGCTGCAATCCAACACACATAAGACAAATCTAAAACCTTTATCATAAGTAAATAAGTTATGATAATCTCTTTTCAAAATCAGAAACTATATCTTGTAATCATTCATGTCCATTAGCTTATTATACTAAGCTTTTATTTCTAACACCAAGCTTATCAAGTTTAATCATGATAAAGACACTATACATCATATATCATGCGTAATTAGGTTCCAAATCAGTCATGTACATGAGTCACTAAGTTCAGAACTCGTGAACACAAGTTTTCCACAAGGTTAGTTTTGAAAACTTTAAGTTTTGCTACAACTTCCTTACTAATCCAAGTTGATTACTTCATACCACATATGAAAGCTTTACATATCATGTTATACTCCTTTATAGGTATGTATCTAAGTCATAACATCAACTTAGTAACACATATCACAAATAGAAACCAAAAGCGATCACAGGGGTATGGCCTTGATTTCACGCATGCACCCCTAATCTACAAATAGTAGCGCAATTGTGCCATGCCTCACACTGCGAGGCGCATAACCTCCTCTGTTCTACAGAGCATCAAACAACTTTGATTTCACTTGATTCAAACATGTTCCAATCCACCACTTGAGAGTTCAAACATGTAAGCCTACTTCCTAAACACATTATAGCCTACTAATTTACTTTGATTAATAAAGAATTTCAAGTGATTTCAAGAATTTGAGAAAAACCCAACTCAAGAACACAAGTTAAGATTTTATACCTCTTGGAGCTAAATGACTTAATTTCTTTCCTCTGAGCTTGCTAGCCTCTTCTTTGGACAACACACACTCAAACTCAAATTCTCAGAGTTTCCACAAACAAAACAAAACAAAACAACGTAAAAACTGAAAATTGGGCTACTATTTATAGAAGAACTTTGGACTGGGAATTAGCTTTGTATGGAAGGTTGAGATTGAAATGTAGAAGGAGAATATACTGGTTCATGAGGAGTTTCTCAACCACCCACCATCATCTACCTTCCTAGAAAATGATCACAGACTTGGAAGTTACGTATATAGAGCATAGGTTACTGTTCATGTACCTTGTGACACTCAATTTGGGACAAGAGCAAATATCAGCAACAAGCTTAGCAAATTCCAAGTTCAGTTACTTTACTAACCAAAAATGGATTTTAATGTCCAAGTGTTACTATATTGGGAATTTAGGGATTAATTAGATACTCACATCATAAAATCCATGTACATTAAATACACGCAATTTAAATAACACAGTTAGGTATTATTGTCCGGGTATATCCATAATTATATTTTACTACTCTCATAACCACATTATCACATTATTTAATATTATATATCCAGTGTACAAACATAATTTCTTTTCCAATTTCTGAAATACAAAGTTATTTAATTATTTATGTATATAGGATCACATGGGATTTCTTGTACTACTTGATATTTCATATCAACATAATGTACCTTTATCCATATGATTTATTAATGTCACACATACAACAAAGTGTCCCATTTCATTTTCTACAGTAAACGAACTAATATTTCTCAGATTGAACACTTTGGCGTTGCTATTTTTTTGTCTTCTTTGGGAGGCGTGTTCTTGGCGGTCCTGGCAGTGCCAAAATGGGTTAGCTTCAAACCATTTCAAATTTCTATCACCATAAAAGTTTTATGATAATTTAACTTCTATAGTGGTGATATACCCATAATTGAAATGAATTGAATATTTAATTATTAATAATCCTATCAATTCTTTGATATCAAACTCTTAGGGTTTCGTAAATTCACATAACCACATAAGGTTTAAATAGGCTCACAACACTAACTCATTAAAATTAAATCACATATTTAATTAATAAGGAGTTTAAAAATTCACGATCATTATAGAGAATGATAAGATAGGTGCGAGTTCTTGAAACACATACTTATGGTAAGTTCGTGACTCATAATCATATGGTATGTTTTTGAACTTCTGAGCGAATGGACGCCTATGGTCTGACTGGGATAGTTCTTAAACTCATATTATTGTGGAAAGTTCCTGAACTTATAATGTGTGGTAAGTTGATGGACTATACTAAGGTATAGGAATGTTTAGACTGAAAATGAGTTATTTTCAGTAGACTTAGCATTGAAGGTGGTAGAGAAGATTAAGTATTGTCGCAAGTAAGACAATGAAAGTAGATGGAGAATAGGATATTCCAAGTCATCTAGCTATGCTAGATTTTGAAGTTTATTGAAATCGTGCTTATGCACGCGTTTTGAAAATGAAAGGATTGGTTCAACTTTTGGAACCAATAAATTTTAAAAGAACTATTCTTGATATGTCTATGTTAATTGTTTCGGCTAGACAAAAATTGATTTGAAATATCAAAATGAATTTTATATCATCAGTGCATTGGATGCAAAGATGGTAAAAGGATGGAGTTATTAATGCAATTGAACCTGGTGTTGGATGTGATCTTAGGATGAACAACCCACTATGGTATTATGTTTAATGACGAAGTCAGAAACTGACGAAGTCCTCACCGTACTGTGAAAAGTACGGTATCATGACATCATAAAATGTTTTGATGTATTGCGAAAGGAATTTAAAGAAGTAGTCGAGGTCAATTGATTTGACTAGGCGAATGTTTCAAGTTGATATCCAATTTATTACTATGGTCTAAGCTACTTGATTTGGCTAAGACAAATGGTATGTCATGATTAAAAGAAAATCAAGCTTTCTTTGAAGAAGTTGTGCCAAACCAAATTTCTTTGGTACGGAATCTAATGATTAAGTCTGAGGTGAAAACACCCCGAAATGGAGTTATACTGATGGGTTGATATACCTCACATTATGAAAGAGGTAGTTTACTTTACGTGTGATTGTAAATGGATTTGTGAAAGAAGGTTCTGACGTCATCTTTATTAAACCTAGTAAGAGTTCATGGTCAATTTGTCCCCTCAACAAAAGTATGAAATGTTTTAAAGGAATTCTTATATTCCTCGTTATTCATTCTACTTCATAATTCTTGATAAGATATGAAGATGAGGGAATGTTTGAAAGATAAGAACTTCTTTGAAGAGAAGTTGAGAAGAAGGGTAGGTTAAAATTTCGAGGATGAAATTCTGTGAAGAAGGGGTGAATGTGATGACCCGGGAATGGGTGTTGTTTTAGAAATTCCGAGGACGGAATTTTTATAAGGGAGGAAGAATATGACAACCCGAAAAATGAATTTTTAAAGAATTAGTTATTAATAAAATGAATTTTTATTAATAATATTATGTGTTGTGTTTATTAATCGTTCTAGAACCTATGATTATTATGAAGCGGGAGGATTCTGGCTACGAGCTAGACTAAACGAGTAAGAATTTTCAAGACGAAAATAAAAATTTCCGAGAACAAAATATTTTTGGGGAAAAAGACGAAATAGGCACTATTCACTTGACGAAACCCTAAGGATTAGGGTTTGAATAACCTGAGCCTTTTCGATAGTTCAGTATGTCGAAATGACATTCTGTTGAAAAATTTGACGATAATATATCGTGAAAAGTTAAGTAAACCGATAAAAGTTTTTCTCAAAAAACGTGCAGAAATCGAACAAAATAAAAATGACGAAAAGTATTGTTATGTACTTTTCATTCGTTTAACTATGTTAGGGAAAAACGTGAATGAAAACACTTATTATCGAAAAGTGTTTTTCAATTTTTTAGAGATCCGAAGAATGCGTAAAAGTTAATCGGTAAAGGAAAGACGAAATATCCAAAAATATTTGGATTTTGAGAATCGTAGTTTTCGAACTGTCGGACGAATTCCAAAAGACAGAAGCACAAAGTTTCCAAGGTAAGCTTTGTGTTGGGCAAAATCTAATTATGCACAACACGCAAGTATACGTGGTCAACATGTAATATAATAATAAGTAGAGTATCGTTCCCACAGAGAAATCAGTAAGAATTTTAACCTCACAATTATCGGTTTTTTATTAATCCTAATTTTATTAAACTATCCAAATTAATGATTAAAATTATTAAAACTAAATTATTAAAAATGCTATGATCATAAAACAATCACAAATATTAAAAACTGAAAATTTCAAATAATTTTTGGAGAATTAGGCTTACGACTTCACCCTAAGCTTCACTCAAATTTTTACACCTTTATTTCAGTTCAATTCACTATCCCAGTTTATTAATCAAGAACACGTATGTAGCACTAGCCACCTCTCGATGTACTAATACCGTATTAACTCAATTCCAAAATTTAGATAGAAACAAGTTAAACATCTTAATCAAATAACTCATTATATCTCTATGTGAATTATAATTGAAGAAGGTTTAAGTTTAAGTCCTTTATCTGATTACATGCGATGTTAAACATATCTCTACCCTAACATTCATCAAGATTTTGTTTATTCACAAAATTCAAGAACACATGCTATATTAACTAAGTCTAGACTCGTACTTCCTCTCTCGAATTCATACAAATCCACAAAGAACTGTTGATCAGGCAATTCATAAATTCAAGCTCAAATTAATATAGATAAACTGGATAAATAGCTTATTAAACTGAAAATCATCGTTTCACTTAAAGATCTGTCATAAGCCTAAAAAGTAAACTAGTTCATTATCAATGAAATAATAACTGATTAAATTAAAGATAACATCCTTTCAATTACAAATATAAAACCAAATGAAGAATAATTCAGAACACCCTTCACTTTAGCCTTAATCCGCAATCGATATGAAAATTCCTTCAAAATCTTCACTCCAATACTTGATATGAAAAATATGTCCTTAATCTCTGTTAATTGCCTTGTGTGTTTTTTTTCTTTTTTTCTTGTTCTTAGTGTTAATTTATGTTTACACACGAAATCCGAGTTCAATTACATGTCATCTAGAGTCCCAAAGCAATCCAAGTATTAAAAAGCAGTGTTTGAATCAACAATGGACAGCTCTGGTTCGAGACCCCACTTGGCCTAAGTGGGGTATAAAACTTAATAGCCCCCACCCCGGCTAACACAACTTGATTCGACTTTACTTAAACTCCAAACTTGCTACAATTTTGCTCCAAATGCTCCCTTTTTTAATCACTTGCCACACCAATCATCCTACACACAAAATAACAACAAACAAGTAAAAATAAACATAAAAACAACGAATTAACAACGAATAAGCTTGAATTAGAAACCGATTTGTGGATATAAAATCCACTTATCGAAATCCCCCAAACTTAAACTGTGCAGTCCTCGAGCACAAATCAAAACAAATATGTTATACAATGCAATGCAATAATATGTAATGCATCTAATCTATATGTCTTTGAATCCAACAGTGTCATAGAATCAAAATTATTTCACTGGCCTCGGGGAAATCAAACAAACACTACAATTCCTAATTTCCAAAACTAATCGGTAATTCCTTATTAATCCTCGAATCTTACACCATTATCATTGGTATAGTGTGTGTGTGTGTGTGTGTGTGTGTGTGTGTGTGTCCAACATCCGTGTTAACTGATCCAGATTCAAATTCAATACATAATCAATTTCTTATAAGGAATCATATTAAGCAAACTCAAGAATTTCAAAGACAGACGAGATCCAACTAAAATTAAACAATCACCAATATCAAGGGTCCAAATAAGGTACTTATGCTTCCTTTTTTTTTTTCTTTTTTTTCTTTTTTTTCAATCATGGGGGCTTTTTGCTCTTATTTCCCGTTTTATTATTTTATTTTTTTTAGATAGTGAGTGAATTTTACGCTCCATCTTACACTTGTGTTTATGGGGGAGTGCTTTTCATGATTCTTCTCAACCCACCACAAGACTCAATTATTCATCATTTTTTTTAAAAGCTTATATACCCCCACTTTATCCCCCAAACTTAGGTTCTTGCCTAATTCTTCGTCTTCCCTGCCTATCCTTGCCATTTTCTCATTTACACTAGCATTATCCTTTAGAAACTCTTTATGTATCAATTTAAACTAATCAGTCGACACAGATGTTATTAACGTGATACCCTTTTTATGTCAGTTTCAAACAAGAACAAGATCCAATTCATAACAGAAACTACATCAGGGTTCTAATAATCAGTACTATAATTATCGACTTAATCTCAATTTCATCATCGGCAAAAATAAAATGAACTTACAACAACTGCTGGACATATGCAAATTTCTTTTTTAATATATATATGGATGATGAACATAACATTAATTGCAACGTTAAATAAATAACTAAATAAAAACTATTTATGATCCTAAGCTACTATGAAAATGCATGATTACATGGATGCAACATTTGATAATCCTAAACTAAACAATAAACTACTATGCAAACCTAGCTAATGCACTTAAATATGCAAACATGAGATGCAAACATGAAAGTAAATCCCCCCCCCCCAAACTTGAAAATTACAATGCCCTCATTGTGTAAATATAGCAATTAAAATGTGAGGATTTCCCTGTAATCGCCTAAGTTTGTGGTGGTGGTGGTTGTTGGTCTTCTTCATCAGAGTCACTTGGTGGAAATCGTGGCATTGGGACTGGCTGCTGGTATGGGAATTGAGCATTTGGATAGACGCTTTGAAGCGTCGCGTTCAATGATGCGAACGATAAGTTCATGGCTTCAAACATGTGATCATGCCTAGCTGTTAGCAGCTTCATCTTTCGTCGTGCTTGCTTGTTGTGCTCATCCACTTATCACTGAAAGTTGAGGAACTGAGGGCTAGATATTGCCTCGGACTGTGGTACCTCCTCTGCTCCTTGTTCTCCCATCGGTGCATCCTCCTGAAACTTGTCATCATCAAAAGTATCTTCAGCGTCAGCCTTGTCCTCCGAAGCTGAGGGAAATACAAAGCTTAATCCTCTCGGATGTGATTCGCCGCCTTCCCACACCGAGTACCACACAATCATTCTTGAATCTAATGTCTGAAGCGGCATCAGGGTAGGTTCATCATCAGACCATCAAACTCCCGCCTGCCTACACAACCCACAAATGAATGACGGGTGTGGCAAGCCGTCCGAGAAATGTCCTCGTAAGCATCGTCGGATTGAGAAATTGATTATTGCCCCAACGTCGATGATGAAGTATTGTACAATGGCATACAAGAGCACAACCTTCTCCTTGGTCACGTCGGACGTGTGTGTGAATGGAAATAATTTGGCCCACGAGAATTCATACCATATCTGCTGAGATCTTTGCTGTGAAAAACTGTGCCCCTTTTCGACCCTTGATCCATTTTGTACCCGGTTTAGTCATTTCCTTTAGAATGGTCTCATAATCGGGATCATTGTCACGTAAGTGAGCATAATTGCAATGTCAAGGCACCCGTAACTGATAGTATGTGTTGATGGCATCGGTATTAAAAGGTACTAATCTTCCCCACACAAAAGCGTTGAAAGGGGCCTTGTCCTCGGCGTTAGCATAAAACTTTTTAACCACACTTACAACGACGGCCTCGGGTTCCTCTGTAAACTTGTTCTAGCCTTTCTGATATATTTGTTGCATCATCTCACCGTCGACATGGTCCAGTGCCAACCCCCGCTCTAGTGTGAGTGCTTTTGTAGCTATGTAATCGTATCGGTCGGCGGCAGCGGCACTTATGAATTTGTGTCAGTCGAAGGTTCGTGATGGCGGTGTTGTTGTGGAACTCTCTCCCCGTTGCCTCTTTGATGTGGGTTTAGATGCCATTGAATTAGGAAGCCTTAACACAATATTCCCCCCCCCCCTAAACTTCACTCACACAATCTGACAAACACTTGGTGTGCACACTATTTTACCCCCTCCCCCCAAACTTGATTATTTTGCTCTATTATGGTGCTAGGAAGGTAGGAATTCGAAGACAAGATGCAAGGTTGTCAATTGTTATACACTGACCTCAATGAGAATCCGAATTCGTGGCTTTTAGAATTGGAATTGATAGTATGTGGTGAACTTGGGTTGTGAGGGTGTGAATATATAGATATGGTGTGATTGAAAGGCTTGTGGGTTCGATTAATGGAATGAAGTAGTGGGTGTGTGTGTTAATGTAGTGGGATTATAAATTGCCAAAACGTGGGATGTAGGTGTGGTGGGATTGAGAGTTGTGGGGAAGGAGAAGTAGTGGATGTGTGTGATAATGAGGTGGGTTTAGAAAAAGTAATGCTTCTTGGCCGCCTTTTCAAATCCGGGACCCCAGCCCGTGGTATAAAAAACTATAAACCCACCCGTGAGGCATTACACCTTGTCTTTAGAATTGAGAGACCCCCACCTCGGCGGGGGGTATAGTGTATTAGGGGCCCGCCCCGGCGGGGGTGGGTTCTGTTAACTGAGTCTATTTTGCTTGTTTCTTCCCTTCAACTCCAAACCATGCTCATTTTAAGATCCTACAAGATTATGAAACATAAATGTGAGTAGATTGTTAGCGATTTTAAACATGATGGAGAGATTATCAAGAACATGCAACTTAACTAATTAATAATTGATTTATTCTATATTAGGAATTATTCTAAACTATAATTTGATGGTTATGAATAAAAATAGGAAAGATAAAAGTACGATTGGGTTACCTCCGAATTAGCGCTTGATTTTAAGTCATTCAGTCTGATTACTCCCTGTTTATGGTACGTCGGATAATGTGATTGTGATGACATCTGTGTTGGATTCGCCACCCCAATAATGCTTCAACCGTTGACCTTGAAAGTCTCTAATGGGTTTCTACTGTTGAGTTCAACGACGCCATGTGCGAAGACTCTTTTGATGGTGAATGGACCCGACCACCTTGATTTTAGCTTGCCTGGAGAACAACCTCAACTGTGAGTTGAATAACAGGACTGATTACCCCGGCTCGAACGTTCTTTGGATGATTTTATGGTCGTGCCATTTTTGACCTTTTCTTTGTATAATTTCAAGTTCTCGTAAGCTTGCAGTCGGAATTCGTTGAGCTCATTTAACTGAAGTAGTCACTTTTCACCCATAGCTGCTTGATCGAAGTTCAATTTTTGAATAGCCCAGTAGGCTTTGTGCTGTAACTCCACAGGTGACATGCTTTCCCGTAGAGTAATTGATATGAGGACATACCAATTGGTGTCTTATAAGCCTTTCTGTAGGCCCATAGTGCATCGTCCAACCTGAGAGACCAATCCTTTCTATTCGGGTTCACCACCTTTTCCAAGATTCTTTTCACCTCCCTGTTTGAAACTTCAGCTTGCCCACTTGTTTGGGGATGATATGTTGTCGCCACCTTATGGTTGACCCCATACTTCGCCAAGAGAGCTATAAATGATCTGTTGCAGAAGTGACTACCTTCATCACTTATAATAGATCTTGGTGTGCCAAATCTTGTAAAGATATTCTTTTGCAAGAATTTGAGGACCACTTTGGCATCGTTAGTTGGGAGTGCTGCAGCTTCAACCCATTTTGATATATAGTCAATTGCAAGTAATATGTACTGATTACCGAATGATGATGGAAATGGCCCCATGAAATCAATATCTCAAACATCAAAAATTTCAACTTCCAAGATTGTTTGTAGTGGCATCTCATTCCTTTCTGATATGTTGCCCACCCTTTGACATCTATCACAACTTTTAACAAACTGGTGGGCCTCCTTAAATAATGTAGGCCAATAAAACCCAGCTTGAAGCACTTTTGTCGTTGTTCGCTCACTACCATAATGTCCCTCGTACGTAGATGAATGACATTCATGCATTATACTTTTCACCTCGCTGTAGGGCACACACCTTCTAATCATCTTGTTGGCGCTCTGTTTGAATAGGTATGTCTCATTCCACATGGACCACTTGACGTCATGTAGGAATTTCTTTTTCTGTTGACGTGTAAGATCGGGGGGAAGGATGTTGCTCACTAGATAGTTGACGAAGTCCGCGTACCATGGGAATTCCGTATTGATCCTAAATAGCTACTCATCTGGAAATGATTCATTAATTACACTTCTGTCCTCTTCCTTTTTACCCTGATTTTCTAGATTTGATAAATGGTCTGCAACTTGATTCTCCGTACCCTTTTTATCTTTTATTTCCAAATCAAATTCTTGGAGGAAGAGAATCCATCTGATAAGGCGTGGCTTAGCATCTTTTTTCAAAATTAAGTACCGAATAGCCGAGTGATTCGTGTAAACTACGACCTTTGTTCCGATCAAATATGCCCAGAATTTATCAAAAGTGTATACTACTGCAAGTAATTCTTTTTTTTTGTAGTTGTGTAATTCATTTGAGTCTCCGTAAGTGTCTTACTCGCATAGTATATGGCATGAAATACCTTCTCCTGGCGTTGACCCAAAATAGCTCCAACCGCATAGTCGCTCGCATCACACATTAACTCGAAGGGCATATTCCAATTTGGTGCGATAATTACGGGAGCTGAAGTCAATTTCTTCTTCAATAGCTCGAATGCCAATTTACACTCCTCATCAAACTTAAAAACCGAATCCTTCTCCAAAAGACTGCACAAAGGTTTTGCAATTTTAGAAAAGTCTTTTATAAATCTTCTGTAAAACCCGGCATGTCCTAAAATCTTCTCTAATCCTTTTGTTGAAACCTTGTTACCCAAAATTATGCCTTCCGCAACCATGAAGTGGCACTTTTCCCAATTAAGTACCAGATTTGTTTATGCGCATCTCTTTAACACCATCACCAAATTCTCTAGACAAGCATCAAAATTGTCTCCATTGACAGAAAAATCATCCATGAAGACTTCCACGTTTTTCTCCACTATGTCTGAGAAAATGGCCATCATACACCATTGGAAGGTAGCGGGTGCATTACACAAGCTGAAGGACATTCTCTTGAATGAAAATGTGTCATATGGGCATGTGAAAGTAGTCTTCTCTTGATCTTCAGGGGCAATGACGATCTGATTATATCCCGAATATCCATCTAATAAGCAATAGTACTCGTGTCCCGCTAATCTGTCCAACATTTGATCGATAAAGGGCAAAGGAAAGTGATCTTTGCGGGGGTCGCCTTATTCAAATTCCTGTAATCCATGCAAACCCTCCAACCAGTCACTGTCCTTGTCGGATTTAGCTCATTATCATCATTTTGTACAACGGTCATTCCTCCCTTTTTTGGTACACATTGAACCGGACTGAGCCACTTACTGTCAAAAATTGGGTAGATGATACCCGCGTCCAACCATTTCAGGATTTCTTTCTTCACTACTTCTTTCATGATCGGATTGAGCTGTCTCTGTTGCTCCACTGTTGATTTTGCATCGTCTTCCATCAGAACTTTGTGCATACAAAAGGATGGGTTGATTCCCTTGATATCCGTGATTGTCCATCATATAGCCGATTTATGTTCTCTAAGCACTCTCAGCAACTTTTCTTCCTGAAATTCGTTAAGTGCAGCAAAAATAATAACAGGTAAAGAATTAGAATTGCCTAAATACGCATACCTGAGGTGTTTAGGTAGTGGCTTTAGCTCAAGAGAAGGTGGCTCCTCCAATGATGGTTTCATTCTGGTTGTGGATCTTTCCTCCGAGTGCAATGGTTTAAATGGTGCTTTAAATCTGCTAACTCGTGGCAAGGAGTCTAATATCTGCAAGTAATCCACAAATCCCGGATCATCTAACTCTTCATCTCCCAATAGTGTCGTTTCCAATGGATTGTTACCCAATCTTTTACCCATGTCTTCGCTGATTATCTGATCAATGATATTCATCCTAAAACACTCTTCTTCATCCGTACGGAATTTCATGGCCTTGAAAACATTAAACTTTACTTCTTGATCTTGGACCCTCATAGTTAGTTCACCTTTTTGTACGTCGATGAGCGTCCTACCTGTAGCCAAGAAAGGTCTCCCTAGGATAATTGGGATGTTCTTATCTTCCTCAAAATCCAGATTTATAAAATCCGCGGGGAATATAAACTTGTCAATCTTGACCAATATGTCATCTACAATGCCTCTCGGGCACGTGACTGACCTATCTGCCAATTGTAATGAGTTGTTCGTAGGCTTTGGAGCTGGCAAACCCAATTATGTATAAACTGATAACGGCATAAGGTTCACACTCGTTCCCAAATCACATAAACACTTGTTAAATGCCATGTTCCCAATCGTGCACGGAATGGTGAAACTTCCTGGATCTTTCAACTTGGGTGGCAAGTTTCGCTGTAAAATCGCACTACACTCCTCTTTTAATGCCACTATTTTGAAATCTTACAACTTCTTTTTCCTGGACAAAATCCCTTTCATGAATTTCGCATAACTTGGCATCTGCTCTAGGGCTTCTGCGAACGGGATGTTAATCTGAAGTTTCTTAAAGACTTCCAAAAATATCTTGAACTGCTTGTCTAATTTCTGCTTTTGGACTCTCTGCTGAAACGACGGTGGAGGATACACAACTGGCTTGTCATCTAACTTTGTTTTCTCAATTTTCTTTTCCTCACCCTGTTTTTCTTCAACCACTTTGTTATCATCAACTTTGGCATCCGTTCTAACTGAATTTTTTGCACTTTTCCCATGTAGCTGTTTGTCACTTCTCAAAGTGATTACGTGACACTGTTCATGATTTCCCTTCGGATTTCTTTCGGTGTCACTTGGTAGAGTCCCTTGTGGTCTATTGCTCAATGCTAATGCAATTTGTCCCATCTGATTCTCTAGATTCTTGATGGCTATCTCTTGCGATTTCATGGCCATTTCTTGGTTTTTCATAGCTTCCTCATTGCTTGTTATATACTTTGAGCTGGTTGTTGATGATTCTGAAATCCTGGGGGAAATGATGGTCGTGGAGCTTGCTGATGCTGATTATTACTCCACGAAAAGTTAGGATGATTCATTTTCCCTTGATTGTAGGCATTCTGGTACTATGGAATTCTGTTGTAGCTACCCAAAAATTGCACTGACACTGGGTTGATTGCACATTAATCTGTAGGATGTTCACTTGCGCACAATTCAGAAAAATTGCAACATGTTGTGTCTGTACCCCTGACATAGCATCCAACTTCTTAGAGAGTGCTGAAATCTGCGCTTGTATTGTCGTCACTCCATCTACTTCTAACACGCCAGCTGCCTTCGCCTGTGTCATTATTGTAGGGTTTTGACACATAAAACGCAGCGAAAATAGAACAATTTATAGCAATTTCAAAACCCTAAATAGGATCTATGCGAAAAATAAATTAACTCAGTGGTTAGAAATTATACCGATTATGTAAATAGAATTGATGCGCTCGAATCTCTAATGCAATCCAAATGAATCGTGCCTCTACGGTATCCACACGAACGCCCCGCGAATCGTCTTACGATCTGCAGTAAAAGGAACTCCGGTACTAGCCACAAGGATGAGGATTTTCGGAACTGTTTCTCTCTAGTCTCTCTTTAAGAGCGGCTAGGGTTTTTTTTGGTTAATAAATAATCCCTAAATGGTTGGTACATATCATATATATAGCGATTAAAAGGAATTAATCAAAACCTAATTTAATAAAAATCCAAAATTTATATATATATATATATATATATATATATATATATATATATATCTTAATTAAGTCTTAATTAATGTACCTATATATAAATTATCCTATTAATTTAAATTCGTAATTTAAATACTATCAATCATATTAACATATTTAAATCTTTACAATTTAAATTAATTCCCTTTTAATCACATTCTATGTGTGTGACCCTATAGGTTATTATTACGTTGGCAATAATTTTAAAATCATATTATAAAATTATAAACAGTGAGTGGCATCTAGTAATTTTTTTTTTGCTAAGTTTGTTTGTATAAAAAAAGGACCAAAAACAATGGCTAAGGGGCATACCCCAGAATATAGTAACATCATCTAAGTTGAATAGATGATGATACAATACATGCAAGAGAACCCAACATAACAAGATAAACTAACAACCAAATACAGTATTGATTACAGTTTGTGGCCTTGATGAAAATACAGTTGATAGCAGCCGACCCAGCCGACCTAGCTCCCCCATGCCCGAAGGCCAAAACCTGGCCTCGTGCCTCATGGTCGCCCACCTCATGCTCGCAGCCCGAAGCCACATGCTCGCCTGAAGCCATGTTCGCCCGAAGGCCATGACCTGGACACACCCACCACCTTGTTCGAAGGCCATAACCTGGGCTCATACCTCATGGTCGCCTGAAACCATGCTCGCCCGAAGCCATGCTCGCCCACCTCATGTCCATAACCTGGGCTCGCTCCCCTCATTGTCGCTCACCACATACTTGCCTGAAGCCTCGTGCTCGCCCACGAGCGCCCATAACATACCAGCACCTCACCTACCCCCATTGGAGTTACCAACCAATTACAATAATAATTACAGTTTGTGGCCTTGATAAAGGATTTGCAAGTTGAGAGCCTAGATTTGATGAGCTGGATAACATCATTTGCCAGATTCTTTGGAGGGATGATGGTACCTTTGTGGATTTTGGTATTCCGAGCCTCCCAAACTTTGTAAAAACAAGTAGCAATAGTCAGACTAAGGATGTTCTTGGAGAGTTTGGGTCCTTGGAAGGAGGTGATGAAAGCTATCAGAGCATCCCAAGAATAGGGAATGGTGACCCAATTTCCCAAATCAACAACACTTTTAAGGATAGTCGAGGAGTACTCACATTCAAAAAACAAGTGGGAAAAGGATTCTAACTGAAGGTTGCAAAGAGGACACTGCCATGTCTGGCCTGTGTAGCACCTTGTCCTGGTCATTTGTAGCAAGCTTCCTTAAGAGACCAAGCCAAAGAATAAAGGAATAACGTGGCACGTGAAGCTTATTCCAGAGGATAGAACTCCAAGGGACTATATGAGACCGTGCACGAAGGGAGTCCCAAATATGTTTAGCCTTAACCGAAGTAACATCATAAGTATCCCACTTGATTAGGTCCCTTCGAGTAGAATGAAGTGGGATGGGAGTAACTTGTTGCCGAAATAGGATTACCTCATGGTGATTGCTTTCAGGAAGAGCCCAAGTACCACCAGATATTATAGAGCTAACCATTCCAGTAGATGGAAGACTAGAGTTAGAAAGAAGAGAATTTGATGGATGCAGTGCAGTCCCATTAACCCATGGGTCATACCATAAATTAGTAAGGTGGCCATCCCCTATAGTGTAACTCAGATATTGAAGGGCAAGGGGACGCAACTTGAAGATTTGTCTCCATATCCATGAGCAATCCGGGCTTGCATTGACCTGCCAGATGGACTTGTTCTTTAAGGAGGTAACTTTGACCCAGCCAACCCAAAGTGATTTGGATTGATGATTGATAAGATGGAAAAGGTGCATCATTACCAGTGTTGTGTTCCAGTCAAGGATGCTCTTGAGTCCTAATCCCCCTTCCTGAGTGGGTAACGTAATACTAGTCCAAGCCACTTTGGCACCAAATTTATGCAGTGAATATCCTTTCCATAAGAATCGACTAAGGATGGATTGAATGTCTCTAAGAACAGCCTTAGGGAGCATAAAGTTGGTGCACCAGTAGACTTGAAAGGAGAAGAGTATAGACTTGATCAAACTGCGCAATAACCTGAGTATGCCAAAACTTTGGAAGTCCAAGAAGAGGCATTGTTGGTGATACGTTGGATAAGGGGGATACAATCTGTATAGGAAAGTTTTCTTGAAAGTAGGGGAACCCCTAAGAATTTGGAAGGTAATGAACCAAGTTGAAATCCTAAAAGAGCAATGATGTCATTTGAAGAGGAAGGATCAGTATTTGAGAGATAGCAATGACTTTTGTGGGTATTTGGGATGAGATCTGAGTAGAGGGAGAATGAGAGGATACATGAATTCAAAATAGAAATAGAAGGAAGGCTTGCATGGCAGAAAATGATAATATCGTCTGTAAAGAGAAGATGTGTAAGATTGCATGCCTTAGCCTTCCAATGGTATTTGAAGTTTGAATCTAGAGTGCCTTTGTTGAGCTTAAGAGACAACTTTTCCATTACAATAACGAAGAGGAATGGGGAGAAAGGGTCCCCCTGGCGAAGCCCTCTGCTGCTACTAAAAAACCCAGCTAAAGTTCCATTCAGCTTGATGGAGAACATGGGAGAAATGACACACGCTTTAATCCAATCAGTGAATGCCTAGGGAAATTTGAAAGCAGCAAGGGTATCAAATAGAAAATCCTAACGTACTGTGTCAAATGCTTTCCTTAAATCGATCTTTAGGGCACACCTAGAAGGTCCAAAAATTCTAGTGTACCCTTTGAAAAATTCTTAAGCAATAAGGATGTTATCACTAATATTTCGTCCTTTGACAAAGGCAGATTGGGCTTTATCAATAATTAGAGGCAGCACAACTTTGAGCCGATTGGACAGGAGTTTAGCAATGCATTTGTAGATGGTGTTGCAGTAAGAGATAGGACGGAAGTCAGCCATAGAGGAGGGATTTGAGCATTTAGGAATCAAGGCAAGTGCTGTGGAATTAATCCCTTTCGTGAGCCTGCTAGTAGAGAAGAAAAATTGGACAGCCTTAGTAAAGTCAGACCCAACCACATCCCAACAACTAATGAAGAAGTTAACATTAAACCCATCTGGTCCCGGACTCTTATTACGCTTCATAGAATTTAGAACTTTGAAGATCTCAGAATCAGGGAAAGGAGCACAGAGATTAGAGGCTTGGGAGGCATTAATAAGCCCGGGAAGGAGTGACTCCATAATTATTTAAACTATCGTCTTTGTGAATTGGAGGTGTTAAAAAGATTTTGGAAGTACCCTATACCAACTATTTCAATTTGAGCTTGTTCAGTTACCACGTTACCATCATCATTTAAGATAGAAAAGATTTTGTTTGAGTTCCACCTGCTCTTCATAATATTAGCAAAGTAATAGTGTTACTACGCCCAAAGCCGACCCAATTAGCTCTTGACTTTTGTTGTATGAGGATTTCCTCCCTATCAATGGCTTGCCAAAGTCAAGCTGAGAACATTCTTTCTCCTTTGCCAATAGATCCAAATCCAAAGGATGGGCATGGAGAAGAGCACACTTTGCATGAAGGTCTTCACGAGCCATCTTCACCAAAGAGGTCGATTGCCACCGAGATATTAAGGGAGATTAAAGCCTGCTTTGGAACATTTGAGTTTTTAAAAAAACATAAAAGGATTCCCAAGAATTGGAGTGTTCCAAGTCGAACTCATAGCCTCATGAAATCCCTCAAGAAGAGCCATATGGTTGAAGTATTGAAATGCCTTTTGGCTTGGAGAATCGAATACCGGTGTTGAGAAGAATCAAGGAATGATCGAGAGCCCCCGATGAGCATAATGTAATACGAGATAAATCAAATTGAGAGAGCCAGTCGAATTCCCCATAACTCGATCCAGTTTTTTAAGGACTGGGCAAGAAGGTTGGTTGTTCGACCAAGTAAACAATGGACCAGTACCACGAATATCTGCAACTTCAATGGAATTAGTGCAGTCTTTGAACTCAGCTTTAGCAATATCCCATAAATCTTTTGGTTGGTTTGTTTCAGTAAGATCCTTTATTACATTAAAGTCCCCCAATAAGCACCAGCTATTACAGGGTGAGAGACTTATCTAATCATGCCAAAGGTCCCTCCTTTCTATATAAGAATTAAGCCCATAAACAAAAGAAACCAAAAAAGTAGTACTAAGAAAATCTAAGGATTGCACCTTACAGTGGATTATTTGGGAAGAAACAAAAATGATATCCAATTTCCAAAGAACAGGATTCCAACCCATCCAAATCCTACCATTAGAATGGTAATCATAGTTGAATGCCCATTCCCAGTTGTGACAGAGCCTCCTGGAGATTCTAGTAGCATTAGCAGTCTTTACCTTTGTTTCAATCAAGCCTATAATAGATATATTGTAATCTTTAATAATTTGCTTAACATATGCCTGCTTAGGCTTTTTATTTAATCCTCTTATGTTGTAGGAGGCTAACATAGTTAAACTGATGGTGGGGGGGTGTTACCAGCTTTACCTTTGCCTTTTCTCTTCTTAGCAGCCTTAGGATTTTCCATACCTGAACCTTGTTTGTTCTTGAGATCTTTCCCTTCTTTTTCATCTATCATCTTGAGTTTATTAACAAGAAGAGGATTCATAGTAACAGGAGAATCATTGTCCGAGTCGATTATTTGATCTGCGTGAGCCAAAGGTGCAAAAGTGTTGGAGATGATCATTGCTCTGCTCGAAATAGGAGTAACAGATCCAGATTTTCCTCCCCTACCAACTGTTACCCAGTCATTCTGAGGAGAACCCCCAGTAGCTTGCAAAGCAGGTCCAGACCCTTGACTTTCAGCAGAGCTGGTTCCAATAGTCGTTAGCCTAATATTAGTCACCATTGTAGGACCCTCCACCATTACTTGCACATTATCATTTGTACCAGCCCTTAGTTATTTAGGAATCCACTTGTAGTTGGCTTTGGGACACTTGAGAGGAGAGTGACCAAACATAAGGCATTTGGGGCATGAGGGGGGTTTGCTTTGATATTCAACCTCAACAGATTCAAAAGAGTACTCCAAAGAGTGATCTTGCTTTGTGGCTACTCGGATAGAAGGGGGGAAGGAAAATGAGGGCTTAATTTCAATGCAAACTCTAGCAAAGTTCAGGAACTCATTCTTAGTTGTCATTTCATCCGTGAAAAGAGGTTTCCCAATAGCACTAGCAAGATAACTAATACCTTCATCTGACCAATAGGAGAGAGGAATATTGCTAAGTTTAACCCCAATAGGAACTGAAATGCACTCGGTTTTTGAAAACACAACCCCTTCTTTCCATTTCTGAAGAACCATGACTTTAGAAGTGAAGTACCATGGACTTGAAGCCAACACATTATCACAGTCCGAAACTGATTTGAATTTGAAAATGTAGTAGCCTTTGCTGTGTAGGAAAACATGAGATAGCCCATGATGACTCCAAAGTCTCCTAGCTATGGGCTCAACTACCTTGTAGGGAAGAGATGAATGAAGGAAATAACCCACTAGACTAGCTGCCCAGATCTGGTTGCCTCTTTGGAGCATGTCGTCAGGAGGTATGACTGACAACTTTCCAGCATCAGAAGAAGGAGGGTGGTACGTAAGTTGCCTAGAAGCCCTGACAGTGGTTTTACCTACCATATCACACCAAGATTTGGAGGCTACTTTATCACCTTGGGCAGGTATTTCCCCTTCCTCGAGGAAAGAAGTGGGAGCTTTTAAATTTGTAGGCAGAGCTGACACTAGGGGACCAAAATTGACAGGACGGGAGGAAATGGGAGTCCGTGTTTACATACCACCCCTGCGTTGGTGTTCCACCACCTTTTACCAAATTTCGATGCCGGAGGATTCAATGGTGCTACATTGCCTAGCCCAGTATCTTCACCCACACACTTGACTTGTTGAAGAGTAGCACCCAGAGTAGTACCCAGGGAAGAACCGAAAGGTTCCTTTAAGGTAATACGGTTAGGATTAATCACAGAAACCTTGTTTGCAATCTGGAGGTTGACCCTCTTACCATCCGACAAGAATTCCTGAACATCATTGGAAGTAACCCCATGAGCCGTTAGAAAAGACATTAAATGCATGTTTTTCTTTCTTTCAAACAATGCTTCCTCTCTCTCTCTTTGTGAGAGAAGTGTTGGGCAGCCGAGAAAATTTCCTTAGCATTGGCCCCCATCACACAACCGATATCCATTTCAGATTGCAAAGCATTTGAAGTAGAGTCATTTGAGCTTATGATGGTACCGGTATTACCCAGAAAAGGATCTGACTCCCCCATATCCTCGACACCATCCAGAGTGGGTAGAGAGGCCGGAGAGCTTGGTAGAGAAACACCAAACTTAGCAAAGAGGTCTATAGAAGGACTGCTGACTGAGTTCCCTGCCAAGAGATGGTTATGACTAACCATAATATAAACAGAGGTAAGGAAGAGAAAGAGAGGGGAGTGGAGAAGCTACCAAGGCTAGAAAGAGTGCAACAAAGGAGGATAAGAATGATGGAAAGATGAAAGAGATCAGTCAAACCCAGAGAGTAAGGAGGAAAGTTTAGAGAGAAGGCAGAGAACCAGAACTAGAGAGAGAAAGGTCATGTTTGCCCTGAGTCTAGTGGCATCTAGTAATACATCACTGCTACCCAAGTAATAATAAGATCGATGATTCGATGTAACCTTTTTGTGACCAATGTTTCAATGTAATTTAATCCTTTTAACCTTGACATCCTAGATTAAACTCGAGTCATGGAATGTGTCATACTCTTCATAATTTAATCTGTGTTTTCTTCATCAATGAGTAGACTATATGAAACAAATCACTATTTGAGAATGGCCATGCATTTCATAGTCCTACTCAATCAAGAGGCCTATGGATATCACCCCTAATTTATAGGAGGGTTAAATTCCATCTAGATCACTCATATTCCTCACACGATTCATGATGTACCCAATAATCATCTTTATAGTCCACCCTATTAAAGGTGACATTTGATGATATCAAAGTACATAAATTCCCGTGTAGTAATATAGTGATTTCAGGTCGGAGGACCATTACATCATTGTCACTATGAGAATCGATAATGACACTTTGCATAATGCTCCACATAGAATTCTCATGGTGGGTCTGTCCAGTACATCGTTCTCTAACACGTACCTATGCATTAACTTAATATCTCATATATCTATGACCAATGAGATTTGGTCATCAGTCAATCCACATACTAGTCTCAATGCATCATTGTTGTCCCATCAACAATTATACTCGACTAGGGACATTTAAGAACAATGATACTAATTGTAATTATATAATCTCATGTTCAAGTCACATACTTGAAATTATATAACTTTTATCATTATTCTAAGGAATTTTATTATGTTAACATTTATATAACGCAGTAAATAAAACCATAATAAAATCATTAATTTATTCAATCAAATATAATATCAAAATGTTAAGCAATTATATCAAATAATTGGCCTCTAGGGCATAAACTCTAACAATTCTTGTCTTGAGCCACTGGTAGTTGTTAGTTGCCATTGTCTTTATCAATTCGTAGGCCTCCTCATAACTCTTAGCCATAAACTCTCCACCTGAAGCTGCATCAATACTCCTGAGATTCCCATGTAATCCATTATAGAAAGTATTCATTTGCAACCACTTAGGCAATCCATGATGCGGGCATTTTCTGAGCAGTTCCTTGTATCTTTCTCATGCCTCATACAGTGATTCCCCATGTTGTTGTTCAAACATAGTTATCTCATTCCTCATTTTTGCAGTTTTCACTGGTGGGAAGAATTTTGCAAGAAATTTTTGAGCGAGGTCTTCCCATGTAGTTATTGATCCCAAATGAGAGAGAATGTAACCAACGCTTTTGCCTTGTCCCGTAAAAGTAAATGGAATAAGCGAAAGTCTTCTGCGTCCGACAAACCCATTATACCCGAAAGTGTCACAAATCTCCGTAAAAGTCGACCAAATGTTCGTTCGGATCATCATTTGCCAAACCCCCAAACTGAACCAAATTTTGGATCATCTGAATAGTCCCAGGCTTGATTTCAAATGTGTTTGCAGCTATAGCATGCCTGGTGATACTTGACTGCAGCTCAATCACCTTGGGTGTAACAAAGTCTCTTAACGCTTTCTGGTCTTCGGCAACCATTGCTTCTTCTTTTTCAGAGTTTGCGAAGTCTTCTCTTGTTTCCTTGATCCACTTACTTAGCCTTTGAAAGAGTTTCTCAATATCGTCCTCAAAAGGAAGCAAGTCTGGATTTTTGGACCGCATTTGCATAAACCAACTTCAAAAACCTGAAATAAGACGAACAAAACAAAATTAAAAATGTTTAAGTAAAACTGGACTAATTAAACTGATATCGTAAAATATTAAAATCTATACTAAAATATCCCCAGTAACGGCGCCAAAAACTTGTTGGGTAAAATCTAATTGCGCACAACACGCAAGTATACGTGGTCAACAAGTAATATAATAGTAAGTAGAGTATCGTTCCCACAGACAAATCAATAAGAATTTTAACCTAACAATTATCAGTTTCTTATTAATCCTAGTTTTATTAAACTATCCAAATTAATGATTAAAATTATTAAAACTAAATTATTAAAAATGCTATGATCATAAGACAATCACAAATATTAAAAACTAAAATTTTAAATAATTATTAGAGAATTAGGCTTACGACTTCACCCTAAGCTTCACTCATATTTTTACATCTTTATTCTAGTTCAATTCACTATCCCGTTTATTAATCAAGAACACGTATGTAGCACTAGCCACCTCTCGATGTACTAATACCGTATTAACTCAAATCCATAATTTAGATAGAAACAAGTTAAACATCTTAATCAACTAACTCACTATATCTCTATATGAATTATAATTGAAGAAGGTTTAATGTTAAGTCCTTTATCTGATTACATACGATGTTAAACATATCTCTACCCTAACACTCATCAAGATTTTGTTCCTTCACAAAATTCAAAAACACATGCTATATTAACTAAGTCTAGACTCGTACTTCCTCTCTCGAATTCATACAAATCCACAAAGAACTGTTGATCAGGCAATTCATAAATTCAAGCTCAAATTAATATAGATAAACTGGATAATAGCTTATTAAACTGAAAATCAAAGTTACATAATCATCATTTCACTTAAAGATCTGTCATAATCCTAAAAAGTAAACTAGTTCATCATCAATGAAATAATAACTGAATAAATTAAAGATAACATCCTTTCAATTACAAATATAAAACCAAACGAAGAATAATTCAGAACACCCTTCACTTTAGCCTTAATCCGCAATCGATATGAAAGTTCCTTCAAAATCTTCACTCCAATGCTTGATATGAAAATTTTGTCCTTAATCTCTGTTAATTGCCTTGTGTGTGCATTTTTCTTTTTTCCTTGTTCTTTGTGTTAATATATGTTTACACACGAAATTTGAGTTCAATTCCATGCCATCTAGAGTCCCTAAGAAATCCAAGTATTAAAAAGCAGTGTTTAAATCAACAATGGATAGCTACAGCTTGGGACCCCACTTGGCCGGGGTATATATTAGTAAAATGCCACTTCGTGAATAGGCTAGGCGACTCCATAATTGAAGACCCGCCTCACAGGGTGTAAATCTTAAATAGGCCAGCCCCAGTGGGCTAGCACACTGATTTCTAGCTTTGCTTAAACTCCAAACTTACTACAATTTTGCTCCAAATGCTCCCTTTTTTAATCACTTGCCACACCAATCATCCTACACATAAAATAACAACAAACAAGAAAAAATAAACATAAAAACACAGAATTAACAACGAATAAGCTTGAATTAGAAACCGATTCGTGGATATAAAATCCACTTACCACTTCGTGAATAGTAAGGAGGTGGAATAATAAGGAGGTGTGAATAGTAACCAGAGGGGCGAAATAACTATTTTGCCCCTAGCTTGGAAAATCTATAAATAGGAAGCTAAATTCATTTGTTTAGAATTTTGAAAATCCTACAACATTTGAGAGAGAGAGAGAGATTTCGGATGAGAAAGAAGAGGAAAAGGAAGAGGAAAAGCTTGCTTGTGAGCAAACTTTGTCTGACGGAAGGAGATTAAAGAAGAAAGGTATCGAAAACCTAACTTCTGAATTAATTTTCTTTAAGTTTTATATGTTTAAAACATAACTTAATGAGAATAAGAAGTAAAAGATGTTAGAAATGATTTCATATGGTTGAAATCATGATAAAATGAAGAATCAAGATTTAGAAGTTTAGTAAATAAATTTCTTAATTATAAGATTCGTAATGAATTTGAACCATCCGAATGAATCATATGAATGATTCGGTGAAATAAGTAAGGAATAGTGTTTTATAACATCAAATTCCAAGAAAAAGTGAAATCGTAATCAAAATATCGATTAAAAACGAAGAACGAATGAAGAACGCGAAGAACACGCAAAGAACATGAAGAATGTTGTTGATGAACAAATTTAAAAACATCGTAGTATAAATGTTGTTGATGGACAAGTTTAAAACCATCGCGTATAAGTTAGATGCTTATTGCTTGGTTAAGAACGGTAGAAACGTTCATGAAGAACGGATTAAAACTGAGATATAATGAAGTTATGGCGAAAATTTTGTAAAAGACGAACGAGAATTAGAAAGTGTGTAAATGAACCCGAACGTGTGGGGTTTCATAAGAATGTAAGAAAACGTAGAAAACGTGAGTCGTGGACTCAAGAACGAACAAATTCTGAGTTTGGATGACCAAATTACGGACGAACGAACGAAGAACATTAAAAACATAAAACGAACGAATGACGAATATTAAGCCTGTCGAATGGCATGTTAACAGATTCAGAACGAAGTTCTGTTCAAGGGGGATTGAAGTACGTAAGATAAGGAAGAGAATGACTTTGGAATGACCTCATTCCGATTTATAACGAAGAAGTTATGAGATCGTGAAGTAACCATCTCAGAACAAGTTAACACTTTGAAAAAAAATTCATGGGTTAGGGCTTGGCGTCGCAACGCTATCTATGCTTTATAAGGTGGCACTGCAGCGCCGGACCGGGAGAGCTGAGTATCAGCTCTCAACTGGCCATGGCAAATCATAAGTGCAGAGGGTGACGTCATGCGCGCTTAGTGGCGTTGGCAACATGAGAAATGTAAAGGGAACCGGCGCCGTAGCGACGATGCAGGACAAAGCCCAGTAATGAGCTTTTAACTGCTCAAAACCTAGGGGAAGTGTACCGAAAGCTAATGAACATATAGTTCATCGAATGTAACACTTAAACAAGTGAATTAAACCTTTAATGAAGGTTGAACGAAAAGATTAAACGAGATTGAAAGACAAAGAATGTGAACGCGGGTTACGGAACCGATATCCGGGGACCGTAGTCGCGATAAATGAACGTGGGGGATTGCTATGATTGTGATTCCTTAGACTTTGAGTGATGAGGGTAATGAATAACATTTCTGTTATGTTGTGTTAATGCGAGATAAGTGTAAAGCGTATAGACGCTGTGAACGCAATGTTATTGCGATGAATGATCGGTCTTAGTATACAGAAAATCGTATGGCTTCGACATTAAGAAAGAATAATGAACATGGGGTTCATGTAACGGATAACGAAAGTATTAAGTAAGATATGATTTATCAAGAAAACCGTAACGAACGGTAATAAGATTAATGAAAGCCGAATGTGAGTCGGATGGAGAATGTTAGAATGAAATGTAAGCATTAAACACTTTAACCAACTTGAAGGTTGAGTGTACGCGAATATTAAATGGGCATAACCTACACCCCGTGTATGGTTTGACCGTAAGATAATGAAGACCAATGATTAAACATGTGAACGGTGAAGAATTAAATTAAAGACAAGTACGTTTAACATAAAGAAGCCGAGTTAATGATTAACTTGAATGATTATTCTGAGTATACAAAAGACTGTATGACTTGGATGATAAAGAATGAATCCTGAGGTATGGCATTTAGTAGCCAGAAAGCCATAATGAATAAGAAATTGACTTAACGAACATTATAGTTAAATGTTCGGATAAGTTAAGATAAGTTAGGTTGTAGTACAATCGTAACCTTTGATGGTTGACATATGGGAGCTGGGCTAAACAATTCCTTCAGAGAGAGAAGGTATATACGAAACTGGAAACCGATCTAACTCACTGTGATGGCAGTGTAGACGAGACGGGAACTTGTTTGTTGGTTGTTTGTGGGAAACCACTCAGAGTACCATATGGACTACTAACAGAAAAGCGATGTGTGCTGAGTCCTAGAGAAGTTATAAGAAGAAGATAAGAATGCAAATCATCAAAGATGATGAACGTATTAAGTAAGACATCTCCGTATGTCATGAAGTCGTAAACTGGTAAAGGAAGTTGTCGCGTAAACTTAGGTTGAAAGAACGCGAACCCTAAGAAGTAAATTTTAAGTAAGCCAATGCATAAGTCAAATATACATGACTAATTGGTGTATGTATTCCTTATGTGTTATATAGGAATTGGAATGAGCATTTCAGCGTAAGTTGTAGCTATGCGTAAGGCAAGTTTCCTAACTTCATCATATTCTAAATGAATGCTAGTTTCTAAAACTTCTCAGATGTTGAACTTGAGAAGTTCTGTCTATGTGCAAATGTGTGATATTTGTACAAGGTGGTAGAACGTATAAGGCCTTGTGCCACAATTTGAACACTTCGGTGTTTCTGTGAGATGAACTGTTCTATGATTGAACTATTCAATATGAGAATGTTCTTTTTATACATGATCTGTTATTGTTAAGTCTCGTATAATGATTCTAGCCGACATGTAATGTGTATATGGAAAGGTAGAAGAATGAAAGTATTTCAAAGTGAATGTGACTAATGTTTTAAAATGATAAGAATCGAGGTTATTCCTATTATTCAAGCTACTTCATAACCTTTGTTCGGTTATTGAAGTCTTAAAAGAATGTTTAAATTCTTGAAGTTGTTTGTTCAACTGTTATGACTTGCTGGGCAATTGAATGCTCACGTGCTTTAAATGAAAAACATTTTCAGCGTACGATGTTAGAAAAACTTAAGGATCCCGTAAAGATCAAGTTGATCGGTATCCAGAAGAAGTGTCATTCAGTATATGAATGAGCGTGAAGATCAAGTGAAGAATTGTAATATAGAATGATAGAATTAAACTATAGACTAGTTTAATGAACGATTATGTATCCTTGGTGGCGGATGAAAATCACTTGTGTAAGATGTAAAGAATAATGTAATTATCATTATTTGTAATGAATAAGGTTATAAGGTATTAGAACCTGGGAATTAAGAATGTATGTTGTTATATTTCAGTATATAATGATATATGTTTGGAAAGAAGTGGGACCGTGACATACGGAATCTGGGTATAAAGATAGATCGAATTTCGGGGGGTTACATCTTGACACTAAATTATTCCTAATATCATTCACATGGAGCACATTGTTAAGGGTGAGTTCCTTGCCCGATGTCATCTTTAGAACCACCTTTCCTTGTCCAGCAATATTGAATGAAGAAAAATTTTCCTTGTACAATTGTTCCCCCATTCTCAATTTCTTGATATATGGAGAACATCTTCCTGTCAGAACACACATGGCGGGTTGCTCCGGTATCTTCCCACCATTCTCTAGGATTCTAAACCATGTTTACTTCATAAACAATCGCTGAAAGGTTCATTTCAGAAACATCTTGAAGAAGACCAACCACTTCTGTTGCATTAGCTTGTGCATACTTCTTGTTTTGGTCTTTGCGTTTACAACAATCCTTTTTCCTATGTCCAGGCTTGTCACAAATATAGCATTTACCTTGGAACTTCTTATTTGTTCCCTGTTGAGGCCCATTTCCAGAGTACTAGTGACACCCCCAAATCCAGGTACTTCATTCCCACAGGATTTGGTGCTCACTATCCAAAACTTTTTTTTTGCTAAATTACTATCCAAAACTATTACATCTAACTACCCATAATAAAGGATAAAGATATAATTCAAATAACTTAAACAATAATCTTTCTCATTAAAAGGTTACATCAACTTTAAACAATCCCAGGTAATCTAACCTTAAATTATTATATAAGTCTGCGGGATACATCACAAAATAAATTAAGTCTTATAACATATTTCATCCAAATAAATTCACACAAATCTTCAACACTTGGACATCTTACCCTTTCCTTTGTTGGAAGATGGCTCATCGACCTTTTCGACTTTAGCTGCAGTGTTAATTGTAAGAGTGAGCAAACAATTACTCACTGATATAGAGAGTAATAATAATAACAACATGAGAATGAACAACGAACATTGAATAATGGTGAACTTGTTCTACGAATCAAAAATAGAAAACAAGTTCAAATTTAATATCTGAGGGTCTTAAGACCACGAACTATGTCCCCGGTATTTAGGTATTATTACCCCAACCTTAACAGTCATTTACACTATACAGACCCTTCTTTACGTACTTAGGGGGATCAGCCCTTTGTACCATGTATTGTGCACAAACATTTAAACGTGGCACGTACATAATCCCCTATGTTAGGGTTGTTCATCTCAGTTTAACTTTAGGATTTCCGCACTAAAGAAAGTTTAGCTCGGAACTAGCTTATCAGTAGATCTAGAATTTTAGAACACTGTCAATTATAGATTAGTCCAATCAATAAGAGTTTGCTTGCTATTGGAAGGTTCAACACAACAATATTGAATTGAACAAGGTTACTTAAATCAAAGATTGAATAACAACAATAGACATTTGAATAGCCATGATATATATGCGAAGTACTACATCCAAAAGAGTTAGGAAAACCCCATTTGAAACAATGTGTTAAATCAGTATATGCTTTGAATATCAATAACAAGAATAAGGAAAGTGAAACTCGCTCGATGTAACGAATTAGGTTACAAGAGCTTATACAACCGTACACAAGATAGAATCATTAGGCTTGCTCAACTGTAATATAAGATTTGCATAATGATAATTTACTTGCATGACAATAACAAAATAACGGACGTATGGAACTTGCATTCATTATAAAGAGAATGAAGTTAGGGAACTTGCCTCGTGTGTAATCTACACAAGTACAATAACGTTTGCCAATTACCCTACACATACCATTGAAATCGCAATACCAATTAGTTGTATCAACATTAGCTTTATAGGTTTAACCCACCATTTAAGCCATAACCTTTACCTTAATGTCTAATCATGTTGGTTAACCATTCTTACGGATTTGAAATCTCACTATCGCTTAATATAAGCTTTATCATTCACTTCTAACTCTTGTAAACATTAATTTTCATTCATTACATAACTTGTTCAATGATAACCTAAAATCTTCACATTTAGTATTACATTACATTACAATCTGTTATTGTATGTCATGTTATGATTTAACATCTTTATCATGCATGCCAATCTAGATTAGGTTCACACACGCTTTAAAATAATCGTAACTCATCGCTTCCTCGAATAGGCATCGCAGCGTGTTAGCCGCTTTCTAAGCCACCCGCACCGGCTAGCAATGGCTACTGGTAGAAACTCAGAAGGCCATATGGCGCAGCTACGTTGTTTCCGCACAGGAATAACGAAGAATCGCTACCGCATACGTATAAAAATCAAAAGCTACGATTCTGACATATTAAGACACTCTCAAATTTCTCCCAATTTCCACAGAAATTCACAAATCCTAATAACTAAAACTTTGTAATAACACCAATAAGCATGCAATTCATCATTCTAACAACATAAACACTATATCTACTTAACTTTTAAGGATCAAAACCACACTTTTTTCCAATTTCTTCACTTTTAACAATTTTAGCGAATTTGATTACCAAAACTTCGTTTCTTAATCAATTGACATGATTCAAATTACGTTGTTTTCATTTCTTGATGTACTAACACAATCTAACATCAATTTGCAAATTATATCAAGTATTGGACATCAAATTTTGTACTTTAACAAGCCATTTACATGAACATACACTGTTATTCTAATTCTTTTCTTCAAACCTAATTTTCACGCATTAGATTACCGACAATAACACTCATATATGATTATTAACATATTATAACACCATACATGTATATATCAATCCAACGTGACTAACAATTCACAGAATAGAAATTTCAACACTAAAAGTTAAAATTAGAGTAGGTTATACCTTAATCCTTGATTATTGAAGCAATTGATATAGAGTAGCTTCAATTCTTTCCCCTTCCACAACAAAAACCCTCAATCTCTTAACAAATTTTCTCTGTGCTCTCCCTTTCTCACCAACTCTCTGTATTTTTTTTTCTCTATTTTTTAACCTTAGGGAAAACATACACGTAATATAATTGGCCTCCCTCTCCCACGTACGTCAGGTAAAAACCAAAAAGTTTACGTCAGTTAAATTAAGCCAAAGGCCACAAGGCCTTGTTTGGCTAAACACAACTCCCCCCTTCTAGATTATTTTTATAATATTTTTATTATATAGTTTTATTTGTCACACATGTAACCAATTTACATAACCTACAATTATAGTTATAATAATTATAATTTTTATTATAATTATACTTATGATAAATAAATAATTATATATCTAATTTAATTATTAAATTAGACTAGAACATCATTTTATTTAATTTAATTATTTTCTTAAATATTAAGCAATTTATTTAATTTAATTATTTCATTAAATTAAATCTTCAAATAATAAAATTACCATTGCTTTAATTTAGTTAACATACACACTTAACTAAATTATTATACCACAATTTCATAAATTATTTATTTTTCTCAATAAATAAATTTAATAAAAATATTTATTTAATTCAATAAATATTTAAATTAATTACAAAATTCCTCAATCGTTACAGTACTTTCTCTTTCTAGACTTCGGACCTTGTTCCACCACGTTGGCTTTATATTCCACAAAGGTCCTTCTTGCTTTCTTCTCAAAAGCACGATTGTCCTCTTCTATCCTTAATCTTAAAATTAAGTCTTCAAGTTTCATCTCTTTGCGTTTATACTTGAGATAATTCTTAAAATATGTCCACAATGGTGATAATTTTTCAATTATAACAACAACTTTGAAATATTCACTTAAGGACATGCGTATTTCATGTAGGATTACTTGTAATTCTAAGACTTGGTTGATGACAGACTTGGAATCCACCATCTTGCAGTGCAAAAATCTACCAACTACGAACTTATTCGTGCCAACATCTTCTGTTTTATACTTTTTATCCATGGAATCCATAATTCTCTTGCTGTTTTGAGAGAACTATACACATTGTATAATGTGTTGTCCAATCCATTAAGGATGTAATTTTGACACAAAAAATTAGCATATTTCCATTCATCTATTGCGGCAACAACTTGCTTGTCTGTTTCAATTTCTTTGAGCATAGGGGGATCTTCGTGAAGAAACCTTGCCAAGTTGAGAGTAGTGAGATAAAACATCTTTTGTTGCCATCTTTTAAACTATGTTCCATTGAACTTTTCTGATTTTTCGCCATGGTTCACAGGAACATTTGGTATCACAGGTGTAGAAGAAGAACCGATTATAGTTAAAAAATCAGTAGCAATATTTATTGCAAATATATATAGATAATAATTGTCTCAATATTCTTAATAAAAATGAATGGAAAGTATATATATAAACTTATCTCAAGTGAACCAAACTGCAAAAATAAAATTTGTCAAGGTTAGTACTTAGTACTATGTCCTTAAGACAATTATGCCCTCCTTACGGTGCTCATAGTTGATAGCACTTGTCTCCTAGGATACAATGACAATGTATGTTATAGTAACACTTCAAATAGCATACACAACGAACCAAAAGAAAATGCTTTGAACTCCCTCTCTCTAAAAGAACTCTGACTTACGAAATGAAGAAAACTCGAATGAAGAAATATGCTTGAATGATTGTGAATTGAATAAATGAAGTAGCTGAACCCCCTATCTATTTATAGGAGGGGTTAGTGACTAATCAGAAGGGACACAACCCCTTTAAAAGTCACCTTTAACAAAAACGACGTAGTTTTAGCCTTAGCAGAACAAAAACGACGTAGTTTTAGGGTTAGCAAAAAAGGCACGTCCGTTCAAAAAAAAACAACGTAATTTTTGAGCATTCATTCAGGCATATAGCCTTTCCCAAAACGACACAGTATTAACGCGTCTGTTCGGCAAATAACGCTTCCCAGAACGATGTAGTATAATACTAAATATTGTTTTGATAATAAAACTAAATAAAATAAAATTTAAATAAATTTTGTCCAAAAAATTATATACAATGACCCAGACCCACGAACTTCGAGCCCAAGTCAGGTCGAGCGATCGGCGGTCGACGGTGCGCGGGTTTAAACCAAGTCTTGATTAGGTCCTCTCACTTCTACAAAAGTGAGGTGACCCTTGGGCACAATTCCAAGAACAACTTTATTGTATATAAACCCATTTAATATTTAGTTATTAACCGATGGGAGTTTTAGCTTCCCATAAATATTTATTATCATTTTTAAGGGTTATCTTTGACAATTAATTTCACATTCATTACTCCATGAATTTTAACTTCTAAATACTAAATTTTAATTTACTCATGGAATAAAACACATTGATATATGAATTCATTTTAAATGATTAATGAAACTCATTTCAATTTTTGCTCAAATTCTAACAGAGTTCTCTCTGTTTCTTTTCGGTTAATTTATTATATTTTGTCCATGTGTAGAACAAAGAAAGTTAAAAAAAGTTGAAATAAATCCATGTCAAATAGTCTAATATAATTTATTTATTTTTGCCAAATATTTAATAAAAATGCCACCTCATAATTTTTTAACAGTCAAATGCAGTGGACAATGAAATTTGTTAAAGTTCAATTGTTTCTAGCATCATTTACCTTTTTCTCACCTGCAACTGGAATATCATTTATTTCCCTCTTTCGAGGCATATTTTGGATAGTGGTGGTTCCCTCTAAAATCAAAGCTTTCTTATGGTGCGTTGTCCTTGAAAGATTTGATACGAACAAATTAGGCTAAAGTCTTTTGCAGGTGTTAAACACCTCTAAAATCAAAGCTTTGTTATGGTGTGTTGTCCTTGAAGGACTTTAATGTGCATGCAGTGTTAGAAATTTTGTGATCTATTTTGCTTTGCTATATGCGACGAGGCCGTGCGATGCCTTGTTTGCTTTTGTGTTCTTTTTTTCCTGACACCTGGTTTGATGTTCTGCATATCAAATTTAGGCAATTTGGTAGGAAAGGGGCTGCTGTTAAATTTGTCAGTGTTCCATATTTGCTATTCTATGCAACATATCTCTTTCCACCTATTTTGCTCGGAATTGGATTTCTTTTTTGGCTTTCTTATTCTTTTCTTTTATTATTTATGTAGATATAAGAAGAACAGAAGAAATACAGTCAGAAAGAAGAGAGAATACAACTAAAGATGCAAGAAGTCCTATGAAATAAAAAATTCCTAGAGAAGGAAAAGCATAACGGTCATTAGGCTTTGTCCAAGCTCTCCAAAAAGTAGCTAAACACAGCATAATTCTAAAAGATCTTCCTTCATGTCATCTTTCACAGAAACCCGTCTTCATCAACAACTCAATAAAAAAAATTAAATTGATGTACTTCTGGCCAAAGGATCAAAGTGTTATCTAGACTTTGCTTACACAACTTCAGGAATATCAATGTAAAGATAGCAAATGCACTGCTTGTTGATCATACAGGCTTCGAAAAAAAACACTGTCGGTCTAAACTTGATACATAGCATACAAATATATATGTAGTTTACATACAGTGCCCAGATAATGCATCTTGCCAACAAACTATTTTTCTTCATTTCTCTTTTTCAGACCAACAAACAGATCTTATTAAATACCATATGACTAATACATTACTGCTGCCAACCATATTGTTGTTGATTACGGTTCCCACCTATAATGTTCGAACCACGACCAGCACCACCTGAACCCCCATAGGGACCCCCTTGAGGATAATTTGGACCACCAACCCCATAGCCACTGCTCCCACCTCCCCTGGGATTACCAGTGCTAGGCATGTCACTTGAACCATAAGGTGGGGCCCGTCCTTGGGGTGGATATGGCCCCCCACTACCATAACCTCCACCAGCACGATTTGGATGGTTGTATCCCCCAGAAGGGTTTCCACTCTGGGGATATCTGCTCGGACCTGCTGCAGAAGGTCCTCCACGAGGCTTCCCATAATGGTGACCAGGTCCACCTGCAACTACTTGGGGTTGAGAACTGTTATGCATGGGAGGATTTGGACCTGGGCGCATCTGAGCATGTCCTTGCCCAGACTGCTGTACTGGTGGAAGTCGAGCATGCTGCTGTTGATGCTGTAATTTCTGACGTTTTGCTGTTTCTTCATGCTGCCGTTTCTGTTGCCTCTTTTTCTTGGTCTGGAACTCATGTGAAGATTCGTATTTCGGCAAACTGAGCCAGGGACAGAATTGCAAAGGAGAAAGGGAAGAAGAAAGAGTATGAACAGAAAGAATACTAGATACAGGTGGGGAGAGGGGAAGTAAGAATTGAACATGCAACAAATGCTAGAAGGAAAAATAAACTGGAACAACTACAAAAAATAAAAAGCAAGGTTTATGGAGTCAAACCTCTTGGGATCACAAGGTAACGGGTCAGCCCAGAAATATTCAGCATCAAGTGCATCCTTCGCTGATATTCTCTTCATAATCAAGGTAGCAGGAAAAAAGATTTTTCAGTTACCATAAAAGGATGAAACACCTTGTCGGATACATCAGTATAATATACCCACACACACACATAATTATCTATACATATGCATGTCTGTGTCTATGGATATGTGTATGTAATATATTCTCTAGTAATTTTTATAATCATGAAGTACTACCTCCGTTCCTAAAAAATTGTCATTTAAGATTTTTGCACATGGATTAAGAAAGTATCATTTACCAAGTAAAATTTATTTGAAATTCCATCACTACCCCTTTATGGGAAGTTGAAAACTATTAATACAAGGGAGAGAATTTCTTGGGACAATGAGAGAAGGTAGGGGTAATATAGGAAAGTAAATAATTTATTCTCCTCGAAAGTTGTAAACGACAAAAAGAGTTCCATCTGGCATTTCAACAAATCGGGATAATATAATGATAGATAAAAGCAATGTTCTAAAAGGCGCTAGGCGGAAGGCGGAAGGCGGAAGGCCGAGAGGGGCCTAGAGCCTATGTGGAAATTTTTATTTTAAGCCAATTTTAATATTGTATCTTACATTTATTCAAACAAAACAATAATATAAAACAAAACAATCTATAATAAAGATAATAAAGGCATTTGCATAAAGTTCAAACACATATCAATATTGTTAATGTCAAAGATCAAACACAAATATATAATTGTTCAAAGTTCAAACAACGTAGTTTTATTCATAAATAAGATTGCTATTAAATAATAAAATTTAAGGGTTAAAATAATAAAATTTAAAATTTCAAGAATTTAATTCAATATTAAAACTTAAGAAACTAAACATAAATTGAAGAATTATATTGAATTAAACTAAATATTACAAATGTATCATCATTTATATAATTTGAAGATGGTACAAGTTCAAAAAATTACAAATATAATAAAATTATCCATTTTGACTTGATATTATTCATTTCTTGTTGTGATTTGATATATTACAACCTGTATTATGAATATGATAAATCATTAGAAAAATAAATATATCAAGATCTGGTTTGGGTAGTTATTAAAAAAAAAAAAAAAACTCTCCGCCTAATTTTCTGGAGGAATTTTTTTGTTGTCTTGGCCTAGGTGAAGCATTGAGAAGCCTAGCGCTAAAAGCGCGAAGGCAGGTAAGTGAGGTGGGGCTGAGGGCAGGCGAGGCCAGGCAGAACTGAAACAGAGACTGGGCGGGAATTTTTAGAACACTGGATAAAAAGAGTTCCACAAACCAACCCTCTCGCCTCACTCCTATCCTCCACCAATAATAGGTATATAAAATAGATAAATAAATAAATAACCATTCTCCACCTTGTCCATAAGAAAAGGACAGAGAAACCCATAAACAAACGGATAAGAAAGAAATTAAAGACTTCAAAATTCTTCGAGACAGGACTAGGGAAAACAGAACTGTATGCCTAACAGATGCCAGTAAACTTATTAGCTAAACAGAGATCAGTTTGCCATTATATCTTTCAAATACTGTGATTTGGATCAAGTTCACCAGAAAATATATTTGGAACATAGTTTACTTATCTAATCAACCAATTAACCAAACAGTAGTTTTCCTAAAGTCTAAAACATCCCTGTATGAAACATCTGAGTGACAAATTAGAAGTAATACACATACCGGCAATGACAAAATTTGACACATGGACTGATCACCAAAAGCATTCCAAAGTTGAAGAAATTTGCAAGAGTTTCTAATTTTAGAGACTAAAAAATCCAACTGAATCAATAAACAAACCGAAACAGAAACTTCAAAACCCAACAGAAGCACAGCCCACAGCTTCTAGGTGGGCTAGAAGATTCTGCCACAAAATCAGAGTATATAAATGAGTTTATGTGTATCCAACGCTTTTTTACATTCTTAATTTGTATGCATCAAAAGTTACCATCCCCACTTTCTCTGCCTTTTGTAAACATATTATTTTTTGGATAAAAGAAGTAATATTATTAAACTAAAGAGAGAATATGTTAGGATCAACCTTGATCCTAAACTCAATTGAATACCAAAGCAAGCAAGTTAACTAACAATCTACTTAAATATCTAAGAAGGCAAGACAACAATGGGCTTACAGAATACAACACATAGAAGAGGAAAACTGATCTCAGAAATACAAAATACAATCCAGAACAAAATACAAGATTCAGTAAATTACAGCTGAATGCCTTTGCCCTTCGGAGAGCTGGTATAGGGATCCCCAAAAAGCTCCGACCATAGCAGAAGCCATAAAGAAGCAAGAAAATATCGCATAACGTGGGACAAAGCATATAATTATAAAAGATCCTATCATTCCTATCCACAAATAAACATCAAAAGGATAGCAAAAAGTACACACTTCATCAGAATCTTATCAACCCAAGCCCCCAAAACCCCGAAGCAGGAAAGGAAAACAACTCAATAAACAAGGGACACGCCCAACACTTGTACACCTAATCTTTCAAATAATTTTATTTTGCTATATATGTTTTGGGCACAAATCATCTTCATGGTTCATTACAAAGATCTCATATAGGCCTTTATAGCCCTGACCTGCCACCACTCTCCATTACTAACATTTTCAAACCCTCATATACCTTTTAAATGGACAACATTTATACCATATATAAGTTAGCAAAAAAATTCAAAGTTAGCTGGATGAAAGTTACGTACCAAAAATAAGCTCCTCTCGATACTTTAACCGGGTTCCAACTTTGGAAGTCCTAATCTGTGGAATTATCAATGGGTGACCGATGGATAATATTGTTAAGATCCTAAAGATATCTGACATTTCTTAATTTTGGTTCAGGTTGCTTTAAAATTTGAGATGAAGTTACCACTGGCATGTTCTTGAGAAGTTAATTTTCCGGCATCAATGACAAGGATTGATTTCACAAAACATGCCACAAAGAAGACGCACTTTATTATGCTTCTGAAATGAATGATTTCTTTTTAATGATGTATTTGTGAGGAATGAAGGGTTTCCCAATGTTTTCCACTTGCCACTTGAAGTCGCTGATTAGAAGGAATAGAACAGGTAGAATAGTTAGAGAGAAGGGGATGAACTGTTTATATAGGCTTGCTTATGGAAGAAATTACACGATAAGAAGGAGAAAAATCAAGGATGTGAATAGGAAGTATAGTTGTCATTTAAGTAAAGGTACTATAAACAGACAGTCATACTTAACAGACACTATTCTGAGATATTATAGGAAGTGCGCTGCCTAAAAACAAAAAACAAAGGAAAAGGAATGGATAAACAATGAAGAAAATAAAATACAGCAACTCTTGCAGCATTATCCCATATTAAGGTGCAAATTTGAAGCCCAAGACACCCCTCTCAAAATGTAATACCTGAGATGGATCAAGAGTCAGCATCCTCTCAAGCAACTCCAATGCATGCCGGTCAAAGCTATAATGGGAAAAATAAAACTGTAAGATTAAGATTGAAGAAGCATTTAATTCATGTATTATGTCAAATTCTAAATCATGAAGATTAAAGCATATCTAAACATCTTATGTCAATTTACTTACTGTCTGAAAACCTCCCTGAGACGTCTCTTCATTGGCCTTGTAGGCTTGAAAGTGTTGTACCAGGGAATCTTTGAAACTCCAGGCCAGTTAACCTCATCAGGAGCTCCAAAGAGCTCAAAGATTTTATTTAATTGCTCTGGCTAGAAATGATAATTTAAAAAAAATAGTGCATGAACTTCAATGATTTTCTAGGAAGTTGTCACCATAATAATGAACAGTGAGATACCAGAATAAATAGTTATAACATCTTTTTTTAATTATCGTTACGGTTTCCCCGCAGCAAGTAGATGGTGACTAAGCCAAGACATATCAAAAAATTGACAGCAAAAAGGGACAATCGGATAATGCCCATAAAAGATATGTGGTCAAATACAAACAACCATTGTAAAATCATTCAAGTATAGATGTTATTTACTACACAACCCAAGCAAGCTGCAAATATATTAATAGCTCTTAAAAATTTAACAAAAATTATTTGGCACACACGTGCGCCCAATAGGCTCATTCTCTAATTTAGTAATCCAACCTCTTTTGTGTGCTTCATCCCAATGCCTCCTTTTACACAAAGTAACTTATTACATGCATCTTCAAACTTGATTCAGAGTCCATGGAAATTCCCAAGGTTCGTACACCATGCATTGCCACCTTCATTCTAGTGTAGTCTTCTCTACAATATTCTTGTGGGACCTTTTGCAAGCTCCTATTGAAGTAACCGCAGAGAGATGTATATATATGTTTCAAGACAGAAGATGATTTCATGACTATGTGATCTCCTTTTGCAGGCAACAGAGTCCTAACTACTAACATGGACCAAATAAGTTCTTAAGACACTCTAAAAAGTAAATAAGTACAGTAAAAGAAGCTAAATAATTATAGACCAATCCTCCTGCTCTTCTCATCATAAATCCTTTTCATGTTCCTCAGTATTAGGCGGTATATGCAGGGAGATGGAGCGTAAATAAGTATGTACATGTAATGACATACAAATTTGATTACTTATTTTATATAAATATCATGTATTTCAAATCAATTTGAAGTAAAGAAGCTGTATAAATAATGATTAATGAAAAATTATTTTTTTGTATGATATTTAATGTTATTATCATCATTTATAAATAAAATAAAAGCATCAAAATTTCACAAATTCCCTTCACATTCAAAGACGCGACTGTTGACGGCTTCATACCTTCCATCCATTCCAACAATTACAATAGTGTAAATAACCTGAAGCTTCTTAAACAATGACTCCGCATTTATTAACATGGCATCGTAGTGGCTAGAGGGTCAATCCTTAGTATTATTACATGGGGTCCGGATTAAAGTGATACTTATTTTATTATCTTTCTTCTACTTTAGTTTTTCTTAATTTGTGTTCGGTACATATTTAAGACATTATTTTGAGGACGGATATTATTAATTTATAAGTTAGTATTTTCATGTACATATTTATTTTTTAGTATTATACTATTATTATTTGATAAGTCGATATGTAAATATACATATTTTATTTTTTATTATTATTCCACAAAAAGAATCATATTATTTGATATCATTATTATTGTTATTATTACTCCCTCTGTTCTGCAAACAAAGTTCCACTTTATGGTTTTCCCTACTATTATTTAAAGGAAGCCAAACCGAACCAAGATTTCGGGACTGGACCGCTTCTTTGAACCGTGAACCAAGTGCAAGTATAGTTACCTAAACTATTACCTCTGTCCAGAATCCTCAGATTTGCATTCTAGATATATGACCATTTCCGTATATCTAAACTTCTGAGAAAGTAGGCATTCTGTCTATCTCAAAATGAGCATTTGTTTGTGTAATCATTTAAAATACTAATGCTACGTTTGAATTGAAGGAATGAAATAGAGTAGGGAATGGAATAGATGAGGGAATGGAATAAGGAAGTGAATGAAATGATTTTTTAATATTCCATGTATATGTTTGGTTGATGTTAGGAATACATCTAAGAATGAAATAAATAATTAGAAAGTGACCTAAATACCCTCAAATGTTCAAATTTAACTTAAATTCAATTTATATTAAAAATTTAACACATATTTCATTCTTAGAAATAAAGGAGAGGGAGGGAGGGTGGGGTGGGGTTGGGGGTGGGGTGGGGTGGGGTGGGTAGGGTGTGGGTAGGGGTGGGGTGGGTGGGTGGGTGTAAAGGGGTGGGTGGTTGGGGCGGGGGTAGGTAAGGTAAGTGGGTTGGGGGTGGGGTGGGTGGGTGGGGGTGGGTTGGTAGGGGTGGGGTAGGTGGGGTGGGGTGGGGTGGGCGTGGGGTGAGTTGGTGAGTAGGATAGGTGGGTTGGGTTGGGTTTGGATGGGGATAGGTTGGTAGGGGGTGGGGTGGGTGGGGTGGGTTAGTGGGTGGCGTGGGTGGGTTGGGGTGGTGGGTGGGTGGGAGTAGGGGTGGGTGTGGGGAGTAGGCGTGGGTGGGGTAGGTGGGGTGGGGTGGGTGGGGTAGGGTGGGGTGGGTGAGGTGGGTGGGTTGGGGTGGATGGGTGGGTGGGTGGATGGGGGTGGGGTAGGTGGGGTGGGTAAGATTGGTGGGGTGATAGGTGGGGTGTGGGTGGGTTGGGGTGGGTGGGTGGGGGTGGGTGGGGTGGGTGGTGTGGGTGGTGGGTGGGTGGGGTGGGTGGGTTGGGTGGGTCGGGTGTGGGGAGATGGGGTGGGGTGGAGTGGGGTGGGTGGGGTGGGTGGGGTGGGTGGATGTATGGGTGGGGGTGGGGTGGGTGGGCGTGGGTGGGGTTGGGTGGGGTGGGTGGGTGGGGGTGGAGTGGGGTGGGGTGGGGTGGGGTGGGTGGGGTGGGGTGGGGGGGTGGGTTGGTGGGGGTGGGAGTAGGTGGGGTGGGTGGGGGTGAGGTCTGGTGGGGTGGGGGTGGGTGGGTTAGGGGTGGGGTGGGGTGGGGTGGGGTGGGTGGAGTGCGGTGGGGTGCGGTGGGTGAGTGGGGTAAATTACGAAGAAATAAAAATATGGAAATTTCAAGAAATTATCAAATCTCGGCCCTTTCTCTATCGTGGATTTCTGGATCGATCGAATTGAATGAATATGTAAAAACCCATTATATATTTAGGGTATATTTGTCAATTACTTAAAAATAATGGATGGAATGATTTATTCCTCACACCCCTCGAGGAATGAAAATTAAAATTTTAAGTTAACTATCATTCCAGGAGGAATACATTATTCCGTTGGAATAAACAAACCAAACAATATTTTTATCATTTCAATGGAATGATTCATTCCATTCTCCCTCCTATTCCATCGATCCAAACGTAACATAAGGGTTATACTAGACTACAAAAACTATTCTCCACCCATTACAAAAACTGTTGTCATTTGTTTCCTTTACATGAAGTCCTTTAAGAATCCAGTCGTTAGATCTTTTGGATGGAGATGTTCAGGTGAGGGATAGCTTTCGTAACTAGGGAAATACTCCACGGTCACATAGAATCATTGGCTCTTTTCGGTCCAAAAAATAAATATCATCCAAAAATAAGGATCAAATTGTAACGGTTGATATAAGGGGCTCTTAGTGTCAAAAAAAAAAAAGTAATATAATAATTAGATGAGGATAGTTTTTGTAACAGGGAGATATTTAAAGGGTAGCTTAAGTGATTACCAAGGAAATTATGGTAGGCAGCACTGGGTTATTTTTATTTTTTTTATGTGCAAAATTAGCAAATAGTAATACGATTCAATATTAATCCATGACCTTAAAATACCAGATGGGGAGAATCAATGTGGTATTATTAGTAGAAAGATCGTTAACTGTTTAATAATGTGATTGTTCCAACTATTTAGTTCATATCTACTGTTAAGTTTTGCAAAGTCTTTCTTAAAGGCGAAGACTAATTTCAGTTGCATGAAGAAGAAACCATCAGGTCTGAGTGATAACTTGTATTTATTAAGTCACTCAGGAGAAACTATAATATAATTAAGACCATACACCCATCTGTTAAAAACAGAACCATTGTCCTACCAATCTTTTTTTGATAACCAAGTTGCACATAAAACTTCTGGAACTCAAACAAGTTTCTTATTTATATTGAATCCACTCATAATGAAAACAGCTCAGAATTCACCCAATAACACATGCAAAAGTTGCAGTCTTGCTTTAGACATTCCTCCAACAGAGTGATTCTGACAACCTGAGAAATCGGATAACCTTGTAATTAGGTTTCGATGTAAATATCTAGTAAAATGATTTTTTTTTTGGATATTATTCAGTATTATGTGTTAAAGGTCGTATTAAGACTTAGATTGTGTTTACGTATTAGAATATACGAATTGGGGTTTTGTATAAGAAAATAAAAAAAATCGAGAAAAGACGTAAAAATACTATTCACGCTAAAAACGCTTTTACGCTTTTTTCAACTTTTCGAATTACGTCATAGCGTTTATATGAAGAAGAAAGCTAGAATGTCTAATAAAATTTGCAAAAGAAAAATTCAATTTTTCGACTAATCGAACGTGTTACGAAAGTTAACCGAGAATAATACGAGCATAATATGAAATATTATAAGAGTATAATACGAAAATTATACAATAGAAATACAAAAAATCAAAGTCAACGATTACGGCTAACTAATTAGTTGGACTAACTGAACTAGGGAAAGAAAATGTAGTTAAACTAACTAAGTAATAACTCAATCCAAGTGAAGGAAAATGAACCAATCATAGAGAAGGATGATGCAATTTGCACTCATGATGTTCCCCCATGTTTTAACCATGGTTAGTTAGTTGGTTAAGTTAACCTAAGAGAGTTAGCATAATAAGCCTTGTCCTAACTCTAGCTAGCCTATAAATAGAAGACCATTCCTTCCTTAATTCTTATCAATTCACCAAAAACAAGAGAAGAAACTCTTGAGAATTTGAGAGAGGGAGAGAGGCGCACAGAAATTTAGAGCAAAAAGGAAGAGAGCAAGCTATCATACATGTTCAAGCTAGGAAAGAACTAAGAAAGGTAATATTATAAACCCTAACCTTAATCCATTCTTTTGAGCTTTATATGTATAAGTATGTTGCTTATTGGTTATGGAAGTATAAGATGATGGTTATATGTTTAACCATGTTAATAAGTATGAAAAATGAAAAAGGAAAGTAAGATGAAAACTTGAACCATAACCTTTAAAACCAACCTTAAAGCTTTATATACTACATATATTTGCTTGCTTCTTGGTTGTGGTTGTTGTGGTGTGATAAAGGATCCGTTAGTATAAGGTGGTGTATGATGGTGATAATGTGTTATAACAGGTTAGAATGCATGAAAAATGAACATGAACTCAAGACAAAAACGTAAAGGAATGAACCAAGAATATACAAGAAAAAGCATTAATTCCGGCGGAATTAGGCTCGACGGACTATATTTAGTCGGAAATAAGTTATTTTTGACGAAATATTCTGTCGACCATAATTCCGTCAGAAGTAAGTTATTTTAGAAATCAGTCGAGTATAAGGCTGAATCTGGCGTCCAAGTTTCACCGCCATCTGAAGTTTAAGTTCGATGGAACTATGGTTATTTTCAAGGGAAGTTCCGTCGAGGATAACTTAAGTCCGACAGAAGTATATCTGACGGAAATTCCGTCGGAAATAAGTTTTAAAACCTAATTAGCAGCGTCTTCTTCAGCGCCTCCCTCATTTCATTTCTCTCTTTCTCTCTCCTCACTCCCTCACTCTCTCTCTACACCTACTCCCCCTCTCTGCACCTCACTCTCATCTCTCCCACTCTCCCACTGTCAGCCTTAGCTCGCCAGACGCCACTAACGCCGCCACCAGCCGCTGTCGCCGCTGTCCACCCCCAACCTCTGCAGTCCTCCTCCTTCTCCTCTTTAGTTGGATTGCAAACTTTAAACTAAGGTTTGTTTAATTTTTGTCCAATATTGTATATTTAGGGTTAATTTTTTCCCTCAAAAATTTATTTAATTTCTGTCCAATAAACACAAAAGAGGACATTACGACTAACAAAGCACCTCAGTGCTGAAATGACAGAGTTTCATTGAGTTTCATCGAGAATAGCCTTGTGCCCGCCCACTGCTAATGATGCCTTCACCCTGATGTAATGATGATTTTGGGAGCGTTTTTCGAGGCAACACGAATATGACTATTTGACCAGATTTCTTTCCATATTTTTAGGAGATCTTTCATATCTTTCCATAATTCTGATGTATCTAGGATATTTATTAGATAGTATATGATTTCCATATTGATTTGTTAACTAGGATTTCTATTTCCATTCAAATTCTTATTCTTTATAGGAATTAGGGTTTTGATGTCTTATTCCTTATAGAATTAGGATTTCCTATTATTAGTATAAATAAGGGTTACATCTATTGTAATAGATAGACAACTTTTGATAAATAAACTTGTGAGATTATTCTCCTTTTGGTTCTTTGAGAATTCCTGAATTGTTCATAGTTTTCTGTGAGATTCATTATCGACTTATCATACAACAATACATAGTTGTATGTGGCGTCTTCTACCATACATCAATCGTCGATTGTACCGAGATTACCGCTTCAATATAAGCGAGGGGTCAAGGTGTCATTGATGTCCATTCAACGCATAATTCCGAACACGAGCAATTATACCAAGATTATTGTCTACATATAGACAAGGGGTTAAGGTGTTGCGAGAAATCCATCCTACAACTTTGCTAGAAACGATCGGGGCGACGACCACATCACGCAAGCGTGTCGTGGAGTCTATCATTTGGTATAAAAGCTTAACCTTTCTAGCAGGTTACTTAATTTTAATTTTCTGTTGAAATATATATTGTAAAATAACAAATAAAAAAAAATTGAAGGAAAGAAAATTGCAAAAAAATTATTTTATGTTTCAATTACTTGGTTTCTACAAATTTTGAGGATACTGAAGATTCATTCAAGAAGGATATTGTTGGCAATCTGTGGAAATCTTGTTGGTTATCATACGTCGTATACTTCTATATTTGTTCTTGATAAATTGCTTTTGAATTGCATTGTAAAATTGTGAACTTATTTGGTGAATTCAAAAAGAACCTATAAGAAGGAATACTGAGAGGTAAAAGGCAAGAGTGTGAGCTTAATAGAGGGTAAAAGCCTATTGAGTGATACACGAGCGTAAAATTGAGCGATACATTGTTTGAGCGAAACTCGTAAGGCAACGTGTGAGGAAAATTATTTTTATTATTGACCCTTGTTTTGTAGCAAATATGTATGATTATGGTTATGAAAGCTCTTATTGGTCTCGAAAGAATACTTTCCAAGGCAAGGATGATCGAGATGCTTATTTAAGATGGGAGGAAAAGATGGATCGAAAGTTTGCCTATAATGAATATTCTAAGTGTGGGAAGGTGAAATTGGCAATTCAAGAGTTCTCCGATCATGCAGTTACATGGTGGGATCAAGTTGTGCGTAGCAAGTGGAGATATGGAGAGCGTCCGATCGAGACATGGGCATAATTAAAAACAACAATGAGAAAGCGGTTTACTCCAGTACAGCGGGACAAGAGGGAGGATTACATATCCCAAAGACATGTAGAGCAACCTTCAAGACGATCAACATTAGAAGATGATAGAGGGGTTTGCTGACATATAAGCAAGGAGGATTCGAATTGGAGACAACCAAAAGACACTCCTAAGACAACAAAGAACTTAAGGGAAGACATCAAGGAGATCTTTAAGGGGATGGAAGATTATTGGATGCAGTTACAATACACTTCTAAGGTGCATAAGAAACAAGTTCAGCCGAGGGAGGAAAAAGATATAATCGAATATGAGTGTGGAAGAAAGTACATGTGGAAAAGATCGACAAAAAAAATTGATCAAAAGATTAATAATGTAAAGAAAAGTTTGAAAAGAATGACAGAAAAGAAAAGAGAAAATGAAAAGATTGAGATTGAAAATAAACGAGAGAAAAACAAATGAGAGGGTGAGCAAAACGAAGAGAGGAAAATGAAGAGATTGAAAATAATCGTCGATTATACTGAGATTACTGCTTCAATATAAGCGAGGGGTCAAGGTGTCGTTGGTGTCCATTCAACACATAATTCCGAACGCAAGCAATTGTACCAAAATTACAGTCTACATATAGACGAGGGGTTAAGGTGTTTCAAGCAATCCATCCTACAACTTTTCTAGAAACGATCAGGGCGACGACCACCTTACGCAAGCGTGCCATGGAGTCTATCACCAAGGCTCTTAGGTGTGTTTTCATTGGGTATTCTCTCACCCAAAAAGGTTATAAATGTTATCACCCTCCTTCACACAAAGTTTTTTTCACTCGTGATGTCACATTTTGGAAGTCGGAACCTTTTTATTCTTCCTCACCTTCTCCTCAAGGGAAGGATGTTATTGATAAAGAGAAGTTTCCCCTTAAGGCTGGAATTACAAGTTCTATTATATCATCTTATCCTATAAATTCCTTCCTTGCTCCTGTTGTTGTTTCTGATACATCTACACAGGGGAAGTCACAGTTATAGGAGTCGTATGCTAGACAGAATGAGACTGAGTTGAGGACCTATGTTCGAAAAGGGAAGAATAAGGTTACCCTTTCTGCACCACTATACCCTCATAACCTAGTCTTGATAATGTTAATGGTGAGAATCCTAATCTTACTTGTTCTTCTGATGATAGTGACTTTCCCGTTGCTCTTAGAAAAGGGGTTAGATCTTGTACTCAACATCCTATCTCTAATTTCTTAGCCTATGATAAATTATTTGTATCCTACCACTCCTTTGTTTCTTCTTTGTTCTCAATATCTGTTCCTCAAGGATGGAGATAAGCAATTAGTGATGTGAATTGGAAACATGCTATGATTAGGGCTATAAATGGTAATCGAAAAATTCGTATTCGTCTGTATTCGTATTCGAAAAAAATGGATATTATTCGTATTCGAAAAAAAAACGGATATATCTGTATTCAGTTTAAAGGTATCCGCAAATAAACGAATATGAATACAGATATAGGCGTATTCGTATTTGTTTAACATCCAACCGTAAATATATCCAACAAATAGCGGATATCCGGATTTGGATCCATATATCCGAATTCGGAATTCATATCCAAATAACTTAGATATATATATATATATATATATATATATATATATATATATTAATTATTATATAATATGCAAAATAATTTTTTAAAGTGACATTCCTTATATAATAATTAGTTTTCACTACCATACGAAAATTATTTTAAAAATATATCATTGCACCTCTAAAAAGTAGGAAATAACACTTTTATTCTAATATTAATAAAAAATGAAATAAATTTATTTAAGTATAGTTAATATATTTTTACTATTATAAAGTTAAAATATCTAAAATGTATCATTTACTAAGAAAATTATATACCACAAGAACAAAACTATAGTTATTAGTTTGTTATAAGTTTTTTACTTTCAAAACTTGCTTGCAATGTTGGGAGGCGAGAACAATGAACACTATAATTTTATTGTTAAAATGTGTTAAGTCTGAATTAATTTAGAACTAATCTAGAAGGGGGTTGAATAATTAATTCACATTCGTGAATTTTCGAGTGGAGAGAGTATTTATCACTTTCATTTGCCCAATTATTTAAAAATTAGAAGTCCAAATATTTAAAGTAAGTCCAAAATAAATTTTGGATCAAGTTGGATTAACTAGTTGTCAATTGACACATATACATTATAACTCACAGTCTCCATAAATATAATGAAATAAAATAAACTTTTTATAACTATATAAATTGTAATCTATGTATTGAGGATAAACTATAAATAAAAGTTCTTATAAACATATTATTAAAGTTTTAATCAAGTATTTGAGAAAAATTAATTAAATATTCAATGTAAACTTTTGAATCTAATTATAAATTATAAATATGCATACACACTACAGTATTACTCCATACACATAAAATGGACATCTAAACATTAATAAGTAGAGCATTCATTTTGAAATTTAGGATTTCAAAAATGATAAAAACTTATTTGAATTGTAATTTAGAAAATTGATTATTGTATTTAAATATTTATTAAAAATAAAAAAAAATTAACATTCATTCATTAATAAACTATATTTTAAAACTCATTATTTTTTATTCTAGTTATAGTTAGGACTGTAAATGGTAACCGGAAAATTCGTATCCGTCCGCATTCGTATTCGAAAAAAAGCGGATATTATTCGTATTAGGAAAAAAGTAGATATTATCTGTATTCGGTTTAAAGGTATCTATAAATAAACGAATACAGATACTATTGTATCTGAATCCGTATATATCTGTTTACACCCCTAGCTATGATAGAAGAGATGAATGCCCTGAAAAGAATGATACATGGGAACTAGTTACTCTTCCTTACGAAAAAAAACAGTTGGTTGCAAATGGGTATATACAGTCAAATAGAAGCCAAATGCGACAGTTGAGAGACTTAAAGCCAGGCTAGTTGCAAAAGGGTATACTCAGACCCATGGGATTGATTACCAGGAGACATTTGTTGTTGTGGCGAAGATGAACTCTGTTCGTATTATAATCTCATGTGCAACAAACTTCGGTTTAGATCTTCAGCAATTGGATGTGAAAAATGTGTTCCTTCATGGTGACATGGAGGAAGTATACATGGAAATACCCACTGGTTTTATTTTATCTGCCACCAAGGGTAAGGTTTGTAAGTTGCGAAAGGCGTTATATGATTTGAAGCAATCTCCCAGAACCTAGTTTGGCAGATTCCACAAAGCAATGATAAGATTTGGGTACGAGCAGATTATACTTTATTTGTCAAATAAATAAAAAGTAAGACTACCATTCCTATTGTTTATGTTGATGACATTGTGGTGGCAGGGGATGATAGAGAAGAGATAGTTATCTTAAAGCAAATCTGGCCAAAGAGTTTGTGATCAAAAATCTTGGTCCTTTGAAATAATTCCTTGGTATTGAAGTTGCAAAATCTTCCAGTGAAATTTTTATATCTCAAAGAAAATATGTACTTGATCTTTTAATAGAAACTGATATGTTGGGATGTAAGCCTGCTGATTCTCCTATTGAAGTTAATCATCATCTAGTAGGTGGCACAAGACTTACGGTTGATAAAGAAAGATATCAACGTTTGGTGGGACGATTGATATACATTTTTCATACTAAACCTGATATATCTTATGTTGTGGGAATAGTGAGTCAGTACATGCATAATCCTCGACATTGTCATATGAAAACTGTCTACAAAATTCTAAGGTATCCCAAGTCTGCTCACGGGAAAGGCTTATTGTTCGCACCACATGGTCTACGGAACATAAAAGTGGCGAATGGAACCTTCTGCTCCTCCATGCATCCCAAGACATCGAATATCTTGGTAATTTGCTTGACCCGTCTCATTTTAATGGATCCGGCTTTCCCAATTACGGTGGTCCCAACTCTTTGAACTACTTGGCTGTGATAAACCGCGCGTTGCTATCATTTCCACCCGTATTTTGTCCATGAGTCTCCCTCGTCTGATTTTGCATGAACTGCAAAAAGCTTCTAAACATCCCATCGTTCATTTTCTGATCAATGGTGTTGTTTACAGGAAGAACATTTTTGTCATGTTGCACGTTCTCCTGATTGGTGAGTACAGGCGTCTTCACGGTCTCATTTACTCCACTGTTAACATTCTCAGTTGCCATTTTCAAATACTGCCATAAAACAAGGGTTAATTAAAGAAATTAACATGCAACAATAATAACCCTATACTCTGACCAACCAACAATAAGCTTAGGTAGGACATACTAGCGAAGGATTTACTCGTCTCTCCCCTCCTAGTTCTATTCCCCGATCTCCTTGAGACCATATCCTAAGCTCGATACGATACCAGTATGGCGCCCCCAAAATAGGTCCAATCCACCCAACCTATTCTCGAGTCATAGAATACATGGTACAAAACAACTACAACTTCATTATTACAATTGTAAGTGCAAAATACGACAACACTTATGCTGTGAGTTTAAATACAAATATTGTATAAAACCAAATATAATTCTCCAAACACTTATGAAGTACTAAATATAATTCTCCAAACAGAGTCAAAATAATCAAAACCAAATATCGAAATAACCTAGACGGTCAAAAGGCAACACTCTCATCACATTAGTACAATCACCCCCGCAAACTGCTTGGAAGAAAAACACAAAGATGAGCCAATTCAGAATGCGGATATAGATAATACAAAGATGTATAACTGAAATACAAAATCAATTGAAGCAATATACTTGACAAAGCCTCAAGCTTAAAGACTGGAGAAAATATGATATCCAACGTCTGAATAGAATTTATCCGAATAAACAGATTTAACGAAATAAACAGAAGAGTGAAAAATGAACTGAAGTAACTAACTCAATTAATTAAACTAAACATAAACAAACAAAACTAATACAATGAAATAATAGGCTGAATCAAATGGCTGGGTGTTATTTCATATCGAGTGAGCTCAGAAATATACATTGCCACACAAGCAAGTTAAACTAATGCCACACATGCAAATCACACATTGGACCGCGAATCCAAATGTATGTAAATCGGATAAGTGTGTTTGGCACAACATCACAAATCCGCAGAACAGAAAACTAGGTTAACCCATACGCCTCCCACAACAAAACACCAAATGGCTCGCTTCCTCCGAAGCCCAAACGGAGACGCCGTGGACTAATCACATAAATGAGAAAGTGTCATGTCTCTCGTGCCAAGAGCGACATGCATCATGGGTACCCCCACAGTGGTTATAGCTCAGGTATACCCTACGGTATATTCTAACAAAAATATCATGTCACAACACATGCGACATAATACCAACAAAAGGGTTTTATATGTACATGTTGAACCAAATCAAATTATAATCACAATGTCTCAAAGAAGGTAGCAACATGTACCGCTCTACAATTATCAAAAATAAATACTAAATATGATAACCTAATTCAAAGAGTACAAATACGAGTCATATATATATCAACTCCAAAATGAAACTATTATATGAATTTCACAAGAAACAATTATGTGAAAGAATAACGAAATTCAAAAATAAGAGACAAAACGAACAAATCAAATTTAACAAGAATGTCGCTGAAAGAGTACGAAATCCGTACCTGATACTTCCAACCCATTTATAGCACACTACTTAAAATCTTATCCTCACGTGTCAACGATATCAAATACGAAACGTTATTCACCACCTAAGCATATTCACCTCAAATTAAATATAATCCAACTCATAAACTCCAAAATAATTCATAATTCATTCAAGGTACATTTAATCATCGCCTTAAATCAATTATTAATACTCCAAAATTTATATACTAAGTATAACTCTAAAAATTCTTTCCGTTCAATTTAAATAATTTAATAAAATTTTATTACAAATTTACCCATTAACAACATAATATTGATAAATTTATTATCAAGTAAATTTTATAATTTTATCGACAAAATTAACTAGTTTAAATTAATATACAAAACTATCAATTTGATTCACTAATTCGATTTATACGCTTCATAAATCAAGTACATATTAAAATATAAAATCTAATACAATTCATTCTGCAACAAACTTAATATATATAAATAATTCTTATAATATTACCAAAGTTAGTAACTTCAATAGCATCACTTTAGTAACTTTCAATAGCATCACGTTAATTTTTTTTTTCAAACCCACTTTTTGAATCTGACAATCTATTCTTATATATAGATATCATGCCTGTACTAAATTGCTCATGTATACCATCAATCAATTAATTATCTATTAGCATGGGTAGTAGTTTCCATCAATAGATTAATAAACAATTTATAACAAAGACTTACATGAATAACAACTAAGTCAAAGAAAATAATTATTTACCTCTCTTATCTCCTCACAGTAATACAGTATGAATTTGTCAACTTCCTTCTCTCTACATATGTGAATTACTTGAGCCTTTGGTTTTTTTCTCTCAAGTTCGGATACATAGTGCCGCCTCTGTTCTCCGTTCTTTTCCCTAACTCGTATCAGGCGTAATGTTTAAGTGAATTAGGTTTTATTTATTATCTTATTATTTCTTTTAATTATAAAAGGATTTTAATATTACCCACATAAATTAAACCCAATTAAATTTTAAGGCCCAATTTGTACTAAATTAATTTACCCATCTCTTATTAATATTTATTAGCCCACACAAATTAAATAACTATTTTGCCCCAAAATAATAGACAAAGTCTAATTAATATGTTTTCAAACAAAATAATTTTTATTATTTAATATATTTTTTTTCGGGTATTACATCACCTACCCCTTAAAAAGGATTCCGTTCCCGGAATCAAAAGAATGGAACACACCAAATTTTCAAAGAGATGCGGATACTCCGTTCGAATAGACTCCTCTATCTCTCAAGTAGCTTCTCGCTCCGAATGATTTTACCACAAGACTTTAACAAAAGGAATTATCTTCCTCAATTTTAATTTAATCAGTTATTTAATTATCTACTAAAAGAATTTAATTTTCCAAACAAAAAAAGGAAGAAAAGAGGGAAACAAAATCATTTACCTTTTCCAATTGAAACACAATTGTATAAGATAAAACCAATTAATATTTAATTATTAAAAAAAATGGGTTATTACATGTTAGTTCCCGGAGGCACAATAGTTATCTAGAAGGGGGGAAGGTTGAATAGATATTTAAAATTCTTCTCTAAATACTTTGTTAGTTTTGTTAATGATTCAAACCCAACGACATTAAGATTTGTATGAACTCCTTCTTAGATATGGTGAGTTAATGAGAGTGAGGTAGTTATAACAGTTATAGCAGTTATGGCAAGAATGTAATAGACACAACAGTTTTAAGTGGTTCAGAGCACTTAAAGCTCCTAATCCACTCTTCTACTCCTCGAGTAGAAAATCCACTAAGGATATCTTTTACACTTTCTGAATCTCACAGATTCCTTCTAGACCAACAGTCTAGGCACTTCTTAGTTCACTTTTGAACTCTTCAAGTCTAGCAGACTTGGTTCTTCATAGTTCACTTAGAACTCTTCATGTCCTTCTGACTTGGAACTTCTTACTTTACTTGGTTGGTATTTGATGAGTTCTTGATTGGTGCTACTCAGTTGCCGTTAAGCTCTTGTTCGAAAGAACTGAATAGCTAAGCAAGCTTTCTCTTTTTCAGATCGTAGAGTTGAGAGTTTAGCGTTGAGTGTTCTTTAGCGTTTTGTTCAATGCTTGCTTACACTTTATCTGCAAAAATGTTTTGCATATATATGATCCTTGAAATGTATCCGTTGAAGATATCCGTCGAAGCATTAAATGCGTTTGACGTTTCTGAACTTTGATGGAGACTTTTCTGCACATCTTCTGGTTTGTATTCTGGCCCACTGACACAGCAGACTGCCATCTCACCCAACACCTGAAAAGGTGTTTTCCTCTGACCCATGGTACTTTCCTTAACTTCTTAAATACGTTTCTTTGTTGTATACTAAGGATATCTTTTGTGTCATTGGGACTGGTGAGGACTTCAACGTTTATAACTCAGTCCACATTTGTTGGGATTTATCTTTAAACAAATGGGCAAGGCTCGATGCTTCTGACATAGACATATAATGCTCTACGATTCTGATCGTGGTGTCTTGCCACCTTGACGCTTGATTCGATACTTAGTAAACAAGAGCACTACGATTTCTCTTAAGGACTTGGCACACTACGATCTTCACTTTCTTGTCTTGCAGACTCTACGTCTTCGAGAGCACACTACGATCTATGAGTTGGCTTGGTAAACGTTTGGACCATTCTACGATTTTCAGAGAGGCCCTTCAAGGCAGACACACTACGATCCTTGATGCTCTACGATTCTGCCTTGGCTTTTGCAAATTCTCGATCAGCTCAATAGACTAGGATTTTGTTGAAGCCTATCTATTATATCTCAAGACATAGATCAACCTAACATCTTTGATCTCCTCATAAATACATTCATTTATAGAATGACAAACATTAAAAGCTTAGATCAACTTAATAGATTTGATCTATCACTAAATCCTTGTACATATATTCCTTGAAGGACTTTACATAAAATCATGGGTATTTACTTTAAACATCAAATCAAAATATGCAGTTTTACAATAATCTCCCCCTATTTGATGTTGACATAACCCAGGAGATTTGTGCCATGATTATCAATTTCTAGATGCAATTTCTAGAAAGTAAATATGACTTAATATTTTAGAGAGCAACTGAAATTTCTAGAGAATAAGCATGAATTTATTGATGTTTGAAGATAGATATTACATTTAAGTTCAGTTACATCAATAGGAATTAAATTTCAACTTATCTCTGTTTCTTCGGCCTTTTGCCTCGTGGAGGATTGGCATACTCCTCAGCTCTTCTTTTCTGCTTCGCGTCTGCCTCTCTCTTATATCCTCCAGCTCACTTTAACTTAGTCTTTCATTGTGATCATGCCTATTCATGAATGCAGGATCTTCAATTGGCATTCTTAGGCTTGTGGTGGTCACTTCTTGTGAGCTAGAAGTAGGCCCTTGACTACTTAATGGTTAAGCCATGATAATTGGCTGCTGATCAGATCGTCAAGTTTGATGGCTAGATCGTGGAGTCTGATGGTGAGAATGACTTCGAGGAGGACTCCTTGATGATTGAGCTAAGAATGTGCCTCTGCCTTCGCCCTTACCTTGATCTCCTTTCCCTTTATTCTCCCCCTTTATGTCAGCATCAAGGGTTCGAATGTCTTCTGATAGGCGAGTCATGCCTTGAACAAGCTCGTTGAGCTGACTTTGGGATTGAGCAATGTCTTCACAGTTCTCTTGAATGAGAGCATCAGATCGAGCTTCCCTTTGTTGGAGGATGGCCAGAATATTGTCGGTCTACTTCATTTGTCCCATGGAGAATTCTTGAAATTCTTTCAATGAAGTTTGTAGATTTATGATGTTGTTCATCATAAGGTTGTTCTGAGATTCCTGAGTCTTCTGTAAGATCAGAACAACATCCCTATGTCTCTTAGCAACTTGAAAGTGGATCTGATCCTGGTCATTTATGCTCTGAAGCATCTCTTTTATGATTTCCCTAAGTCGCTTTGTGAGTTCAGAACTTAGGGTGCCTAGGAGAGCATTGGCAGCATTGATCATATTAGTCAGTCTCATTTGAACGAGTTCAGTGTGATCTTCAAGACTGTCTTCTATGTCCTTGGTCACTTTCTTGGTCGCTACTGACAACTCATTTTTGGTGGGCAGATCTGAAATGAGTTCAATGAGTTGCGGACTTTTTGGAGGAGGGGCTCTTGTGTATTGATCTTGCAGGGTGTATAGAGCAAGATTAAGGTTGAAATATTCATTTGAGGACAAAGAAGGAATATTTGATGGAGGGGTTGGTGTTTGGGCTTCATGAGGAGGTGACTTTACAATTTGAGCGTGTGACTCTACGATTGAGCTTGAGTCAGTAATCGTAGAGATGATAGGAGATTGGATCAAAATAAAGTTTGGCAAATTTGGTTCATCAGTTACAAAATGTTGGGATTCTGTAACTAGGAATTGATTAAGTGGATGTAGAATCACTTCCAACCATCTTGATAGAATTGGTTATTGATCAATACTACATGCAAGAACGATATTATCGTTCATTCTATCCACCTTAGGTGCACAAAAGTTTTCCCATGTTCGGGATGTTCATACTTAGTCGGGAATTCGAACCAAAACAATCTGGTTGGATACAATAAAGTTCTATCTTGTTTAACAATATTTTTAAGTTTATGTCTAGCCAAATCAAATAGTTTGTGTCTAGCGTCCATGATCTCATTTATAAGTATAGTATCTCTTTTGTTGGCCTGGTTGAAACAAGGGTTAAGTCACCTAAGGCCAATTCTGTCTCTAAAGCTATCTGTAGGAATTGGCAGTAGCATTTTAATTATGAATATCATGTGAATGGAAGAATTTGGGTTGGTTGGGACCCAAATATCTGGAATGTCAATATAATTACAAAGTCTGCACAATTTATCCATTGTTCTGTTTCTTCTGTTAATTTAAGTTTAAATAGTTTTGTTACTGTTGTTTATGGACTCAATTCCCCCAGTGAAAGGAAATCTCTTTGGAATGATTTGAGAGCTATTGATGGCTCAATTGATAAACCATGGACTCTTATTGGGGACTTCAATGTGGTTAAATCCTTGACTGAACTTGATGGAGGTGCCTGTTCTTGGGACTATGGTATGCAAGAATTTAAGGATTGGATGGATGACCTCCTCTTGGTAGACCTCCGTGCTACTAGCCCTCTTCTCACCTGGTGGGATTCTAAAATAGCAAACCCAACTTACAAGAAGCTTGATTGTGCTTTGGTTAATAACCTCTGGTTGGACTCATATCCCAACTCCCAAGCCCTTTTTTACCCTCGTGACCTCTCTGATCACTGCCCTGTGGTGGTTCAGTCTGGTATTTTCATGCCCCACATTCCAAAGCCTTTCCAGTTCTTTAATTTCATGATGGGTTTGGAAAATTATCATGAGGTGGTTCAGACTGCTTGGCTCACTCCTTGCTCGGGTGGCCCACTTCAGATTCTGGTAGGGAAGCTATCTGCTATTAAATTTGCTCTGAAGGACCTTAATAAACACAATGGAAATCTGATCTCAAATGTGACACAGGCCAGGGACTGCTTGCATGCTACTCAGCATGCCATCTCTGGCAATCCGGGTGATCCTTCTCTTCTTCTTCTTAAGAGCTCCCAGACTGATTCTCTTTGGGCTGCTCTCCTTCTTGAAAAGAAACTTGTCAAGCAAAAATCTAGAATCCAATGGTTGAAGGAAGCTGATAAGAATATGGGTTTCTTCCATAACCAAGTCAAGCACAGATGGAACACAAATAAGATTCTAGCAATTGAGAATACGGATGGTGAATTTTGTTTTGGGCACTTGGCTGTTCAACATGTTGCAGTTGACCATTTCTATGATCTTTTTGGTACGCCTTCTCCTGCTGATTGCTCTGCTACCCTTATCCCTGATTCTCTTGGGCGAAGCTTGTATCCTCACAACAAGCCCTTTTGCTTGAAAGAGATGTGTTGGATGAGGAGATTTTGTCCACACTTAAGCACATAAAGAAAAACAAGAGTCATGGCCCTGATGGGTTTAATGTTAATTTCTTCCTCCATGCTTGGGACATTGTTGGGGAGGTTTTTACTACTGCTATCCGTTCCTTTTTCAGTCAGGGATGTCTGTTTAGGGGGTCAAACGCTACGGCCATTGCTCTTGTTCCAAAAGTTCAAAACCCCTCCTCTATACATGATTATAGACCCATCTCTTGCTGCAATACAACTTATAAGTGCATTTCAAAGCTCATTGCATCTAAGCTTAAGGTTATTCTCCCCTCCATCATATCTCCCTTCAAATCAACTTTTGATCCAGGACGGAGAATTGGTGATAACATTCTCCTTGCTCAAGAACTTTTTTAGAAATTATCATAGACCATCTGGCCCGGCCAGGTGTGCTATGAAGATTGATCTAAGGAAGGCTTTTGACTCTATTTCTTGGGATTTTTTGTGGGCTGCTCTTAAACTTTTAAAGTTCCCTCCCAAATTTATTTTTTGGATCAAGTCTTGCATTTCCACTTCCAGCTTTTCAGTTAAAGTTAATGGGGTCTTATGTGGTTACTTCAAAGGGGCTAAAGGTCTTAGACAAGGTGACCCATTATCACCCTACCTTTTTTTCATTATTATGGAAGTCCTTTCTCTGATGCTTTCCCAGACTTCAAAGCAGGCTTCCTTCAAATTTCATTGGCGATATGCGCCTTTATCCCTCACCCATCTTTGCTTTGTGGATGACATTTTTATCTTCTGTCATGGTGATATTGATTCTATCAAGATTATTAAGACTTGTCTAGACCAATTCTCCTTGGGATCGGGTCTCCTCATCAATGCCTCGAAGAGTATGTGTTTTCTCTCCCATGTCCCTCCTGCCCAATCAGATATTATCCTTAGCCATTTGTATTTCTGCTTGGGGGTGTTCCCTGCAAAATTCTTGGGGGTTCCCTTAATCACCTCGAAACTTAGCCTCGCGGAGTGTCGCCCCCTCCTTGAAAGGGTCAAAGCCAAAATTAGCTCTTGGACCAATAGGTTTGTTTCTTACGCTGGTCATTTGCAACTTATAAAATCTGTTGTCCATGCTTCTCAAGCGTATTGGTCGGCTCATTTCATTCTTCCTGCAGTGATTTTGAAAGATCTTTAGTCTTCCATGTCTAGATTCTTATAGAAGGGCCCATCCATGGACAAATATGGCTCTAAAGTTGCTTGGACAAAGATATGTCTTCCTTATGTTGAGGGTGGTCTTGCAATAAAAAACCTTGCGGAATGGAATAAATCGCTTATCTTGTTGCATCTTTGGAATGTCATCAATCCTCTCTCTACCTCTCTTTGGGCTAAATGGGTTTATGTTACTCTGCTAAAGACTAAATCTTTCTGGGCTATTCCTATTCCATCCGACTGCTCTTGGATCTGGAGGAAAGTGTTACAATGCAGGGATCTTGCCCGTAGGTGCATATCTTACGTCATAGGTAATGGAGCTAATACTAGCTTATGGTTTGACCCTTGGATTGGTCAATCATCTTTGCCAAATTCAGTTCACTCGTCTTTGATTGTCAACTCGAGGCTTGGTCCTAATACTTGTGTGAATAGCATTATTCAAAACTCTAGGTGGGTGTTACCTGCTTCAAATCATCAGGATGTCATTGTTTTTAGGAATTCTTTTGACTACTCTAGACCATGCAACTCAGCAAACCGTGATGGCCTTCTCTGGGATGGTACCATGGCTAAAGATGTTAAGGCTTCTACTATCTGGTATTCTATTTGGATGACTGGGTCTACCGTACCTTGGCATAGTTTGGTTTGGCATAAGCTTGTGCCCCCCGACAATCTTTTATCTTCTAGCTTGCCTTTCATAAGGGGCTTCAGACCCTTGACAGACTGACCCAATTCGGCCTTGATGTCAATCCTTTGTGTGTGCTTTGCTCGAATGATAGAGAAACCTTCAACCATTTATTCTTTGAATGCTCCTCCTCTTTTCAGATTCTGGTAGTTGTCTTTAGGCAGTGCGGTTGGAGAGGGTTTAGTAGGAGTTGGGCTTCTATTACTAGCTTTATCTCAAGCCACCCCTACACTTATTTTCACTCTGACCTTCTTCACTTTGGGTTCGCTGCTATAGTATATATAATCTGGACCGAAAGAAATGCTAGGATTTTCTCATCTAACTCCATCCCTGCTCGTATTCTCATTCGTGATATTATTCATTTGATAAAGTGCAGCCTTCATTCTAATGCTAAATTTCAAAAAATCAAGTCTAGACTATGCTATAGACATTTTGTGTTGTAAATGTTCTCGTCTTGGGATTACTTGTGGTCTGCTTCTACTGTTGTTGTAGGTTTCAGCTATGACTCTAGTTGCTTCAAGGATATGTTCAGATTTGGGTGAGGGTGCGAGCTGCTTGGGCGAGCTATGCTCAGGGTGTTAGGTCTGTTGTTGCATGCTCGGGCGAGCTATGCTCAGGGTGTTAGGTCTGTTGTTGCATGCTCGGGCGAGCTGGTTTGGGAGAGACTACTGCTGATTGAATGCAATCTACTGCGGTTTGGATCAAATGGGGGTCTAGTGTGGGCTGGTTTTGTTAGTTGCAGATGGCTTCTGATTTGTGTTGTGGCTGAAGGATTACCTTGGTTTGGTTTTTGGTTAGTCGTTCTGCTGGTCGAGACTGTTATTGGCGAGGCTGAGGTTCTACTGTTTGGTCCAACTTTGCTTGGGTTCTCTACAACATGAGCATGGGCTTGGGTTTCTCTACTACAGCTGGTGGTTTTCTGTTGGTTGGAAGTTGCAAAAAACAACATCTGGGTTCCTCAAACCCGATCTTTGTGTGTTGTCTTTGATGTATCTTACCGGGCAATTTGTGATGTTGTTGTGTGCCTTGTGTTGATCCACTGTTTGAGCTGCTATGTCTTTGGTTTGTCTTTGGTGAGGGATGTTCGGCTACCTTTGCTAGTTTTTTACATTGCAGGCTACCTTCCTCATCTTGGTCGCTTGGTATTTTGAGTTTGGTTTAGCGATTGAGTTTTTCTTTCTTTGCTTTTGGGCTACCTTCTTTGGTTTTCTCATGCATAAGTTCTTTGATGTGTTTGTTAATGATTAAATCTTTGTTCTTTAACACTCTCTCTTAATTCTTTGGAAATATATCTTGCCTTATGATGGGGTTATGTTCTACGCTACTCTTTGTTTATCATTTGATAGGGTGGGATTCTTTCTTGTTTAGTCTGTATGATGAAGCTGTTGCTCTCTGTTATGCGTGAAGTTGCTGCTCTGCTACTTCTGGCATGTCTGTCTTATGGGCCCAAGTGCTATTGCTGCTATATCGGTTGGGCGTTGCTCTTGTTAGGCTTGTTGTCTTCTGCTGTAGGTTCTTGACAGATGTTTTGGGTGTTATCTTTGGGTATCTGATGAGAGTTAGTGATTAGAAATGCTTATCTGTTACTTTGGTTATCTGCGTTTTTGTCATGGTAGTTTGGCAGTTTGGCTACAGTTGGGCTGCTATGTGCTTTTTTGCATATACTCCATGCTGGTTTGGTTCTCTCTGATCGGTGGTACTGCTATAATTTTGGTTGATGCATTACAAGCAAATTGTTGGTTGTATAATTTGCTATGTTTATTGTTGTTGCTTAGTTCCTTGTTGGATCCTTGTATGCTAGTGACTAGCTTTGGTTTACTTCAGCCATCATAGGGCATGTCCTATGATGGCTAGGGTATACTGCTTGGGGTTTGACCCTTGAACTTTGTTCTTATTCTTTCTTTTATTTCAGTCTAAATTTAGCAAAAAAATAAAATAAAAAATAAAATAGCTTAGACGGCTTTTAAGTCAACTTATATATACTGAAAATCAATAAGTATGTATCAACATGTGATTAAGGGGACACTTGTATAACCATATTTAGAAACTAACAAACAGAATAAATATCTGGATTATGCACTAATACTGTGTTGATAAACAATGATCAGATAATTTAAGAACTTGTATGAATATGAATAATTGGATATATAATCAATAATAATAGAGTTAATAATCTGGCACAATAATATGATTCTGAAACTTTCTTACTCATGTCCATTGCATAAAGTAAATGCAAAGGTAGGATACTTGCCTGAGCTGCTGCTTACAATAACGCAACTTAGTTTTATCTTTTATACCGAAACCTATCATTAATAAGATCATTTGTTCGATTAGAATAATATATCTTATCACATAGTACTACTATTTACAGTCAACACATAACCTAATCACATTGTCACATAAGTTTATCAGTCATTGGTTCACTAACAAACACATATTTAGTCAAACTATCTAAGTCCATATCAATTTCTGAAATATTTCGGTGTACCGACGGCTTTATCGGGTAATTATCGAGTCTAAGACTCTATTTTGTATTTTAATGACTGTAATTATCAATCATATTATTTTTAAATGACTTATAATAATTTTAAAATAATTATTATAATGTATCATGATTTTTTAAACATCGGTATCATTATTAAATGATTTAAATATTAAATAATTCTATTACCATTAATATTTAATTAATATTAAATTATTAATGAAACAATTGCCAAAATATTAAAGTTATTTATAATAACTTAAAATACTTTTAAAGTATTAATATTACCCTTAAATAATTTTTAAAATATTTAAAATCATTTTAAATAATTACTATTAATATTTAAATATTAATGTATTATTTATCAAAATATTAAAAGTCATTAATTATAACTTAAAATATTTTTAATTCCTTTATATCCTTTTTAAATGATTTTTAAATTAATAAAACCATTTTAAAACTATTTATTTAATATAATTATTAAATAAGTTCAAGATCATTAATATTAAATTAATATCATTAATATTAAATTATTAATGAAATTATCCTTTAAATATTAAAAGTTATATTTTATAACTTAAAATACTTTTAAACACTTTATTTTCATTTAAAATAATTTTTCTAATATTAAAATCATTTTTAAATTAATTTATTTAATATATTTATTAGATAAATCTAATAGCATTAATATTAAATAATTAATGAAATTTGCTTTAAAATATTAAAATTTATATTTTATAACTTTAATTATTTTTAAATACCTTATTATCATTTAAAATGATTTTTATTATAATAAAATGATTTTTAATTAATTTATTTAATACATTTATTAAATAAATTAAATATCAATAATATTTAAATAAATACTAATATTTATGAAAATATGAAAAATTATTAAAAGTTAATTTTTATGACTTAAAATAATTTTTAAAATAATTTTTATAATTTTCAGAAATTAATTTCTATTTTTAAATGATTTTTGGAAATTAATTAATTAAAATTTACTAAGTCTGCCGCTAAAGCCTCTGGCGACAGAAAGTGTCGCCTTAGGTGTTCTTGAGAAACCCAGACCTTCAAAGTCAGTTTTCGAGTGATTATGTTTGACCAGGTTTAATTTCCAACCTATGAAGTTTTTGGGCATTCTAAAGCTTTGATCTTGTAGTACTGATGTAGAACTACAAGAATCAATAATATATAGGGTCAAACAACATCACAATAGCAAGTTATAAACCAAAAACTAACCATCGAGGACGTGTTCATCGCGTTTACGGTTGCCTGCCTAGAAAATCAGTCACGGCTAGGTTAACGACCTTGGTGGCCTTAAATCTATCAATCTATTCATGTATTAGGTAGTTTAGACGCCGGGCTTTGTAGAGTAACTATCAGGGTACATGAATCAAGCACTTATAAGGTCTAAACATCATCAAGCTGAAAGATCTAAGGTGTGACGACCCCAAATCCAGGTACTTGAAACCCGAACTCGGTTCCCCACGATACCATTTCTTTAAGCTGAATAATACTAAATAATAATACATTCGAACTTAATTTACATACATCAAAGTTTACTTCCCAGTGCGTGACCTTCAAATACATTCCTTACAATACTTGAATAGATACCAATACAACTATAACCATTAACTCATAATACACACTTATTCAATCAGCTTTCCTTTTTCTTTGTTCGTGCTCGAGCCTTCAAAGTTGCTCATACATATAATGAAAACATTTAATTTAAGCAAGGATGAGCATTTAAATTGCCCAAAAAGTAATAACAATTATATATAAGTGAAAGAATATAAGTATTCTCTTTACATAACACTTCTACAACGAATTGAAAGTTGTGAAGTAATCATCGATAAAAATTCACATAACAACTCTCTTTCAAATTCTTTAAATTTGGCTCGCTCTACCCTTGAATAGGGTTTAAGAAACATACTATGAACATTCTTTTCATTTTCAAAAAGGTTTAGCGAATTCTATCCTCAAACCGTCATAACTTACTGACACGCGAGGGTGATCACCAATTGTATTGTACCTGTATTGATCAATACTACATAACTTGAACGAAATTCATCGCTTACTCTATTCGCCTTGCGCAAAAATCTTCCCATATAGGGATGTTCATACATGCCTGGTTCCAAACCCGAAGGTTTTTAATCTTGCTCAACAATAATATGTAATTCAACATATATATACGGGTAATTGACAAAGGTGTATCAACATGTGAACAAATGCCATGATTATCCAAGTGGGGACACTTGTATAACCATTTATAAAAATCAATGAATGTAGATATATATCCGAGCTAACATGTCGATAATCAAAGAGTACATAATGCATGCGAGGATAGAATAATTAAACTTCTTACTCATGTCCATTGCATAAAGGAAGTGCAAAGGTAGGATACTTTGCCTCGATTCACGATTACAAATCTCAACTTAGGTTTTATCTCTTTATCACAACCTATCAATAATCGAGATCATTCGCTCGATTAGAACAATATATCTTAACACATAATCATCGCTTTCTTATTACACAAAGACATAGTCCAATCACATAATCACAAAGTGATCATACTTTTAGTTCCTATTCTATACTTGAAATATTTTTATACATTTTCAAATATCTCATCCATGCTTTTACGGTAGTCTTTTCTTTCTTTTATAAGGTCTCGACATTTGTCGGCTGCATCATCTGACTTTTTATCGGGTAAATAATGAAGTCTAAGACTCTTATTCTATACCTCAACATCGTAAATATCGGACATCTTATTTTTAATCATTTTCGCAATTTCCGTAAATTGAAAAATTTAAAATAATTCAAATCATTCACTAAAGGGCCTATAGTGATATAATCATTATTATAGGTGTTCTTCATCAAATTCGAACTTCATAATCGGCTCTCAAGTCGCCTAGTTTGGCCTTCTGGCTATAACTTTCAAATATCGGGATCATAATTAAATGATTTAAACATTAAACAATTCCATTATCATTAATAGTTTAATTAATACTAAACTATTAATGAAACCATTGCTAAAATATAAAAGTTATTTATAATAACTCAAACTATTTTGAAAACATTTATATTACCCAAATAATTACCATTAATATTTAAATATTAATGTACTATTTATCCAAATATTAAAAGTCATTAATTATAACTTAAAATATTTTAAATCCTTAATATCCTCTTTAAATGGTTTTTAAATAAGTAAAACCATTTTAAAACTATTTATTTAATATTAATCATTAAATAAACTAAATATCATTAATATTATCTTAATATCATTAATATTTAATTATTAATGAAATTATCATTTAAATATTAAAAGTTATATTTTATAACTTAAAATATTTTAAATACCTTATTTTCATTTAAAATGATTTTTATAATATTAAAATCATTTTTAAACTAAATTATTTAATATAATCATTAAATAACTTTAATATCATTAATAATTATTAATTAATGAAATTCATCACAAAATATTTAAAGTCATCACAAATAACTCATTTACATAATCAATTCCAAGCCAAAATAAACATAGTAAACTAACTAGTTTATTAACAACACTAACTAAACTTCAAAATTCAAACTTTAACTAACAATTAAAAATAATAACATTACAAAAATTAAATAAGAAACATACAAAAAATCTACGAATTCTGGTTTGAATACGCACTTCCACGCCAAAATTTAACTAAGGAGATCTTTATAAAAAGTTCTCCCACAACAAAGCCTTTCTCAAAATTGGAGGCCTTATTGTTGGTGAATGAAACAAAGGCCAAGCCCTTCTATTTATAGGTTTAGAAAATGGTGAAGTTCTCAATTTAGTCGATGTGGGACTTGGTTTATACTAATTTTTCAATAGCTCACTTTATGCGATTTTCTAACGCATTGCTCATAACTCCGATTAATCTGATTTTGGATATGTTATACATGGTGTGTAAGACTATTTTTAAAAAATACGAATTACCCAATTCGGGTTCATTAGGTAGCCCAAACGGTAAGCCAAAAGTGGGCGCTCATAACAGCTTTTCAATCTCTTTTCAGCTTTACCATCTTCCTGCTAAAACAGTCCTTAACTCTTTTATTTTAAAACATTTTTGAGCCATTCTTGAGCCCACGCGAAGCTAACTTATGGGGCTACAACTTTTATTCTTTGACCATTTCCAAATTCCGAACACATCAGCCCAGAAATTCCGTTCAAATGGACTGCACCGCACTTGTTGGGAAGTTTTGACACTACTACTTTGAAATGTCATAACTCTCTCCTCCGATATCGGATTTAGTCCGTTTCGGAGTATATGGAAATCTTATTCAGTGTAATATAACATAGCAAAAGCCCAGATGGTTTTGGAAATTTTAACCGATCAAAACAGTGTCCCGAATAGCACATCCCATTTCTTGACTTTTCGCTTTGAGAAATTTGACACATTTCCTTCCAATCACCGTAATTCCTCATCCGAGGGTGAATGAGGTCATTCCAAAGCTTATGGCTTCCTAACTCAAAGCACTACAACATATCAAAAGCCCAGACCTTTTAAAGCACAAAAGTGGACGAGAATGCCCCCATTACAATTTCGCCCAAAAATAGTTTATCATGCTCGATCAACCATGTTTGACCATCTATAACTTCTAATCTATACATGATATGGACTTGATTCTTTTTGCGATTAAAGACCACATATCGTGCTACACATAACAACTTTTGAAGAACAAAACTCATGATCGAGCAAAGAGTTATGGCCTCTGACATTAGGTGAAAAATAACAGAATTCAGTTTTTCCAACTTGCTTAAATCTTCAAATTTGTGCACTTTGATGTTATGGGTCTTTGATTTATCAACCCATATCATCAATTAACATTCTATTACACAACTTTAAACAATCAATTGCATCAAATAACATCGAATCAAAGGATTTCTAGGTTTAGTGTTCTTATACCTTTTTTGCCAAAATTCTTGATTCTTGCTTACGATTTGTTATGGGTGATGGTTGGGCTTTGTTTAAGAGTGTATGGGCAATCTTGTACAAGGCAATTAAATGTAATATTTAATCGCTAGATTTAATTCTTATAATTTACCAATTAACTTCTATCCTTTGGTAAATTAAAACACTTATACAAATAACATCGAAATTAAACCCGTAATTAAAATTAGGATTTCTCAACGTCATCAATTAGGGTTTCTAATTGACCATTAGTGGTTCTTTAATTATTTGTGTATGTTACTAACACGATTAGATTCACGGTTTCTAATTTCAACCTGGTTAGGGTTATAATAATTAGGGTTTGTCCTAATTATCGACGTCTAACGATAATTAGGATTTCTTCTAATTACTGATATTCTTATTCACGGTAACTTCATATACAGGTACTACTTAGAAATACCCCATAACCGAAGTTTAATAATTAGGGTTTCACAAACACGGTAATATCTTTATGACCTAATTGACCGTCATTGCTCAATATTATCTCATCTTCATACATACCGAAGTACATAATTATGGTAATCAGTAAAATCATTATATAAATAATATAATATTATTATTCTCATCTCTTGATCACAATCCCAATCCAGGGTTTGGATCTCATGTCTGACTTATTCTTCGTACACAACATCAATAATCAAGTTAAAATAATTAACTTAAATATTCTGAACAATTCATATAATAAAATATTTATTATATAAAGCTAATTATCACTTCATATATTATTTCCAATCATGTTTTCATGGAAAATAATTAATAAAAATATTTCGGCTTACAGAAATTTATTACCATATAATTTGTGGTAATTAATAATTCCAAAATTATTTCTAATTTTTCAATTAATAAATGTATTTGTATTTATCGTTCACTTTACTTGACACTTAGTCTCGTCATAAAAAAAATTTATACGCAAAATTTCTTATTTATTTTATATAGAAAATCTCGGGTTATTACATAAGGCATTAAAAAGGCTGTCAAAGCTGTTCTTCATTTTTGGGTTACCCAAAAATGAAGAACAGTTTCGAGTGACCACTTTTGGGCTTCCACTACTTGTTGTTCGTGTGATGTTTTTGTGATCGATTGCAGGTTGTAGAAAACATGTAAGAGTACAGATCCATTACATAAAACCAATAAAACAACAACACAACAAGAAGATCTAGTCCGGTCAAAGTCTGTCAGAGACAACGTTCATCTGTTTTCTGGGTTACCCAGAAACAGAAAACGTGATTGTTTTACCTACTTTGACCAGACACTATATTCACTCAGTTTGATGATTAGGAGTTCTAAAGGCATGTATCCATTGTGCACATAACAGACTACAACTTAGATAGAACAACATAGACAAATGACTTAACATCTGACAAATTCATGCTTTGCAAAACCTTATCAGACACTGATAAAGACTTTTTGGGTTACCCAGATTTTAAAAGTCATGGTCGGTCAACGACCTTTGAACATTAATAATTTTCAATATATACATGATATAAACATGATTTCAGCTTCAGATCAAAGATATCATATCAGACTACAACTACAAACTTTCAAAACACAAAAATCATTAAAAATCACTGAGATCTGAGGTCTGACATTCATTGTCAGACAACAAAAATAAATTTTTCCAGATTTTTAAAAACTTCAAATTCGAGCCTCTAGATGTTATGGATCTAACATCTAGTAACCCAGATCATCAATATATACTACATACAACATGTTTTAACACAAGAACTTAACATCTAACATCAAATCACATGATTTTCAAGTTAGGGTTTTTGTACCTCTTTACACCTTGATTCTTGAATCTGATCTTTGATGATTGTGCTTGGCTGTTTTGGGGATTTAGATATGGATTGAATCACTAAATATTTTCGTGGGTTTTTGAGAGAGATGGTCTAGGATGAGAGTGTGGGTACAAATGGGGTAAATAATGCACTTTCTCTCTCCAATTCTATATAAATGATGTAGATACAATGTATGCAGCTAAATATGGCTGATGTGCTGGAGATTTGTAGCTCATAGCTAGACTAGGTTGATGACTTGCCAAGATTTGACAAGATTTTGCTAGCAATAATTCAAGAATGGGATAAAAAGGGTATTTTGGTCAATAACATTGCATTTTAATGGTATTCTTGTCCATGGTACTTGAATCTAGGATTTAATCACTAGATTTTAAACCTTAAGGTTTCCCAAATAATTTCTAGGGTTTGAAAAATTAAGTTTAACGTTTAATAAAATTTTAATTAGAACACACTAATTAAAATTAGGGCTTTTAATAGAAAATTAGTTTTTTAAGTAATTAGGGTTTCTTGATTTTATTAGGTTTCCCCAAATTAACAATACAATTTACTAACATAATAAATAGAGTTTCTAACTTAGCCATTAGGGTTCCTAATTAGCAAATTAGGGTTCCTAATTTAATAATTAGGGTTTCCCTAATTATCGCAACATAATTCATATAACACAATTTCTGACCGATCTTAAACTCCAGTTCTGAGTTTCCAATTATGGTTTATGACAGTAATACTAGAGTTTGTCATGATACACTATAATTGACTAACCATTATCAGTCTACACATATACTGTATATATTTATAGCATTGAAAAATAATATTATATTTAATATAATATTATTATTCTCATTCATTAATCAAAATCCAGAAATAAAGTTTGGATTCCATATCCGATATATATTTCAAATTGCACCATAATTAATTAAATGAAAATAATTAACCTAATTAATTTGAATAAATTCATATAATAAAATAGTAATTATAATAATTCCAATAATTATTTTTTAAATAATATATGACCATATTTTTCATGAAAAATAAATAATAAAATATTTCTACTATAAAATTAATTATTATTATAAGAATATACTCTATAATGATCAATAATTCTAAAATAAAATTATTTGATATATTAGAGTAATAAATAAATTCTATTTATCACATATATACATATACATTACTTGACACATATTCCCACCTTTAAAATACAAAAATAAATTATATGCAAAATTTCTTATCTATTTATATAGAAAATATCGGGTTATTCCAAATGCTACCTTAATGAGCTTTCGACCAACGACTCCCAGACCATTAAGACCTTAGGGCGCTAGGTGTAAAGACAATCCCTTCGGGCTTACTTACTCATAACAAAGGCCACAAAACTAGACAAACACGCCACGGTGTTTATTCATACTTTTTTTTAATATAGCTTATATACCCCAAATATTCCCCCAAACTTAGGTTCTTGTCTAACTTTAGCCATCACTACTTATTCTTATCATTCTTTCATTCAAAATAGCATTATCCTTTAGAGTCCCATTATGTATCAATTTAAACTCAATCAATCAACAAGTTGTTTTTACTGTGATATCCTTATTATACTAGTTTCAAACAGAAAAAAAAATCCAATTCATAACAGAAATTACATCAAAGTTCTCTTATTTGGCACTGTACTTGTTTACCGAACCAATCTCATCATTGGCCAAGAACAAACTTTTACAATCTAATAACTGGATTCATGCAACTATATGCATTTTTTTCAGATACGAAAATATTAAACTAAATTCCATGAATACGAACAATTATAAAGACTAAACAAATTAACTAACACTAACTAACATGATTATTTAAAATTTTCATTAATTAACCAGGCAGAAAACATAATCCCCCAAACTTAAATCAAGTAATGTCCTCATTACGTCAAAATAATTCAAATAAAAGTATGAGGACTTCCCTGAAAACGAGTTACTGCTTGTCGTCGTCCGAAAGAGGATATGTTGGTAGGATAGAAGGAATAGGCATGACCACCGGATGTGCATTAGGATTGCAGCGGGAAAACGCATCAGCAAGCGTGTTGAATGCATTGGCATTGTACTGATGCATTAAATCTTAACGTTGGGCCAACCACAAAAATTGCTTCCTTGAGCCCCGAGATGATTGCTCTTGCATTGGTTCTATTCCAACTGGGGGTGAGGGTTGGCGGATCATGATATAGCCTTCTCCACGTGGATGTGATCACGCCCCTTCCCATGCCTTGTACTTCTCAATTATTGCATGATCGATAATAGCCATCGGTTGTTGGAATGGCTCAGAAGGTTGCCACTGCACCCCAGCTTTACGGCATAAATCAGTGATTAAGAGACCATGTAGCAAACCTCCTGCAGTACTCCCTCGTAACAACTGGCCAATGGACTCTTGAATACACTCCCCCACATCGATATTGTAAAATGCAATGGAGTTATTCACCCGGTAATGGTGGTGAACAATCCTATATAACAGCCAAGCCCGTGCCTTAGTTACATCATTTTGGTGGCGTGTGGGCATTAAATGGGCACATATAAATGCATACCAAACTTTACCATATCGACTAAGTGCTGAGTGGGGAAAACTTATCTTTTCATCTGTTCTGGCTTGAATTACCCATTGAGTTCCTGGTTTGCATAATCTGATAATCAATTCGTCAAGATCGGGCAAACCATCTTCATATCGGTCAGCCTGTGGTGCCTCTAACCCAAAATATGCGTCGATAGCATCGGCATGAAATGCCACCGGTTTACCCCGAACCATGACTACGTGACATGTTCCATTGTGTTGGCATAAAACTCTTTTACTATATTGATCACCGCTAGAAGTGGTTGTTCTACTAACTGAAACCAATTACGCTCTATAATTTGTAAAGCCATATCACCATCCAAATTAGCATCCGGCTTCAATCCACGTTCTAGCACCAAATTCTTCTTGTCGATGGATGACTTGAATCTTTCTGCGACCCTCTCACTAACAAATTTTGTAAGATCATATTGAGGCCGAGCAGTGGAGGTGGATGGGCGTTGTCTTTTGTGGGAAGACATGGTGTTTCTGCTGATGTTTAGGCTCAAAATTTGGTTCAAGAATTTTATCAAACAGTTGGTGAGTGGACTGAGTACTTCCCCCAAAATTGGTTGCTTGGTATTATCTTGCTAGCCAATATGTGAAATCAAACAACACACTTCTTGGGCACCCAATTTCTAAGGTTTTCCACCCAATTGATATCAATAAAAGAGAAGAATATTGAGGATGAAGTAAGTTTTGCTTACCTTCAATGATTTTGTGTTTCCCTCTTTGTAAAGATGGCCCAATTTGAATGAATTTATGCAAAGAAGGAATTAGATTTAGGATTAGAGTGTAGTGTTTATATCTGATATGAATTTGACTACTTGTATGGTTAGAGTTCATATAGGGGATGGAACACCAACGTGGGTTGGGAGTTGGAGAGTGTATGGGTTGAATGTGAAGGGAAGTTGAAAAGGAGAAGGAGAGATGGTGTAGTGGGGGTTATAGGAGTTATGGAGTAGTGGAAGTGTTAAGGGTATAGGAGAAGTGGAGAGTTTGGTTGGTTGTTGTCGTGGACACGGTAATCAAAACACGTTCAGCGCCTGGGGTTCCCGAGCGGCGCAGCTCGCGCCGTGTATATGCATGAGATGGTGCCCCACGCTAGGAAGTCAAGATGATTCTTGGCATAGTACCACGCCCATGTTGTGTCTATAGATGTATTGGGTAAGAAGCGTGACCGCTAGGGGTCGATAGCTTATTGAGAATTAGCGCGCCCCACGCCCATTGTATGCTAGATATAGCGAGCCCCGCGCTGTGGGATCGACGAATTGGTGCGGCTTGCGCTGGCATGTCAGTAAGTTTCTGGGGTAGTGGCATGCCCCACACTGTGTTTGTGCATTGGGTGGCGCGGCCCGCGCTAGGGGGTCAGTAGCATGATGACTCGATTTTTCTTGTCCAAAAATGGAGTCAAACTTCTATGAAAAACGCATATTTAAACTAGATTATAAACTAAAATATAAAGATAAACTAAAAGAGAAAGAGTTTAGAGCTTGGGTTGCCTCCCAAGTAGCGCTAGTTTTAACGTCGTAAGCCCGACGGTGCCTCTTGTATCATTGTGCATCGGCAAGGGTAATGTTGATGACATCCCAATTTGAATCACCACCCCAGTAATGCTTTAACAATTGGCCATTGACCTTGGTAGTCTCCAATGGATTTCTACTGTAGAGTTCAATGGCGCCATGTGAGAAAACTGTTTTGATGGTGAATGGTCCCGACCATCTTGATTTTAGTTTTCTTGGGAATAATCTCAACCATGAGTTGAACAATAGGACTGATTGCCCAGGCTCGAACGTTCTTTGTATCAATTTCTTATCGTGCCATCTCTTAACCTTTTTCTTGTACAACTTTGAGTTCTCGTAGGCTTGCGGTCGAAATTCGTCGAGCTCATTTAGCTGAAGTAGTCTCTTTTCACCCACCGCTGCTTGATCGAAGTTCAGTTTCTGAATAGCCTAGTAGGCCTTGTGCTGTAACTCGACCAGTAAGTGACAAGCTTTTCTGTATAGTAATTGATATGGTGACATACCGATCGGTGTTTTATATGCAATCCGGTAGGCCCATAGTGCATCGTCCAATCTGAGAGACCAATCCTTTCTATTTGGGTTCACCAACTTTTCCAAGATTCTCTTCACTTCCCTGTTCGAAACCTCAGCTTGCCCACTGGTTTGGGGATGATATGTTGTAGCTACCTTATGGTTGACCCCATACTTTGCCAATAGTGCTGTAAATGATTTATTGCAGAAGTGACTACCTTCATCATTTATAATATCTCTCGGCGTGCCAAATCTCATAAAAATATTCTTCTGCAGGAATTTGAGAACCACTTTGGCATCATTGGTTGGGAGTGCTACGGCTTCAACCCATTTTGAAACATAGTCCACCGCAAGCAAAATGTACTGATTGGTAAGTGATGAAGGGAATGGCCCCATAAAATCTATGCCCTATACATCAAAAATCTCAACTTCTAAAATTGTTTGTAGTGTCATCTCATTCCTTTTTGATATGTTTCCCACCCTTTAACATCTATCACATGTTTTTTTTTGTTATCTGGGAATTTCTGACCTGCGGGTCGACTAAGTCTCCCTAGCCTGATACCAGAGCGGTTTGCTATCACATGTTTTAAGAAATTAGTGGGCGTATTTAAATACTATAGGCCAATAAAACCAGGCTTGAAGCACTTTTGTCGCTGTTCTCTCACTACCATAGTGTCCCCCATACGCAGATGAGTGACACTCATGCAGTATGTTCTTCACTTCACTGTAGGGCACACATCTTCTGATCATCTTGTCGGCGCACTGTTTGAATAAGTAAGGCTCATCCCACATATACCATTTGACGTCATGAAGAAACTTCTTTTTCTGTTGTCTTATAAGATCAGGAGGAAGAATGTTGCTTACTAGATAATTCGCGAAGTCCGTGTACCATGGAAATTCTGTGTTTATCCCAAACAGTTGCTCATCCAGGAATGACTCATTGATTACACACTTGTCCTCTTTCTGTTTATCTTGATTTTCTAGCCTTGACAAATGATCGGCGACTTGATTCTCCGTCCCCTTTCTATCCTTTATTTCTAAATCAAATTCTTGTAAAAGGAGAATCCATCTGATAAGGCGTGGCTTAGCATCTTTTTCAAAATTAAGTCTGCGAATGGTTTGAGTGATCAGATATAAACTACTACCTTAGTCCTGATCAAGTATGCCCAGAATTTATCGAACGCATACACCACTGCAAGTAATTCTTTTTCCATAGTTGTGTAATTCAATTGAGTCTATGTGTCTTACTTGCATAATATATTGCATGAAATACCTTCTCTCGGCGTTGACCCAAAACAACCCTAACTGCATAGTTTCTTGCATCACACATTAGCTCGAAAGGCATATTCCAATCCGGTGCGACGATCACGGGAGCTGTAGTCAACTTCTTCTTCAATAGCTCGAATGCCACTTTACACTCCTCGTCAAATTTAAAAACTAAATACTTTTCTAAAAGACTGCACAAAGGTTTTGCAATTTTAGAAAAGTCCTTTTCCCAGTTAAGGACCAAATTTGTGTCTATGCATCTTCGTAGGACCATTACCAAATTCTCCAAGCACGCATCAAAATCATCCCCATAAATAGAGAAGTTGTCCATGAAGACTTCCACATTTTTCTCCACCATGTCCGAGAAGATAGCCATCATACACTGCTGGAAGGTAGCGGGTGCATTACACAAACCGAATGACATTCTCCTGAATGCAAATGTGATGATGGGCATGTAAACGTAGTTTTCTCTTGATCTTTAGGAGCGATGACGATTTGATTATAACCCGAATATCCATCTAATAAGCAGTAGTACTCATGTCCCGCTAATCTATCCAACATCTGATCGATAAAGGGCATAAGAAAGTGATCTTTGCGGGTCGCCTTATTCAACTTCCTGTAATCCATGCAAACCCTCCAACCAGTCACTGACCTTGTCAGAATTAGCTCGTTGTCTTCATTTTGTACCACGGTCATTCCTCCCCTTTTCGGCACTCATTACACCGGACTAACCCACTTACTGTCTGAAATTGGGTAGATGATACCTGCATCCAACCATTTCAAAATTTCCTTTCTCACTACTTCTTTCATGATTGGGTTGAGCCGTCTTTGTTGTTCCACTGTCGATTTTGCATCGTCTTCCATCAGAATTTTGTGCATGCAAAAGGATGGGCTAATTCCCTTGATATCTGCAATTGTCCATTCGATAGCCGATTTGTGGTCCCTCATCACTTTTAGCAACTTTTCTTCCTGCAATTTGTTAAGTGCAGCAGAAATAATAACAGGTAAAGAAGTAGAATTGCCTAAATACGCATACCTGAGGTGTTTAGGGAGTGGCTTAAGTTCAAGAGTCGGTGGCTCCTCCAATGACAGTTTCATCCTTGTTGTGGCTTTCTCCTCCGTGTGTAATGGTTCAAAGGGTGTTTTAAATCTGCTAACTCGTGGCAAGGAGTCTAGCATCTGCAAGTAATCCACAAATTCTGGATCATCGAACTCTTCATCTCCCAATAATGTCGTTTCCAATGGATCGTTAACCAAACTCTTGTTCATGTCTTCGCTGGTTATCTGGTCAATGATATCCATCCTAAAACATTCTTCTTCATCCGTAGGGAATTTCATGGCCTTGAACACGTTAAATTTTATTTCTTGATCTTGGACCCTCATAGTAAGTTCACCTTTTTGTACATCGATGAGTGTCCCACCCGTAGCCAAGAAAGGTCTCCCTAGGATAATCGGGATGTTCTTATCCTCCTCAAAATCCAGAATAATGAAATCCACTAGGAATATAAACTTGTCAACCTTGACCAATATGTCCTCTATAATGCCTCTCGTGTACGTAACTGACCTATCCGCCAACTGCAATGAGATGTTCGTAGGCTTTGGAGCGACCAAACCCAATTTTGTATAAACTGATAATGGCATAAGGTTCACACTTGCTCCCAAATCACACAAACATTTGTTGAACGCCATATTCCCAATCGTGCATGGAATGGTGAAACTCCCCGGGTCTTTCCACTTTGGTGGAAACTTTTGCTGTAACACGACACTACACTCCTCTGTTAATGCCAATATCTCGAAATCTTCCAACTTCTTTTTCCTGGACAAAATCCCTTTCATGAATTTTGCATAACTAAGAATCTGCTCCAAGGCTTCTGGAAACGGGATGTTAATCCGAAGTTTCTTAAAAACTTCCAAAAATTTTGCAAACTGCTTATCTAGTTTCTATTTTTGAACTCTTTGCTGAAAAGGCGGGGGAGGATAGACAATTGGTTCGTTAACTAGTTTGCTCTTTTCCACATGTTTTTCTCTTTTTTTTTGCTAAATTTTAACTGTATTAAAAGAAGAAAAGGACAAGTACATGGGTCAAACCCAAGCAGTATACCATAGCCATCATAGGACAGGCCCTATGATGGCAAAAGTAAACCAATGCTAGTCACTAACATAAAAAAGCCAAACGATAATTTCTTCCCCCTGCTTGACCTCAACCGCTGTATTTTCACTATCTGTCTCAACCTCCTTTGTAGCTGAATTTTCTCTTTCCTGACCATTAAGCTGTTTTCCACTTCTTAACATAATTGCTTGACATTGCTCGTGGTTACCCTTTGGGTTTCTTTCGGTGTCACTTGGTAGAGTCCCTTATGGTCTATTGTTCAATGCTAATGCAATTTGTCCCATCTGATTCTCTAGATTCTTGATGGCCATCTCTTGTGATTTCATTGCCATTGCTTGATTTTTCATAGCCACCTCATTGCTTGTTGTGTACTTTGTCAACAACTCCTCTAAATCTGATTTCCTCTCTTGATGTTGCACTGGTTGTTGATGATTCTGGAATCCTGGGGATATGATGGTCTTGGAGCTTGTTGATGCTGATTAATACTCCATGAAAAGTTTGGATGATTCCTATTCCCCTGATTGTAAGCATTCTGGTATGTATTCTGTGGAATTTTGTTGTAGCTACCCACAAATTGTACTAACGTTGGGTTGATTGTGCATTGATCTGTAGGATGCTCACCCGCACACAATTCGCAAATAACTGCAACCTGTTGTGCCTGTGCCCCTGACATAGCATCCAACTTCTTTAAGAGTACTAAAATCTGCGCTTGTATTGTCGTCACTCCATCTACTTCTAACACTCCAGCAGCCTTCACATGTGTCATTCTTGTCGTGGGCCACTGGTAGTTGTTAGCTGCCATAGTTTCTATCAACTCGTAAGCCTCCTCATAACTTTTAGCCATAAACGCTCCACCCGAAGTTGCATCAATACTGGTTCTAAGATTTCCGTTCAATCCGTTATAAAATGTGTTCATCTGCAACCACTTAGGCAATCTATGATGTGGGCACTTTCTGAGCAATTCCTTGTATCTTTCCCATGCCTCATACAGTGACTCCCCGTGTTGCTGTTCAAACATCGTTATCTCATTCCTCATTTTTGCAGTTTTTGCTGGTGGGAAGAATTTTGTAAGAAATTTCTGAGCGAGGTCTTCCCAAGTAGTTATTGATCCCGGTGGTAGAGAATGTAACCAACTCTTTGCCTTGTCCCGTAAGGTGAATGGGAACAAGCGAAGTCTCACCGCATCATCCAACACCCCATTATACCTGAAGGTGTCGCAAATATCCAGAAAGCTGACTAAATGTTCATTCGGATCATCATTTGCCAATCCCCCAAACTGAACTGAATTTTGAATCATTTGAATTATCCCGAGCTTGATTTCAAATGTATTTGCAGCTATTGTGGGCCTGGTGATACTTGACTGCAGCTCAGTCACCTTGGGTGTAGCAAAGTCCCTCAACGCTTTTTGATCTTCAGCAGCCATTGCCTCTTCTTTTTTAGAGTTTTTGAATTCTTCTCTTGTTTCCTTGATCCACTTACTTAGCCTTTGAATCTGTTTCTCAATGTCGTCCTCAAAAGGAAGCAATAAGAGGAACAAAGCGAAAATAAAAATGTTTTAAGTAAAAATGGACTAATTAAACTGATATCGTAAAATACTAAAATTTATACTAAATTTGTCCCCGGCAACGGCGCCAAAAACTTGTTAGGTAAAATCTAATTACGCACAACACGCAAGTATACATGGTCAACAAGTAATATACTAGTAAGTAAAGTATCGTTCATATAGAGACAATTAAATAAGAATTTAACCTCACAATTATCAGTTTCCTATTAATCCTAATTTTATTAAACTATCCAAATCAATGATTAAAATTATAAAAACTAAATTATTAATAAATATATGATCACAAAACAACCACAAATATTAGAAACTGAAATTTCAAACAATTATTGGAGAATTAGGCTTACGAGTTCACCCTAAGCTTCACTCTGATTTTTACACCTTTATTCCAGTTCAATTCACTATCCCAGTTTATTAATCAAGAACATGAATGTAGCACTAGCCACCTCTCGATGCACTAATACCGTATTAACTTAAATCCCAAATTAGATAGAAACAAGTTAAACACCTTAATCAACTAACTCAGTATATCTCTATGTGAATTATAATTAAAGAAGGTTTAAGATTAAGTTCTCTATCTGATAACATGTGATGTCAAGCATATCTCTACCTCAACATTCATCAAGATTCTGTTCATTCACAAAATTCAAGAACACACGCTATATTAACCAAGTCTAGATTCATACTTCCTCTCTCGAAATCATACAAATCCACAAAGAACTGTTGATCAGGAAATTCATAAATTCAAGCTCAAATTAATATAGATAAACTGGATAATAGCTTATTAACTGGAAATCAAAGTTACAAAACCATCGTTTCACTTAAGGATCCGCCATAAGCCTAAAAAGTAATTTAGTTCATCATCAATGAATTAAATACTGAGTAAAAAAAGAAAACATCATCCTAATTGCACAAATTGAAATTAAAGGAGAATAGTAATACACCCCCCCTTCTCATCCCTAAATTCTGCAATCTTTGTGAAAATCCTCCTCTTCTTCGTTCCTCCAAGCTCTTGTTCTTCAATCTTGTTCCCAAAGTGTGTCTGGATTATCCTCTGATATTTTTTTCTAACACATAACACAAATTTACCTTAATTCAGATCCACACTACCACTTCTAATCCAACTCTAACTCATCACCAAGAAATTCTAATATAAATCTAAATCCTTTTCAAAACCAGTAAGTCATTAGTCAAAGACTCCCAAAAGCATGAAATAACATCCATAACATAATCATATTATAATCATAATACATAAAGAGTTTATAGCTCCCAACAATGCCCATCTTCCAGCACATAAATAATCTTGCCCGGATCGGTCCAGAATTGGCAATGCCCCGCCATGTGTTTACTCTCGAGATAAGCGCTGCCAGCTATTATTATACCAACAAAGACGCACTAAGCGGCGTCCCGCATTTGCTTTACTCAGCACCACAACGGGCGCTAGGAAGTCAGAATGTTCATAATTGCTTGAAAATTCTTCCAATGCTAGCATCTTGATAAGCTTACTGATTATCCTATAACAAGCACAAAACCCATCAAAAGTAACATGAAGTAATCAAAAAACTAACAATATAACAAGCTAAATGAATATAAATCATAGGTTAAAAACCTACTCATGTACTTACTAAGGATTTGGGAGGTTCGAAATAACAAGTTACATAGGAAAGCCACCCCCCCAATATTCAGTCTTACTAATGATATAATTCATATTATCAAATCTAGGCTATCTACATGTAAATCCTTTCTAAAGGAAACTAACTCTTAATATTTCTTTAATTGGCTTTTTACTTGCTAGATGCAATCTGCTGGTTTCTGCATCCACTTTGCTACAGCTGCCAATTTTTTGGTTACTGTTCCTGGTTTGTGCTAGGGGAAAGGGCATGTCTAGTTTGGGCAACTCTGATGGTGAACTAGATGCTGCTTCGCCCTTTGCTGCTACTGTTGCAATATGCGAGTTTTTTAAACTGGTTCTATGTTCATTATTTTGCAAATGTTACTGGGTTTTATCTCTTCGACACGGATTTCTGTTTTAACTGTTGTGACTGATTTTCGGCTGGGCATCTTGTAAGTGAATTTTGTAGTTTCAACTCTAGTTTTGACCGTTTGGGATGGGATCAGCTGGTGTGTCCTGTTCTGTGCTTGGGGTTTTGTGCTAGGGGCGAAGGGCATGTCTTGCTTGGCAACTCTGATGGTGTTCTAGTTCTGCCGATGTATTAATACTCTTTGTGCTGCTGTGTAGCCCATTTGCTGCTATAAGTGCATTTTGTGGGCTATATAGGTGTTGGCTTTTTCGGCCTCATGGTTGTTTCTAGCAATGCAGTCTGCATGAGGTTCCCTCTGACTGGGCTGCTGGGCTTGTCTTTGTTGATGGGCGATTTGACATGGGTCTTTGTTTTTGCTGCTCCTTAATTCGGATGTAGTGGTTTTTCTGCTGCTGGGCATCTTTGCTAGTGCTTTTCACTTCCTGGGTTTGCAAGTGAGCTTTGTGGTTCAGGTTCTGGCTTGACTGTTTGGGGTATGGGATTAGATGGTGAGTCCTGTGCTGGTCGATTGCCTCTTGTGATATGGCTGATATTGATGCATGGGATGGGATGGACTAGTTGACTCTGGTATCATTAAGTCTAGGTTACAAATAGTCAATATTTCTGTAATCAACTTATTACTAGCTAGTTGGTTTCTGGTATAGTTCCTTGTATAGTTTCCTCATCTTGGGCCTGTCCACAGATGATGTAGCTATATTCTGGGGTATGCCCTTTATATTTGTAAATTGGTTCTTTTAATACAAACAAAAATTTAGCAAAAAAAAAACATTGACTACCACTTCTCATTTCATAACAACAATTCCAAAGTATATATAATAGCTTAGGAATTTTGAACCGGTCGAAAGTCCATGAACATACTCTTTTCATTTTCATACATGAAAAGGACAACCCGACACTAAGACCGTACGTCCGATATTACTTACGAGCACTTCTAGGTGATCAGCCTATAGTACTGTATGTTGATCAACACTTATCCGTTAAACGTATTTACATTTAAGTTTTGGCAACCTCACGTGCCCATCGAATAATCGGTGAAAAATACATTTGTTTGTTCATATACAAACTTACCTTTGAATCCGTATCAAATACTTGGCATAGGATAGCGTTAATAGTTCTATATCGAAAGACTTGTAAACAAATCAATTTAACTCTTAAGAATAGTCTAGCCGAGTTAAAACTAGCATCGACCCATTCGTAAAACAATTCATGTATCTCAGAACATGAATCACATAAAACTTGGCTAACACGAAGGTTAGACAAGCGTTAAGAAAACTTACCTTCAAGCGTCTTCATATATAATAGTCAACAGTTCTCAGTCTTTACAGAATCTACATGATATATTCACATAGCACACTATAATTAGCTACCAAACAATCTAATCACATTATTATTACCAACTTCTTTCTCTTCTATGTCTTAAAGGAATTTATTTAATTAATAAATGTCAATTCGACTTACTATCCTTCATTACGGCTTGTTAACGTTCTTACGTTATTAACCGAGACTCGATCATCAATGGTGAAGTACCAATGTTGAATACAACTTACTTTCTTACTCTTTACGCTCTTTGTTTAATTACTAGTTAAACAACAATAAATTTCTAAGGTCATCACTATATATGTGATATAGGAATGACCTTAACATGTATATGAAGTACATACATGTTCTACTATTCGTTTCCAAACAATTGGGATTACAAAACCTAACTTGCCCAACCTTGCTACACAAACCGATCTTTGCGGCCATGGTCTTATACTCACTATTGGCCAAGACGCCAATTAGTAGTGTGTCTACGGTCTCCTCTGGCAAGCGGCCGAGATCTTAGTATACTAGTGGCACTGCGGTGCCACTCTTTAGTAGCAAATTTCCCTTTATCCGGCGCTGTGGCGTGTCGTTTAATACTAGGGTTGGCGTTGCGGCGCCTCCCTTGAGCCTCAGTTGGTTTTGACAGTTTTGTTTTTCTACGAACTTCCCAGGCTCATAACTTATTCATTTTACATCCGATTTGGCTCATTCAAAAGCCATTAGCTCCTAAATCATGTGCACTATGATTTTATCAGAAAATATTTCATTTTCAAATCTTTTAACATGGGATTCATTGATTAGTTCATTATTAAGCGTTCATTTATCGTTTATTATTAAACGTTGAAATCGTTTATCTCGTTTTCTTCGTTCTAAGTCAAAATTTAACGATTCTTGAGTCCATGACTCTTGAATACCTTATCTCACGTGATGCCACTGAAAACCAAAGTTTCCAAGTTACACGGCAACTTTCGACTACTAATTCGAGATTTCTACGTTTTCAACGTTTAACACCGAATCTCGAAAATTTTTCCATAACTTCGTTACTCGTGTTCTATATGCCAAATCAAATGGAACAACTCTATTGATTCATCATCTACATCCTAACCAAGAAATATGCACATACCCTATCAATGATGGTTTTTAATTTGTCCATCAACAACCAAGTTAACGTTCAAAGGTTTCTTCGGTTTAAACTTACGTAACCACTTATGATTTCTACTTAAACATGACTTATCAATGTTTTAATCATTAATAGCCATCCTTATTCCTCCGGAAGAGACATGCTTCACCAATCTACGATTCTCTATGAAAAATAAATTGAAAAGATCGAAGACTAATGTTTTCGCGTTCTTGCTAAAACTCTTATGATTTGCTTTGGATTGCTCTTGATTACTAGTTTCTAGCTCTTTCTCTCTCTCACAAATGAACTAGCCAAGCATCTTTATATAGGAAAATCTAATGGAGGGCAAAATGGTCAATTAGTCACCTCCATACTATTCATCACCTCCTTAACAACTTAGCCACCAAGTAACCACTTTACTTGGTGGCCAAGTGGCCGGCCCACATGCCCCATAGGTCTTCTCCGTGGGTTGCCTCATGGGTTTTACACATCTGATGACCCATCGGTTCGATCCGCAGTTCGGTTTCTTGGATCGGACTTGATTTAACCTAACATTGGGCCTTAACTTGGGCTTGCTTACACAATTCATTGGGCTTGATATAATCCAAGTCCAATTGGATTCTACAAAGTCCTTAAACTCACAGTCCATTAAGAACTAATCGTATTCTACGCGTATAACTCACGTATTCTCTTCATTTGTATTCATACGATATTGGTATTATACGTCATAATATTCTTCATACTATACTCGTATATCGCACGTATAATAACCCTAATCATTATACGCATTACATTTCCTTCTCGGAAATCACTTTTCCTAACCCTTAGGTTTTAAGTCCGCAGACGAAAACTTCGTTTGCCATAACTGAAATATTATTGGATATTCCATCTCGTCTTAGAATTCTATCATTATGCATTTCTCGGAATTTCAAACTTAATTCCCGAGCAGAAACAGATGAATAGTATTTTTACAGAAATTTCTTAGAAAACTTTTATTTTCGTCTTGGAAATTTAAACAATTAATTCTAGCACATAGCCAGAATCCTAACCACATCTGCACATTCTAGGTCATAGAACGACCTTTAAATAGCTTACTCACATAAATAATCAATTAAATTTAATTAATCTACATAATCAAATAAAAATTTAATTCATTTAAAAATCCAATTTTCTCGGGCGTTACATTCTCCCTCCCTTATAAGGATTCTATCCCCAGAATCTCGCTATAATTACATAAACAAATGAGGAAAATTTTCCTTCATTTTACTTTCGAGTTCCCACGTTGCTTCTTCGGCATTGTGGTTCCTCCAAATCACCTTCACTGTAAGACCCCGAAATTTTTTTAAATAAAAAGGAATTTCCTTTATTTATTATTTTGAAATAGTAAGGGTGGATTTGATTAATGTGGTTAGTTATGGGTAAAATGCATAAATATTTTAAATAAGCAAGTGGTGATATAATATTCATTATTGTTTGAGAATATTCGTTTGGTGGTGGAATATTCGCATCGCTGTCGAGAATATTCGTGCGACTCAAGTATCCATGTGTGGGCCCCATAACTGAAAGCGATTGGAGGAAGAAAACGACAAAAATAAGTTGTTTAAAAATAACAGGCGTAGTTGTTCTGGATTTACACTGTTGGAATACCCGTGGTTAAAAACACGATGTCTGCGTTATTGCGACAAAAATGCTTACCAGTATTGCACCAATTATTGATTCTTACGTAAGAAGGCACTACTCAATAATGGTTACTGATAATTAATGTTCAAATATTTTATTTTATTGATTCAATAATTGCTTTGTTGATATTTTATATTCTTTGTTGTTTCAATAATTGCCATTACACAAAGATTTTTTCATTATCGAACCAATAATTCATATTATCCGAATAATATTATTAGATAACATTATTGGCAATGTCTAGAAAGTTCTTACATCTAAGGAGAGGTTTGGTCACCTAATTGCGCCGCTTGATGAGGAGAAATTCTTATTGGAAAGCCCCTCTTCCTCGGACCGCACAGTTGTCAATATTGTGATTCTCAGAATATTATTTGTGAATAATTAATTATTGATTCATATGATGAGGAAAATATTGATTTTATGTGGATATAGACGGAGAAAATTTTTATAGTGACAATTGTTGAAAATTAATATTTTATCTTTTTCTGATAAAATAATTCATTTAAATATATTATTTTAATAATATATTAACGATGATATTTTCACGATGAATGTGGGATATATGAGTATATGTGGAGGAGGAGTATTTTTTGTTACCAAAAATGTTTAAAACATATTAAACATGTCGGTGGACCCCATTTATTAGTTGAAATTTGATTATAGCACAGTAAAATCGCCCATTTGTGGATTTCGGTCAATTTACATTTGGAATTTGGAAACACTTTCTTCTGTAAAGTTGTAGAGAATTGAATTTCCTATAAAAACTCATGAGATTTGAATTTTATGGCAAAAGGGCTATTTATTATGAATTATTGAAGTTCAAGTCTCAAAATAATTAATTTTGGAAGTTTAAATTATTTTAAATTAGAAAAATGTTTTTTATTTTTTCTAGAAGGTTGGCATGTGTGAATTGCTTTTAGATTAAGATTTCAAGGAATACGTATAATATTTTATATATATTAATATTATATTAAATTTTCTGCTTTGGTGTTCTAAGCAATTTCCTATAAATAGGTGCTTAGGTTAGAATTGAAAATCACACCGTTAAACTCAAGTTTTCTCTCTATATTATCGAAAGCGTATTCTTGTGAGTATTTTGAGTATACTTTGAGTATTGCTATACTGATGCAAGTTCAAGTCATAGCCTTATATCCTGTTTTCAACTAAAAATCTTGTCTTTCGAGGTGAGGGATGTTATTTTCTTCTCAAATGATATTATTTCTTCAATATCATTATCTTGGAAATATTGGTTGGAACTTTTTATCAAATTTGGAACTTTTTATGTCGGGGTTACTATTCATGAGTTACTATTCATGAGTTACTATTCACGAGTAACTATTCACGTAGTACTATTCACGAAAGCGTGAAGATGTTTTTTGTGAAATTTCTATCTTTTGGTGTCGAGTTACTATTCACGTGTACGGCACTATTCACGATATCTTACACTATTCACGATATCTGGCACTATTCACGAATCTGGCACTATTCAATTTAAAATGAAATTTCTTCTTTTTGTCCAAAATATCTATTATGGATACTAGCTTTGATTGTATCCATGTTTTGATCATTCTTGAATTTTACACCACTATGATTATTTTTGAGGTATTTTTGGACGTGGATAAAACAAAGTACGAATCCTTAATCCTTAATCCTTAATCCTTGTCATTTTGTTTCACTGGATTCGTTTCTTTAAAAATATTTTTCATCATCCTCAGTCTTAAATAATGATATTATTGAATATCTTTGGCCTGTAGTGCAAAGATGAATGAGTTATGATGAATATCTTTAACTTTGTAGTGCAAAGATGAATGATTTTCGATGAATATCTTTGGCGTGTAGTGCAAAGATGAATGATTTCGATGAATATCTTTGGCCTCAGTAGTGCAAAGATGAGCAGTGTTTAGATGAACGTGACCATCGGTGAATGTCCTTGGCTGCAGAAGTGCAAGGATGAATATATGATTCCAGATATATATTGATTGATGTTACGAGGATAAAAATATTGATGATGAACTTTAAAATTCATACATAGAAGATAGTAGTTTGCATTCTCTACTTAACTCTTCTAATGAATTATTATTTCATTATTGAATATTGATTTAAAACTTGTTGTCTATTGTATTCTATTATATTTTTCCTGTTGAAGACTAACGATAATTTTGTTGTATATTATCTTAGTCATAATATTCTTCTTTGGGCTAATCGAGCTCACCCTTTTTCTTTTTGTTCCATTTTCTTCTCGTGGAGGCGAGAATGTAGGCAGTACTAGTCGGGGGTATGGAATGAAGGTTCTAGAGAGAGTTGTTTAATAGTCCTCACCATTTTGTAAAATAATGTATCAATAATTATGATGGGGATTTATTTGGGTATGTATATTGTCTAGAAGACAATAATTGTATTTAAACTCACAGTATATATGTTGTCGTATTTTGCACGACAAATGTATTAATAAAGTTGTAGTTATTCTGTACCATGTATTTGGCGACTCAGAATGGGTTGGATGGAATGGACCTATTTTGGGGGCGTCACATTCACCAAAGGTATTATCTTATTTCTCAAAACTTGTTCCTTCCTATCAACAATTTGAACTGGAAGTTCTTCATACGTTAAGTCTTTTTCTATCTGAATAGATTCGTACTCTATTACGTGTTTATAGCCGGTTTATAGGACGCAACACTGACACGTGAAACACATTGTATATACGTTCCATCTTTGGAGGTAAAGCTACTTCATAAGCTACCTCTCCTACCCTTCTTAAAATTTCAAAAGGTCCTATAAACCTTGGACTTAACTTCCCTTTCTTCCCAAAAATGTATCTTCCCTTTCCAAGGCGACTTTTAGAAAGACATATGAACCTACTTCAAATTCCCTCTTCTCTCGGTGAGGATCTACATACTTCTTCTGCCTATCTTGAGCGACCAATCGAGTACGTATTAACTTTACCATGTCTGCCGTCTGTTGTACCATCTCAGGTCCCAACATCCGGCGTTCACCGACTTCATCCCAACACAATGGAGTTCTGCACTTCCTCCCATACAACGCTTCGTAAGGCGGCATGCCTATACTAGCGTGAAAACTATTGTTGTACGCGAATTCCACCAAAGGTAGATGTTCGTCCCAACTCCCCTTGAAATCCATAACGGAAGATCATAACATATCTTCAAGCGTTTGAATTATTTGTTCACTTTGTCCATCCGTTTGAGGATGATATGCCATATTCAATTTCAACTGTGTTCCCATTTGCTCTTGCAAACTCCTCCAAAAGTTCGATGTGAATCGTGGAACACGATCTAACACAATCGACACAGGTACTCCATGTCTTGAAATAGTTTCTTTAACATACAGTTTAGCTAATTGTTCTAGGTTATACCTAACTCCTATTGGTAGAAAGTGAGCAGATTTCATCAATCGATCCACTATTACCCAAATAACATCGTATCTTTTCCTTGTTGTTGGAAGTCCCACCACAAAATCCATTGTGATATGCTCACATTTCCACTCTAGAATTTCTAATGATTACAACAACCCACTAAGTCGTTGGTGTTCAGCCTTAACTTTTTGACAAGTTAAGCACTTACTAACATATTCTGCTATCTCTCTCTTCATGTTTGGCCACCAAAATTTTTGTCGAAGGTCTTGATACATCTTAGTACTACCCGGATGTATCGAGTACCTCGAACTATGGGCCTCACTCATTATCTCTTCTTTTAACTCGGAGTTATTTGGAACCCAAATTCTTCCTTCAAAATGAAGCAATCCCTCCTTGTCGAGGTTGTACTTAGTCTTCTCTTCATCTTCCATCATCTTCTTCATTCGTTCCCATTCCTCGTTGCTTAATTGCACTTCCTTAACCCGTTCCACTATGGTCGGTTGAGTCTCCATTTAGAATAGCATCTCTACTGCTTCATCCGATAATTTAACTTCTAACTCCATTCTCGCCATCTCTATTACTAACTCATTTTGAGTCGTTAACATTGAGAGCTTCTTTTTTTTTGTTAAATTTAGACTGAAATAAAAAAGAAAGAATAAGTACAAAGTACAAGGGTCAGACCCCAAATAGTATACCATAGCCATCATAGGACAGGCCCTATGATGGCAGTAGTAAACCCAAGCTAGTCACTAGCATACATGAATTTAACATGGAACAAAAGCAACACGAATAACCAACCAGCAAATTGTCTTGAAAAATAGTCAATACTAACTGCAACAGACCAAACCTATAGCAAAGTATAATCATAGCAACCCAACCATAAATGGAGAATGCAGATCAGCTCAACAAAGCACAAAAGCAACTGCCCAACCCAACTGCCCAGCCTAAAACAACTTCTACAAACCCAACACAAAGCACCACACACATCATGTGAAGGTTGCTCAAGAACATAGTAGCAATAGGAAGCATCCAACTGAAACACACCAGACCAAACAGTGAACTGCAGCTGCCCAAACCCACAATAGCAATAGCAACAGAAGCAGGCAGCAGAAACCGAAGCAACGCCACATCAACACAAAGAACACAACAAAGACCGAGCAACTGACCAAATTAACCCTCCTAGCCCCCCCTAGTTGATCCAACCAAATGAATAAAGAATGCAAAATTTCAACCAAACCAAAAGAAGGCGAAGCTAAACAAACCAAGTTAGGACATAAGAACCAACATACTACAGAACTAACATCTACAGCAGCAGTCTCTACTAACAATAAATCAAAATAGCAGCAACAGCAGACACCAAAACTGTTGTCGACACCAAAAGACCCAACTAAGCAGACCACAAGCCTTACAAAGCAGCCATAGCAGCATCAACACAGGGGTCCAAAGGACGGACAGGCCAGAAGCAGCCCCAACAACTACTGCAGACCCAACACATATGTAGTTGTCACTACAGCGGACCTAACGCATGAGATTCTAGCGGCGAAAGAATTGAACATAATTCAAAGGCAAAGAACGCAGAACACACACAATTCAGTGCATCTACAGCAAAGAGCAACAACAACTCAGCAAAAATAAATTGCCCAGATTATCACTAACCCAACAGATAGACCAAAGGCCAAGAGGTAATAGAACTAGCCGAAACAGAAAATTTGCTGCTGCAGCTATAGCACACAGCAGTTACATTGCACTGGAAAGTAGCCCAAACCAAACCCCTACTGTAACATAGCAACTGAACTGAACAAAGCAGTAGAAGCATTGCAGACATTGAGCAGCTTCTGCAACATTAAAGAAGCAGATTCCAAATGAAACCAAGAATTTCCAAACATGTACTATTACATCAATTTCAATAATAAGAATAAGAATACAACATAAATATTTTATAGAACTAAATGATGATAACATAACCTATCATTGACCCGCTTAAATCTGAGATTAGTATGAAGCCTACACTTTATCAAATTCATGATGTCTTGGACAAGGATCCGAACAGGAGTAACTTTGTTAGAGAAAATCCTAGCATTACGCTCGTTCCATAACCTTTACACTACAGTAGCAAATCCAAGGTGAATAAGACTGTTATGGAAGCGAGGATTAGAGTAATGAATAAGATACTCAGTTATCAGACCCCAACTTATACTAAAACCTCTCCAACCACAGCGTCTGAGAACATAGAGAAGAACACGGAAAGAGTAGTTATAGTGAAAAAACAAGTGATCAAATGTTTCCAACTCAGTGGAACACAGTACACAAAAAGGGTTAACTTGTAACCCAAAACTAGACAGTCTATCCAAAGTACGTAACCCCTCATGAAAAGTCAACCAAAGATTAAACGAGAGCCTAGGGGTCAAGAATTTATGTCACACCAAATTTACCCAAGACACAGCAGTCCCCGCTTGCCAAATCGAGCACCAAACTGTAGAGGCTTTAACCTCAATTGTTATAGTATCATCCCAGAGCACCTGATCTATCTTTGTGGAGTCACAATGTCTATTAAAATCAAAAGCATCCTAAACACAATGAAATCATTATGGTTGGAAGAGGGAAGAACCCAAGAAGAATTACGCACAATATGGCTAACAGAAGCATTGGGCCCCAAACCGGAGTTGATAATCAAAGAGGAGTGAGCTGATGAGGCCAAAGAAACTCCATCAAGCCACGGGTCAAACCAAAGACTAGTATTTTCCCCATTGCCAATACGGAATTTGATGTGTTTAACTGCTAAGTGCCTTAGCTGTAACACTTTCCTCCAAATCCAATAGCAGTCATTAGGAATAGGCATACACCAAAAGTGTTTTTGAATTAAAGTTAGCACGAACCCATGATGCCCACAAAGAACAGTGACTTGGATTAACAATCCTCCAAAGGTGCATTATAATCAATGCTCTATTCCAGTCCTCAAGGTGCTTAATAGGAAGACCCCCTTCAGAATAAGGTAAAGAAATTTACTCCAAGCAACTTTTGCTCCATATTTAAGCAATGATGGACCCTTCCATAAAAACCTATTCATGATGGACTTGAGGTCTTTAAGAAAGCAGCCGGGAGAATAAAATGAGAAGACCAGTAGGATTGGATAGAAAAGATTACTGATTTAATTAATTGCAGTCTCCCGGCATATGAGAGAAACTTATTAGTCCAAGAAGAGATTCTGGCTTTAATCCTTGCAATAAGAGGATAGCAATCGGCAAGACTAAGCTTAGAGGTTATCAAAGGGACCCCCAAAAACTTTGCAGGAAATCCACCCAATTGAAACCCTAAAGAAGCAATTATAAACGCAACCTTAGGATTAGGAACCTGGGAAAGAAAACACATGCTCTTTGAATCATTTACATAAAGACCCGATAAGGCAGAGAAGTTATCAAGGCACTTCTTTATAATCTTAACCGAATGGATGTCACCATGACAAAAAAGAATGAGATCATCCGCAAAGCACAAATGAGTAATGGAAAGAGACTTAGTTTTTCAGTGGTGTTTGAAGAGGGGCACCCTAGATTCCTTAGATAACATAGTAGATAACACCTCCATAGCAATAACATACAGATAAGGCGAAAGGGGGTCCCCTTGCCTTAACCCTTTAGCCCCTTTAAAATAGCCACAAAGGGAACCATTGACCTTAACTTAGAAGAAAGTAGAGGTGATGCAAGCCTTAATCCAATAAACAAATTTAGGGGGAAAATTGAGGAGTCTAAGGGCTGCCAACAAGAAATCCCACGAGACGAAGTCAAAAGCTTTGTTGAAGTCAATTTTCATAGCACAACGAGCCGGACCATAAGGCCTATGGTAGTTCCTGAACAATTCTTGGGCAAGAAGGATAATATCCCCAATCCTTCTACCTGAGACAAAAGCATCTTGGAAAGGGGAGATAATCAACGGAAGGATGACCTTGAGCCTAGATGCAATAATCTTAGAGATGCACTTGTAAGTTGTGTTACAACAAGATATAGGCCTAAAGTCATTCATGGAAGAAAGGTGAAGAACCTTAGGAACAAGCGCAATGGCAGTAGAGTTTGAACCTCTAAGCAAGCAACCTTGCTTGAAAAAAGACTGAATTGCTAGAGTAAAATCCTTCCCAACAACATCCTAGGAGTGCAATAAGAAATTGATATTGAAGCCATCAAGGCCAGGGCTCTTATTTTTCTTCATTGATTTTAGAGTAGCCAGAATTTCATCATCAGAGATATCCCTCTCGAGAGAAGCAGCTTGTATAGAAGAAACAGTTCGGGAAAAAGGAAGGGAAAGATTATGAATATCAAGATAACCAGCCTGGGAAGGAGACGCCATCAGAGCTTGAAAGTGATTAACAACAATGTCCTGGATTTCCTTGTGATTATAGTGAATAACACCATCCCCATACTCAATAGCAAGAATTTTATTCTGATTCCATCTGTTCTTAACCTGATTATGAAAGAATCTTGTATTTTTATCCCCATCCTTTAGCCATTGTATTCTAGATTTTTTCTTTGTTAACTTCTCCTCATTTAACAAGGCATTCCATAAGATCATTAGAAAGAATTCTTTGACGCTGAAGAAGAGATAGATCAGCAGGATGAAGAGAGACAACAACTTATGTCTCTTTCAACAGTTAACGGTAAAACTTCCGCCGTTATTTTTATAAAAAGATATTTTTGTCGTTTTCCCATTCCGACAATAATTACGTTGTGGGGTCCACTAATGATTGTGTCGTCATACGAATATTCCCTGTTAAAACGAATATTCCCCAACCAATCGAATGTTATATAACAACTTGCTTACTTTGTAAAATTTATAAAAATTACCCACAATTATAATAATAACAAATTCACACCTTAATATTCAAAAATGATATTTATAGAAAAATTCATCTTTATTCATAAAAGTTGGGGTCTTACAACCTCCCCTTCTTATGAAATTTTGCCCTCGAAATTAGGGTACATACCTGGTATGTGAAGAGGTGAGGATACCTTGATTTCATTTTAGATTCTAACTCCCAGGTCATTTCCTCAACATCGTGGTTTCTCCACAAAACTTTGACTTGAGGTATAACCTCGGAGCGTAGAATAAGTTCCTTCTTATCCAAGATTTTAACAGGAACCTCTTCATACGTTAAATATTCCGCTATTTCATCCGGTTCTAACTCAATAATGTGGTTCGGGTCTTCCACATATTTACGTAACATGGATATGTGAAAAACGTTATGAACACGAGATATACTTGGCGGTAAAGCGAGTCTATAGGCCACAGTTTCTACTCGATCAAGGATTTCAAATGGGCCAATGAATCGAGGATTGAGCTTTCCTCTCTTTCCAAATCTCGTAACTCCCTTCCATGGAGCAACACGTAACAACACATGTTCTCCAACATTGAATTCCACGTCCTTCCGATGAAGATCAGCATAACTCTTTTGACGATCTTGTGAGGTTTTTATACGTTGCCGGATCATTTGAATCTTTTTCGTAGTCATGCGTACCAATTTTGGTCCCAAAAATGTTGCTCCACCCACCTCGTCCCAGCATACTGGAGAACAACACTTTCTTCCATACAACGCCTCAAATGGAGCAATGCTGATACTTGCTTGATAATTGTTGTTGTAGGAGAATTCCACCAATGGCAAGAACTTGTCTCAACTTCCTTTGAAATCAAGGACAAAGAGTCTTAATAGATCCTCAAGAGTTTGAATAGTCCTCTCCGACTGCCAGTCCATTTGAGGATGATACGTCGAACTAAATCGCAAATCCGTGCCCATAGATTTTTGTAAACTAACCCACAATCGTGAAGTGAATCATGGGTCTCGATCAGAAACTATGGATACTTGCATACCATGCAGTCTTACAATCTCGTTTATAAACATATGAGCAAGACGTTCAAGTGTATAAGTTTCTTGTATAGGTAAGAAATGAGCAAACTTGGTCAATCTATCAACAATGACCCAAATTGCATCTATGCCTTGAGAAACCTTGGGAAGACCAGTAACGAAATCCATGGTAATGTGCTCCCACTTCCATTCTTGAATTTCAAGTGGTTACAATGGACCTTTTGGCACTTGATGCTCTGCCTTGACTCGTTGACATGTTAGACACCTTGAGATAAACTCCGCGATCTCTATCTTCATATTGCTCCACCAAAATGTATGTCGAAGACCACGATACATTTTGGTACTTCTAGGATGGATTGAAAACGGTGTGTTGTGCACCTCTATCATGATTTTATACTTTAAATCAGGGTCGTTAGGAACACAAAGTCTAGAGTTGACTCGTAGTATTCCTTCTTCATCGATTCTTGCTTTCGGATAGCACCTTCTTGCACTTTCTTCCTCATACACTAGTCACTCAGGTGTCTTTAACTTGAGCAACTTTAACTTTATCGATTAAAGTCGGTTCTACTCGTATGTTTGCCATCATCACGTGGGTCCCTGGAGTCTTTAACTCTATCTCCATCCTTTGTAAGTTATACAAAATGGGCGTTTGTGTTGACAATAATGCACTTGTACTTGGCATAGCGGTAAGTTTCGACCTAGGGGGAACCATAAACTTGGGCACCTAGGATCGATCCCCGCCTGCAACAAGTGTGAGGGCCAATTAAAAACTGGTCCGTGTGGCCACGGATCGCACATTTTTGGGCGGAGCCATGTCTTAAGCCAAGCCTGTGCGCAAAGCCTGGTCTAGGGTGGGGAGACTTAGTCCGACTGCGGTTGGGAAACTCCACATTAACAAAAAAATAACGCATTCGTACCTGCATATGATCTTCTACTCAATGCGCCAGTTACCACGTTCGCTTTTTCAGGAAGGTATTGAATGGTATGATCATAATCTTTCAACAGTTCAAGCCAACGTCGTTGCCGCATGTTGAGTTCCTTTTGGGTGAAGAAATATATGAGGCTTTTAAGATCCGTATATATCTCCATTTTCTCCCCATACAAGTAATGCCTCCAAATTTTAAGTGTGATGACAACATCTACCAACTCTAGATCATGAGTAGGATAATTCCCCTCATATTCTTTGAGTTGTCGAGAGGCATAAGCTATAACTTTCCCATGTTGTATGAGAACACATCCTAACCCTTTACCCGAAGCATCACTGTAGATGACAAATCCCTCCGAGCCAGATGGTATTGTCAGAACAGGTGCTTAAATGAGTCTCCTCTTGAGTTCTTGAAAACTCTTCTCACATTACTCGCTCCAATCGAATTTTGTATCTTTTTGAGTCAGCTGAGTTAATGGAGTAGCGATTCGAGAAAACCCTTCTACGAATCTCCGATAATAACCAGCTAAGCCGAGAAAGCTACGTACTTCGATCACTGATTTAGGTTGCTCCCAGCTTTGAATTGCTTCAATCTTTGTCGGGTCAACAGATATTCCATGACTTGATACTACGTGCCCAAGGAATGATACTTCCTCAAGCCATAACTAACATTTCTTCAACTTGGCATAAAGCTTATTTTCACGAAGCTTTTGGAGTATCAGCCTCAAGTGTTGCTCAGATCTTCACAACTTTTAGAATATATGAGAATTTCATCAATAAAGACAACCACAAAATGATCTAAATATTCCTTGAATACTCGGTTCATCATGTCCATAAAGGCAGCATGAGCATTAGTTAATCCAAAAGACATGACTAGGAATTCATAATGCCCGTACCGAGTTCTGAAAGCCGTCTTTGGAATGTCATCGGTTTTAATCTTCAATTGGTGATATCCGGAATGAAGATCAATATTTGAAAAGAATTTGGCACCTTGCAACTGGTCAAACAGGTCATCAATGCGAGGCAACAGGTATCTATTTTTGACAGTGACATGGTTCAACTCCCGATAATCAATACAAAGTCGCATACTCCCATCTTTCTTCTTCACGAATAGAATAGGAGCACCCCAAGGAGACGTGCTAGGACGAATGAAACCGATGTCTAATAATTTCTGCAGTTGGATCTTTAATTCCTCAAGTTCAATAGGAGCCATTCGATATGGGGCTTTGGAAATGGGTTTTGTACCGGGTTCAAGGTCAATACAAAATTCAATTTCACGCTCTGGGGGTAGGCCAGGAAGTTCTTCAAGGAATACGTCAGGAAATTTATTAACAATAGAAATATCATTCAAAATTGACGTATTTTTGTTTAAATCCGTGACATGAGCTAAGAAAGCTTGACATTTGTTTTTCAATAAACAAATAGCTTTATGGCTTGAGATGACAGTGACTGATTTTAATGGTTTGGTTGCTTGAATTCGCATAATAGGTTGGTTAGGAATATGAAAGCTAACAACCTTACGAAAAACAATTAATTTTTTGCATGATGAGTAGTTAACCAATCAATCCCTAGAATTACGTCAAATGCAAGTATTTTCAATGAAATAAGATTGACAGGTAATGTGAGGGTACCGATTTGAACCAAACAAGACTTATAAATAGTGGATGTAATGAAGGTTTCTCCCAACAGAGTTTCAACAGATAAGTCAAAGTCTAATTTCTCCAGAGTCAAATTTAAACGTTGAGCGCAAGTAGGAGAAATAAAAGAAATGGGTAGAACCGGTATCAAATAAGGTATAGACTTCGCTAGAGTTTATGATAAGCTTACCCGTGATGACCTTGTTTGGGTTCCTTGCTTTTTGGGAGGTCACGAAAAATGCTCTCCCTTGAACTACTAGTTTTGACTTGTCTGGGATGACATTTGGTGTCACCGTTCCAACTGGACTTGGCTTCCCTACACGAAAAAATCTAGCTAGGTGACCTTCTCTTCGACAATCGTATGTTTTAGACTGTTGCGCACAGTTTGGACTGATGTGTTCCTCCCCTCCGCATTGGAAGCATATGATAGGTGGTCGTTCTCCTTCCTTAACAACGGGTGTTGGTGCTGACGTCTTTCCATCATTGTTGAATATCCTCTTCTTGAAATGTCCACTTTTACTGTCTTGGCCATGATTACCACCAAAGTGGTTACCATTTTTGGCCTGTTGATTCCCTCCACGTTTGTTATCACAGCTTCGATGACTGCTACCACTGGTATTATCATTTTGCCAGCTGCTCTCCCTTGGTTGGGTTGTCTCATTATCGCGCTCCAATAACTGAGCCTTATTTACAAGATCTGAATACAAACACAGTTTGTGAGAGATAAGATATTGACGTATCTCAGGTTTCAAACCTCTTAGAAACATTCGCGTCATTCTCTCCTCGTTATCAACTAAGTGGGATGCAAACTGGGACAACTCGGCAAACTTGACTTCGTACTGCAACACGGTCATATTGTTTTGCTCCAGCTTGATGAACTCTACCTCTTTCATATGACGAATACTTTCGGGGAAGTACTTGTCATTGAACAGTTCTTGGAACTTCTCCCAAGACATTTTGAGTGCGGCAGGCTGGGTACGCTTTACAGATTCCCACCAGTAATCTGTCTCTCCTCGCAACATGAAGGTGGCAAAGGGAACCTTTTTCTCCTCGGAGCATCCCAAGACATCAAATATCTTGGTGATGTGCTTTATCCACGTCTCTGCCTTAAGTGGTTTTGGCTCTCCCAAAAACTCCGATGGTCCCAGCTCCTTGAATCTTAGCTTGGTGGCCAAATCCCAAGAGTTGCAGTGTTTCCACACATTTTGGGCAGAGCCGCTCTCTCCTGATGTTGCATGAATTGTATAAATCCCCTGAACATCCCATCATTCATCATTTGATCGGTGTTGTTGTTTACTTTAGGATTATTATCTTCCTATTACACATGATCCTGGGTATTGATCTGTGGTGACTCAACGGTCTCCTGTGCTCCATTGCTATTTTCAACATTCTCGGATGTCATTTTCAAATATTGTCACAAAACAAGGGTTAATTGACACACCACATATTATCCTTATATTTTGACCGACCAATTAAATAACAAATAAACTTAGGTAGGTCATACTAGTGAAGGAAATTTTTTTTTGCTAAATTTAGACTGAAATAAAAGAAAGAATAAGTACAAAGTATAAGGGTTAAACACCAAGCAGTATACCATAGCCATCATAGGATAGGCCCTATGATGGTTGTAGTAAACCCAAGCTAGACACTAGCATACAAGGATTCAACATGAAGCAAAGCAACAACAATAAACAACCAACAAATTGGCTTGATATCAGTCAATACTCAAACCAGACCAACTCAAGGTTGTATACAGAGGAATAGCTCATTGCAGCACAGGAGCACTGCTATGACAGAACAACTCAAGCATCCAAGTGAAGCACAACACAGTAGAATAACACCAGGAGTAACGGAAGCAGCAACACCACAACTAGCACAACACATGGATATATAAGTTTGCAGCACATCACAAATAGCCCAGCCACATGAAGCACAGTTTCAACGCTCAACCCAAAGAAAGACCTCACCAAGAAGCAGGTAGACCAGAATGAAGCACAACATACATAGACAAAGAAACATGCCCAAAAAAATAGCAAACTCAGAACTGAACCAATAGACTGCAGAGCTATATCAATAAACCAGCAGCATCATATGATTTAATAACAGCCAATAGCATGAATTATGTTAGAAGCTGCAACATGCCAAGCAGAACCCAGAAGTAGCAGCTCAGTCTCCACCAACTGCACTGACTTAAAATAAGCAAAACAACTCCACCAACTGAACAGGACCAACATCTGCACAGAACCACCAACTGCACAGTCTCCACCAACTGCATAGAGCCAACAACAACAGACCTGAAACAAGCACATCAACTCAGCACCAATCTTAGTAACTCAGCACCCAACAACTACCCACCAACCAAAATATAACAGAATAGCAATAAGCAGATCAGAACCCCAGAGCATACAAATGACCCGAGAACAAAAGCAAAGACAATACATCGAGAACAAAGCAAACCAGGACTAGGCAAAAGAGATCATTGAGGTAACTCAAATTTATATCCGGCAAAAAAGCAAAGGACCCATAGAGCTGCCCTTACTAGCTCAAGCAACCCTTGGCAACCTGGTGAAACTCACATAGAATCCGACTTGGTACCAACCAAAGACGATTGCAGAAACAGTAGATGATAGACATCTCAACATTAGGCCTGTAGTTACCAGGCTGCAACTCAGAAGGGACACACCAGTCAGAGAAAGGATTTCACGTGCACTGTCCTGACTAGACCGAAACAGCAGTGACGAAGGAAGGGGACGTAGCAGAGGTACAAATATGGGACATCTATAGAGCTAATTGCCTAAACCATGGCCTGCCTTTAACCTCTGAAACTTATGAACGGTGTGTAATTTACATTTCATAAGGTGAAAGATACTACAAACAATGATTCTAGAAGGGGTAGGGCCTTTACCATGGAGCCTACCATTACGTTCTTGCCAAATATGATAAACGATAGCAGCAAATCCGAGGTGAAGGATGCCATGGTGAATAGTGCCTTTGGGGTGGGTGACAATGTATTCAGTTATGGAAGACCAGTTTCTGGAGAGTCCCTTCCATCCACAGTAGCGAAGGACGGAAACAAGGAGAGCAAAAGAAAAGGGGCACTCAAAGAAAAGGTGTTGGAAAGTCTCATTGTGAATACTACAGAGGTGACAGGTAGGGTTAACATCGAGCCCATAAGCAGCAAGTCTGTCCAATGTGTAAAGTCCATGTTGAAAAGCAAGCCAGAGAATAAAGGAGTATATCAGAGGGATGAAATTATGCCAAACAAGCCCGTGCCATGGCACATCACCCCCCTTGAAGCGAAAGGAATGCCAGAAAGATGAGGTAGAGACACCCTTGGCATGAACATTTTCCCATGAGAGAGTATCAATTTTGTCAGGATAGCAAGGAGTAGAGATGTTGAAATTTTGCTGAAACTCAATGACAGAGTGATGATTGGAAGTAGGAAGAGACCAGGAAGAGTTTTGGATAATACTACAAACCATAACATTTGGTCCCAGGCCTGAGTTAGAGATGAGAGGGGAGTTGGGGGATCGAGCAAGAGGAGTCCCTTGGATCCAAGGATCAAACCAGACTTTTGTAAGGGTACCATTACCTATATAATATTTAATGTGATTCATTGCAGAGTGTCTATGGTTCAGGACTTTCTTCCATATCCATGAACAGTCATTGGGGAGATTCATGCACCAGAAATGTTTATCCTTTAGATGGAATGTACGAACCCAATTGGCCCAAAGAGATGTGGAGTAAAGGTTAACAACATTCCAAAGGTGGAGGAGGATAGAGGCTTTGTTCCATTCATTCAAAGATTTGATACCTAAACCCCCTTCCAAAAATGGTAGAGTGATTTTGCTCCATGCAACCTTTGCACCATATTGCGAAAGAGTGGGACCTTTCCACAGGAATCTACGAATTATATTTTGGATATCCTTTAATGCAGCGACAGGAAGGATAAAGAAAGAAGACCAATAGGACTGGATTGCAAAGAGAACGATTTGATCGATTCTGGTAGGCGAAATAGGAAAGAAATTTGTTGGTCCAGGAGGAGATTTTACCGGTGATCTTGTCTATGAGAGGCTTGCAGTCAGCAAGGCTAATCTTTGTAGTGATTAAAGGAACCCCAAGAAATTTGGTAGGAACACTACACAATTGCAATCCTAGAGAAGTGATTATTGACTCTACAGTATCAGAGGGAACTGCTGAGAGGTAGCAGCTGCTTTTGGTGGCATTGATACAGAGGCCAGAGAGATGTGAGAATTTGTTAAGACAGCCCTTAAGGATGGCCACAGAGCTAGTGTCGCCGTGGCAAAACAAGATGAGGTCGTCGGCAAGGCAAAGGTGAGTAAGCCCAAGCTGTTTGGTTTTCCAGTGGAACTTAAAGGCTTGCACATTAGTTTCTTTAGTGATTATAATGGAAAGTACCTCAAGGGCGATGACAAAGAGGTCGGGGGAAAGAGGATCGCCCTGTCTAAGGCCTTTGGCTCCACTAAAATAGCCATATAAGCCTCCATTAATCTTAACCGAGTAGGAAGTAGAAGTAATGCATGACTTTATCCAAAAAATGAATTTAGGAGGGAAGTTGAAGAGCTTCAGAGCTTAAAGTATGAAATCCCAGGAGACAATATCAAAAGTTCTTTGGAGGTCAATTTTCATGGAACATCTTGCTTGGCCAGAGTTTTTATGGTAGTTTCTAAAGAGCTCTTGGGCAATAAGGATGTTGTCTCCAATCCTTCTTCTAGGAAAAAAGGCAACTTGGCAGGGGGATATGATTTTAGGCATTATATTCTTGAGTCTACTCACAATGATTTTGGAGATACATTTGTAGGTAGTGGTGCAGCAGGAGATAGGTCGATAGTCTCTCATAGAAGTAGGGTTAGGAACTTTAGGGACAAGAGCGATTGCAGTGGAGTTAGTCCCTCTAAGAAAATAACCACGATGGAAAAAAGACTTGATGGCAGAGGAGAAAGTTTGTCCAACAATGTCCCAGTAGGCTAAGAAGAAATTGACATTGAATCCATCGGGACCAGGGCTTTTATTCTGCTTAAGACCTTTAAGAGAGGTAAATATTTTTGTATCCGTGACTTCACATTCAAGTAAGGTAGCATCCAAAGAGGATAGTGTATTAGCAAAGGAAGAGGCAAGGTGTCAGATGTCCCCAAAACTAGCCCAAGAAGGGGTGCCCAGTAGGGATCGAAAATGGGTTATAATAGTCTGCTGAACATTAAAGTTCCCATGTATGAGTAGCCCCTCCTCATTCTCTATGGAAAGGATTTTGTTTTGATTCCATCTAGATTTGAAGAAGCCAGTGTTTCTATCACCATCCTTGAGCCATTGGACTTAGACTTTTGCTTAAAGAGCTTTTCCTCTGCAAGGAGAGCTGTCCAAAGGGTGCTGGTCTGCTCTTGCTGCCTAGACATCAAAGAATGGTTGGAAGGGGCAAGGACAAGATCACATTGGGTAGCATGCAAAGCAGCCCTGGCACGGTCCACATTAGAAGAAAGGTTTCCAACCATTTTGTAAAGGACGATGAGAGCTCTTTTAACCGATCTAAGTTTCTCGACCAGCATTTGCAGGGGATCGCTTGGGACAGAAATATTCCATGTTGTTCTCACCACGCTATAGAAATTCTCCAGGTCCATCATGAAGTTGAAGAACTGGAATGGTTTTGGAATAAGAGGCAACTTCAGGCCTGTTTGGACGATAACTGGGCAGTGATTTGAGAGATCTCTTGGAGGAAAGATGGCCTGGGAGAGGGCGAGGTTATTAAGCTAAAAGTGGTTAACCATGGCTTTGTTCAGTTTCCTGTAGATAGGGCTTGAGATATGCGAGTCCCACAAGTGTGAATGGGGCCAATAGCCCGAAGATCAACCATTGAGATATCTTCAACGCAGTCCTTAAAGTTTTGCATACCACTGTCCCACACCTCGTTCCCTCCATAGATTTTGGAGAGACTGATCACTTCATTAAAATCCCTTAGGATGCACCAAGGAGAATGGGTAGAGGCTAAGATAGACCTAAGATCCGACCATAGCAACTTCCTTTCAGCTGGGGTATTCAACCCATAAATGAAGGTGTCAAAAAATTGGACATTAGTATCCAAAGAAAGAGCAAGACAGTGAATGTGTTGGGAAGATTTAGAGATAACTGAGATGTTCCAAAAATTAGGATCCCAACCGATCCATATTCTCCCATTGGCATGATGATCATAGTTGAATTGCCATTTCCATTTCCTACAGATTGCATTAGCAACAAAATTGGAATTAGGAGATTTGACCCGTGTTTCTACTAGTCCAATTAAGGAGATAGTGAACTTATTGATAAGGTCTTTGACACTAGCCTGTTTGGCCCTTCTATTTACACCTCTAATATTCATAGAGCAAAAATTAACCATAAAAACAGTTAAGAATGGGATTTAAGGTGTCCCCCACCCTTTCTTTACTTAGTAGAAGCTCGGTTGGGATCTAAGGAGCTCCTCACTTTCTGCTTTAGGTCCTTTCTTTCCTTCTCATCGATATGTTTCAGTTTTCCCATAAGAGGATTGGGAGGGGGAGTGAGGTCAGTGTCAGAAAAAGTATCTGCAATAGCTCCAGCCAGCGGGGCCAATGGGCTAAATGTATTAGCAGCTGAGTCACAACTAGCAAATAGAGCATCCTTCGGGTTCGTTTGTTGTTTAAGGCCCTTTACAACCACTGTCCAACCATCAGAAGGGGGGGGGGGTCAGATGAAGAGCCTTGAACAGGGGGGTCAGGGGGAGCATGGGCATGCTGTACAACCTGAACCTTAGGGACCCATTTGTAGTTAGCACTAGGGCAGCGGGTAAGGGAGTGGCCAAAGGACTTGCAATGACAGCAGATGATAGGTCTATTTTGGTACTCCAATTTTACTTGAACAACTTTAGCATTTTGGGTTTCCTCATCAATAACATCCACTTCCAGGCAGCTAGGGAATGAAGATGAAGACGAAAGCTCTACACAAACTTTGGCAAAAGTCATTGGCTCAAACTTACCAGTAACACTATCAATGAAGAGTGGTTTACCAATGCCACTTGCTAGGTAACTGAGCCCCATAGGAGAGAGGTATGACATAGGGACATTGTGAAATTTAACCCAAATAGGAGCTTTAGTGCAGGCTTTAAACATGAAATCCATGCCTTCCTTCAAAAGCTTGAGGCAAAGATGTTTGTTCGAGATGTACCAAGGGCCAAGAGCAAGGACATTTTTGCATTCCAGAGAGTTAGAAAACTTGAAGACAAAAAACCCGTTATCATGCAGGAAGACCTTCTGCAGACCATATTTATCCCAGAGCTTATGAGCAGTTTCTTCAACAAGTTTGAAAGGGAGTCTAGAATTGATGAAGCTCCCCACGAGGCAGGTATTCCAGAGAGAATTTCCTTTTAGGAGAACCTCAGCTAGAGGACTTATGCGAATTACTCCATTCTCCAAAGCCGGAGGAGGGGGGAAAATATTCAAGAAGAGAGCAGTGTTTTGGGTCACTATTGGTTATCACATTGCTCCAAGATGGCTTGTATGGCTTACCAGTATCAGGAGGGTTCTCATCTCGTTTATCCTTCATGCGAGTGAACGAGGGGGCTCAACGGTAGTAGATTGCAGGACCCAAGACAGGTGCAAACATAGAAGCACCAGCTGGTCTCAGGGAACCAAGATCAAACATGTTGTGGTCGTTAACACTCCTTTTAGATTTACCTTTGTTTGTGAAATCGTTGACATTCTGAAGCGAAAACCCTTGGACTTTAATGAAGTCCATTAAAGTAAGGCACTTCCTTTGTTCATCAACTGCATCAAGGTGGGCCTGTTGTGATAGGTGTTGCGCTGCTTTGAAGATCTCTGACATAGAGGAGCCAAGCAGAGGTCCTGCAGATTCCTCGGCGATGCTGTTAGCTACTGAGTCGGAAGACTCATCCGAGGCAAATTGAGGCGTAACAGGCATTGGGTCTGATTCAGCCATAGCCGTGTCAACAGCAGTAGGGGAGCTTGGGTTGGATACTCTGAATTCGGTGAATAGGTCATGGGAGTGATTACTCTCAGAATTATCGGTCGATAAGTGAGAGAAATCAACCATGGCGAGGCAACGAGAAGGGCCGAGGATGGGGGAAGAACGGAGGAAGGCAAGGGAGGCTGGGAGGAAAGACAAAAAGTAGAAAATAGAGAAAGTTGGTGAAGACAGAATGTATGGATGGAGTTGGGCGGGAGACAAAAGTGGAAGGAAAAAGTGACAAAAATGGAAGGATGCAGTAGGACGGGCTAACAGTGGAATGGGTTGAAGAGAGAAGGGAGAGAGAAATCTAGAGAGAGAAACCCCATTTTGTTTTTTATGTCTACTGGCGAAGGAATTACCCGTCTCTCGCCCTAGTTCTAGTCTCACATCTTAGTCATGGATCATATCCTAAGCTTTGATACCAACTGTGATGTCCCCAAAATAGGTATACATCACCCATTCTGAGTCGCCAAATACATGGTACAAATACCTTCGCTGAAGGTGATTTGGAGGAACCACAATACCGAAGAAGCAACGTGGGAACTTGAGAGTAAAATGAAGGAAAATTTTTCTCATTTGTTTATGTAATTATAGCGAGATTCTAGGGACAGAATCCCTATAAGGGGGGGGGGGGGGGGAATGTAACACCCGAGAAAGTTGGATTTTTATGTGAATTAAATTTTTAATTGATTATTTGAATTAAATGAATTTAATTGATTATTTATGTGAGTAAGTTGTATGAAAGTCGTTCTATGACCTAGAATGTGCGGATTTGGTTAGGATTCTAGCTATGTGTTAGAATTAATTGTTTTGAATTTCTAAGATGAAAATAAAAGTTCTCCGAGAAATTTTCATAAAAACACTATTCATCCATTTCTTCTCGGATTTATTTTGAATTTCTGAAAAACGCGTAATGATAGAATCTAAGACGAGATGGAATATCCAATAATATTTCAGTTATGGCAAACGAAGTTTTTGCTTGCGGACTTAAAACATAAGGGTTAGGGAAAGTGAATTTCGGAAAGGAAATGATCGCGTAAATGATTAGGGTTATTATACATGTGAAATACGAGTATGATACTAGTTATTATACGAGTATAGTATTAAGATTATTATGACGTATAATACAAATATCGTATGAATAATACACGGAGAGAATACGTGAGTTATACGAGTAGAATACGATTAGTTCTTAATGGACTCTTAGTAATTGGACTTTTGTCAAATCCAATTGGACTTGGATTATGTTACGCCCAAAGTTTAGTAAATGAAGCCAAAGATTTAGTAAACGGCTTTTGAATGAGCCAATTTTGACTTAAAATGACTAAGTTATGAGTCCGGGAAGAATCGCATTAGAAAATGTAAAAAAAATTCAAGGGCTCAGGGGAGATCTTTGCAAATACCACCCCAAGCTTTATTTGTCGTCTTAGTAATGGCCGTAGTGGGAGATAGCTCTTCGGAGAATGGCGTGGTATGAAATACTTTTTTATATAGTAAGTCTGCGCCACAAACGCTAAGACCGGGTATATATATCGTTTGTTAGTTAGTTACTGGCCAAATAGTGTACCAAAGGCTTGCGCCGCAGCGTTGGTGTAGTGGAGAAAGGTTAATCAAGTTAGTTTCTAATCCCAATTTATTGCAAACTAATAATGGGGAATGTATACACTTAATATACATGGTAAGACCATTCCTATATAGTATATATATAGTGATGACTTTGAAGATGAATGTCATATTATAGTAATTAAACATGTCATATTATAGTAATTGTATTCAACGTTGGTAATTAACAAATGATAGTTGAGTATTGGTTTAGTGACGTAAGAACGTTAACAAGCTATAAGGGAGAATAGTAAGGCAAATGACTTTTATTATTGAAATACATTTAATTAAGATATAGAAGAGAAAGAAGTTGGTAAAAATAATGTGATTAGATTGTTTGGTAGCTAATTACAGTGTGCTATGTGAATATATCATGTAGAGACTGTAAAGACCAAGAACTGTTGAATATTTATTTGAAGACGCTTGAAGACAAGTTTTCTTAACACTTGTCTAACCTTCGTGTTAGCCAAGTTTTCTGTGATTCATGTTCTGAGATGCATGAATTATTTTATAAAAAAGTCGATGTCAGTTTTAACTCGGCTAGACTAATCTTAAGAGTTTGACTTGTTTACAAGTCTTTCGATATAGAAATGTTAACGCTATCCTATGCCAAGTATTTGGTACGGATTCAAGGTAAGTTTGAGTATGAATAAACAAATGTATTTTACATCAATTATTCGATGGGCACGTGAGGTTGACAAAACTTAAACGTAAATACGTTTAATGGATGAGTGTTGATCAGCATAGTATAGGTTGATCACCTAGAAGTTCTCGTAAGATATATCGGACTTATGGACTTAGTGTCGGGTTGTCCTTTTTCATGAATGAAAACCAAAAGAGAATGTTCATGGTCTTTCGACCAGCTTAGGATTCCTAAGTTACTGTATGTACTCTGGAATTATATTATAAAATAAAAAATGCTATTTAATATTTCATAGTGCTTCATAGCTACTTGTTCAGTTATTGAAGATAATCATATAATTCTCGACGTGGTATTTGTATTATCTATTGCTAGACTTGTTGAGCTAGTTATGCTCACTTCTTGCTTGAATTATATGATTGCAGCTAAGGCCGAAAGAACTGAGGATCCTAGTAGGGATAAAGGAAAAGCTAAGATGGATAAGTAGATTACCCTGTAATAGACTAGTATATTTGTAAGAATCGTATTATGATAAACGAAGAATGTATCGGTTATAGAACTTGGGAAATGATTTTTTATTATTATTATTATTTTAATAAGAATGTAGTAAATACAACCATTTTGATGTTGTTTCAATGGAATGAATGTATAGTATGAGTACCGTGTAGCACCATATCTATGGGTTGAAAGTACCCGGATTTGGGGGCGTCACAAGGACCACCAGAGTTTAAAGGAACATTTGGTCCAATAGAAGCTAGGACATAGATAAAAGAGATAGAGAAAGCATTCGTAATTGCTAGAGTAGTAGAGGAGCAAAAGACCATTTTTGCTACCTATTTGATGAATGGGGAGGCGATCTATTGGTGGGAGACAAACCAGAATAAAGCAGGAACAACGGTGGTGACATGGACAAGGTTCAAATAATTGTTTAACGAGAAGTACTTCTCACCAAGTATGCAAGCAAGGATGGAGGTTCAATTCCTAGAGCTGAAACAAGAAAACATGACAGTTTCAGAATATACCACCAGATTCAACGAATTAGCTAGATTTGCTCCGCATCAGGTGGACACGGAGGCACGAAAGGCGTGAAGGTTTGAAAATGGACTGAAGCCATTGATATTTAGTAAGGTAGAAGTGCTATAGATTAATAAATTTTTGTCTCTGTTAGAAAAACCAATCATCGTTGAGGGTGGCAATGAAGCTGTATCGAGGTATCACCAGGAAAAGAAGAAAAGGACGAATGAAGGAGGTAGCAGTGGAGGGAGTAACTCCAACAAGCGTAAATGGAGTGATAATACCCAATCAGGAAATAAATCACGAGAAGGTAGGAAGAAAGGTGAGTCGTATGCAATTTGTGGGAAGAATCATCCAGGAGTCTGCCTGAAGGGCAAAGGAGTGTGCCTTAACTATGGCCAAGAGGGACATATCTCTCCCAATTGTCCCAGTCCAAAGAAGATACAAGGTTGTTATTTATGTGGATCGTCAAACCATCAAATCCGTAACTATCCAAAGAAGAATGCAGAGAAGGGAAGCAACAACAAAGGAAACAACAGTTGGATTCTAACGACCAATGGACCAGCTCAACCAACAAGACCAATAGCACACACTTTTAACATGACGGTCCAGGATGCAGACGCTTCGAATGGAGTAGTGTCAGGTAAAATTTTAATTAGTAATATAATTACGGACGTCATATTTGATAGATATCACTAGGAGGTGTTGTTCCTATGTGGATTCGAGTCATAGGTTGGTATCACATGATGATATCACAGGTTAGTATCGCGTAAATAAAAATGAAGGAATTGATTATACAACTTTATAAATTATTAAAAGAAAACACGTATATTGAGTGGTCTATGGTAACCCTTTTAGATTATAAGTGAATATGTGTTATGAGATATAAATTAAACAAGATAGTTAATTTAGTTATTTCAAATTAACTAAGATCAATACTTAATCAAGTTGATTAAGGAAGAGTAAGATAAGTTATATATGTTGTAACATAGCTTGAGTGTTAGCCTTGAATGTTAAATAGAAATATTTATAATCTTTAAATGATTAATTAGTATGACTATTATATAGTGAATAAATATGTGAGGACTATGTGCAAATGTGTATGGCTATATATATATCATTAAAAATGAAAGCTTTATAACCAAATGATATATTAGGTGAGACAATTAAATAACCTAAGGGTTATGATAATAAGGAATAGTTAGTATTTAATATGTATATTAACTTAAGTGAATAATTTTATTATTGCAAGTGATTAATAATTGTAAACCTAATTAGGTTACAAGTTAAAGAGATATGTGTATGTAATTAAATTCCATAAGATTGGAAATAGAAACCCTAAATAAATAATTAGGTTAACATATATTAAAATTGTTAAACTATGTTTATTACATAGCCCAAAACAATTAAAAGAGAAGCCCAAAAGAAATAAAATGCAAGCCCACACTTAGCCCACTTGATTAAAGATATTTTAGACATTTGATTAATCTAATTTGTGCATTAAAATAAAGGCAAAATAGATGGGTTATTTGGCATATGGGACCAGCCATATTAGGCATTTTAAGGCAAAGTAATTAAGCTAATCAAGTTCCAAAAGTAGGAAGTCTTACACACAAGGACAAGTGTGTCATGCCACCATTGGTGGAAAATCTAATTAGTAACTTTAATGGCACGATTTGGCATGATTAGGAAGGGATAAGGCTAACCCTTTGTCCAAGGGAAAAAAAACATGGGGGATATTAGCATCCCATTTCATTTCACCAACATCTTCATTTCATTTTCATTCTCCACCATTCTTCTTCTTCTTCTTCTATTTTTCTCTCAACTATAAGAACACAAAGAGAGTAAGAGAGAGAAGAGAGGTTTAGATTCTAGAGGGGAATAAGAGTATATTGTTCATGTATCTCAAGTTCCTAGTCTATTTTGGAAAGAAAAGAAGAGCATCCCACAAAACAAGGTAAGGAAATCAAACCCTACTTTTTTTTATGTTGTGTGTGTTCTATGTGATCTTGTAAAAGATTCATGGAAGTGAAAGTTCTAATAGGCTAAAGTCTTATATGAAGGTTAAATCTTGAGTATAATATGTTTAACATGTCCATCTATATAGTTTATGTTAGAAAATTTTGGGAAAAGGAAGCTAAAGTAGTTTTGGAAAAAACCCTAATTTAAAGGGGTGATCATTGCTTTTCATTTTGAAATCTACAAATGGTTTTTTTGATTTTATTTCTTGGTATGCTAGAACTATGAGTTAAGAGCAAAACCCCTTTGGAAGCATGTAAAAATGTTAAAAAAATGAGTGAGATATGGATTTATTACTAAAATACCTCAACTAAAGAATTCATGTGCAAGAGCGGTCACTTCTGGACCAATTTTCGGACCAAAATAGATCCTAATTTGATGTTTGATATTTGATGAATGAAAATTGTAGTTCGGGAAGATATGAATCCAACGAGTCTGATTGGACCCAAATCGGAGTTGTAGATTTCATTTTATTCAAGTTTTAGTGAAGGACCCCAAATAAGGAAAAAAAAATAAAAAATCCTAAAAAGCTACTTTTGTCGATCGATTCAAATAAAATTAAACCCGGAACTTTTAACTTTTCTATGACCGGTTCTACCACTTTTCGGCCGATTCCGGTGGTGGTTCTTGGACCCAAATTTTTCTAAAATTCTGAAGAATATTAAGATATTTAATCCAAAAATTTTCATGGTAGTTAGCTAATTATTAAGTAATTAGTGGTTTAAATTATTTAAATCACTTTAAAACTTATTAATTTACAATTTTAAATGCAATTAATGGATTATTAAATAAATTACATGAAATTTGAATGTAACTAACTATTTAATTATTATCTAAGTAGTATTGAGTGATAATTAAGAAGAGTAAGTAATAATAAAGTAACTATTGATTATTTAACTAAAATTAAATAATAAATAGTGTTAAACCATTGATTAATATTAAATAATGATTAAAGAATGCTCAAGTAAGGTTATGTAATAATTTAATTACTTACTTACATTGACATAAAATTTATAAATTATTTATTATATAGTTAATATTAAATAATAAATAAGAATAAATAATAACTAATTATTCTTAAGTTAATAATAAAACAATAATTAAAGACTTATGAAGTAAATTAATTATTTATTATTCAAGGATAAATAAATAATTAAATAAATAACAAATAAGAATAAATAATCATTAATTATTCTTAAGTTAATAAGAAAGAATAATTAAAGACTTATGAAGTAAATTAATTATTTATTATTCAAGGATAAATAATTAATTAAATAAATAATAAATAAGAACAAATAAAAATTAATTATTCTTAAGTTAATAAAAAGAATAATTAAAGATTTATGAAGTAAATTAATTATTTATTATTCAAGGATAAATAATAAATTAATTAATATTAAATAAAGACAAAGGTTAATTAATTGTACATTTATTAATAGTAATGAATAATTAAGGACTAATAAATCAATTATTTATTATTCAAGGATAAATGATTAATTAATTATTACTTAATTAATATTAAATAATAATTAAATATGAATAATGTTAATTATTCAATATTTAATTAACATTAAATGATAAATATATGTAATTAGCTATTATTTATTTAATAATAACTAAAGGTGATTAATTAATTACCATTTAACTAATATTAAATGGTAATTAAAGAAAGATAGAGATAATAAATGGAGATAATTTAAATGACTCATTAATTAAACAATTGTAATAAATTGTTTAAGGGTATAATAAGTGTTTATAACTTAAGAAAAACTTTAGAAATTTATTAAATCATTAACCTAAGGTTTATTAAATATCCTATAAGATTAGTGATGGTACTTTATACTATGTGAACATTGTGATTGAATTATTTGCTAGATAATAGCATAAGTAAGCGCATAGATGTACGATTATACGCAATACTAACTAGTAGACCAACATTGTCAATGCTAGGTTATTCAAAGAGTTTTAATTAAAGATCGTTAGTCATAGCTCGTCAAACATGCAAGTTTTCTAACTCAAACTCGAGTTATTATTTTTCAAGCATGTTAGTGGATAATTATTGTTGATTATTCCACATCTATGATATTTATTGATATTCAGATATTGTGCAAGTTGTTATTAATATGCAAGTTCCCTAACTCAACTATAAGTTATTTATAAAACTAAACTATCCTCTACAAGTACCGGGAGCGACCAACTCCTTTGTACCCTATATTATGTATAATACTTAATAATAGTGCGTGGGTCATTTTACGATAATAAAGTTTGTTCATCTCAATCTTACATCATGATTCTGTACCACAACAATATAGTTTGGATTAATTTTCAATAAATACTACGATTTTAACATATAATATCAACATTGATCTAGCCAAAATAATTGACATTGATATTTTAATAACAACTTAGTCCAAATATTAGAACGTATCAAGTTTTAACAAATATTAGTCGCGCAAAAAAATTAGCTGAGACCTAGCTTATAAACTGTTCAATAATAGACAGAAATTAATTGCACTATGCGCAAACAACAATAATAATTATAGATGTGAATAACCAACAATAGTTATTCACTAATCATGCTTTTGAAATTTAAAACTCAATTTGAGCTAATGAACTTGCAATATTTGCGAATGATCAATAATAACCTTAGATGTGGTATAGACAACAATAATTACCCACTTATCATGCTGGTAAAATAATAACTCGAATTTGAGTTAAAAAATTTGCAATAAATGCGAATATTCAATAACAATCTTAGATGTGGAATAATCATCAATAATTATCCACTAATATGCTTGAAAAATAATAACTCAAGTTTGAGTTAGGAAACTTGCCTTGATCGTTGACTACTACTACACAATCTAACTTAGCTTCATTTGAAAGACCTATCATCAATAATATTGGTCTCTCAATTAGCATAATACATTATGTCACATAATGTTGTTATTTAAAGTCACTATATAACTTAGACACGCAATCATGTAGTCATAACAGTGTTTAGAACTATAAAAATACTTATCAGGTCAAACTATTTTAGTCGGGTTGGACTTCGGTATCAATACAGTGTCTCTATTACCTTATCAGACAATTAACGAGTTTATTTTTAATTAAACTCTATTCCAAAGCTTCAATATTATTTTAGATAATTTAATTATCCTTTATAATATTTCTCGAAAGCTTATAATAATTGTCAAATAATTATTATAATTTATAATGATTTTTCAAACAACGATATCATTTTAAATGATTTAAATACTAAATAATTCCATTACCATTAATACTTAAATAATTTAAAATAATTAATGAAATTCCTATCAAAATATTAGAAGTTATTTATAATAACTCAAAATATTTTAAAACACTAATATTACCTTTAAATGATTTTTAAAATATTTAAAAATATTTTTAAATAATTACCATTAATATTAAAATATTAATATATTTCTCATCAAAATATTAATAGTCATTTATTATAACTTAAAATATATTTAAATCCTTTATATCATTTTTAAAACATAAAAATCATTTTTAATCCATTTATTTAATACAATTATTAAATAAATTTATTATCATTAATATTAAATTATTAATGAAATTTATATCAAAATATTAAAAGTTATTAATATCATTATTAAAATATTTTCTAAATACTTTAATATCATTTTTAAATGATTAAAATTATTTTTAACTAATTTATTTAATAATTAATATCATTAATATTTAAATAAATTAAATTAGTAATGAAATTTATGTCAAATTATTAAAAATTAATTTTTATAACTTAAAATAATTTTTAAACTCATTTTTGAATTTTTATTATTTATTATTTATTTTTTTTGATTTATTGAAATTAATTTTATTAATTTTATTAAAACTGTCGCTATAGGCTTTAGCAACGAAATTTTTTGCAGTTGGTGTTCTTTATCACTGAAGAACGGCTATGGTCAATGCAGTTAATGTCGTGGGTGCTAGTTTGACCATGGTTAATTCCTAACTGGTTTGGATTCCGGGCTTGAGAGTGTATTCATGGTGTTGTACTAATGTAAGACTATAAGTACAAACAAATTTCATGGTCTAACTACTACATAACATGAAGATCTAAGCATCCAAAGTAGTTATAGGATCGATCACTGGCTTTACGTTACCCGAAACCCGAACGCTTCATATAGCTACTTTAGAGCTTCAATAACTTGGTTTCTGTGTATTGTTTGGGTGTTAGAGTATCACACTCTTATAGATAACATGTCAAAGAACAAAAGTACTACACTTTGGTATCTTAACTACATCACATATGTAAGATCTGGGTTGGTTAAACCCTGTCAGAAAATTTATTCTTCAGTTTTCTGAAAATTCCAGAAAACTACTTTTGTGGTTAGTTAACCTGCTTTGACTGCTAATAACTTTGATTCTGTTGATGTTTTATGTGTTCTAATGTTATGGTTCTATAGTCTATATACTAGGGTATAACAATGATACACTTACACAACCTAAACACATAACAACTGTAAGATCTAAGCACATCAAAACCTTGTCAAACCATTCTGGAGAATTTCTGGGTTTTCTAGAAACTCATAAACATGACTAGTTAACCATGTTTGACCATTAATAACTTGGAATCTGGACATGATATGAACATGATTTCACTTCCAGTTTACTCTCCTCATAGCATACTACAACACTGCCACACCTAGCAAGTCTAATAATTAACAGATTTGGATCTATGGCCTCTGACATTTGAATGTCAGGCCATATTTTAGGGTTCTTGACAGTTTTTAAAAACTTCATTTTCACGAACTTAGATGTTATGGATCATAGATGTAACACCCCAGTCCCACATCGAAAGATAGGGGAAAAATTTGTCTGCATATAAGGAAATAAGTTACTACCAATAGTACCTTCAAGTTATGACCTTTTTGGGAGCTGTGTGGTGGGCTAGATGACCCAAGAAGATACTATTGGGCGATGGTTCGAGGCCTTATTTGGATGGATTTGATTCGATTCTGGACTTGGGATTTGACCCAAGATTTGTTCCGAACTCCTGGATTTGACCCGGGTTGTTTCATATAGTATCGAGTGACTCTCGAAGCTCTGGTGGGTCATCCGATCGGGTTCTTGGGAGGTGGGGACACGAAGGTGGTGGTATTATCCCACAATGGAGAGATGAAGGTCCCGGAGGTGGGGACACGAAGCCACCGGTATTATCCCACATAAACTAGAGAGCCAAATATCTTTGGGCCGTGTGTGATGATCGGTTCGACGGGGACGCGAGAATTTAAGTGGGGAGTTTGTAACACCCAGTCCCCACATCGAAAGATAGGGAAAAATTTGTATGCGCATATAAGGAAATAAGTTACTACCAATAGTACCTTCAAGTCATGACCTTTTGGGAGCCTGTGGTGGGCTAGATGACCCAAGAAGATACTATTGGGCCAGTGGTTTGAGGCCTTATTTGGATGGATTTGATTCGATTCGGACTTGGGATTTGACCCAAGATTTGTTCCGAACTCGGGATTTGACCCGGGTTGTTTCAATAAATCACTATATAACATTCTATAACACATAAATAAACATAAAAACACACAATTTGTCTAAGCATACAAGATCTAGCTTGGTTAGGGTTTATACCTCTCTTTAAATATCCTTTGATCTTCACTTTCTAATCTGATCTTGGGGTATTCTTGACTTATCTAGGGACTGAATATCTAACTAAGTTTAGTGGATTTGAGAGAAAGAGACTTGGTTAAGTGAATGAACACAAATGAGGCTTATCTTGATTTTTCTCTTTCTTTAATCTTTCACTTTTTGATCTTGTGGTTACTAATGTTGCTATGTGGCACTAATTGGTTGATTCACTTGGATTTCAAGCACATTCTTAGATTTGGTGAGTCACAAGATTTGGCAAATGTGAAGCCCCCAAATCTGGATATCTTCCAACCCGGCAGATGGTGCTAGACGGTGCTACGTTCACACATACATTCAATTGAAATGCCTCAAAAGAGTGAATATGTCTTCTATATATATTAAAAAAATAATATTTTCCTTCCCAGGTTCTTTGTAATCATTACATATGTTCTTTGTCATAGTATCAAATAAATACAAAATTCATACTATGCTATAGATAATTCAAAATAACACTTCTCTTTTCCGTAAAATGTTTAATAGTGAACAACATCTGTTAAACCTTAATTTTGGTCAAAGACCTTGAGCATTTCATTCTTTCTTTAAAAAGGACAACCCGACACCAAGTCCGTAAGTCCGACATTTCTTACAAGCACATCTAGGTGATCAGCCTATAGTACTCTATGTTGTACAACACTACTTCATTAAATGTATCTACATTTAAGTTTTGGCAACCTCACATGCCTGTCGATTGACGACAAAACATTTCTTTATCCATACTCAGTCTTTCTTTGAATCCATACCAAAAAGTTGGCATAAGATAGGAACATTAATAATATTTTTATAGATTAACATGAATCCACAAAATACATTAAGTCTAGCCGAAGGAATTGGCTTCGACTTCTTTGTACATCAATTCAAACATAAGATACATGAATCATAAAGCATGTCCAAAATGAGCATAGACAATGGTTTAGAACACTTGCCTTCAGCGTCTTCTATTGTTAATTCACTTCCCTTTTGAGTCTTTATAGATTATACATCACATAATTACATAGCATACCATATTAGGTCATAAACAATCAACAAGCATTGTCATTAACCTATCTTCTCCTTCTTCTCGGTCTAACTATTCATTTGCTTAGCTTACTAACATTCATTAGTTTAGTTAACGTTCTTTACGACTTCATAACATATTATTGTTATAGGAAATCTTATTCATTCAATGCTTAAGTAATTACATTTTTAAGTAAACTCAAACATTCATTCAATGTGCGTATGGTCTTCGTATTACTTTGTGTTTACGTTTTTGTAACCTTTCATTAACTTTTAATTGTTAATCATAAGGTTTTAATCATCCTTAATGATGTTACTTTAAGTTAATTAAGGTCATAATTCACCTTCAATCAACTTCCCTTTCTTTATACTTATTAACTTTCTTCTCTTCCTTTTGCCTAAAATCTTTGGTCTTTTGGCGCCATTCCTTTAGTATATGTCGCTTTCTGGTAGCGACTTAGCAGTGTTTGGGATCCGGGCATGGGCATGGGTTCAAAACATACCATATTATTATGAGTCACGAACTTACCACATGCATTAGTTTTAAGAACCATACCTAATCTTAATATCGTCTAACCTAACCTTAAAAGCCTCTAACTATTAAATATGCACATGAGAAAAGAATCACCTTTCCACCACATATACATTGATAGCGCGACACCGACATTCCAATGATTATCAATGTGATAAACCAAGTACATGCACAAAATCTCTGCCCATACAAAGGTTTGTAAAACTTAGTCACCATTTGAGTCCTTAATTGAAATCCCACCTAACTCTATCTTACTCTTAACTTATTCTTAACTTGCCTTTAACTTGCTCAATACGAATTCCTCGTATCACATTATCTATAACTCCTCCTGAGTTTATCTCGTACTATATCATAGTAAATTATCTTCATAGCATCAAGCTATAATTATTCAAACATTACAGACCATCTTTCTTTTATAACTTAAACAGATCACGTCGTGATCTTATTTTATAATCATCTCCCTTAAAATTCTTTTCTTAACTCGTGATCGTTTTGTATTTTGATTCTCTTTCCTTTTTTTTCATCTTCTACGATTCCATTTATGCTTTTAATCTTACAAACTTTGTCTATTCATCATTATTCGTTATCTTGTCTATTGGAGTTAGGTAACTCCCATTTCTTATCTTTATATCTCTTCAAGATTCTTCTTTGAATTTTCTTGTTTATATAACAATTTTTCCTTTAAGAATTTTTAACTTCATTTACATTCCTCAACATTTCATTCGAGTTCCACATTTTCATCATATGTATCCATTTTCTATACTTGGTACACATAGAGTCTCTAATAGTTTCAATATGGTACGTTGAGTGGTTTCCCACAAACAACCAACAAACTAGGTTTCGAGTTTCTAGTTCGTATATACCTTCGCTCTATGAAGGAATCGTTTAGCCAAGATACCATACATCAACTATTAAAGAGTATGATTGTACCATACTTAAATATAACTTTTTATTCTTAACTTCTTTATCATTCTCATCTTATAGACATTGTCTATTTATTATCACCTTGCATCCTAATATTAGAGTTGGGTAACCCCACATTTATATTACTTATAACTTTGTGAGATTCTTGTTTGAATCCTCTCACTCATGTTTTAATCCCTTCTTTATAAATTCCTTAAATTACTTCTTATTGTTCAAACTCTATCTGAGCTTATTCTTTATTATCTTCATCTTTCTTCTCTAAGATTCTAGCCTAAGGTACTCCTACCTAAGGTTTATAACCTACAGCTTTGATATCAACTGTAACGACCCCAAAATTCATACAATTCAATTATCGACTTCGGTCGTTAATAACATGTCTAACTTCTGATTTTACATCATTATTCGATGTTAAACTTAATAAAATACAGAATAATTTAAACTTTTATGTCTTCTTACTTTAATTCTCTGAATCAAAACCTTTATCATTTAGACATCTCTGAATCAAGTTATTTTATGATTCACTTCATCAAAGTTATTATATAGAATCTTAAATTTCAATTCGATAACCTTTACATATCAGATAACTCAAACTTTACAATTTTATTATTACATAATTATTGTGATTTATCAAGTACATTTCTCAAAACCTTTACCTTTACCCACCTTTGAACCATACTTAGCTTATTACTCACCTTATCAGTGTTAATAAATAAAACTTACATCCAGGTTCAATACTCTTTCATACAACAAACAAAACTTAAACTTTATAACTCAACATTTATTAAACATCATACATTATTTGGAACCTTAAACATGGTTCAAATAATAATAATTCAGCCAAAGTGTAAAAAAAACTTTATGTAGCACATCTGATTCATATTTTTCAAGTAGCACATAACTCTACCTTGAATCTTTAACCTTCCAAAGTGGTTATTTGCAAGGTTGAGCTCGACAGCCCAACAAAATCTAACAGTTTTCAAGCATCACATAGAACATAATAACATGCTCAACATACATCTTATAAACATTGGACTAACATAATATACATGTCGCAGATCATATAACAAGTATAAAGATTGAGTTCCTTACTCAATTAACATTCATTACTTAATCAACGTAGTCATAAATTGACTTTAACATTTTATACTTTCAACATATATATCACACATCATGCTCTTTGCAATAAAGATTTAAAGCAGCTAATCATCAAGTTCACATAACCAATAGGTACTGAAAGACTTGCCTTGATCGTTGTTTACCAATAACAGTTTAACATCTTATAGTTATCTACACTTCACGTTCCCTACATAATTACATAATCATGCACATCAACTATTAGTCATATAGCAACGCATAATATTTGTAATGTAAACTTTACTCTACATCGCATAACCCTTCTTATTAATCAATACACAATGTTCAATTTGATTGTGTTAACTTTTGACTTACATCTCACTATACTTTCTTCTTAGTCATACTCAGAGTTCATTCAAGTGTTTAAGTCTTGCTAGGACTCCTTATTGGTTTTATATTAACTCCATTTAATATATTACAATATTCATTTAATTTGACTTAAAACACTTTTTATGTTCATTAACACTTGTCACGGCGTTTCGACGTTCATTTGTTACATGCCTGATTTATCTCTCTTGTGTATGCTTAGTATGCTTATACAACTTATCTAATACATCATTTATTAATTTTAAGCATCATTATGTTTACTAACATTCATGTTTAATAACTTAGAACAACATCTTTTATCGTTAGAATCACTACACTTGCATACGTGCATGCTCGACACCCTCCGATTGTCCCCGAAAACACAACAATCCTAAAGATGACCATTTTGACCCCTGTTCCCGACCTCAAATAGAAACACTTAAAGAATGAAAGTTGTAATTCTATTCGTCCTCGTTCCGGATCATCTTGAATCGCTTCAATCGAAGTTCGTATGAAAAGGTTATGCCTATTTTATTAAAACATATCAAAATAGTCACACCTGACACACTTTGAGCACAACTGCACCCAATTAAGCCTTGGACACAGAGCAGCTACGCCTTAGAGGGCAGCTGGGCCCCAAATGATTTAGGGCACAGTGCAACTACGCCAGTTAGCAGAATCGGGACTCTGTAGTTCACTGTTCTCGCGATTTTTGAACCTTTTCTCCTTCTAATCTTCATAACTTGAGTTATACACATACAAATTAGTTCGTTTTTGATTCTATGGATTCATAATTCATAGAAATACAACATAATAGAATTATAACAATTTATAGAAACACTAACTAGCCTAAATATTGACCCAAAACTCATGTTCATACTAAACTTTCATATTTTAACATGTTTAGCGAATTCATTCAGTACGAATTCGTTTCTTAACCAAATTGATTCATTCAACTTGCGTTCTTTTCGTTTCTTGTCGTATTAATATATTCTAAACTCAAATTACATTTTAGTTCACAAACTAACTACCAATTTTTGTACTTTCACAAGCCATATACATATACATATACGTTGTAAATGATTTTCTTTCTTTTTGAACATAATTAGCACACTAATTCCTTGTCTATATGCTAATTCTAACATCACAAATTTACTAATAAACACAATTAATCAGTTAGTATATCAGAAAATCATCCAATTTGAATTTACAGAGAATTCAAAGTTCAAAATACACAACATTAATATACGTAAATTAAGGTTTTGGAAGTTATACCTTCAATTTCTTGGAGATAATTCTTGATAGAACATAAAGAATTACTTGAAATCACAAGACTCTTTCTCAGACTCTCTCTCTCTCAAATTTTCTTTGTAAACTCCCTTTCTTCTCTTCTCTCAAGCTTAGGCCAACTCTTTTACGTAAAGTAAAATAAAACAGACGCAACCTAAACCAAAACGTCTAAAACTGACGTTCTAATAATTTTATAATTAATTATCAATTATAAAATATTTAATATATTATTATTATTATTTAATTCAAATTCAAAAGCCGTAAGGCTTTGTTTGGAAAAACATTTTTAAAAATAAAGACTTAATATCTTTAAGCTTTGTTTGGTAAATCCATTTAAAACTACTTAAATTTACTTCAATAAATCATTTATGTAAGACCCCAACTTTTATGAATAAAGATTAATTTCTCTCAAAATATATTTTTGAATATTATGGTGTGGATATAATATAATGTTATAGTTGTGGGTAATATTTACAAATTTTGCAAAGTAAGCAAGTGGTTATATAATATTCGATTGGTCGGGGAACATTCATTTTAACAGGGAATATTCGTACGACAGCACAATCATTGGTGGACCCCACAATGGAAGTATTGTCGTAGTTAGAAAATGACAGAATTATCTTTTTATAAAAATAACGGTGGAAGTGTTACCGTTAAAACTGTTGAACTACCCGGTAGTAAAAGTATAGTAATACGCGTGGTTGCATAGTAGCACACGGTATTGATTATTAATGCTTACGTGAGAAGTCACTCAGTTATACTGAATTATTGCTACAATAATTGCTGCATCATATCTCTCATATTATTGATTCGATTATTGTCACAATATCATTTGCATTATATCATATATTATTAAATTAATAATTGAGACGACAAAGATATTTATATTATTAAATTGCAATATTTACAATGTCTAGAAGTTCTGTCAAGGAGAGGTTTCGTCATCTAATTGCGCGCCAATAAGGAGAAATCCTTATCGGAAAACCCCCTCTTTCCTGGGAACGACCTGGTTGTTAAATATTGTGAGTTATAATATTAATGATTAATAAGTTCATGTTTATTAAAGATGAAATTGATAGTTCCATTGTGTTGGAATTATTAGTGTTAGTGGAAATCGACATTTATTTCGATATTAATTGATATCTGGAAGTTATACTGACCAGTCGGGTAATTAACCAGATAAATGAGCAATTAATTGCTATTAATTCACATAATTATAACTATTTGTTCACATGTGTGTACTATTGATTCACATTCTTGTACTATTAGGGGAGTTGGTGTAAGATTGATAATACTTGCATGACTAAGTTAAAAATGGAGGTATAGATGGAGGTACTATATTGTAATTCGTATTTTCACATGATTATAACTATTGATTCACATGATTGAACTATTGATTCACATTATTTACTATTAGGGGAGGTGGTGCAAGTTTGATAATACTTGCAGGACTAAATTAAAAATGAAAGAAAAGTTAAAGGTATTGTACTATAATATTTTGAGCCCCAAAACGTGCAATTATCAAAACTATATTTTCCTATAAATAGAAGCTCATTCTTCCTTCATTTCTCACCAATTCACTAAAGCTATAGAGCAATTATTATAGAGAGAAATTATAGAGAGAAAGAAGAAGAGAAGTCTACTACCTCTCTACTCCAGTATTCAATTTCTTCTAAGGTAAGGGGTATTATTCTTTCGTATTCATGAAGAGAATTTTTTCTTTCAATACTCGTAAGAGCTGTTATTTCATTCTTTATTATTATGTTGGAATAACCTGTCTATGCGAAGTACCACATACACGGTGAATTTTTTTGTAATTCCATTCTTTATTATTACATTAGAATAACTTTTATATCTGCATGCGGTCTATCGCATGCATGGTGAATTCATTGTTATTCCATTCTTTATTATTATGTTGGAATATTCTCGTTCGCATGCGCTTTTACGCATGACCCGTTCCATTCTTTATTATTCTCATTGGAATATCCATGCATGCGGTTTCACGCATGACCAGTTCCATTTTTTATTATTCATTGGAATATCCTCGTCATGCGGTTTACGCATGACCTGGTTCCATTCTTTATTATTCTGTTGAGAATAACCTGTCTGTGCGGTTTATCGCATGCATGGTGAATTCTTCTGTTATTCCATTCTTTATTATTCTGTTGGAATAACCTATCTATGTGGATTACCGCATGCATGGTGAATGATCCTTTGTATTCATTCCTTATTAAATTGTGAAAATAATCTATCTACGTGGATTACCGCATAACGGGCGAAAATTCATTTGCAGTTTCATATATTCTATTTTACTCAGTTGGTTAAAGTTTTGGCTTCTATACTCCATGAAATTAGTAGAATATCCTGGATATTTACGCTTCATCCAGTATCTTTTCATGGAAATATTCTTCTTAGCATTCTTGAATTTTACTCCACAAAGTAGTATCATGTTTACAATTTGGACGTTATTGATTTCAAGATAAATTAACTTATAAATTTATTCTTGAACTTGTTTATTGAATTATTATGTCATTGTCATCATCCTCATGCTTATATTGTGATGACAGTCATCTTTGGCTTACGTGCATAGATGGACTTGATATGATTATGACCAGGGATCATTCGGTATAATCATGACCTGTAATGTTATAAATGATGTGGTAAAAGTCCTCAGTAACCTGTAATGCATTGATGGACAGTTTTTGGTATGATTGTGACCAGGGATTATTCGGTATAGCCATGACCATTGATGATTTAATGAATATCCTTGGCCCATAGTGCAGGGAGGATTCGATGATGTGGTTTATTTATTAAGCTGAGTCTCACCGATAAAAAAAAATTGATGAAAACATTTTAAATCATAGAAGATAGTAGATATCATGCTCTTCTTGACTCTTCTAATGGATTGCTTATTCCGCTGCAGTTAAACTTGATGTCTATTGTATTTTATCTGTTTAACATTGTTGAAGACTAATGATAATTTATTCGCATTATCTTAGTCATAATATTTCTTCGGGCTAGTTGAGCTCACCTTTCTTTCACCGTTTCTCTTTAGTAAATGAGAACGCATTCGAGTCTAGTCGAAAGAACGGAGTGACGGTCCCGGATGATATAGCATTAGTAGTCATCACTATTCTATTAAATAGTGTGACAATAAATGTAATGAGGACTCCATTGAGTGTGGATATTGTCTAGATGACAATATTCTTATTAAAACTCTTAGATTATGTTCTCGTCAGATTTTTTACGCATCGTTGTATAATTAAGTTGTATTTGAATTTTGTACCATGTATTTGGCGACTCAAGATGGGTGATGTATATCTATTTTGGGGGCGTCACAATTTATACTATAGTTTATTGTCCCAAATTATTTACTTGGATTTTTATCCAATTTAATTAAATAAACAAAACCAATTACCACAAAATTATAATTTTCATTATAATTTTACTTAATAAATTAACATATCACTTTAATTACTAAATTAAATTAACACAACATTCTAGCAAACTATATAATCCTTAACAACTCTCTAATACAGTTATTAAGTTAAATTAGAGTATTATCTCATAAATTTAATTCATCACTCTTTTATCTTAATTAAGTTAATTTCTATAACAACAACTCGAACATCAATCAAAATAGTTTTATCTAATTCATATGGCATATATTTCTTAGTTTAAAGAAAACCAAAAATCCTTTTATGAAGACATGATACCGTAATATCTCGATAGTACGTTGAGGATTCTGTCATTATATGACTTTGTTATGCTACATCATACCATAGTGGGTTGATGATATTATGATCACATCAACACCAGGTTCAATTGCATTGATGACCTCCTCGTTTGTCAAATCAACATCATATTTAGTGATGCCTTAATGACTATGAAAAAAAAACAAAATACATTTTGATATTTTTAAATTATTTTTTTCTAGCCGAAACAATTAGCATAGACATACGATTAACGGTATTATTTTTAAAACTCATTGGTTCCATCATTTGATCCAATGTTTTTCAAGAAAAAATAAAAGTGCAAAAATCAACACGAATTCAATAAATTTCAAAAATCTAGCAAAGCTAGAAGATTTGGAATACCTAATTTTCTCCATCAATTTCAATTTTTACTCCATTACCTCATTATTGACTAATTCGTTTTATTTCTAGCACCACCAACGCTCTTATACTAAATATTCTTGTATTTCAACTTACAATCTTCATATACCTTCAGTATTGTTCATCAAACTTACTACACATTGGAAGTTCAGGAACTTGCCACAATAATATGAGTTTAAGAACTTATCCTAGTCAGACCATAAGCGTCCATTCACTGAGGGGTTCAAAATATACCATATTATTATGAGTAACGAACTTACTATATGCATTAGTTTTAAGAACTATACATAATCTTAATATCGTCTAACCTAACCTTAAAAGCATCTAACTATCAAATATACACATGAGAAAAGAATCACCTTTCCACCACATATACATTGATATCGCGACACCGACATTCCAATGATTATCAATGTGATAAACCAAGTACATGCACAAAATCTCTGCCCATATAAAGGTTTGTAAAACTTAGTCACCATTTGAGTCCTCAATTAAAATCCCACCTAACTCTATCTTACTCTTAACTTATTCTTAACTTGCCTTTAACTTGCTCAATATGAATTCCTCGTATCACATTATCTATAACTCCTCCTGAGCTTATCTTGTACTATATCATAGTACATTATCTTTATAGCATTAAGCTATAATTATTCAAACATTACAGACCATCTTTCTTTTATAACTTAAACAAATCACGTCGTGATCTTATTCTATAATCATCTCCCTTAAAATTCTTTTCTTAACTCGTGATCATTTTGTTTTGCGATCCTCTTTCTTTCCTTTTTCATCATTTACGATTCCATTTATGCTTTTAATCTTACAGACTTTGTCTATTCATCATTATTCATTATCTTGTCTATTAGAGTTAGGTAACTCCCATTTCTTATCTTTAAATCTCTTCAAGATTCTTCTTTGAATTTTCTCGTTTATATAACAATTCTTCCTTTAAGAATTTCTAACTTCATTTACATTGCTCAACATTTCATTCGAGTTCCACATTTTCATCATACGTATCCATTTTCTATACTTGGTACACATCAAGTCTCTAATAGTTTCAATATAGTACGCTGAGTGGTTTCCCACAAACAACCAACAAACTAGGTTCCGAGTTGCTAGTTCGTATATACCTTCGCTCTATGAAGGAATCGTTTAGCCCAGATACCATACATCAATTATTAAAGAGTATGATTGTACCATACTTAAATAAAACTTTTTATTCTTAACTTCTTTATCATTCTCTTCTTATAGACATTGTCTATTTATTATTACCTTACATCCTAATTATTGGAGTTGGGTAACCCCACATTCATATTCCTTATAACTTTGCGAGATTCTTGTTTGAATCCTCTCACGCATGTTTTAATCCCTTCTTTATAAATTTCTTAAATTACTTCTTATTGTTCAAACTCTATCTGAGCTTATTCTTTTATTATCTTCATCTTCCTTCTCTAAGATTATAGCCTAAGGTACTCCTACCTAAGGTTTATAACCTACAGCATTGATACCAACTGTAACAACTCTAAAATTCATACAATTCAATTATCAACTTCGATCGTTAATAACATGTCTAATGTGATGCCCCCAAAATAGGTATACATCACCCATCTTGGGTCACCAAATACATGGTACATAAATCAAATACAAACTTAATTATACAACTGTCGGGTAATATACGACAAAACATAGCTGAGAGTTTAAACAAGAATATTGCCTTCTAGACAATATCCACTCTCAATGGAGTCCTCATTACAATTATTATCACACTATTTCACAGAATAGTGAAGACTACTTAAACAACCATCTGGATTGTCAATCCGTTCCCCGACCAGTCCCAGCTATATTCTCATTTTCTGAAGAGAACAGTGAAAGAAAAGGATGAGCTCAACTAGCCCAGTAAGAAATATTATGACTAAGATAATGCAGAATAAATTATCCTTAGCCTTAAATAGTATAATAACTGATAGAATACAATTGACAACAAGTTTTAGATCAACAACTGCAGCGGAATAAGGAATCCATTATAAGAGTCAAGTAGAGCATGATATCTACTATCTTCTATGATTTAAAAAGTTTTTCATCAACTTTATCACTGAGACTCAGCTTAATAAATAAACCACATCATCGAATCATCCCTGGCCAAGGATATTCATGTAATCATCAATGGTCATGATTATACCGAATAATCCCTGGTCATAATCATACCAATAACTGTCCATCAACGCACTACGGGCCAATGAGGACTTTTACCACATCATTTGTAACATTACGGGTCATGATTATACCGAATAATCCCTAGTCATAATCATATAAATCAACAGTCCATCTATGCACGTAAGCCAAAGATAACTTTCATCACAATATAAGCATGAAGATGATGACAATGATATAAGAATTCAATTAATAGAAACAAAGGATAAATTTTTAAAGCTTTATAATTTAATTTATCCATAATTCAATAGCGTTCAAATTGCCAACATGATACTGCTTTGTGAAGTAAAATTCAAGAATGATATTGTATCAAAAATATTTTGAACCGAAAATAAATCAATTTTTGTCATGAATAGTACTCTGGGTAAATAGTACCCCGTGAATAGTACTTCGGGAATAGTATCCTATGAATAGTATTTTGTAAATAGTACTCATAAATAGTACTTTATGAATAGTACTCGTGAATAATACTTTTGTGAATAGTACCGTATAAATGAATAGTACTCATAGACAGTACTCCGGCATTAAAAGCTTAAAATTTAACAAGAATGTTCAAAAATATCCTTGTGAAACGATACTGGATGAAATGCAAATTTCAAGGATATTCTACTAATTTCATGGAGTATAGAAGCCAAAACTTTAACAAATGAGTATAGAATTTGAAATCTGAAATGAAATAATATTACTTACATATTACAGAGTATGGAAGAAAATATTATTTCAAGCGAATATTGAACAAAAATAACATCCCTTACAACTGTTGAACGAAAATAATATTCCAACAAAGATTTAACGAAGATAATATTCCTATGAATATTGAACGAAGATAATATTCTTTATGGATATTGAACGAAAATAATATTCATACGAATACGAAAAATAATATCTCTTCAGAATATGAAATAAATAATACCCCTTACCTCAGAAGAAGACTAAATACTAGAATAGTGAAGTAGCAGACTACTCTTCTTCTTTCTCTCTATAGCTTCTCTCTCTATAGCTTCTCTTTCTATAATTGCTCTTGTGAGTCTTAGTGAATTGGTGAGAATTAAAGAAGAATGAGCTTTTATTTATATGAAAATATAGTTTCGATAATTGCACATTTTGGGGCTCGAAATATTACAGTATAATACCTTCATCTTTTCTTTTATTTTTTAATGTAGTCCGGCAAGTATTATGAAACTTGCACCACCTCCCCTAATAGTATATCATGTGAATCAATAGTACAATCATGTGACTCAATAGTTCTATACATGTGAAAAAAATAATTACAGTATAGTACCTTCATCTATGCCTTCATTTTTAATTTAGTCATGGAAGTATTATCAATCTTGCACCACCTCCCCTAATAGTACATACATGTGAATCAATAGTACACAAATGTGAACACATAGTTATAAGCATGTGAATTAATAGCAATTAATTTCTCATTTATCCGATTAATTACCCGATTGGTTAATATAACTTCCAGACATCAATTATTATCGAAATAAATGTCAATTTCCACTAACACTAATAATCCCAACACAATGGAACTATCAATTTCATCTTTAATCAACACAAACTTATTCATCATTAATATTATAACTCACAATATTTAACAACCAGGTCGTTCCCAGGAAAGAGGGGGCATTTCGATAAGGATTTTGTTTTTTTTTGCTAAATTTAGACGAAATAAAAGAAAGAATAAGGATTTCTCCTTATTGGCGCGCAATTAGGTGACCAAACCTCTCCTTGACAGAATTTCTAGACATTGTCAATATTATAAATAATAATATGAATAACTTTATTGTCTCAATTATTGATTTAATAATATAAAATATTATGTAGATGATACTGTGACAATAAATGAATCAATAATATGAGAGATATGATGCAACAATTACTGTAGCAATAATTGAGTATAACTAAGTGACTTCTTACGTAAGCATTAATAATCAATATTGTGTGCTACTATGCAACCACATCGACATCGCATTTTTTACTACTACCGGGTAGTTCAACAAATTTAACGGAAAACTTTCGTTATTTTTATAAAAAGATAATTTTGTCGTTTTCTAAATACGACAATACTTCTGTTGTGGGGTCCAGCAATGTTTGTGCCATAGTACGAATATTCCCTGTTAAAACAAATATTCCCCGACACAACGAATATTTTATATCAACTTGCTTTCTTTGCAAAATTTTCAAATATCACCCTTAACTTTAACCTTTTATCAATTTAACCATTTACTAAATAGAATAATAATTATAGAAAAATTGAATATTTTCATTTCATAAAATTCGGGGTCTTACAATCTTCCCTCCTTATGAAATTTTGCCCTCAAAATTTACGTATGTACCTAGTATGTCGAAGAGGTGAGGATACCTTGTTTAGATTCTAACTCTTGAGGTATAACCTTAGAGTGTTGAATATGATCATTCTTATCCAAGATTTTAACACGTATCTCCTCATACGTTAAATCTTCTGCTATCTCGTCTAGTTCTAATTCAATAATGTGGTTTAGGTCGTCCACATATTTACGTAACATCGATACGTGAAAAACGTTATGAAAACGCGACATACTTGGCGGTAAAGTGAGTCTATAGGCCACAGTTCTGACTCGATCGAGGATTTCAAATGGGCCAATTAAATCGAGAGTTGAGATTTCCTCTCTTCATCGACTCTTGCTTCTAGAATAACGCCTTCTTGAACCTTCTTCTTCACATTTATCAGCTTTGAGTCTATAGCTTGAACGGCTTTTAACTTTATCGATTAAAGTCAATTCTACTCATATATTTGATATCACCACGTGGGTCCCTAGAGTCTTTAACTCTATCTTCATTATTTATAAGTTATACGAAATGGGTTTTTGTGCTAACAACATCGCACTCGTAAACGCATACGATCTTCTACTCAACGCATCAGCTACAACGTTCGCTCTTCCACGATGATATTGAATGGTATGGTCGTAACCTTCAATAGCTTGAGCCAACGTCTTTGGCGCATGTTACGTTCGTTTTGAGTGAGAAAATATTTAAGGGTTTTAGAAATAGGTTTTGTACTGGGGTCAATACAAAATTCAATTTCACGCTCTAGGGTAGGCCAAGAAGTCTTCAGGAATACGTCAGGAAATTTATTAACAATAGAAATATCATTCAAAACTGTGACTCTCATCCCAAGACTTGAATAACACGTCACATTGATACCTATCAACTTGCCACCGTTATTCACGGCTTCCCCTACAAAAATTCTGGCTTCAGTGCATTCCACACAAGGAAGTCAACAACGAAAGGATCGGGGCTCTTTACTTATGGCTTGATATGACAATGATTAACTTTAGTGGTTTGGTTACTTGAATTCGCATAGCAGGTTGGTTAGGAATATGAAAGCTAACAACCTTACGAAAAGCATGACGACTAGTTAACCAATCGATTCCTAAAATCACATCAAATGCAAGTATTGTCAAAGAGATAAGATCAACAGGTAACGTGAAAGTGTCGATTTGAATCAAACATAATTTATAAACAGTGGAGGTAATGAAGGTTTCTCATAACGGAGTTTCAATAGATAAGTTCAAGTCTAATTTCTTAGGGGTCAAGTTCAAATGTTGAGCGCAAGCAAGAGAGATAAAAGAATGGGTAGCACAGGTATCAAATAAGGTATATACTTCGCAAGAATTTATAATTAACTAACCCGTGCTAACTTCGTTCAGGTTACTCGCTTTTTGAGAAGTCACGAAAAATGCTCTACCTGGAACCACCGACTTTGTTTTGTTCGTATCCGCCTTTGGTGCCACCGTCCCAGCTGGACTTCATTTTGCTACAAGACAAAATTGAGTTATGTAACCGTCTTTTCCACAACTAAAACATACCTTTGAAGGCTATGAATAGTTTGGACTTATGTGTCCCTCCTCTCTGCATCTGTAGCATCTAACTAGATGTCATTTTCCTCTCCTAGAATTTTTTGCTGGTGTTGGTGCTGCTACTGACGTCTTCCCATCATCGTTAAATCTTCTCTTCTTGATGTATCTTGGGTTTCAAACCTCTTAGAAACATCCGCGTCATTCTCTCCTCATTATCAACCAAGTGGGACGCAAACCGAGACAACTCGGTAAACTTAGCTTCGTACTGCGTCACAGTCATATTGTTTTGCTCCAACTTGATAAACTCCACCTCCTTCATGTGACGAATACTTTCGGGAAAGTACTTGTCATTGAACAATTCTTGGAACTTCTCCCAAGACATCTTCAGTGTGGCAAGCTGAGTACGTTTTACTAATTCCCACCAGTAATCTGCCTCTCCTCGCAACATGAAGGTGGCAAAGGGAACATTTTGCTCCTCGGAGCATCCCAAGATATCAAATATCTTGGTGATCTGCTTTATCCACGTCTCCGCCTTAAGAGGTTTTGGCTCTCCCAAAAACTCCGGTGGTCCCAGCTTCTTGAACTGCTTAGCGGTGACTAACCAAGAGTTGCCAGTGTTTCCACCTGCTTTTGAACATGAGTCTCTCTCGCCTGATGTTGCATGAATTGCATAAAGCCTCTAAACATCCTAGCGTGAAATTTGATCAGTGTTGTTATTTACCTGAGGATTATTGTCTTCCTGATGTACATTATCCTGGGTATTGATCGTTGGTGACTCAACGGTCTCATGTGCTTCATTGCTTATCTCGACATTTTCAGATGTCATTTTCAAACACTGCCCCAAAACAAGGGTTAATTGACATATCACATATTATCCCTATACTCTGATCAACCAATTAAATACCAAATAAACTTAGTTAGGTTATACTAGCGAAGGAATTCCCGTCTCTCCCCTCCTAGTTCTAGCCTCACATCTTAGCCAGGGCTCATATCCCTAAGCTTTGATACCAACGGTGACGCCCCCAAAATAGGTATACATCACCCATCTTGGATCGCCAAATACATGGTACATAAATCAAATACAAACTTAATTATACAACGGTCGGGTAATATACGACAAAACATAGCTAAGAGTTTAAACAAGAATATTGCCTTCTAGACAATATCCACTCTCAATGAAGTCCTCATTACAATTATTATCACACTATTTCACAGAATAGTGAGGACGACTTAAACAACCATCCGGATCACAATCCGTTCCCTGACCAAATTCCATATATTCTCATTTCCTGAAGAGAACAGTTAAAGAAAAGGGTGAGCTCAACTAGCCCAGTAAAAAATATTATGACTAATATAATGCAGAATAAATTATCCTTAGCCTTCAACAGTATAACAACTGATAGAATACAATAGACAACAATTTTTAGATCAACAACTGCAGCGGAATAAACAATCCATTAGAAGAGTCAAGTAGAGCATGATATCTACTATCTTCTATGATTTAAAAAGTTTTTCATCAAATTTATCGCTAAGACTCAACTTAATAAATAAACCACATCATCGAATCATCCCTGCACTACGGGCCAATGATATTCATGTAATCATCAATGGTCATGATTATACCGAATAATCCCCGGTCATAATCATACCAACAACTTTCCATCAATGCACTACGGGCCAATGAGGACTTTTACCACATCATTTGTAACATTACGGGTCATGATTATACCGAATAATCCCTGGTCATAATCATATAAATCAATAGTCCATCTATGCACGTAAGTCAAAGATGACTATCATCATAATATAAGCATGAGGATGATGACAATGATATAAGAAATCAATTAAAAGAAACAAGGGATACATTTTTAAAGATTTATAATTTAATTTATCCAGAATTCAATAACGTTCAAATATACTTGATTTAATTTATAATTTGATTAATTTTTAGTACACACATGTGAACACATAGTTATAAGCATGTGAATTAATAGCAATTAATTACTCATTTATCCGATTAATTACTCGATTGGTCAATATAACTTCTAGACATCAATTATTATCGAAATAAATGTCGATTTCCACTAACACTAATAATCCCAACACAATGGAACTATCAATTTCATCTTTAATCAACACAAACTTATTCATCATTAATATCATAACTCACAATATTTAACAATCAGGTCGTTCCTAAGAAAAAGATGGGGCTTTCCTTTCTCCTTATTGGCACGCAATTAGGTGACTAAACCTCTGCTTGACAGAACTTCTAGACATTGTCAATATTGTAAATAATAATATGAATAACTTTGTCATCTCAATTATTGATTTAATAATGTAAAATCTTATGCAGATGATACTGTGACAATAATTGAATCAATAATATGAGAGATATGATGCAGCAATTACTGTAATAATAATTGAGTATAACTGAGTGACTTCTTGCGTAAGCATCAATAATCAATATCGTGTGCTATTATGCAACCACGCGTATTACTGTACTTTTACTACCGTAGTTCAACAGTAATGGTAAAACTTTTGCCGTTATTTTCATAAAAAGATAATTCTGTCATTTTCTAAATACGACAATACTTCCGTTGTGGGGCCCACCAATGATTGTGTCGTCGTACAAATATTCCCTGTTAAAACGAATATTCCCCGACACAAGGAATATTTTATATCAACTTGCTTTCTTTGCAAAATTTTCAAATATCACCCTTAACTTTAACATTTTATCAATTTAACCATTTACTAAATAGAATAATAATTATAGAAAAATTGAATACTTTCATTTCATAAAATTCGGGGTCTTATATCTAACTTCTGACTTTACATCATTATTCGATGTTAAACTTAATAAAATGCGGAATAATTAAACTTTTATGTCTTCTTACTTTAATTTCCTGAATCAAAACCTTTATTATATACACATCTCTGAATCAAGTTATTTTATGATTCACTTCATAAAATGTTATTATATAGAATCTTACATTTCAATTCAATAACTTTTACATATCAGATAACTCAAACTTTATAATTTATTATTACATAATTATTGTGATTTATCAAGTACATTTCTCAAAACCTTTACCTTTACCCACCTTTGAACCATACTTAGTTTATTACTCACCTTATCAGAGTTAATGAATAAAACTTATATCCAGGTTTAATACTCTTTCATATAACAAACAAAACTTAAACTTTATAACTAAATATTTATTAAACATCATACATTATTCGAAACCTTAAACATGGTTCAAATAATAATAATTCAGCCAAGTGTAAAAAAAATCTTTAAGTATCACATTTGATTCATGTCTTTCAAGTAGCACATAACTTTACCTTGAATCTTTAACCTGCAAAAGTGGTTATTTGCAAGGCTGAGCTCGATAACCCAACAAAATCTAACAGTTTTCATGCATCACATAGCACATAATAACATGTTCAACCTGTGACGCCCCCAAAATAGGTCCAATCCACTCAACCCATTCTGAGTCGCCAAATACATGGTATAGAAAATAACTACAACTTTATTATCACAATTGTCGTGCAAAATACAACAACACATATGTTGTGAGTTTTGATACAAATATATATACCAACTGTGACTCTTGACACCAACTTGGATAGCACATCACAATGGCACCTTACATAAAGGTACAGTCAAAAACTGTTTTAGAAATTGAAATCTTTGGGAAGTACTCAAGGAAACCTTTGTACATGGGTGGCCATGCGTCTATGTTATGATAGATATCATATGCCCACAGAATTATCCTTAGTTGACCTAATAGACCCCAAAGAAAAACAGGAAGATTACTATCATGTTCTTTCCAATGGTGAGTCTTCTTTTGACATATAACTATCTCCACTGTCTGCAATTGAAAATTATATTTCAACCAAACTCCAAGATCATATAGGTAGTGCTCATAGATATACTCAGCAAGTGGATGTGCACAACCCTGTCTTATGATAACACGAGGTTGTATGTCATTAGACATCTTGTATGATAGTGGCAAAACACCCTTCCAAAGTTAGGTTTACCTCACCCTATTCGGTTCACCAAAATTAAATATTAAATGACATATACAATACGACATACTTATCTAAAGTTCTCAAAAAAATTATTTTCATACTATTTAGGGAGAACCTCAACAGCTATAGACCACCGTTCTATTCCCCTGTTATGCCCGCTTGACCCGACAACACTCCTATTACCTGAAAGAAATTGTGAAGCAAAAGGGTGAGCACAACTAGCTCAGTAAAGAATATCATGACTAAAGATAATTAAATTATCAATAGCCTTCATTAGTAATAAATCAGAGATTTAGAACATATGGTAGATGATAAAACTTTTCAACCATAGTTGCAGCGAAACGAACAATCCATTAGAAGAGTGAAATAGACCATAAAGTATATTATCTTCTCCATGTAAAAAATCCACCAATAATGTTTTATCCCTGTAACATCAATCAACAGTTCCTGTCCACATTCATGTGAATAACTCATAATCATAATTGTGGTTCTAAATTCCTCTTCTCATCTAGGACGAAGATAATTTTTATCACATGTCTTTACCTGAAACATCAAAGATCATAGTTATAACAAATCACAGTTCCTGTTCATAATCATACTAATAGGTTCATCTTTGCACTATAGGCCAAAGATATTTATTAACAGTTCATCTTTGCACTACATGCCAAAGATATTCAGCAACATGTTATCTTTGCACTACGGGCCAAAGATGTTCAACAACAGGTCATCTTTGCACTACGAGCCAAAGATATTCATCAACAATTCATCTTTACACTACATGCCAAAGATATTCAACAACATGTCATCTTTGCACTACATGCCAAAGATATTCAATAATAGGTCATCTTTGCACTATAGGCCAAGGATATTAATATCTCAAAGAAATATATAATCATTTCAGAATTTATATAAACAATAATTATAACCATGTTGATCAATTCACCTTTGTACTTAAGCTAAAGATATTCTATTATAAATTCAATGGTCATGATCATAACAGTCAACAATTCATCTTTGCACTACTAGCCAAAGAGAACCCATAGTCACGATCATACCAATAATCTACCCATCTTTACACTCAAGTCAAAGAGAAATATCATCATTAGGGTTATAAAAATGTTATATATGATAATAAAAATAATATAATCAACATATAGATTTAATCTCAAGAGTAAGATTCATAAATCAACGATAATTTAGTTAGAAAAAGAAACCAATTTTGTCGTGAATAGTAACTCGTAAATAGTAACTTGTGAATAGTAACTCATGAATAATAACCCCGACACGAAAAGATAAAGTTTCACAATAATATCCATATCAATATTTACAACACTTTAATCCAAATGTTATAAATCATTTAATAATCTCATAATCTAATATTATTAATATTACAATAATATTTTAATCATTTCTTAAACTTATAAATAATTTATTTTAATTGTTTACACTTTACTAATTAATGCACTTAATCATCCTAAAATGTCAAACTCATAAGATTTCATCACCAATAACCAAAACCCTCATAAAAAATCAGCATATACCTCATATAGGATTCTCAAGCAAGAAAATCATATTTTCAAATTTTCTTACTTCACATAACATATTTAATTCATTTACTCATAACTAGTCCATTTTCATGAAAAATACCAAATTAGTACAAACAAATTTTCTTTTCTGGAATTTAGCAGAATATAGTCCCATATTGAACTTATATTTTTCTCAGAATTTTTAAAATTCATTTACTGTTTTTCACATGGCCAAAACCACCGAATATTTAGACATTTATCATAAACTGTACTTTTGTCCAAAATTCCAAAATTTACAGGGTATACTGATATTATATAGATGTACTCCCAATAAAAATTTCACCAATTTTGGAGTTAACCACAAGGAGTTATAAGGGTTTACTTTTAAAATAGTCTTTTTCCATAAAATTCATAACTCCTAATCTATACATCCAAAAATCCCCATTTTTGGACACAATCGAGAAAACTCATCAAAATATCATTTCAAATTTTTCCAGAATTTTTGAAGGTAAAAATAATTACGAAACTGAAGAAACATAATAACCCTTACAATCCCTTACCTCAAAAGAGTCAGATTTACATGCTCGAATATCGGATGTAAAGCCGAAGGAAACTTGCACTGGATAGCAACTCTCAAAGTATCTAAATACTCATAAAATACGCTCGATAATATAGAGAGAAAGAAAACTTGTTTTTGGTGTGATTTTCAATTCTAACTAAGCACCCTATTTATAGGAAAATGCTAGAACGCCAAAGAAGACTGAATAATAAAATAATATTATTTTTAACACCAACTCAAGCACGCCACTTTGAAAATTTCTAGCCCACCACAATTGAAAAACCAATTCAGCACATTTATCAACCAAGGACAAAAGTGGGTCACACCCCTAATTTTAATAAAAATATTTTAATTTCTAAAATTTCAATAGTTCATAAAAAAATAGCTCTTTTATCAAAAAAATACGAATTTTATGTCCATTCCACACGAAATTGAATTCTCTACAACTTTGTAGCTTTAAGTTTTTCCAAATTCCAAACAGAAAATATCCGAAATCCACAAACGGATGATTTTTAACATCTTTTAAAATTCATAACAAATCATGCGTAAATTTTCAACGGTTCAAAATTTGTGGATATATACTCAACTTATATATGTATAACATATCCAAAAATCACAACGATCCAACGGTCGGATTAAAATTATAACTCACACAATAGAGCTTTAAGAACACCGATTTTATCTTTTAATACCTCCAATCGGACAAAATACTGATAAAACACCTCAACATTAATTCTTTCATTTATGACCACATAAATAAATCCATCATTTATATCTGCATCCAATAAATATTTCCTTATCATATAAATCAATAAATAATTATTCACAAAAAATATTAAAGAATCACAATAATGACAACCAGGCCGTTCCCAGGAAAGAGGGGGCTTTCCGATAAGGATTTCTCCTTACTGGCGCGCAATTAGGTGACCAAACCTCTCCTTGATAGAACTTTCTAGACATTGCCAATAATGCTATCTAATAATATTATTCCAATAATATGAATTATTGATCTAATAATGGGAAATACTGTGCAGTGAAAATTATTGAAACAACAATAATATAAACTATCAACGCAGCAATTATTGAATCAATAAAATAAAATATTGAACAGTAATTACTGTAACAATTATTGAGTAGTGGCTTCTTACGTTAGAATCAATCATTCAAAAATACTGTGCAATACTGTGTGCTACTCGCATAACCACGCGTTATTCAGTATTTTAACCAACAGTATATTCAATGATGTTAATTAGCTGAACGACTACTGCCGTTATTTATAAAACTCAAACTTGTCATTTTCTTCATCCGACAGCTTATTACATTATGGGGCCCATAAATGGTTTTGCGGTCGCATTTAATATTCCCAACAACAACAAGAATATTCCACGACCAAACAAATATTCCCCAACAAAAATGAGTATTTTATAACCACTTGCGTATTTTGAAAATTTTATATATATCACCCTTAACTTTAAACTTTTATCAATTTAAATATTTACTAAATAGAAAAAATGAATACTTTTATTTCATAAAATCCGGGGTCTCACAATCTCCCCTCCTTATAAAATTTCGCCCTCGAAATTTACGTACCTGGTATTTCGAAGAGTTGAGAATACCTTGCTTTCATTTCAAATTCCATCTTCCTTATCATCATGATTTCTCCATTGATCATCTCCTGTATTTCAGATATCATTCTAGAATACAGCTTCAAAACAAAAGTTAATTGACATATCACAATTTGTCAACTTAAGTAAGAAAATTCAGCTTAGGTAGGACACATACTAGAAAAGGATATTACTCGTCTCTCCCCTCCTAGTTCTAATCCCGGATCTCCGCCAGAGATCATATCCCTAAGCTCCAATACCAACTGTGACTCATATCCCAACCGTGGACAGCACCTCACAGTGGTACCTATCAGTTTGCCACTGTAGAACGGCGTCTCCTATGGAGAGTCTGGCTTCGGTGCATCCCACACAAGGAAGTCACCAGCGAGAGGCTCAGGGCTCTTTACTTTTAGCTCTGATACCAACTGTGACGCCCCCAAAATAGGTCCAATCCACCCAACCCATTCTGAGTCGCCAAATACATGGTACAAAAAATAATTACAACTTTATTATCACAATTGTCGTGCAAAATACAACAACACATATGTTGTGAGTTTTGATACAAATATATATACCAACTATGACTCATGACACCAACTTGGATAGCACATCACAATGGCACCTTACATAAACGTACAGTCAAAAACTGTTTTAGAAATTAAAATCTTTGGGAAGTGCTCAAGGAAACCTTCATACATGGGAGGCCAAGCGTCTATGTTATGATAGATATCATATGCCCACAGAATTATTCTTGGTTGACCCAATAGACCCCAAAGAAAAATGAGAAGATTACTATCATGTTCTTTCCAATGGTGAGTCTTCTCTTGACATATAACTATCTCTACTGTCTGCAATTGAAAATTATATTTCAACCAAACTCCAAGATCATATAGGTAGTGCTCATAGATATACTCAGCAAGTGGATGTGCACAACCCTGTCTTATGATAACACGAGGTTGTATGTCATTAGACATCTTGTATGATAGTGGCAAAACACCCTTCCAAAGTTAGGTTCACCTCACCCTATTCGGTTCACCAAAATTAAATATTAAATGACGTATACAATACGACATACTTATCTAAAGTTCTCAATAAAATTATTTCCATACTATTTAGGGAGAACCTCAACAACTATAGACCACCGTTCTATTCCCTCATTATGCCCGGGCCGACCGTGAACACTCCTATTACCTGAAAGGAATTGTGAAGCAAAAGGGTGAGCACAACTACCTCAGTAAAGAATGTCATGACTAAAGATAATTAAATTATCAATAGCCTTCATCAGTAATAAATCAGAGATTTAGAATGTGATGCCCCCAAAATAGGTATACATCACCCATCTTGAGTCACCAAATACATGGTACAAAATTCAAATACAACTTAATTATACAACAGTCGTGTAAAATATGACAAAATATATGCTGTGAGTTTTAATACAAATATTGTCATCTAGACAATATCCACACTCAATTGAGTCCTCATTACATTTATTATCACACTATTTAAAAGAATAGTGAGGACTACTAATGCTATTATCTGAACCGTCACTTCGTTCCCCGACTAGTCCCTGCTATGTTCTCATTTCCTGAAGAGAACAATGAATGTAAAAGGGTGAGCTCAACTAGCCCAGTAAGAAATATTATGACTAAGATAATATAGAATAAATTATCGTTAGCCTTCAACAGTGTTAAATTGATACAATATAACAAACATCAAGTTTAACTGCAGCAGAACAAGCAATCCATTAAAAGAGTCAAGTAGAGAATAAAATCTAATATCTTTTATGATTTAAAAGGTTTTTCATCACTTTTATCGCTGGGACTCAGCTTAATAAATAATCCTCATCATCCCTGCACTACGGCCAAAGATATTCATTAGTATCACAACCACAAATTATCCATGCACTACGGGACAAGGATATTTGTGTATTCATCAATGGTTATGATCATGCCAACAACTGTCCATCAATGCACTACGGGCCAATTAGGACTTTTACACCATCATTTGTAACATTACGGTCATGATTATACCGAATAATCCCTGGTCATAATCATACCAAGTCCATCTATGCACTACAGGCCACAGATGACTTTCAACATAATATAAACATGAGAATGATGACAATGATATAAGAATTCAATAAAACAAGTTCAAGAATTAATTTATCCAGGAACCAATAACGTCCAAATTGTCAACATGATACTGCTTTGTGGGGTAAAACTCAAGAATGTTCAGAAGAATATTTTTATGAAAAGATACTGGATGAAGCACAAATATCAAGGATATTCCACTAATTTCATGGAGTATAGAAGCCAAAACTTTAACCAACTGATTATAATAAAGAATGGAATAACAAAAGAAATCACCAAGCATGCGATAGACCGCACAGACAGGTTATTTCAACAGAATAATAAATAATGGAACCAGGTCATGCGTAAGAACGCACGCATGTAATATTCCAACAGAATAATAAATAATGGAACGTGTCATGCGTAAACGCACGCATGTGATATTCCATCGTAATAATAAACAACGGAACGTGTCATGCGTAAACGCATGCACAAGATGTTCCAACAGTAATAATAAATAACGGAACCAGTCATGCATAACGCACAAAACAGGATGTTCCAACGAGTAATAATAAAGAATGGAATAATGTAAGAATTTCACCATGTATGAGGTACTTCGCATAGACAAGTTATTCCAACATAATGATAAAGAATAGAATAACAAAAGAATTTCACCAAGCATAGGGTAGATCACAGCGATACTGAGTTATTCCAATAGAATAAAAAAAATAGAATAATGTAACTTCTCTTCATGAATACGAAAAGAAATAATACCCTTACCTTAGAAGAAAGCGGATATAGGAGTAGTGAAGTAGCGAGAATACTTTTTTCTTCTTTCTCTATAGTTTCTCTCTCTAGAGTTTCAAAGTGAATTCGTAAGAAATAATGAAGGAATGAGCTTCTATTTATAGGAGAATGGACCTGAATAGTAATTAATTCCTGAATGGTCCAGATTGATTTACTTTTTAAATCTGACGGTCCGGTTGGTTTACTATAAAATATTCTAATAAAACCAAAAATTTTAAATAAAATATAATATATTGTATTTATAATCTAATAAAACGAATAACTTTATAAAAGTATTCTGCTTTTTTATAAAAAGATTTTACTATGCAAAATACTATGCATAATAGAATATAATATATTCTATTTATAGTCTAATAAAAACGAATAACTTTATAAAAGTATTACGCTTTTATATAAAAAGCTTTTCATTTTATTATATTAATAATACTAATAAAACAAAACTTCATCATCATTATTATAATTCACACTATTAATCGATCAGGTCGTTCCTAGGAAAGAGGGGGCTTTCCAATAAGGATTTCTCCCTATTGGCGCGCAATTGGGTGACCAAACCTCTCATTGGCAGAACTTCTAGACATCGTTAATATTGCAAATAATAATATTAATAACTTCGTCATCTCAATTATTGATTTAATAATATATAAAATATCGATAATAATTGAATCAATTAACGTGAGATACTATGCAACAATTACTGAAGTAATAATTGAACAAAACTGAGTGACTTCTCACGTAAGCATCAATAATCAATACCGTGTGCTACTATGCAACCACGCGTATTCTCAGACTTTAACACCTCGGGTTTTCAACAGTTAACGATAAAACTCCCGCCGTTATTTTCATAAAATATTTTTGTCGTTTACTCAATCCGACAATAATTCCGTTGTGGGGTCCACCAATGATTGTGCCGTCGTACGAATATTCCCTGTTAAAACGAATATTCCTCGACCAATCGAATATTGTATAACAACTTGTGTACTTTGCAAAATTTATAACTATTACCCACAACTATAACATTATATCAAATTCATTTCATAATATTCAAAAATGATAATTATAGAAAATTTATCTTTATTCATAAAAGTTGGGGTCTTATAATCTCCCCTTCTTATGAAATTTTGCTCTCGAAATTAGGGTACGTACATGGTATATCGAAGAGGTAAGGATACCTTGATTTCATTTCAGATTCTAACTCCCAAGTCATTTCCTCAACATCGTGGTTCCTCCATAAAACTTTGACTTGAGGTATAACCTTAAAGCGTAGAATATGTTCCTTCTTATCCAAGATTTGAATAGGAACCTCTTCATACGTTAAATATTCGGCTATTTCGTCCGGTTCTAACTCAATAATGTGGTTTGGGTCTTTCACATATTTACGTGACATGGATATATGAAAAACATTATGAACACGAGACATACTTGGCGGTAAAGCGAGTCTATAGGCTACAGTCCCTACTCGATCGAGGATTAAAAATGGGCTAATGAATCGAGGATTGAGCTTTCCTCTCTTTCTAAATCTTGTAACTCCTTTCCATGGAGCAACATGTAACAACACATGATCTCCAATATCGAATTCCACGTCCTTTCAATGAAGATCAACAAAACTCTTTTGTCGGTCTTATGAGGTTTTTATACGTTGTCGGATCGTTTGAATCTTTTCCGTAGTCATACGTACCAACTCCGGTCCCAACAACGTTGCTTCACCCACCTCATCCCAGCATACTGGAGAACGACACTTTCTTCCATACAACGCCTCGAATGGAGCCATGCAAATACTTGTTTGATAACTATTGTTGTAAGAAAACTCCACCAATGGTAAGAACTTGTCCCAACTTCCCTTGAAGTCAAGGACATAGAGTCTTAATAAATCTTCAAGAGTTTGAATAGTCCTCTCTGATTGTCCGTCCGTCTGAGGACGATATGCCGAACTAAATCGTAAATCTGTGCCCATAGCTTTTTGTAAACTAACCCAAAATTGTGAAGTGAATCTTGGGTCTCGATCAGAAACTATGGATACTGGCATACCATGCAGTCTTACAATCTCGTTTATGTACATACGAGCAAGACGTTCAAGTCTATAAGTTTCTTGTATTAGTAAGAAATGAGCAGACTTGGTCAATCTATCAACAATGACCCAAATTGCATCTATGCCTTGAGAAACCTTGGGAAGACCAGTAACGAAATCCATGGTAATGTGCTCCCACTTCCATTCTGGAATTTCAAGTGGTTGCAATGGACCTTTTGGTACTTGATGCTCTGCCTTGACTCGTTGACAAGTTAAACACCTTGAGATAAATAGCGCTATCTCTCTCTTCATATTGCCCCACCAAAATGTATGTCAAAGATCATGATACATTTTGGTACTCCCAGGATGGATTGCAAATGGTGTGTTGTGCGCCTCCATCATGATTTTATACTTTAACTCAAGATCGTTAGGAATACAAAGTCTGGAGTTGACTCAAAGTATTCCTTCTTCATCAATTCTTGCTTCCGGCATAGCACCTTCTTGTACTTTCTTCCTCATATGCATCAGCTCCAGGTCTGTAGCTTGAGCAGCTTTAACTTTATCGATTAAAGTCAGTTCTACTCGTATATTTGTCATCATCACGTGGGTCCCTTGAGTCTTTATCTCTATCTCCATCCTTTGCAAGTCATACAGAATGGGCCTCTACGTTGACAATATCGCACTCGTACCAGCATATGATCTTCTACTCAATGCGTTAGCTACCACGTTTGCTTTTCTATGATGGTATTGGATGGTATGATCATAATCTTTCAACAGTTCGAGCCAACATCGCTGTCGCATGTTGGGTTCCTTTTGAGTGAAGAAATATTTGAGGCTTTTATGATCCGTAAAGATCTCCACTTTCTCCCCATACAAGTAATGCTTCCAAATTTTAAGTGCGAAGACAACAACTGCCAACTCTAGATCATGAGTAGGATAATTCCTCTCATATTCTTTGAGTTGTCGAGAGGTATCTATGACTTTCCCATGTTGTATGAGAACACATCCTAACCCTTTTCCTGAAGCATCACTGTAGATGACAAATCCCTCCGAGCCAGATGGTATTGTCAGAACATGTGCTGAAATGAGTCTTCTCTTGAGTTCTTGAAAACTCTTCTCACATTCCTCGTTCCAACCGAATTTTGTATCTTTTCAAGTCAGTTGACTTAAGGGAGTAGCGATTCGAGAAAACCCTTCTACGAATCTCCGATAATAACTAGCTAAGTCGAGAAAGCTACGTACTTCGGTCACTGATTTAGGTTACTCCCAACTTTGAATAGCTTCAATCTTTGCTGGGTCAACAGATATTCTATGACTTGATACCACGTGCCCAAGGAATTCTACTTCCTTAAGCCAAAACTCGCATTTCTTCAACTTGGCATAAAGCTTATATTCACGAAGCTTTTGAAGTATCAGCCTCAAGTGTTTCTCATGATCTTCACGGCTTTTGGAATAAATAAGGATGTCATCAATAAAGACGACCACAAAGTGATCCAAATATTCCTTGAATACTCGGTTCATCATATCCATGAAGGCGGCGGGGAGCATTAGTCAATCCAAAAGACATGAATAGGAATTCATAATGCCCGCATTAGGTTCCGAAAGCCGTCTTTGGAATGTCATCGGTTCTAATCTTCAATTCGTGATATCCGAAACGAAGATCAATCTTTGAAAAAAAATTGGCGCCTTGTAACTGGTCAAACAGGTCATCAATGCGAGGCAATGGATATCTATTTTTGATAGTGACATGGTTCAACTCCCGATAATCAATACATAGTCGCATACTCCCATCTTTCTTCTTCACGAATAGAACAGGAGCACCCCAAGGAAACGTACTAGGACGAATGAAACCAATGTCTAACAATTTCTGCAGTTGGGTCTTTAACTCCTGAATTTTAATAGGAGCCATTCGATATGGGGCTTTTTTGTATACCGGGGTTCCGGTCGATACAAAATTCAATTTCACGCCTGGGGGTAGGCGGGAAGTTCTTCGAGAATACGTCGGAAATTCATTAACAATAGAAATATCATTCAAAATCGACGTATTTTGTTTAGATCCGCGACATGAGCTAAGAAAGCTTGACATCCGTTTTTCAATAAACGAATAGCTTTATGGCTTGAGATAACGAAGATTGATTTTAATGGTTTGGTTGCTTGAATTCGCATAATAGGTTGGTTAGGAATATGAAAGCTAACAACCTTACGAAAATAATCAATTTTTGCATGATGAGTAGTTAGCCAATCAATCCCTAGAATTACGTTAAATGCAAGTATTTTCAATGAAATAAGATCGAATGAGTAATGTGAGGGTGCTGGATTTGAACCAAACAAGACTTATAAACAGTGGATGTAATGAAGGTTTCTCCCAATGGAGTTTCAACAGATAAGTCAAAGTCTAATTTCTTCAGAGTCAAATTTAAACATTGAGCGTAAGTAGGAGAAATAAAAGAATGGGTAGAACCGATATCAAATAAGGTATAAACTTCGCTAGAGTTTATGATAAGCTTACGCGTGATGACTTTGTTCGGGTTCCTTGCTTTCTGGGAGGTCACGACAAACGCTCTTCCTTGCACTACTGGCTTTGACTTTTCTGGGACGTCCTTTGGTGCCTCCATCCTAGCTGAACTTGTCTTCGGTGAATGAAAAAATTGGGCTAGGTGACCTTCTCTTCCATAATTATTACATGCTTTGGACGGCATCGCACAGTTTGGACTGATGTGTCCCTCCCCTCAGCATTTGAAGCATATGATAGGTGGTCGTTCTCCTTCCTTAACAACTGGTGCTGACGTCTTTCCATCATTATTGAATCTCCTCTTCTTGAAATGTCCATTCTTATTATTTTGGCCACGATTACCACCGGGTGGTTACCATTTCGGCATGTTGATTCCTCCGCGCTTATCATTGTCACCGCTTGATGGTATCGCTATCACTAGTATTATCATTTTGCGTACCTCTTCTCTTTTGATTGGGTTGACTCATTACATGCGCGCTCAATAATTGAGCCCTATTAACAACATCCTAATACAAACACGGTTTATGAGAGATAAGATATTGGCGTATCTCTGTTTTTAAACCTCTTAGAAACATTCGCATCATTCTCTCCTCATTATCAACCAAATGGGATGCAAATCGGGACAACTTGGAAAACTTGGCTTCAGATCGCGATACTGGCCATGTTGTTTTGCTCCACTTGATGAACTCTACCTCTTTCATGTGACGAATACTTTTGGGAAAGTACTTGTTGTTGAACAATTCTTGGAACTTCTCCCAAATCATCTTCATCAAGGCGGGTTGAGTACGCTTTCTGATTTCCACCAAAGAATCTACCTCTTACGCATAACATGAAGGTGGGAAAGGGAACCTTTTGCTCCTCGGAGCATCCCAAGACATCAAATATCTTGCAGATCTGCTTTATCCACGTCTCTGCCTTAAGTGGTTTTGGCTCTCCAAAAAACTCCAGTGGTCCCAGTTCCTTGAACTACTTAGCGGCGACCGTCCGAGAGTTTCCAGTGTTTCCACCTGCATTTTGGACAGGAGCCGCTCTTGCCTGATGTTGCATGAATTGCATAAAGTCTATGAACATTCCATCGTTCATCATCTGGTCCGTGTTGTTATTTGTCTGAGTATTGTCGCCTTCCTGATGCACATTATCCTGATTATTGATCTGTGGAGACTCACGGTCTCCTGTGCTTCATTGATGTTCTCAACATTCTCGGATGTCATTTTCAAATACTGCCACAAAACAAGGGTTAATTAACATATCACATATTATCCCTATACTCTGATCGACCAATTAAATACCAAATAAACTTAGGTAGGTCATACTAGCGAAGGAATTTCCCGTCTCTCCCCTCCTAGTTCTTGTCTCACATCTTAGCCAGGGATCATATCCCTAAGTTTTGATACCAACTGTGACGCCCCCAAAATAGGTATACATCACCCATCTTGAGTCACCAAATACATGGTACAAAATTCAAATACAACTTAATTATACAACAGTCGTGTAAAATACGACAAAACATATGTTGTAAGTTTTAATACAAATATTGTCATTTAGACAATATCCACACTCAATTGAGTCCTCGTTACATTTATTATCACACTATTTAACAGAATAGTGAGGACTACTAATACTATTATCTAAATCGTCACCCGCTCTGAACTAGTCCCCTTTACGTTCTCATTTCCTCAAGAGAACAATGAAAGTAAAAGGTGAGCTCAACTAGCCCAAAGAAGAAATATTATGACTAAGATAATACAAAATAAATTATCGTTAGCCTTCAACAAAGTTGTTAAACCGATACAATATAACAAACATCAAGTTTAACTGCAATGAACAAGCAATCCATTAAAAGAGTCAAGTAGAGAATAAAATCTAATATCTTTTATGATTTAAAAGGTTTTCATCACTTTTATTGCGGGACTCACAATAAATAATCCACATCATCCCCGTGACTACTGCCAAGGATATTCATTAGTATCAAAACCAAAATTATCCATGCACTTAATGCCAAGGATATTTGTGTATTCATCAATGGTCATGATCATGCCAACAACTGTCCATCAATGCACTACGGGCCAATGAGGACTTTTACCACATCGTTTATAACATTACAGTCATGATTATACCGAATAATCCCTAGTCATAATCATACCAAGTCCATCTATGCACTACAGGCCACAGATGACTTTCAACATAATATAAACATGAGAATGATGACAATGATATAAGAATTCAATAAAACAAGTTCAAGAATTAATTTATCCAGGAACCAATAACGTCCAAATTGCCAACTTGATACTGCTTTGTGGGGTAAAACTCAAGAATGCTCAGAAGAATATTTCTATGAAAAGATACTGGATGAAGCGCAAATATCAAGGATATTCCACTAATTTCATGGAGTATAAAAGCCAAAACATTAACCAACTGAGTATAATAAAGAATGGAATAAAAAAATAAATCACCAAGCATGCGATAAACCGCACAGATAGGTTATTCCAACAGAATAATAAATAATGGGACTAGGTCATGCGTAAACGCACCGATAGGATATTCCAATAGAATAATAAATAATGGAACCAGGTCATGCGTAAACGTACAGACAGGATATTTCATCAGAATAATAAACAACGGAACCAGGTCATGTGTAAACGCACAGACAAGATGTTCTAACAGAATAATAAATAACGGAACCAGGTCATGCGTAACGCACAGACAGGATGCTCCAACAGAATAATAAAGAATGGAATAACATAAGAACTTCACCATGTATGCGGTACTTCGCATAAACAGGTTATTCCAACATAATAATAAAGAATGGAATAATAGAAGAATTTCACCAAGTATGCGGTACTTCTCATAGACAGGTTATTCCAACATAATAACAAAGAATGGAATAATGGAAAGAATTTCACCAAGTATGCAGACTTATGTAGACAAAGTTATTCAACATAATAACAAAGAATGGAATAATGTAAGTTCTCTTCATAAAGACGAAAAGAAAGAAATAATACCCCTTACCTTAGAACAAATCGGATATAGGAGTAGTGAAGTAGCAAAATACTTTTCTTCTTTCTCTCTATAGTTTCTCTCTCAGAGTTTCAAAGAATTTGTAAGAAATAATGAAGGAATGAGCTTCTATTTATAGGAGAATGGATCGAATAGAAACTAATTCTGAACTAGGTCCCGATTGATTTACTTTTAAACGGACGGTCCAGATTGGTTTACTATAAAATATTCTAATAAAACAAAATCTTTTAAATAAAATATAATATATTCTATTTATAATCTAATAAAACGAATAACTTAATTGCGTCAATTATTGATTCTTACGTAAGAAGGCACTACTCAATAATTGTTATAGTAATTATTGTTCAATATTTTATTTTATTGATTCAATAATTGCTGCGTTGATATTTTATATTATTGTTGTTTCAATAATTGTCATTACACAGTATTTTTCATTATCAGATCAATAATTCATATTATTTGAATAATATTATTAGATATCATTATTGACAATGTCTAGAAAGTTACATCTAAGGAGAGGTTTGGTCACCTGATTGCTACTGATAAGGAGAAATCCTTATTGAAAGCCCCATCTTTCTTAGGAACTACCGGTTTATTTATATTGTGATTCGTAATATTATTTGTGAATAATTAATTATTGATTTATATGATAAGAAAAATATTCATTTTATGTGGTTATAGATGGAGAAAATTTTTAATGTGACAATTGTTGAAAATTGATATTTTATCTTTTCTGATAAAATAATTCATTTAAATATATTATTATATTATAATAATATAATAATGGTGATATTTTACAATGAATGTGTGATATATGAATAAATGAGGAGGAAGAGTATTTTTATTACAAAAATTGTTTAAAACATGTTAAACATGTTTGTAGGCCCATTTCTTGACTGAAATTTGATTATAGCTTGTAAAATCGCCCGTTTGTGAATTTCGGTCAACTTCTGCTTGGAATTTGAAAAAAACTTAAAACTACGAAGTTATAGAGAATTAAATTTCCTATTGGATGGATATAAGATTTGAATTTTTCTAAGAAAAGGGCTATTTATTATGAATTATTGAAGTTCCAAAGTTCCGAAATAATTGATTTTTGAAGTTTTAAATAATTTTTTTAAAGAAAAACATTTTCAACAAGTTGGTGGGCCCCACTAGTATATAAAATGAGCTGAATTTAGTTGGTCTTAGGTGGGCGTGAAATTTTTTTATTTATATTAATATTATATTAAATTTTCTGCTTTGGTATTCTAAGCATTTTCCTATAAATAGGGTGTTTAGGTTAGAATTAAAAATCACACCAGAAACAAGTTTTCTCTCTATTGCTCTCTCTATATTATCGAGCGTATTCTTGTGAGTATTTTGATACTTTGAGTGTTGCTATACGGTGCAAGATCCCTTCAACACTATATCCAGTATTCCAGTCAGAAGTACTATCTTTTCGAGGTAAGGGATATTATATTTTTTTAAAATGATATTATTTCTTTCAATATCATTATGCCAAAATATTGGTAATATTTTTCTTGTGAAATTCTTGTCTTTTGGTGTCGGGGTTACTATTCACGTATACGATACTATTCACGAATACAGCACTATTCACAGAAAAATTAAATTTTCCTTTTTTATCCAAAATATCTATTATGGATACTAGCTTTGATTGTATCCATGTTTTGGTCTTCATTCTTGAATTTTACTTCACAATGGTTATTTATGAAGTATTTTTGAACTTGGATTGTTTAAAGTACGAATCCTTAATATTTGTTCTTTTGTTTCATTGGATTCGTTTTCTTTAAAATATTTTTCATCATCCCCAGTCCTAAATGATGATATTACTGAATATCTTTGGCATGTAGTGCAAAGATGGTTGATTTTCATAATATCTTTGGCCCGTAGTGCAAAGATGTACAGGTGTTGAGATGAACATGATCAACTGATGAATATCTTTGGCCTGTAGTGCAAAGATGAATATTTGATTCAAGATGTATATTGATTGATGTTACAGGGATAAAATATTGATGATGGACTTTTAAATTCATAGATAATAGTAGATTTCATTCTCTACGTAACTCTTCTATGAATTATTATTTCCGCTGCGAATATTGATCTGAACTTGTTGTCTATTATATTTTATCAAATTTTTCCCTGTTAAAGACTAATGATAATTTATTCTATATTATCTTAGTCATAATATGCTTTACTGGGCTAGTTGAGCTCACCCTTTTCCCTTTTTGTTCCATTTTTCTTTTCAGGAGGCGAGAATGTAGCGAGTACTAGTCAGGGTGTGGAATGATGGTTCTAGAAGTTGTTTTAGTAGTCCTCACTATTTTGTAAAATAGTGTATTAATAATTGTAATGAGGACTTATTTGAGTGTGGATATTGTCTAGATGATAATATTTGTATTTAGACTCACAGTTTATGTGTTGTCGTATTTTGCACGACAATTGTATTAATAAAGTTGTAGTTGTTTCTGTACCATGTATTTTGGCGACTCAGAATGGGTGTTGTATACCTATTTTGGGGGCGTCACATTTATCATGATATAGCAAAAGTGAGCAACAAGTTTGCCTAGCAAGTATAAGTTCAATAAATTAAGGATATATCATGATGGAAAGAATTGAACAATAAGCTGCCTAAAATTCTACAATATAATTTTAAACTAGCATGAACAAATTTTTATAGCTGAACGAACATTAAATATGAACAACTATATCTGGACCGAATAGTAATGAAGGTGATCAGTCTTTCATACCTGATGAACACATGCAATATGCATAGAGTGCGATTCAACAATTCATAGACATGATAATCAGCAATGATTAACCATAAACATTTTTGAATGAAACAACTCGAGTTCGAGTTAGAGAAAACATGCCTGTTCCTTTGATTACCGTTACGCAACCTATTTAGCTTTGTCTAAATACCTAATATAGATAATATCGATCTCTAAATATTAGAATAATATCATCACCGTATAATACTGTTATATATAGTTATAAAATAATCCTAAACACATAACCCTATCAGTCCACAAACTACCTAAGACTCGGTATCAAGTCAAACTATTTTAAATCTCGAGTTGAGTTCTATGATAATTTTGACATCCCGACTTTAGTCGGATAATTATCGAAACCTATTTTTTTCTTAAGACTCTACTTAAATCGCCACACAATTATCTTAGATAATTTTATTATCAATCAAAATAATTTTCAAAGGCTCACATAATATTCAAGGAATTATTATCATTTATCATGATTTTTCAATCATTAATATCATATTTATATGATTTAAATACCACTAATTCCATTATCATTAATATTTATTTAATATTAAATATTAATACAAATCATGACGTAATATTATAAAGTATTTATAATATCTTAAAGTATTTTTAATACTTTATTATTACCTTTAAATAATTTTAAAGTAATTAAAACCATTATTAAATAATTTCTATTAATATTAAATATTAATGTATTTTATGACAAAAATATCAAAAGTTACATTTTATAACTTAAAATATTTTATAACCTTTAAATCATTTTTATATGATTTCTAAATCATTAATTCTATTTTTCATAATTTATTTAATACATTTATTAAATAAATTAATTACCATTAATAATAAATTATTAATAAAATTCATCACAAAATATTAAAAGTCATTCATAATAACTTAAAATATTTTCTTATACCATAATATAATTTTAAATGATTTTTTAAGTATTAAAATCATTTTTAAGTAATTTATTTAATATTATAATTAAATAAATTAAATACCATTAATATTCCAAAAATATTAAATATTAATGAAATATATTCAAAAATATTTAAAACCTATTTTTAGGCTTTAAAATAATTTTTAGAAATTTATTATGAATTTTTAATAATTAAAAACTATTTCTCACTATTTATTAAATAAAATAATGAATTTTAGAAATAAAGTGTCACTAAAGGGGGCATATAGCGACAGAACCGTCGCTATATGTAACACCCCCTTTCCGAAATAGAAAGTGAGGTTACTCAAAACACAACAAAACTAATGAATATATATAACAAGGCTCTAAACCACAAAAAAATAATCTCATAATGGTTAAATGTCATAAGACAAACCATAATAAGAAATAACTACTACAAGTCTAAATAAATCAATGTATCATAGCCTAAGAAAATATATCAAAACTATTGGATAGAAGGGAGCTTTCATCACACTTGCCCTTGATTCCCCTGATTACCCGCCGAAAGAAAAATACAGCATGAACCAAATGCCCAGTACGGATATAGAATAAAAATAATGAACCGAAATAACTAACTCAATTAATTGAAAAGAGACGAAACGAACTGAAACGAAACGAACAAAACTAACACCCCGACTAGTTCCCGCTATATTCTCGCCTCCTGAGAAGAAAATAGAACAAAAAGAAAAAGGGTGAGCTCAACCAGCCCAGTAAAGAATATTATGACTAAGATAATGTACAACAAATTATCCAGTCTTCAACAGGGAAAAATCTGATAGAATACAATAGACAACAAATTTTAGATCAACAACTGCAACGAAAACAACAATTCATTAGAAGAGTTAATTAGAGAATGAAATTTACTACCATCTATGAATTTAAAAGTCCATCATCGATATTTCATCCCTGTAACATCAATCAATATACATCTTGAATCAAATAGTCATCTTTGCACTACAAGCTAAAGATATTAATCAGTCGGTCATGTTCATCTCAACACCTGTTCATCTTTGCACTATGGGCCAAAGATATTCATCATGAAATCATTCATCTTTGCACTACAGGCCAAAGATATTCAGTAATATGATCATTTAGGACTGAGGATGATGAAAAATATATTTTAAAGAAAATGAATCCAGTGAGACAAAAGAACAAATATTAAGGATTCATACTTCGGTTTATCCATGTTCAAAATACTACATAATAAACTATTGTGGAGCGTAATTCAAAAATGAAGATCAAAACATAGATCCAATCAAAGATAGGAACCATAACGCATAATCTTGGACACAAAAAGAAAATTTAATTTTTCTATGAATAGTGTCAATTTGGTGAATAGTGTCGACACGTGAATAGTAACTCAGACACTAAAAGGTAGAAATTTCACAAGAAAAATCATCATGCTTCGTGAATAGTACTCGTGAATAGTAACTCATGAATAGTAACCCCGACATATAAAGATAAGAATTTCACAAGAAAAATCTTACCAATATTCCGGCATAATGATATTGAAAGAAATAATATCATTTTTAAAAAAAATAACATCCCTTACCTCAAAAGAATAATACTTCTGACTGAAATATCAGATATAACGCTGAAGGAAGTTTCTGATGTGATTTTCAATTCTAACCTAAGCACTCTATTTATAGGAAAATACTTAGAACACCAAAGCAGAAAATTTAATAAAATAATATTATTTATTAAAAATTATACGCATACTTTGACATTTGAATTTAGCATATTTTGCAACACATGTGGGGCTCACCAATCACACAAAACATGTTTTAATCATTTAATGCAACAAAATAAATTCAGACCAAATATTCTGGAACTTCAATAATTCATAATAAATAGCCATTTTATCAAAAAAAATCAAATCTTATGTCCATTCCATAGGAAATTTAATTCTCTACAACTTTGTAGTTGAAAGTTTTTCCAAATTCTAAACAGAAATTGACCGAAATTCACATACGGACAATTTTGCAGGCTATAATCAAATTTTAGTCAAAAATAGGGTCCACCAACACACAAAACATGTTTTAAACATTTTTTATAACAAAATACTCTTCCTCCTCATTTATTCATATATCCCACATTCATTGTAAAATATCACAATTATTATATTATCATAATATAATAATATATTTAAATGAATTATTTTATCTGAAAAGATAAAATATCTATTTTCAACAATTGTCACATTAAAAATTTTCTCCATCTATATCCACATAAATTGAATATTTTTCTTATCATATAAATTAATAATTAATTATTCACAAATAATATTACAAATCACAATCATCGATAACCGGTGTCGCTTTTTAGGAAAGAGGGGCTTTCAATAAGGATCTCTCTTCTTGGCCTTGATTAGGTGACCAAACCTCTCCTTAGATGTAACTTTCTAGACATTGCCAATAATGTTATCTGATAATATTATTAAAATAATATGAATTATTGATCTGATAATGAAAAATATTGTGTAGTGACAATTATTGAAACAACAATAATATAAAATATCAACGTAGCAATTATTAAATCAATAAAATAAAATATTGAATAAAGAATTATCGTAACAATTATTGAGTAGTACCTTCTTATGTAAGAATCAATAATTGGTTCAATACTGCAGCCATCGCAAGTAACATCATCAGATTCTTGTATTATAATCACCGAAAGTATTCCAACAAAGATTAATAATAACCATTACGCCGTTATTTATAAACAACTTATACTTGTCGTTTTTTTCATCCAATCGCTTTCCGTTATGGGGCCCACATAAGGCTGCGACGTCGTACGAATATTCCCCGACAGCAAGAATATTCCACGACCAATCGAATATTCCCTGACAACAATAAATATTTTATAACCACTTGCTTATTTAAAATATTTACACATTTTACCCATAACTAACCACATTAATCGAATCAACCCCTTACTATTTCAAAATAATAAATAGAGGAAATTCCATTTAAAAAAAAATGGGGTCTTACAACAAACATGAGTTCTAATACAACACCAAAACAAAACTATCACAATAAATTGACAAATGATATTTATGAGAAGCAATACTAAATTTTGAAACAGATAACGAAACGAACAAATTAAAAACAAAAGAGTCTCGCTGAAAGAGTACGGAATCCGTACCTGGAATCGATAATGCAATACCCAAATTTATTCCAAAAACTAATTTAGACTCTCTCCGATCAATCTAAATAATGTAATAAGATTTTATTACAATTCAATCATTAATAACATAATACTATTAAATTTATTATTAAGAACTTTTATAACTATGTCAGTAAAATTAATTAATTCAAATTAATAAATATAACTTCAATTGATTTACTAATTCCGTATATAATTTTATGGCCAAATGATTATTAACATATAATATACGAAATCAATTGATTTACGAAATTAATGCCTGCAAGTGCTGCAAGCTTGTAATCAATATGATATATATATATATATATATATACCTGCAATCCTTCATAACTTAGTAAGTGTACTGAGCATCTTTGAAATAAAAAACTATTATACAAACACTATAATCAATGGACACTTGCCTGATAAAGATTAATCAGAATTTGTTCATAGTAAGGTATGAACCCTAAATCAAATCTGATCTTGAACCCTATGTTAGATGTTAGATTTTTATGTTAAAACATGTAGTATGTAGTGTATATTGATGATCTGGGTTGGCACATAGGGGATCCATAACATCTAAGTACTCAAAATTAATGTAACGATCGAGAAATTTATAATTTAATTTAAATATTTATTGAAATAAATAAATATTTTAAATAATTTATTTATTGAGAAAAATAAATAATTGATGAATTGTGGTGAATTAATTTAGTAACTAAATTGATTAATGTTAATTTAATTGGGTATTCTATCATCTTGCTAGTAGGAAATTCAAGGTATAACATATTCTTAAATTTTCAAGTTGGAGTTTGAAACTTAAAGTTCTCTGTAATGGATTTTGTGGAAATTGTTGTTTCATATGTTCATTATCTATATGTATACTCTTGATAAATTAGTTGGTTATCATCTGTAATTGTGTAATAGTTATCAAATTCGTGTAAATTGGTGTATAGGAAGAAAATGAGATATCAGTGTTTATGTTCTTATAAAATGGCTTTAGAAAGTATCAAATTTCATGCCTTATATGTGTTGTAATCTGCGAATTGAAGTTGGATTCTGATAATATGTTTAGAAACGAAAACAACGAAGTTTAAATCATGTCAATTGATTAAGAAACGAGTTCGTGGTGATCAAATTCGTTAAAAATGTAAAAATAAAGAAAATTTGTAAAAACTATGGTTTTGATTCCTCAAAATGGTGTATATGTAATGTTTTGTATATAGAATGGTGCTTAGCATGTATAACTATAGTATGTCAAAGTGTTAGATGTTGAAGTTGGGAGATTTTTTGTGAAATTGGGATTTTTGGCATATAGCAAAGTATTAGTTCGCGTTTGTAAAAATCGAAGTCCCGTGCATCATGCAAGGCCGCCCCGACGCGCATGGCCATGGCGCTGTATGCCATAAAGATTTGTCACATGTGGCGTCATTGTCTGCCCATGATAGCCCGATTTAATAATCAGCAATGCACACATGAGTAGCCGATCACAGAGAAAGGTGAAGTCCGCCTAATTGCAGTCATGCGAATGGACTTGGGTTAGTTTAGCATGCATGTTAAGGATATTAAAACATAAAGTGGACTACAATAACAGTTGTAAGGTGTTGTAATACAAAGTGTAAAAGAGTTTTAGGTGATTGTTAATTGAGTTATATAATGAAACTAAAAGTGATGTTTTCGAAAGTAAAAAATGAACGAGTAAGTTATGTTGGCTCGTAATGCAATTTCAAATTCGTTAAGTAAGTGACGCCCCCCAAATAGGTATACATCACCCATCTTGAGTCGCCAGATATATGGTACAAAATACAAATATAACTTAATTATACAACAGTCGTATAAAATACGACATAACATAATCTAAGAGTTTTAATAAGAATATTGTCATCTAGACAATATCCACACTCAATGGAGTCCTCATTACATTTATTGTCACACTATTTAATAGAATAGTGAGGAATACTAATGCTATCATCCGGACTGCTACTCTCGCTCCCCGACTAGTCCCGCCTACGCTCTCATTTTCCTCAAGAGAAACGGTGAAAAGAAAGGGTGAGCTCAACTAGCCCAAGAAGAAATATTATGACTAAGATAATACGTAATAAATTATCGTTAGCCTTCAACAAAGTTAAAATCGATACAATATAACAAACATCAAGTTTAATCGCATCGGAACAAGCAATCCATTAAAAGAATCAAGTAGAGAATAAAATCTACTATCTTTTATGATTTAAAGGTTTTTCATCACTTTTATCGTTGGGACTCAGCTTAATAAATAATCCACATCATCCCTGCACTACGGCCAAGGATATTCATTAGTATCACAACCACAAATTATCCATGCACTACGGGCCAAGGATATTCGTGTATTCATCAATGGTCATGATCATGCCAACAATCGCCCATCAATGCACTACGGGCCAATGAGGACTTTACCACATCATTTGTAACATTACGGTCATGATTATACCGATTAATCCTCAGTCATAATCATATGAAGTCCATCTATGCACTACAGTCCACGGATGACTTTCAACATAATATAAACATGAGGATGATGACAATGATATAAGAATTCAATAAAACAAGTTCAAGAATTAATTTATCCAGGAACTAATAACGTCCAAATTGTCAACATGATACTTCTTTCTAGAGTAAAATTCAAGAATGCTCATAAGAATATTTCCATGAAAAGATCTTCGATTTAAACGCAAATATCAAAGATATTCCACTAATTTCATGGAGTATAGAAGTCAAAACTTTAACCAACTGATTATAATAAAGAATGAAATAACAAAAGAAATCACCAGGCATGCGATAGACCGCACACACAGGTTATTCCAATAGAATAATAAATAACGGAACCAGGTCATGCCTAAATGCACAGACAGGATATTCCAACAGAATAATAAATAACGGAATCAGGTCAGGCAAAATTCGCACCGACATGATGTTCCAATAGAATAATAAATAACGGAACCAGGTCATGCGTAAACACACAGACAGGATGTTCCAACAGGATAATAAAGAATGGAATAACAGAAGAATTTCACCATGTATGCGGTACTTCGCATAGACATGTTATTCCAACATAATGATAAAAAATGGAATAACAGAAGAATTTCACCATGTATGAGGTACTTCGCATAGACAAGTTATTCCAACATAATGATAAAGAATAGAATAACAAAAGAATTTCACCAAGCATAGGGTAGACCGCGTATACAGGTTATTCCAATAGAATAAAAAAAATAGAATAACAGAACTTCTCTTCATGAATACGAAAGAAATAATACCCCTTACCTTAGAAGAAACTGGATATAGGAGTAGTGAAGTAGCAGAATACTTTTCTTCTTTCTCTCTATAGTTTCTCTCTCAAGAGTTTCATTGAATTCGTAAGAAATGATAAAGGAATGAGCTTCTATTTATAGGAGAATGGACTGAATAGTAACTAATTCCTGAACGGTCCAGATTGATTTACTTTTAAACAGACGGTCCGTATTGGTTTACTATAAAATATTCTAATAAAACAAAATCTTTTAAATAAAATATAATATATTCTATTTATAATCTAATAAAACGAATAACTTTATAAAAGTATTATGTTTTATATAAAAAGATTTTACTATGCAAATACTATGCAGGCACTATGGAAACACTATACATAATAAAATATAATATATTCTATTTATAGTCTAATAAAATGAATAACTTTATAAAAGTATTCTATTTTATATAAAAAGATTTTACTATGCAAAATACTATGCATAATAGAATATAATATATTCTATTTATAGTCTAATAAAACGAATAACTTTATAATAGTATTCTGTTTTATATAAAAAGTTTTTCTGTTTTATTACATTAATAATAATAATAAAACAAAAATTCGTCATCATTATTATAATTCACACTATTAATCGACCAGGTCGTTCCCAGGAAATAGGGGGCTTTCCAATAAGGATTTCTCCCTATTGGCGCGCAATTAAGTGACCAAACCTCTCCTTGGCAGAACTTCTAGACATCGTCAATATTGCAAATAATAATATTAATAACTTCGTCGTCTCAATTATTGATTTAATAATATATAAAATATCGACAATAATTCAATCAATTAACGTGAGATACTATGCAACAATTACTGAAGTAATAATTGAACAAAACTGAGTGACTTCTCACGTAAGCATCAATAATCAATACAGTGTGTTACTATACAACCACGCGTATTCCTGTACTTTTAACACCGGGTGTTTCAACAGTTAACGATAAAACTTTCGCCGTTATTTTCATAAAATATTTTTGTCGCTTTCTCAATCCGACAATAATTTCGTTTAGTTAGGGGTCCACTTAATGATTGTGCTTGCCGCATCTAATATTCCCCTGTTAAAACGAATATTCCCCGACCAATCGAATATTATATAACAACTTGCATACTTTGCAAAATTTAAAAATATTACCCACAACTATAACATTATATCAAATCCACACCATAATATTAAAAAAAAATATTTCTAGAAATTTAAATCTTTATTCATAAAATTTGGGGTTTCATAAAGTATGTTAACCTAAATGGTTAGGTACTAGGTTAGGGTTATGATCTAAATGATGGCTTAATACCCATAGTGTAAATATTCATACAATTAATTGTTGTTGCGATTGTAATGATATGTGTAGGGTAATTGGAGATTATTTTACACTTGTATAGCTTACAAACAAGGCAAGTTCCTAAACCTTAATTCTTTACATTGAGCAAGTTTTCTAACTTCATTCTTTTCATATTGAATGCATGTTCCCATTCCTAAATTGTTATTGTACAAGTTCCTAAAATTCTTGTAAGGTTGAACAAGCCTAGTTTATCTTGAGTATGTTTGTGCAAGCTCTTGTAACCTAATTCGTTACATCGAGCGAGCTTTACTTTCCTGATTATCATATGAAGCATATATTGTTCTAATACATTGATTCATAGAAGATTGTTCTAAACCCCTTTGATTATAGCACTTTGCATGTATATCATGTTATTCAGTTACACATATTGTTGATATCCGATCTTTGACTTTAATAGCCTTGTTCAGTTATACATTCTCGTATTAAACCTTTATTGATGGAAGTTGAATAGTGTTCTAAAATTCTAGAGACACTGATAAGCTAGTTCCAAGCTAAACTTTCTTTAGTGCAGAAATTCTAAATTCAAACTGAGACGAACAAACCTAATATAGGGGATTTTGTACGTGTAACGTTTAGATGTTTGTGCACAATACATGGTGCAAAGGGCTGATCCCCCTAATTACGCTAAGAAGGGTCTGTACAGTCTAATGACTATTAAGGTTAAGATAATTATACCTATATACTAGAGACATAGTTCGTGGTCTTAAGACCCTCAGACATTGATTTCGAACTTGTGTTCTATTCTTAATTCACAGAACAAGTTCATTATTGCTAGCATTCGTTGTTCATTCTCATGTTGTCATTATTACTACTTCCTATATCAGTGAGCATTTGTTTGCTCACTCTTGCAATTATCACTGCAGCTAAAGTTGAAAAAGTCGACGAGCCGTCTACTAGCAAGGGAAAGGGCAAGATGTCTAAATGTTGAAGACCTATGAGAATTTTATTTTATTGAATTATGCTAAAGACTTGTTTTAATATGTGATTTATTTCGCAAACTTATGTATTAATTTTAAGGTTAGATTACCTGAGATTTATTTTGAGATGATGATGTAACCCTTTAATGGGAAAGATGATTGTTTAAGTTATTTAAATTACGTCTTTATCCTTTGATTATGGGTAGTTAGATGTAATGTTTTGGATAGTGAACACCAAATCTTATGGGAATGGAGTACCTAGATTTAGGGGTGTCACAGGTTGGTATCAGAGCTTTAGGTTATGAACCTTAGGTGGGGAACCCTTAGGAAGTAACCTTTAAGGAAATAGAAAACATAGAGGTGTTTAACTCTTACCGAGTTTTAAGGAATGGATTAAGGTATCCATTGAAGCTAAATAATAAAAGACATTATGTACTATGTGTTAATAACCTATGTGCTCGCGAGTATCAAAAATGTTAAGTAAAACTTAAAATATTTTGTTGTCAGGATGTCTAACGAAGGAGGATCCAGTTCAGCTAGAGAGGTGATACCTCAGGTACCTAGAGATGATGAACCCCGGGATATTCACGTAGTGCGGGAGTAGTTGATCCAAGAGGATGAGCCTATGATCGATCCCGAGGAGGATAGTTTCGAAGAAATAGAGGAGAATGATGAGGAAGAGGATCTTGAGGAGTTTCCACAAAACTCTATATCAGCGGAGATGTATGATGCTCTGTACGACCGTAACATAGAATTGCAGGACGAAGTTGAGGAGCTGAAGGAGATGGTTGAGATGCATCATGCTTCGATGGAGCAGAAGGATGCGGAGATTCAGGAACTTGACTCAAAACTTGGAAACACGGAGTGGGATCTAGTTCATACCAAGGGTCAACATGAGGACTTGTTAGCAGTAAACGAGAAGATGAAAACTGATATGGAGAAATTGAAAGATGATTTCAAGGAGGAATCAACTAAACGTGCACAAGCAGAGGATGCTTGGATGAAGGTGACTCAACGTACAGACTGTGCTGAGGTTAAGGTTCAAGTGAAGAAAGCCAAGATGAAGGAGATGGATTATGCTTTTAATTCGGCGATTGATAGGGCCCAGGATCGAGTCTATTATTACCCACCTTAGTTTGAAAATTCGTCGTGGTTCGTGATGGATCGTAGAATGTCGTATCGTATCATGGAGGAAGAGCGTCGGGAAGCCTTACGACGTCTTAATATGCCTGGATAGAATAAGATAGATAATAATGTGTGGTTAATTATGTGAATAAATAAACTGTGAATTCCTTATTTTGAGATAAATAAAGGGATAATATGAGTATGTAATCCTGGAACTTGTTTAGTTTAGGAAAGTGAATGTTGATAGCGGTTATGATATCTTTAATATGTTTTAAAATGTTATGAATGAATAAAATATCACAGTTTATTTGAAATATTATGGGTTAAAGCTTTAATCTTGGAATGTTTAAGTTAAACTTCAAATACCTAAGAAGTTGAGTAATGAACTAATAAGTGTATATCTTAATAGAAGATGCCTTCTAGAAGAAGACAACCACGTCAACAAGCACCTCTTGAGGGGTCTACTAATAATAACAATGAGGCCAACGCTAATCCGGTTTAGTAGTTGGTAGCTTTGCTGACGGGTGCACTTGTGAATCAACCGCAAGCTCAAGTCACGACTTTCAAGGAATTCAAAGCGGTTGGACCGCCAGAATTTTAAGGGTCTATGAATCCAGTGGAAGCCCAAACCTGGATCATAGAAATGGAGAAGGTGTTCGACGTTGCTAGAATTAACGAAGATCAGAAGACTGCGTTCGCAATGTTCATGCTGAAGTTTGAAGCTAGATACTGGTGGCAAGCAAATAAGGTTCATGGAGGACAAGGAATGATAGCGTGGGAGAGATTTAAGGAAATGTTTTTCGAAATGTACTTTCCAGCGAGTTCTCAGAATCAGTTGGAAGTGCAATTTCTGGAGTTGAAGCAAGGAACTATGACGGTGCCGGAATATGCTACGAAATTTAACGAGTTGGCAAGGTTTGCCACTTATCAAGTCAATACTGATGAACACAAAGCAAGAAGATTTGAACAAGGATTAAAGCCCTGGCTTTACAGCAAGGTTTCAATGTTCTAGCTGAATACATTTATGGCTATACTGGAGAAGGCAATTATCGCGGAAGGTGGAAGCGATGCCTTGACCAAGTAAAACCAAGAACAGAAGAAGAGGAAGACTGAGAATGAGAATAAGGCTGGTGGTAGTAATGTTGGAAGTAATAGTCAGAAAAGGAAGTGGAGCGAGAATTCGACTATGGGAGGACAACAAAGAAATCAGCAAAAGAAAAAGTTTGAAGCTTGCGCAACTTGCGGGAAGAACCATACTGGGGTATGTTTGAAGGGAAAGAGGGTGTGTTTCAACTGTGGTCAAGAGGGACACATTGCATCGAACTATTTTAGTCCGAAGAAAGGATCATGCTTTACCTGCGGTACAAAGGATCACATAGCTCGTGATTGTCCCAAGAAGCCAGCGGGAAGTGCAAGTGGTGGAAAAGGAAACAACAACGGTGGTGGTGCATTGACTATCACTGGACCAGCACAGTCAAGCCGACCTACTATGAGGACTTTCAATATGACCGTGCATGATGCTGTACAGTCTAAGGATGTGGTGTCAGGTATCATTCTGATTAATGGTATTAATGCTTATGCACTATTTGATTTGGGTTCTACTTGTTCATTTATATTCGATGAATTTGCTTAGAACTTAGATTTGCCTCATGAAGAATTAGAATTTCCCTTAAGTATAGAGATTACGAATAAGGAAGTGATTCCTATCAGATACATATATAGGAATTGTAGAGTGATTATAAAGGGTCACGAGATGATGGTAGATTTGATACCAATTAAACTTGGTGAGTTTGATGTTATACTGGGAATGGATTGGTTATTCAATTACGGAGCAGTAATTGATTGCCAAAGGAAGTGTGTTAACCTTATGACTCCGTCAAAGGTTATGTTCTTTGGCAGCAAGTCACCTCGACAAGCAAGTTTTCTGACGGTGATGCAAGCCAAGAAGTTATTGAGACAAGGATGTGTAGGATACTTAGCGTACATCGTCGATACACAGAAGAAGAGTGCGAAGTTGGAAGAGATACCAATCATAAGAGATTTTGCAGAAGTATTTCCAGATGATTTGTCGGGTCTTCCGCCGGATCGACAAATCGAGTTCGTGATTGACTTACTACCAGGAACGGCCCTGATATCTAAGGCACCATACAGAATGGCCCCGGTAGAGATGAAGGAGTTGATGGTGCAATTACAAGAATTGTTCGACAAGAAGTATATTTAGCCGAGTGTTTCGCCATGGGGAGCACCAGTGTTGTTTGTTAAGAAGAAAGACGGATCGATGCGGCTCTGCATTGATTATCGAGAATTGAATAAGGTCACGATTAAAAATAAGTATCCATTACCTAGAATCGATGACCTGTTCGATCAGTTGAAGGGAGCGAGATATTTCTCGAAGATAGACTTGAGAAGTGGTTATCATCAGTTGAAGGTGAGGCCGGAGGATGTACCAAAAACAGCGTTCAGAACTCGGTATGGTCACTACGAGTTTCTGGTTATGTCTTTTGGTTTAACTAATGCACCTGCAGCGTTCATGGATTTGATGAACATGGTGTTTAAACCATTCTTAGACAAATTTGTGGTGGTGTTTATTGATGATATATTGGTATATTCCAAAACCAAGGAGGAGTATGTGGAACATTTGAGATTGACGTTGGAGACGTTGAGAAAAGAGAAGTTGTATGCTAAGTTCTCAAAATGTGAATTTTGGTTGGAACGTGTACAGTTTCTCGGACACGTTATTGATAAGGACAGAATTTCGGTAGATCCATCAAAGGTTGAAGCTGTAATAAACTGGGATCAGCCGAAGACACCGTCAGAAGTAAGGAGTTTCTTAGGATTGGCAGGATACTATAGGTGTTTTATTCAAGAATTTTCCAAGATCGCAACTCCGTTGACGAATTTAACTAGAAAAGTTGTTAAGTTTATTTGGACAGAGAAGTGTGAGGAAAGTTTTCGAGAGTTGAAAAAGCGGTTGAGTTCAGCACATGTGTTGTCATTGCTTGATGATACAGGGAATTTTGTGGTGTATAGTGACGCATCGCATAAAGGACTAGGCTGTGTTCTTATACAGAACGTCAGAGTTATTGCGTATGCATCATGACAGTTGAAAGATTATGAGAAGGGGTATTCGACTCATGACTTAGAGTTGCCCGCAGTGGTGTTTGCCCTGAAAATTTGGAGACATTATCTTTATGGAGAGAGGTGTGAGATATATACCGACCATAAAAGTCTGAAGTATATCTTTACACAAAAAGATTTGAACATGCGACAAAGAAGATGGTTGGAGCTGGTCAAAGATTATGATTGAGAGATTTTTTATCATCCTGGAAAGGCGAATGTTGTTGCTGATGCCTTAAGTAGGAAGGGACGGGAGAAGTTAATGATGTTAATTGATCAAGAGAAGCTAGTGTCGGAAATGGCTAAGATGGAGTTGGAAATTAAATGTCATACAGAATCCGATGAAAAGTTATCTCGGATGGGAAACGGTTCAACGTTGGTAAATAAAGTGAAAATTGCACAAATTTAGGATGAAGACTGTGAAAAGATAAAACAAAAAATATCCAAAGGTGAGGAAAACAAATTCAATATCGATTCGGAAGGGTTACTTCGGTTCGAAGGGAGAATTTGGGTTCCGCTAGTACTAGAAATTAAAGAAGAAATTCTGAATGAAGCTCACAATTCACGATATTCAATTCACTCTTGGAGTACAAAGATGTACCAAGATCTTAGACATCATTTTTGGTGGCCGAATATGAAGAGAGATGTGGCTGAATGTGTGCCGAAATGCTTAACATGTCAGAAAGTCAAAGCTAAACATCAAAGGCCAAGCGGATTGTTACAACCGTTGGAGATACTAGAATGGAAATAGGAATATATCACAATGGATTTTGTGGTAGGTCTTCCAATGACTCAGCAAGGTTACGACACCATTTGGGTGATTGTTGACCGACTGACAAAGTCGGCACACTTTTTTCCAATCAAGCTTCAATTTACCCTAGATCGGTTAGCGAAACTATACGTGAAAGAGATTATGTTAAGACACGGTGTACCAGTGTCCATTGTATCAGATAGAGATCCACGTTTCACATCCAATTTCTGGAAACGATTACAAGAGTGTTTGGGAACACAAATTGAGAATGAGCACAACGCATCATCCTCGCATCAGATTTTACAAAGTGAGAGAATCATCCAGACACTAGAAGATATGCTCAGAGCGTGTATTATGGATTTCAAGGGAAATTAGGATGACCATTTGCCATTGGTGGAATTTACTTATAATAATAGTTATCACGCGAGTATTGGCATGTCGCCTTACGAAGCATTATACGGCAGGAAGTGCAGAACTCCGTTATGTTGGGATGAGGTAGGTGAACGTCAGCTATTGGGTCCAGAATTGGAACAACAGACTGTCGAGATCATCAAGGTTATTCGAGCAAGATTATTAGCTACACAGGATAGACAAAAGAAATATGCCGATCAGCATCGACAAAATAGAGAATTCAATGTCGGTAGTTATGTTTTCTTGAAAGTATCTCCCTGGAAGGGGAAAATTCGGTTTGGTAAAAAGGGAAAATTGAGCCCTAGATTTATAGGACCTTTTGAAGTGCTTCGCCGAGTTGGTGAAGTGGCATATGAGATAGCTTTACCTCCGGAGCTGGAGCATATTCATAATATTTTCCATGTATCAGTATTAAGGCCATATAAGCCTTATTATAAGCATGTTATCGAATATGAGCCCTTACAGTTTGAGAAAGATTTGTCATATGAGGAAGTCCATGTACAAATTGTTGACAGAAAAGAGTAAGTATTGAGGAATAAGGTGATACCTTCTGTTAAGGTAATCTGGAGGAACCACAATGCTGAAGAACCTACGTGGGAACTTGAAAGTGTTATGATGAAGAATTATCATCAGTTGTTTACTTGATTTTGTATAGCAATTCTGGGGACAGAATCTTGTTAAGGAAGGAATAATGTAGCGAATAAATTTTTCGAGTTGTGATTCTGGGGACAGAATCCTTTTAAGGAGGGAAGGATGTAACGATCGAGAAATTTATAATTTAATTTACATATTTATTGAGGAAAATAAATAATTGATGAATTGTGGTGAATTAATTTAGTAACTAAATTGATTAATGTTAATTAAATTGGGTATTGATAATTTTATTTGAAGGATTTAATTTAAGGAAATAATTAAATTAAATCAATTGCTTAATATTTAAGAAAATAATTAAGCTAAATAAATTGTTTAATTTAATGGAAATAGATAAATTAAATAAAGTGATGTATCTAATTTGTTAATTAAATTAGATATATAATTATTTATTAATTATAAGATATAATGATAATAAGAATTTTATTATTATTATAAGTTATTTAAATTAGCTAAACTAAAGTTATTTACATTAACTAAATTAAAAGTATGACAATTGGAAACTATATAATATAAATACTATTTAAATAATCTATTTGGGGGGAAAAGGTGTTAGCCAAACAAGGCCTTGTGGCCTTCAGCTTATTTTAACTGGCGTCTTTTGTTTTCTTTAACTGAAAGAGAACGTGGGAATCAGTTTATAATTCCTACGCATTATTTTCTAAGGCTTAACTAGATAAACACAAAGGATTAAAGAGAACTTGAGTATTATCTCTGCGAATTATTAAGGGTTGAGGAAGGATTCTATCATCTTGCTAGTAGGAAATTCAAGGTATAACTTATTCTTAAATTTTCAAGTTGGAGTTTAAAATTTAAAGTTCTCTGTAATGTATTTTGTGGAAATTGGTGTTTCATATGTTGATTATCTATATGTACACTCTTGATAAATTAGTTGGTTATCATCTGTAATTGTGTAATAGTTATCAAATTTGTGTAAATTGGTGTGTAGGAAGAAAATGAGATATCAGTGTCTATGTTCTTATAAAATGGCTTTAGAAAGTATCAAATTTCATGCCTTATATGTGTTGTAATCTGCGAATTGAAGTTGGATTGTGATAATATGTTAAGAAACGAAAACAACAAAGTTTAAATCATGTCAATTGATTAAGAAATGAGTGTGTGGCGATCAAATTCGTTAAAAGTGTAAAAATGAAGAGAATTTAGAAAAACTATGGGTTTGATTCCTCAAAATGGTGTATATGTAATGTTTTGTATATAGAATGGTGCTTAGCATGTATAACTATAGTATGTCAAAGTGTTAGATGTTGAAGTTGGGAGATTGTTTGTGAAATTGGGATTTTTGGCCTATAGCAGAGTATTAGTTAGTTAGCTGTCAGAAAACCGAAGTGCAGTACATCATCGTGCAAGGCTTACTGCATGCCATTGTCGCATGTGGCCATAAATATTTGGCTAGCGCTGAGGCGTTCTTGTGCGATAGCGATAAACATAATACTTGTCATGTGAGTAGTCCACCTACACACGCTGAAGTCTCACTTAATTGCAGGTCATGCGCAACGGACTTGGGTTAGTTTAGCATGCATGTTAAGGATATTAAAACATAAAGTGGACTACAATAACAGATTGCAAGGTGTTGTAATACTAAGTGTAAAAGAGTTTTAGGTGATTGTTAATTGAGTTATATAATGAAACTAAAAGTGATGTTTTCGAAAGTTAGAAATGAACGAGTAAGTTATGTTGGCTCGTAATGCAATTTCAGATTCGTTAAGTATGTGACGCCCCCAAAATAGGTATACATCACCCATCTTGAGTCGCCAGATACATGGTATAGAATAAAATACAACTTAATTATACAACAGTCATATAAAATATGACATAACATAATCTAAGAGTTTTAATAAGAATATTGTCATCTAGACAATATCCACACTCAATGGAGTCCTCATTACATTTATTGTCACACTATTTAACAGAATAGTGAGGACTACTAATGCTATCATCTGGACCGTTACTCTGTTCCCCGACTAGTCCCGGCTACGTTCTCATTTCTTTGAAGAAACAAAGGAAAGAAAGGGTGAGCTCAACTAGCCCAAGAAGAAATATTATGACTAAGATAATACAGAATAAATTATCGTTAGCCTTCAACAGTGTTAAACTGATACAATATAACAAACATCAAATTTCTGACAGTCATTTTTGAAGCTTTTGATCTTGCCGTTGTTTTACAATTTGGTTAAATTATTGTGTTTATCTTGTAGCCTGACATGAGAACTACACATTTATGCTTTTATATTACTCAGATCATGAACAGAATGAAAATTAATCATGGTCAAACTAGGTTGACTGATCTGCCCGGATGAAGATTCTGGAAAACCCGAATCTTTAAAACGCGTTCGACAATAAATTTGACCGAGCTATATCTCTTAGATCTGTTGTTGTTATACTATTTTTATGTAATAGATCTGTTGTCTTACATGCTAGCTACAATATAAAACTCTTAGGTCACAAAAACATCACACGAACAACAAGTAGTGGAAGCCCAATTATGCCGTCTCGAGCTGTTCTTCATTTCTGGGTAACCCAGAAAATGAAGAACAACCTTTTACAGGATTTTTTGTAGCTTAGATCTTACTTGTTGATGATTTTTAAACTTGACCATTGATCAAAACATGTACCCTGTAAGTTTGTCTACACAGCCCGACGTCTAGAACACACTTAACATAAACTGATTGACTAGAATAAGTCGCGCCATCGTTAGATTACCATGACCATATTTTTTTTTGAATTTCTAAAACTTGATGAACAACTCTGAAAGCATGTTCTGATGCTTAGATCTTGCTCATGTTTTATGATTTGGTCCAGAAATTATTATGAACTTGTACTCTTACATATATACTACAACATTTAGTCAATATCTAGTCCAGAAACATTTTAGACAGTGAATTACACATGGTCAAAGTTGATACCTAGAAACTGTCCTATGAAGGTTCAAGAACACCTAAGGCGATACTTTCTGTCGCCAAAGGCTTTAGCGACAGACTTAGTTAATTTTAATTAATTAATTTCCAAAAATCATTTATAAATAGAAATTTATTTCTAAAAATTATAAAAATTATTTTAAGTTATAAAAATTAACTTTTAATAATTTAACATATTTTTTAATAAATATTAGTATTTATTTAAATATTATTGATATTTAATTTATTTAATAAATGCATTAAATAAATTAATTAAAAATGATTTTATTATATTAAAAATCATTTTAAATGATAATAAAGTATTTAAAAATAATTTAAGTTATAAAATATAACTTTTAATATTTTAAAAAAATTTCATAAATTATTTAATACTAATGATAATATATTTATTTAATAAATATATTAAATAAATTAATTTAAAATGATTTTAATATTAGAAAAATCATTTTAAATGAAAATAAAGTGTTTAAAAATATTTTAAGTTATAAAATATAACTTTTAATATTTAAAGGATAATTTTATTAATAATTTAATATTAATGATATTAAACTTATTTAATAATTATATTAAATAAATAGTTTTAAAATGGTTTTATTAATTTAAAAATCAATTAAAAAGGGATATAAAGGAATTAAAAATATTTCAAGTTATAATTAATGACTTTTAATATTTTGTTAAATAATACATTAATATTTAAATATTAATGGTAATTATTTAAAATGATTTTAAATATTTTAAAAATCATTTAAGGGTAATATTAATACTTTAAAAGTATTTTAAGTTATTATAAATAACTTTAATATTTTGGACAATGGTTTCATTAATAATTTAATATTAATTAAATATTAATGGTAATAGAATTATTTAATATTTAAATCATTTAATAATGATACCGATGTTTGAAAAATCAAGATAAATTATAATAATTAAAAATTATTATAAGTCATTTAAAAATAATATGACTGATAATTACAGTCATTGAAATACAGAATAGAGTTTTAGACTCGATAATTACCCGATTAAGTTGTCGGTACACCGAAATATTTCAGAAATTGATTTAGACTTAGATAATTTGACTAGATACGTGTCTGTTTGTGATCCAATGACTGTTAAACATGTGTGATAATGTGATTAGGTTATGTGTTGACTGCAAATAGCAGTACTATGTGATATAATATATTATTCTAATCGAACGAATGATCTTATTAATGATAGGTTTCGATATAAAAGATAAAACTAAGTTGCGTTATTGTAACCAGCAGCTCATGCAAGTATCTTAACTTTGCATTTACGTTATGCAATGGACATGAGTGTCAGATTATTAACTATATTATTATTGATTATGTATCCAATTATTCATATTCATACAAGTTCTTAAATTATCCGATCATTGTTTATCAACACAGTATTAGTGCATAATCCAAATATTTATTCTGTTCGTTAGTTTCTAAATATGGTTATACAAGTGTCCCCACTTGGATAATCATTGTATTTAATCACATGTTGATACATACTTATTGATTTCCAGTATGTATACGTTGACTTAAAAGTCGTCTAAGCTATTTGATTTGGCTAGACACAAACTTAAAAATATTGTTGAACAAGATATAACTTTTTTGTATCCAACCAGATTATTTTGGTTCGGATTCCCGACTAAGTATGAACATCCCGAACACGGGAAAACTTTTGTGCACCTAAGGTGGATAAGATGACCAATAATATCGTTCTTGCATGTAGTATTGATCAATATAGGGCATAACGGGTTGATCACCCCCCGTACCTGTAATTTATGACGGTTTACAGATGACGTTCTGTTTAACCTTTTCGAAAATAGAAAATAATGTTCATAGTCTATCGACTAATCTCCAATTATAGTCAGTACGTAGCTTCAAAAATTTGATATAGAATTGATATGTTGTTATTATTGGTTAAACTTACTTCATAACTGTTTATTCGTTGTAGAAGAGTCATTCAAAGAAAACATTTAATTCTTTCAGCTAATATTCTATTGTTGTTATTACTTGCTGGGCAATCAAATGCTCATTCTTGCTTTAAATTTAAATGTTTTCAGCTAAGTATGATCAACCCGAAGGATCAGGCAAGAACAAGGGGAAAGGAAAGTTGTTCAAATGAGTTTCATATTATTCTGTGTAATAGTTAAAGTTTATTACGACGATGATATTTATTATCTATGCTGTAATGAATGTTTAAAGGTTGCGTACTTGGGATTTAGACTCTGATTTATGCAAATTAAATTTGGTATTTATATTATTGTTATTATTATTAGTATAATTCCGCTCATAAAAATGGTATCGTGAAGCACCGAGTTCAGGTTTCAAGTATCTGAATTTGGGGACGTCACATGTTGGTATCAGAGCTTTAGGGTTAGAAACCTTAGGCGAGATAGACCTTAGGCTATAACCTTAGAACAGAGTGAAACGTTGAAAATACAAATAACTCATATAGAGTTTAAAAGGAGATGAATCGAATAAATTCATCGTTAAACAAAATAAAAAAATAGCTTTTATAAAACTATTGTTTGCTGTGTGTATATACTATATGCTAATCAGGATAATTTGTGTGTAGATGTCAGGTGGAAAAGAATTAGGATACCCTCATATCGTAAAGAAGGAGCCAATATCAAAGCTAATAGCTGAAATATAGGCTCACAGTGCAATCAACCTTGATGAGGTGGTGGTATTGGAAAACATAGTACCAGATCCAGAAACAATAGAACTGACAGATAGTGATTCAGACACTAAAGTTAGAGCTGATAAAGCATCAACGTAGGTGCAGAATCTAAAGAAAAAGGTTTCTTCTTTGGAAACGTTGTGGGAAATAGAAAGGCTATTAAACAGTAAGTTGCGAAAAGCGTTAATAGAAACAATGGAAGAACAAGATAAGCTTAAAATCCAAATTGACCAGATGGGAGCCAGAAGTAACAAATCGTGCGCAGCTCTGAGCAAGAAGGGGAAAAGAAAGATGAAAGACCGTGACTTAGGAAATAAGTAGGATTAGTAGTTGATTATGTATGTTTGATAATGTATGTGTGTAATGTAATATTTCCAACTTTTGTGTAAGTTATTGCAGTAATTCCCGACTTTTGTGGTCACAAAGGGATATCAGTATGTGCTATGTTATGTAAAGTACTTTGAATTAATGAATTCGAATCTATGTTTGATTAATGGAATAAGTTTTGTATAAAACTTTGGGTTACATGTTAAACTTATACAATAAGGTGTAGAATGTAAGTTAAATTCATTATTTTATATAATTAGATAATGCCGCCAAGACGTCGAACACGAAATCAAAGGGCAGAAGAATTTGTCAACAACGATGGGGGACAACAGCAAGACCCGATGCAAAACTTTGCAAACATGGTAGCTCAGGCTATGCAGCAGGGAATACCAGCCACAGGGAACCAGCCAGACAATCGCTTGGCAAAATTTAAATACTTCAAGGCAGTAGGACCACCATAATTCAGGGGAACAGCTGACCCTATAGAAGCCCAAACATGGTTTAACGAGATAGAAAAGGCATTCGTAATTGCTAGGGTAGATGAGGGGCAAAAGATCGCTTTTGCCACTTATATGATGAAAGGGGAGGCTAACTTTTGGTGGGAGGCAAATCAAATAGGGCAGGAGAAGGAGTAGTTACTTGGGCTAGGTTTAAAAATCTATTTTTTGAAAACTACCTCTCAGCTAGTATGTAGGCTAAGATGGAGGTAAAATTTCTGGAATTAAAGCAGGAGAACATGAATGTTGTGGAGTATGCCACAAAATTTAATGAGTTGGCTAGGTTCGCTCTGCATCAAGTTGATACAGAGGCTAGGAAGGCAAGGAGGTTTGAGCTGGGCTTAAAACCCTAGCTCTAAAATAAGGTGGCGGTGTTGCAGATTAATACTTTTGCAGCACTCGTGGAAAAGGCTATCATAGCTGAGGAGGGGAGTGAGGCCATGAGCCTCTAAAATAAGGAGAAGAAGAACAAAGGAAAGGCAGTAGGAACTGTGAAGGTGGAAACTAATAGTGGGAATAGGGGTGAGAAAAGAAAGGGAAATTATTTTGGGAATGTTCAGGTGAAACAGGAAGGTGTGAAGAAGCAGGTAGTTCAGTGTGGGAACAATGGAAAGAATCACTCTGATGAGTGTCTGAAGGGTAAGTTTGTATGTTACAAGTGAGGGCAGGAGGGCCATATTTCTCCCAATTGCCCCAATCCAAGGATGAATAATGGGTGTTTTCTGTGTGGGTCGATGGAGCGTAAGGTGAAGGATTGTCCAAAGAGGAAAATGGAGGCGGGAAGTGTAACCACGAGAAAAGACAGCGGGACTCTGGCAATCACAGGACCGACTTCAACCAACAAACCAACAAAAGCAACCGCGAGAGTTTTCAATATGATGATCCAGGATACTCTGGCAGCTAGAAGTGGAACTCCAGGTATTATTCGAATAGCTTTTATGTTCGTATATATATATATATATATATATGATTTTCCAATATATAGCAAATTATTTTATAAAGAAATTTTGAAGGAGGAATTTGAGTTCTTTTAAAAATCAAATTTCCGTTTAATTAGATAGACAAGCTTTATGTTGAATAGTTAAAGTTTACTTCGATCAAATATGATCGAGACCTACTTGCAATGATTATGTATGCTATGTACCCTTGTATGTATAAGTTTTAAAACAGTGATTCTGGGGACGGAATCCTTATAAGGGAGGGTGAATGTAATAACCCGATATTTTCTATATAAATAAATAAGAAATTTTGCATATAAATTTTTTTTTATTTTAAAGATGAGAATATATGCCAAGTAAAGTGTATGTATATTTGTGATAAATGAAAACTTATTTTACATGAATAACTTGAAATAATTTTATTTTAGAATTATTGATCATTATAAAGTATATTCTTATAATAATTAATTTTATAGTAGAAATGACTTTTATTATTTATTTTCTATGAAAATATGATTTTGATATTATTTAAATAATATATGAAATTATTATGGGGATTATTATAATTACTATTTTGTCATATGAATTTTAGTTCAGATTATTAAGTTAATTATTTTAACTTAATTAATAATGTTATATGAAAGATAAATCAGATATGGAATCCAAACCCTAATTTTTGATTTTGAGCTATGAATGAGAATAATAATATTATATTAAATATAATATTATTTTTTCAGTGTTATAAATATATAGTGTATGTATGTATTGGTAATAGTTGGTCAATTATGGAGTATAATGTCAAAACCCTAATTTGTTATTTAGGAACCCTAATTGCTAAAATTAGAAACCCTAATTATTATTTTAGAAAATTAAATTGTTAATTTGGGAACCCTAATAATATTAAGGAACCCTAATTATTTAAAACCTTAATTTTCTATTAAAAACCCTAATTTTAATTAGTAAGTTCTAATTAAAATTTTATTACACTTTAATTTTAATTTTACAAACCCTAGAAATTATTTGGGAAACCTTAAGGTTTAAAATCTAGTGATTAAACCCTAGATTCAAGTACCATGGACAAGAATACCATTAAAATTAAAAAGCAATTGACCAAAGTATCCTTTTTGTCCCATTCTTGAATTATTACTAACAAAATGTTGCCAAATCTTGGCAAGTCATCAACCTAATCTAGCTAGGGGCTAATAAATTCCAGCTCTCAACCATTACTAACATCCAAATTCATTGCATCAAAGATTAGATATATTTAAAGAGAGAGAGAAATCAAAAGAAAAGCTCCTTCATACACTTATACTCAATCTAGACCTTTTCTCTCTAAAACCCACGAAATCCAAAGGTGTTTCAGTCCCCAAATCAAGCCCCATTAACTCACATAACAAATCAGTAGCCAAAGAATCAGAATTTGTTTATAGTAAGGTATGAACCCTAAATCAAATCTGATCTTGAACCCTATGTTAGATGTTAGATTTTTATGTTAAAACATGTAGTATGTAGTGTATATTGATGATCTGGGTTGGCACATAGGGGATCCATAACATCTAAGTACTCAAAATTAAAGTTTTTGAAAATCTGGAAAAAGCTTAAAAATGTTGTCTGACAACGAATGTCAGAGCCTCTAGATCTTTTTGTGTTAAGTGTTATGTGTGTTTTATGTTATTAGAACAGAGGAAAACGTTGAAAATACAAATAACTCATATAGAGTTTAAAAGGAGATGAATCGAATAAATTCATCGTTAAACAAAATAAGAAAATAACTTTTATAAAATTATTGTTTGCTGTGTGTATATACTATATGCTAATCAGGATAATTTGTGTGTAGATGTCAGGTGGAAAAGAATTAGGATACCCTCAGATCGTAAAGAAGGAGCCAATATCAAAGCCAATAGCTGAAATAGAGGCTCACAGTGTAAGCAACCTTGATGAGGTGGTGGTATTGGAAAACGTAGTACCAGATCCAGAAATAATTGAACTGATAGATAGTGATTCAGACACTAAAGTTGGAGCTGATCAAGCATCAATGGAGGTGAAGAATCTGATGACCAAGGTTTCTTCTCTAGAAAAGTTGTGGGAAATAGAAAGGCTATTAAACAGTCAGTTGCAAAAAGCATTAATAGAAACAATGGAAGAACAAGATAAGCTTAAAATCCAAATTGACCAGATGGGAGCCAGAAGCAACAAATCGTGCGCAGCTCCGAGCAAGAAGGGAAAAAGAAAGATGAAAGACCGTGACTTAGGAAATAAGTAGGATTAGTAGTTGATTATGTATGTTTGATAATGTACGTGTGTAATATAAATATTCCCAACTTTTGTGTAAGTTATTGCAGTAATTCCCGACTTTTGTGGTCACAAAGGGATAGTAGTATGTGCTATGTTATGTAAAGTACTTTGAATTAATGAATTCGAATCTATGTTTGATTAATGGAATAAGTTTTGTATAAAACTTCGGGTTACATGTTAAACTTATACAATAAGGTTTAGAATGTAAGTTAAATTCATTATTTTATGTAATCGAGATAATGCATGCCAAGAGGCGTCGAACACGAAATCAAAGGGCGAAGAATCATAAACAACGGCTTTGGGGACAACAACAAGAGACCGATGCAAAACTTTGCAAACATGGTAGCTCAGGCTATGCAGTAGGGAATACCAGCGGTAGAGAACCGGCCAGATAATTGCTTGGCAAAATTTAAAGACTTCAAGGCATTAGGACCACAAGAATTCAAGGGAACAACTGACCCTATAGAAGCCCAGACATGGGTTAACGAGATAGAAAAGGCGTTCATAATTGCTAGGGTAGATGAGGGGCAAAAGACCGCTTTTGCCACTTATATGAGGAAAGGTGAGGCTAACTTTTGGTGGGAGGCAAATCAAACTAGGGCAGGAGAAGGAGTAGTTATTTGGGCTAGGTTTAAAACTCTATTTTTTGAAAACTACCTCTCAGCTAGTATATAGGCTAGGATGGAGGTGAAATTTTTGGAATTAAAGCAAGAGAACATGATTATTGCGGAGTATGCCTCAAAGTTTAATGAGTTGGCAAGGTTCGCTCCGCATCAAGTTGATACGGAGGCTAGGAAGGCAAGGAGGTTTGAGCTGGGCTTAAAACCCTAGCTCTAAAATAAGGTGGCGGTGTTGCAGATTAATACTTTTGCAGCACTCATGGAAAAGGCTATCATAGCTGAGGAGGGGAGTGAGACCATGAGCCTCTACAACAAGGAGAAGAAGAACAACGGCAAGGCAGTAGGAGCTATAAAGGTGGAAACTAATAGTGGGAATATGGGTGAGAAAAGAAAGGGAAATTATTTTGGGAATATTCAGGTGAAATAGGAAGGTGTGAAGAAGCAGGTAGTTCAGTGTGGGAACTGTGGAAATAATCACTCTGGTGAGTGTCTGAAGGGTAAGTTTGTATGTTACAAGTGCGGGCAGGAGGGCCATATTTCTCCAAACTGCCCCAACCCAAGGATGAATAATGGGTGTTTTCTGTGTGGGTCGATGGAGCATAAGGTGAATGATTGTACAAAGAGAAAAATGGAGGCGGGGAGTGTAACCACGGGAAAAGACAGCAGGACTCTAGCAATCACAGGATCGACTTCAACCAACAAACCAACAAAAGCAACCGCGAGAGTTTTTAATATAACGGTCCAGGATACTGTGGCAGCTGGAAGTGGAACTCCAGGTATTATTCGAATAGCTTTTATATTCGTATATATATATATATATATATATATATATATGTATGATTTTCCTATATATAGCAAATTATTTTATAAAGAAATTTTAAAGGAGGAATTTGAGTTCTTTTAGAAATCAAATTTCCGTTTAATTAGATAGATAAGCTTTATGTTGAATAGTTAAAGTTTACTTCGATCAAATATGATCAAGACCTACTTGTAATGATTGTGTATGTTATGTACCATTGTGTGTATAAGTTTTAAAATGGTGATTCCGGGGACGGAATCCTTATAAGGGAGGGTGAATGTAATAACCCGATATTTTCTATATAAATAAATAAGAAATTTTGCATATAATTTTTTTTTAATTTTAAAGATGAGAATATATGCCAAGTAAAGTGTATGTTTATTTGTGATAAATGAAAATTTATTTTACATGAATAATTTCAAATAATTTTATTTTTGAATTATTGATCATTATAAAGTATATTCTTATAATAATTAATTTTATAGTAGCAATGTCCTTATTATTTATTTTATATGGAAATATGATTTTTACATTATATAAATAATATATGAAATGATTATGGGGGTTATTATAATTACTATTTTGTCATATGAATTTTAGTTCAGATTATTAAGTTAATTATTTTTAACTTAATTAATAATGTTATATATGAAAGATAAATCAGATATGGAGTCCAAATCCTAATTTTAGATTTTGAGCTATGAATGAGAATAATAATATTATATTAAATATAATATTATTTTTCAGTGTTATAAATATATACTGTATGTATGTATTGATAATAGTTGGTCAATTATGGAGTATAATGTCAAAACCCTAATTAAAATTAGAAACCCTAATTTTCTAATTAGGAACCCTAATTGCTAAAATTAGAAACCCTAATTATTATTTTAGTAAATTAAATTATTTATTTGGGAACCCTAATTATTTAAAACCCTAATTTTCTATTAAAAACCCCTAATTTTAATTAGTAAGTTCTAATTAAACTTTTATTACACTTTAATTTTAATTTTTCAAACCCTATAAATTATTTGGAAAACCTTAAGGTTTAAAATCTAGTAATTAAACCCTAGATTCAAGTACCATGGACAAGAATACCATTAAAATTAAAAGGCAATTGACCAAAGTACCCTTTTTGTCCCATTCTTGAATTATTGCTAACAAAATCTTGCCAAATCTTGGCAAGTCATCAACTTAGTCTAGCTAGGGGCTAATAAATTCCAGCTCTCAGCCATTAATAACATCCAAATTCATTACATCAAAGATTAGATAGATTTAAAGAGAGAGAAAATCAAAAGAAAAGCTCCTTCATACACTTATACTCAATCTAGACCTTCTCTCTCAAAAACCCACGAAATCCAAAGGTGTTTCAGTCCCCAATTCAAGCCCCACTAACTCACATAACAAATTAGTAGCCAAAGAATCAGAATTTGTTCATAGTAAGGTATGAACCCTAAATCAAATCTGATCTTGAACCCTATGTTAGATGTTAGATTTTTATGTTAAAACATGTAGTATGTAGTGTATATTGATGATCTGGGTTGGCACATAGGGGATCCATAACATCTAAGTACTCAAAATTAAAGTTTTTGAAAATTTGGAAAAAGCTTAAAAATGTTGTCTGACAACGAATGTCAGAGCATCTAGATCTTTCTGTGTTAAGTGTTATGTGTGTTTTATGTTATGGATCTGTTCTATGTCATGTGGTCTTTGTTCTACAACTTGAATCATGGTCAGATCATATCTAGAACTCAAGTTATGGGTGGTCAAAGTAAGTTGACCGATCAAAAATTCTAAGTTTCTAGGCAACCCAGAAACCCAGAATTTCTTATAGTCATTTTTGAAGCTTTTGATCTTGCTGTTGTTTTACAGTTTGGTCAAGTTATTATTTTTATCTTGTAGCCTGACAAGAGAACTACACATTTATGCTTTCATATTACTCAGATCATGAACAAAATGAAAATTAATCATGGTCAAACTAGGTTGACTGTGACACCCCCAAAATAGGTATACATCACCCATCTTGAGTCGCCAAATACATGGTACAAAATTCAAATACAACTTAATTATACAACAGTTGTGTGAAATACGACAAAACATAATCTAAGAGTTTTAATAAGAATATTGTCATCTAGACAATATCCACACTCAATGGAGTCCTCATTACATTTATTGTCACACTATTTAACAGAATAGTGAGGACTACTAATGCTTTCATCCGAACAATCACTCCATTCCCCGACTAGTCCATTTCGTTCTCATTTCACGAAGAGAACGGTGAAAGAAAGGGTGAGCTTAACTAGCCCAGTAAGAAATATTATGACTAAGATACTGCAGAATAAATTATCATTAGTTTTCAACAATGTTAAACTGATAAAATAAAATAGACATCAAGTTTAACTGCAGCGAAATAAGCAATCCATTAAAAGAGTCAAGTAGAGCATGATATCTACTATCTTCTATAATTTAAAATGTTTTCATCAATTTTTATCGCTGAGACTCGACTTAATAAATAAACCACATCATTGAGTCATCCCTGCACTATGGGCCAAGGATATTCATTAAATCATCAATTGAAGTTTGTAGGAAAAAGTTATGCCCAATTTACTAAAGGACGTCCAGATAGATTTTGGCTTAACACTTGACCAGTGCCTAGGCGCCCAAATTTGGCATTGGGTAAGCGCCTAGGCGCCCAAGAACAGATTCGAAGCGCCGAGCCTAGTGCCTAGGCGCTCGACTTTTGGCACTTAACTCCAATTTTCCAGATTTTACAACTTTTGATACACATACTTCAAATCTTCATAACTTCTTCATCTGTTATCAGAATTAGTCCATTTTTGAGGCTATGAAAAGATTGTAACATGCTCTATAAAACCCCCATGATTTCATAATTTTTTAGATTCATTAATTATTCTAAAATTTGACTCCAAAGTCCCCCAAGACTAAGTTTTTACTAACAATGATACGTGAAAAACGTTATGAACACGCGACATACTTGGCGGTAAAACGAGTCTATATGCCACAGTTCCTACTCGATCAAGGATTTTAAATGGGCCAATAAAATCGTGGGTTGAGATTTCCTCTCTTCATCGATTCTTGCTTATATAATAACGCCCTCTTGAACCTTCTTCTTCACATTCATCAGCTCCAGGTGTGTAGTTTGAGTGGCTTTAACTTTATCGATTAAAGTCGATTCTAATCGTATATTCGCTATCTTTACATGGGTCCCTAGAGTCTTTAACTCTATCTTCATCATTTGTAAGTTATACAAAATGGGTTTTTGTGTTAACAACATCGTACTCGTAAACACATACGATCTTCTATTCAACGCGTCAGCTACCACGTTCTCTCTTCCACAATGATATTGAATGGTATGATCATAATCTTCAACAGCTCGAGCCAACGTCTTTGGCACATTATACGATCGTTTTAGGTAAAGAAATATTTGAGGGTTTAAGAAATGGGTTTTGTACTGAGGTCAATACAAAATTTGATTTCACGCTCTAGGGGTAAGCTAAGAAGTCTTCAGGAATACGTCAGGAAATTTATTAAAAATAGAAATATCATTCAAAACTGTGACCCTCATCCAAGACTTGGATAACACGTCACATTGATATCTATCAACTTTCCACCGTTATTCACAACGTCCCCTACGAAAAGTTCAGCTTCGGTGCATTCCACAAAAGGAAGTCAACAATGAAAGGATCGGGGCTCTTTACTTATGGCTTGATATAACAGTGATTAACTTTAGTGGTTTGGTTGCTTGAATTCGCATAACAGGTTGGTTAGGAATATGAAAGCTAACAACCTTACAAAAAATATGATGAGTAGTTAACCAATCGATTCCTAAAATTACATCAAAGGTAAGTATTTTCAAAGAGATAAGATCGACAGGTAACGTGAAAGTGTCGATTTGAATCAGCAAGATTTATAAACAGTGGAGGTAACAAAGGTTTTTCCTAACGGAGTTTCAACCGATAAGTCAAAGTCTAACTTCTCTGGGGTCAAATTTAAACGTTGAGCGCAAGCAAGAGAGATAAAAGAATGGGTAAAACTAGTATCTAATAAGGTATAGACTTAGCTAGAATTTATAATTAACTAACCCGTGCTAATTTCGTTCGGGTTACTCGCTTTTTGAGAAGTCACGAAAAACGCTCTTCCTAAAACCACCGAATTTGTTTTGTCCGTATCCGCCTTTGGTGCCACCGTCCCAGCTGGACTTGAATTTGGTGCACGACAAAATCGGGCTAGGTGACCTTCTTTTCCACAATTGTAACATGCTTTAGACTGCATCGTGCAGTTTGGACTTATGTGCCTTCCCCTCCACATTTGTAACATACAACCAGTGGTCGTTCTCCTTCCTTAACAACAGGTGCTGGTGCTGACGTCTTTCCATCATTATTGAATCTCCTCTTCTTAAAATGTCCACTCTTATTGTCATTGCTGTGATTACCACCGAAGTGATTACCATTACTGGCGTGTTGATTCCATCCACGTTTGTTGTCACCGCTTCGATGACTGATACCACTAGTATTATCGACTTGCCGGCTGCTCTCTCTTGGTTGGGTTGACTCATTATCGCGCTCCAATAACTGAGCCCTATTCATAATATCTGAATACAAACACAGTTTATGAGAGATAAGGTATTGATGTATCTTGGGTTTCAAACCTCTTAGAAACATCCGCGTCATTCTCTCCTCATTATCAACCAAGTGGGACGCAAACCGAGACAACTCGGTAAACTTAGCTTCGTACTGCGTCACGGTCATATTGTTTTGCTCAAGCTTGATGAACTCTACCTCTTTCAAGTGACCAAATACTTTCGGGAAAGTACTTGTTGTTGAACAATTCTTTGAACTTCTCCCAAGACATCTTGGTCTGCGCGGAGTTGAGTACGCTTTTGCTGATTCCCACAAGTAATGCGCCTCTGCACCAATAACATGAAGGTGGCAAAGGAACCTTTTGCTCCTCGGAGCATCCCAAGACATCAAATATCTTGCGGATCTGCTTTATCCGCGTCTACGCCTTAAGTGGTTTTGGCTCTCCAAAAACTACGGTGGTCCCAGCTCCTTGGCCTTAGCGGTGGTATGTCGAGAGTTGTCGGGTGTTTCCACACATATTTTGGACAAGAGCAGCGCTTCAGCGTGATGTTGCATGAATTGCATAAAGCCTCTGAACATCCATCATTCACCATTTCATCGGTGTTATTGTTTACATGAGGATTATTGTCTTCATGTTGCACATTATCTTGGGCATTAATCATGGTGACTCAACGGTCTCATGTGCTTCATTGTTTATCTCAACATTTTTGGATGCCATTTTCAAATACTGCCACAAAACAAGGGTTAATTAACATATAACATATTATCCCTATACTCTGACCGACCAATTAAATACCAAATAAACTTAGGTAGGTCATACTAGCGAAGGAATTCCCCATATCTCCCCTCCTAGTTCTTGTCTCACTTCTCGGCCGGGGATCATATCCTAAGCTACGATACCAACCTGTGATGCCCCCAAAATAGGTATACATTACCCAACTTGGTGCCAAATACATGATACAAAATTCAAATATAACTTAATTATACAACGATTAAAATGAAATACGACAAAACATAATCTAAGAGTTTTAATAAGAATATTGTCATCTAGACAATATCCACACTCATTGGAGTCATCATTACATTTATTGTCACACTATTTAATGAGAATAGTGAGGACTACTAATGCTATTATCTAGGCCCCGTCACTCCGGTTCCCAGACTAGTCCATTCGTACGTTCTCATTTCTTGAAGAGAACAGTGAAAGAAAGGGTGAGCTCAACTAGCCCAATAAGAAATATTATGACTAAGATAATTCAGAATAAATTATCATTAGTCTTCAACAATGTTAAACTGATAAAATACAATAGACATCAAGTTTAAGCAGTGGCGGAATAAGCAATCCATTAGAAGAGTCAAGTAGAGCATGATATTTACTATCTTCATGATTTAAAATATTTTCATCAATTTTATCATTTGAGACTCGACAATAAATAAACCACATCATTGAGTCATCCCCTGCATTACGGAAGCCAAGGATATTCATTAAATCATCAATAATTAATGACTATCTTAGAATAATCCACAGTTATAATCATACCAAAAACTATCCATCAATACACTACAGACTCTGAGGACTTTTACCACATTATTTATAACATTACAGTCATGATTATCTACGAATAATCCCTGGTCATAATCATACCAAGTCCATCTATGCATGTAAGCCAAAGATGCCTTTCATCACAATATAAGCACGAGGATGATGGCAATGACTTAATAATTAAATAAAACAAGTTCAAGAATATATTTTAAAGATTTATAAGTTAATTTGTCTTGAAATCAATTACGTCCAAATTATTGACGCAATCTTGCTTTGTGGAGTAAAATTCAAGAATACTCGAGAAGAATATTTTCATGAAAAGATCTGGGATGAAACGCAAATATCCGGGATATTCTACTAATTTCATAGAGTATAGAAGCCAAAACTTTAACCAATGAATATAATAGAATATATGAAACGCAAATGGATTTTACGCGCATTATGCGGTAATCCACGATGCAGATCATTTCCCCGATTTAATAAGGAATGAATATGAAGGATCATTCACCATGCATGTGATAATCCACATAGATAGGTTATTCAACGAATAATAATAAAGAATGAAACCAATTCATGCGTAATCCGCTTACGAGCGAGATATTCCAACATAATAATAAAGAATAGAATAATAGAAGAATTCACCATACATGTGATAGACCGCACAGACAGGTTATTCCAACATAATAATAAAGAATGGAACCAGGTCTAGCGTAATCCGCACAGACAGGATATTCCAACAAAATAATAAAGAATGGAATAACAAAGAATTCACCATGCATGCGATAGACCGCACAGACAGGTTATTCCAACAGAATAATAAAGAATGGAATAACAGTAGCTCTCTTCACGAAGATGAAAGAAATAATACCCCTTACCTTAGAATAAAGCTTGATACTGGAATAGAGAGGTAGCAGACTTCTCTTCTTCTTTCTCTCTATAATTTCTCTCTATAATAATTGCTCTATAGCTTTAGTGAATTAGTGAGAAATGAAGGAAGAATGAGCTTCTATTTATAGAAAAATATAGTTTCGATAATTGCACGTTTGGGGCTCAAAAATTACAATCTAATACCTCCAACTTTTCTTTCATTTTTAATTTAGTCTTGCAAGTATTATCAAACTTGCACCAACTCCCCTAATAGTAAATAATGTGAATCAATAGTTCAATCATGTGAATCAATAGTTATAATCATGTGAAAATATGAATTACAGTATAGTACCTCCATCTATACCTCCATTTTTAACTTAGTCATGCAAGTATTATCAACTTGCACCAACTCCCCTAATAGTACAAGAATGTGATTCAATAGTACACACATGTGAACAAATAATTATATAAGCATGTGAATTAATAGCAATTAATTGCTCATTTATCCGATTAATTACCCGATTTATCAATATAACCCCTAGACATCAATTATCATCGGAATAGATGTCGATTTCCACTAACACTAATAATCCCAACACAATGGAACTATCAAATTCATCTTTAATCAACACGAACTTATTCATCATTAATATTATAACTCACAATATTTAACAACCAGGTCGTTCCCAAGAAAGAGGGGGCTTTCCGATAAAGATTTCTCCTTATTGGCGCGCAATTAGATGACCAAACCTCTCCTTGACAGAACTTCTAGACATTGTAAATATTGTAATTTAATAATATGAATAACTTTGTCATCTCAATTATTGATTTAATAATATATCATATAATGCGGATGATCTTTGTGACAATAATCGAATCAATAATATGAGAGAGATATGATGCGAAAGAATTATTGTAGAATAATTGAGTATAATGAGTGACTTCTCACGTAAGCATCAATAATCAATACTGCAGTGTCTACTATGCAACCTCACGTATTCTTGTTTCTTTTACTAAAGGGTAGTTCAACAATTTTAATTCAGTAACACTTTTCGTAGTTATTTTAATAAAAGATAATTACATGCGTTTTCTTACTACGACAATATACTTCCGTTAATGGGGTCCACCAATGATTGTGCCGTAAATCAGAATATTACCTGTTAAAACAAATATTCCCCGATCAATCGAATATTATATAACCACTTGCTTACTTTGCAAAATTTATAAATATTACCCACAACTATAACATTATATCAAATCTACACCATAATATTCAAAAAAAAATCAAGAAATTTAAATCTTTATTCATAAAATTTGGGGTCTCACATTGACCGATCTGCCCAGATGAAGATTCTGGAAAACCCAGAATCTTCAAGAACACGTTTCTGACAATAGTTTGATCGAGCTATATCTCTTAGATCTGTTGTTGTTAGACTATTTATATGTAATAGATCTGTTGTCTTACATGCTAGCTACAATATAAAACTCTTAGATCACAAAAACATCACACGAACAGCAAGTAGTGGAAGCCCAATTATGCTGTCTCGAACTGTTCCTCATTTCTGTGTAACCCAGAAAATGAAGAACAACCTCTGACATGATTTTTTGTAGCTTAAATCTTTCTTGTTAATGATTTTTAGACTTGACCATTGATCAAAACATGTACCCTATAAGTTTGTCTACACAGCCCGACGTCTAGAACATACTTAACATGAACCGATTGACTGGAATAAGGTCGTCAAGGTCGTTGATGCATGACCATATATTCTGGGTAGCCCAGAAACTTGATGAACAACTCTGACAGCATGTTCTGATGCTTAGATCTTGCTGATGTTTTATGATTTGGTCCAGAAATTATTATGAACTTGTACTCTTACATATATACTACAACATTTAGTCAATATCTAGTCCAAAAACATTTTAGACAGTGAATTACACATGGTCAAAGTTGATACCTAGAAACTATCCTATGAAGGTTCAAGAACACCTAAGGCGACACTTTCTGTCGCCAAAGGCTTTAGCGACAGACTTAGTTAATTTTAATTAATTAATTTCCAAAAATCATTTATAAATAGAAATTTATTTCTGAAAATTATAAAAATTATTTTAAAAATTATTTTAAGTTATAAAAATTAACTTTTAATAATTTAACATTTTTTTTAATAAATATTAGTATTTATTTAAATATTATTGATATTTAATTTATTTAATAAATGTATTAAATAAATTAATTAAAAATAATTTTATTATATTAAAAATTATTTTAAATGATAATAAAGTATTTAAAAATAATTTAAGTAACAAAATATAACTTTTAATATTTTAAAGCAAATTTCATTAATTATTTAATATTAATGATATTAGATTCATACAAGTTCTTAAATTATCCGATCATTGTTTATCGACACAGTATTAGTGCATAATCCAAATATTTATTTTGTTTGGTAGTTTCTAAATATGGTTATACAAGTGTCCCCACTTGGATAATCATTATATTTAATCACATGTTGATACATACTTATTGATTTTCAATATGTATACGTTGACTTAAAAGTCATCTAAGCTATTTGATTTGGCTAGACACAAACTTAAAAATATTGTTGAACAAGATAGGACTTTTTTGTATCCAACCAGATTGTTTTGGTTCAGATTCTCGACTAAGTATGAACATCCCGAACATGGGAAAACTTTTGTACACCTAAGGTGGATAAGATGACCGATAATATCGTTCTTGCATGTAGTATTGATCAATACAGGGCATAACGGGCTGATTACCCCCCGTGCCTATAAGTTATGACGGTTTACAGATGAAGTTCTGTTTAACCTTTTCAAAAATAGAAAACAATGTTCATAGTTTGTCGACTAATATCCAATTATAGTCAGTACGTAGTTTTAAAAATTTTATATAGAATTGATATGTTGTTATTATTGGTTTAGCTTACTTCACAACTGTTGATTCGTTGTAGAAGCGTCATTCAAAGAAAATATTTAATTCTTTCAGCTAATATCTATTGTTATTATTACTTGTTGGGCAATCAAATGCTCATTCTTGCTTTAAATTTAAATGTTTTCATTAAAGTATGATCAACCCAAGGATCGAAAGTGAAGAACAAGGGAAAGGAAAATTCATTGAATGAGTTTCATATTATTCTGTGTAATAGTTAAAGTTTATTAAGACAATGATATTTATTATCTATGATGTAATGAATGTTTAAAAGTCGCGTACCTGGGATTTAGACTCTGATTTATGCAAATTAAATTTGGTATCTATATTATTGTTATTATTATTAGTATTATTCCGCTCATAGAAATGGTATCGTGAAGCACTGAGTTCGGGTTTTAAGTACCTGAATTTGGGGGCGTCACACTATCTATTCCTATAATCCTCAATACTCCATTCAGACATATCTATACCCAGTTCATCAAACTTACCACACATATGAGTTCGGGAACTTTTCACAATCATATGAGTTTAAGAACTTGTCCTAGTCAGACCTTTGGCGTCTATTTGCTGAGGGGTTCAAAAACATTTCATATAATTATGAGTCATAAACTTACCATAAGTATGAGTTTTAAGAACTCGCACCTAACCTTATATTCTCTCTACCTATATTCTATCTATCTAGTATACACATGAGAAAAGAATATTCACCTTCTCAACACGCATATAGCATATAGCGCAACGCAAACATTTCAATGATTATCAGTGTAAGAAACTAAGTGGTTGTTACACCAAGTACAATTTTCCTCCCATACGAAGAATCATACAACTTAGCTGTTAACATGAGTCCTTAATTGAAATCCCCATTTAATCCTTGCAAAATATTAACAATTGGCCCATGTTGTTCCAGCGGTCATATGACCAAAATTCTAAATGTGAGGTTGTGAGTTCAAATCCTTGGAAAGGTAATTTTTTGGAAAAATTCAAAAGACACCACGTCAGCAGCCAACACGTGTCAAATAATAATATTAAATACCACGTCAGACCTGCCACATGTGCCACATAGGCACCACATGTGCTACGTCATCAGGTCAACGTACATGTGGCGCCTAGGGGTTCAAAGTCCAAATTTTTAAATAGAAAGGGGCTCAGTTTACGTTGACCGAGAGAAAGGGGCTCAAAACCCAAATATCAGAAAAGTTCAGTGGTCGACTTTGCATTTAACCCTATTGAGATACCGAATATGGTCTTATAAAAACATGTTTATTGGGATTATCTTAATTTAAGGCAACATTTTAATAGTCGTTGCAAAAAGTTGTATAAAATATGCAACAAAAATAAAAATTGTTGCCAATGAATGTGGTCCATATTAGGCAACGAAATATAGAAACAAAAAAACTTTCGTTGCCCACGATGAGGAGAAATCAAGTGGTTATAAATTTTGCAACGAATTTTGTTTTCAAATTTTGTAACGACTTATGAATTTCGTTGTAAAAAGTGAAATCCTGACACAATCTGCAACGAAGGACAAGTTTCGTTGCTAAACATACACTTTTAGCAACGACTTATAAAGTCGTTGCCTGAAAAATCATTGCTAAAGCCCCATTTTTAGCAAAAAAAAAAACATTCGTTGACCACGATGATGGGAAATCAAGTGGCCGAAAATTTTACAACGAATTTCTAACGAAATTTTTTCCCGCCAATGAATTGCAACGAAATTTTGCAACAACTTATGAATTTCGTTGCAAAAACTGAAAGCCTGACACAATCTGAAACGAAGGACAAATTTCGTTGCTAAACATATACTTTTAACAACAACTTATAAAGTTGTTGCCCGAAAAATCGTAGCTAAAGGCCCATTTTTTTGTAGTGCCACTTAATTCCATTATCATTAATATTTATTTAATATTAAATATTAATACAAATCATGACATAATATTATAAAGTATTTATAATATCTTAAAGTATTTTTAATACTTTATTATTACCTTTAAATGATTTAAAAGTAATTAAAACCATTACTAAATAATTGTCATTAATATTAAATATTAATGTATTTCATGACAAAATATCAAAAGTTATATTTTATAACTTAAAATATTTTTATAACCTTTAAATCATTTTTATATGATTTTAAATCATTAATTCTATTTTTCATAATTTATTTAATATATTTATTAAATAAATTAATTACCATTAATAATAAATTATTAATGAAATTCATCACAAAATATTAAAAGTCATTAATAATAACTTAAAATATTTTCTTATACCATAATATAATTTTAAATGATTTTTCAAGTATTAAAATTATTTTTAAGTAATTTATTTAATATTATAATTAAATAAATTAAATACCTTTAATATTCTAAAAATATTAAATATTAATGAAATATATTCAAAATTATTCAAAACCCAATTTTAGTCTTTAAAATATTTTTTAGGAATTTATTATGAATTTTTAATAATTAAAAATTATTTTTCACTATTTATTAAATAAAATAATAAATTTTAGAAATAAAGTGTCACTAAAGGGGGCCTATAGCGATAGAACCGTCGCTATAGGTGTTCTTCATGTTCTTGAGTCTGCTCAAGTCTTCATAGCCCATGCTCAGAGTACCTACTTTGACCGGTTCTAGATCCTTGATTATCCAGTTTTTGGGTTTGTAATAGTGTTAGAATTGTAGTGTTTATGTAACACTACAACCTCAAACTAATTTCATGGCCATACTACATCACAAAAAAGAGAGATAATCTCTCAAAGTTGTTGTCAGAGGCTGTTCTTCATTTCTGGGTTTTTCAGAAATGAAGAACTGTTCATGGTGCCTACTTTTAGCCCTTAAATCTTTGCTTTACAGGATTGCTTAATGTTATTTCAAGGTTTAATCTTGTAGCATACATGTCAAGGAACGATTCTATAACATAATATAAATCTAACAACAACACATGGGACAGATCTATGCTAGTCAACCCATGTCAGAAAATTCGTTCTTGAAGATTTTTGGTTTTCCAGAAACCTTCATAAAGCAGATCGGTCAACCTACTTTGACCTTGATTATCTTTCATTATATGCATGATCCAGGTGATATAAAGGTATGAATGTGTAGTTCTTATGTCATATTACAACATCAAAGCAACAACTTGGCCAAATTGTTTAAGAACAGCAAGATCTAATGCCTTAAAAATGCTTGTCAGAACCTTTCTGGGTTTCTGGGCTGCCCAGAAACCAGTTGGTCATGGTTGGCCAACCCTGTTTGACTGATAAAAACTAGAGATCTTGACATGGTATGAAGTTTCTTTCACTTGCAGTCTACTCTCCTCATGACAGATAACTGATCTATAACTCTAAACACACATATCATCAAACATAGAGAGATCTATGGGTCCTGACATTGGCTTGTCAGACCACACTTTAGGGTTCATGAACAGTTTCAAAATAATTTGGTTTTCGTGCATCTAGATGTTATAGATCTATGATCTAACAACCCAGATCACTAAATGACACCCTCTAACACATATCCAATCAATCAATAACAACATTAACATAAATCTTTAATGAATTTGAAATTTTAGGGTTCATACCTTTTTCTAGCTTTAATCTTGAATCTTATCATCATGATCTGATCTTGACTTGTTATGGATCATACGAGGGACTAAATAACTTAAGAATTTCATGGGTCTAGAGAGAGTGTGTGTTGTTTGAGTGTATGTGGAACAAATGAGACTTTTTTCTTAACTTTACTCTCTCTTTGATCTATATGTAATTTGATACAATGTATATAGCTGATCTAGATGGCTGATATTTTAGATATATGCACATGTGAATATCTTTAGTTGGTGAACAACCAATTATTTTGGCAAGATCTATATGTTGAAAGATTTTGCAACCGATAAACATGCGCAAGTATACGCAGTCAAGAAGTAATATAATGATAAGAGAGTTGTCGAACCCATGAGGACAAAGACTTAAAAGAAAACAATTACTAAGGCAAAGTCGTTACTAATCTTATCTAAACAAGTGAAAACAAGTAGCTGTTTAAGCTATTTCAATAAGACTAAAAGAATAAGAGAAGTAGTTGTGTAAGGAAGTCAAGATAGGATTACAACTCCCCTAATGCTTCGCCTAATCTCCTAACTCTCCAAATTACAAATGAATCAAGGAATGGTCAACCGAGAACAGTAAATACGCATAAGCTTCTATCGAAGGTCAAATGCACATCCCTAACCAGCTAAATCACAATATGTCTATTGGTGACAATAACTAGGTCAAGGTCAATAAGCTAAGTCTCAAGGCCACACGAGGCAAATAGGGATATGTCTATCCTATTAGCATATTATGAACACATTCCATTGGCATGGTCATAACAGGTGTTGTTGTATTTGAAGATAGATAATAACATTCATTTGTCAATTTCCATTACTATCAATACCAATTTCTTTATCAAGCAATCGGTCATTAAATAAGAAATACGACAACCCATTCCAAAATGATTCATTATATAAAATAAGAGAGAAAGTCGATTAAGCTAATCATAAGGTTACATTGCAATCCTAAAAATGGAGTTAGTTCATAACTATGGTACTAACACGCATTTTCAATACATTACACATTATCAGACAAACACAAATAAATGGGAGATTTGGACTAAGAAAACTCCTATTTTGAAGTGTTCTTCCTCCAAATATTCTCTTCACGTGCAAAGCTCTGAGTATGTGTCGGATGCAATAACCGTCCTTCAGTTGCACAACTTCTTTCTCTTCTAGAAATTAAATGATAGAAATTAAATCCTAGTCTAAGCTATCTATTCTCTCTGAATATCTGTGATATTCGTCGATCCTTTAATGCAGGCGGCTTCTCTTTCTATATATAGGCATCCCCTCTTTCTTCTAGGTCATTAAAGACTCTTTCTTTGTTTGGACAATGAAAGCTCGCTACTACGACACGAGCATAAGTTTATAAGTGGCCATATGCATGTATGCTCTAAAAGAACGGGGTCGTGCCTGTGCAGCTGACTTCACTACAAGAAGAAACGGCAACTGGGCTGAAAGTGGGGAAGCCTTTGGAGCGCCGTAGATGGCGATGGGGCTCAAAGTAGGGAGTGCTGGGGCGTCGTAGATGGCGCTGGGGCGCCGGCCTTGGGGATGGGGCGCTAGCTCTTGGCGCCAGGTGCGAAGTTTCAATGAGTTCTTAGCTTACATCCGTGGCTGCTGTGGGATTATTATCTTGCCATTGGCCGGGCGCCACTTTATAAGATAGGCACAACAATAGTGGTGACTGCATACATGACTTCAAGTGGACATCTTGGCGCTATGGCGCCAATCTGTAAAAAATGCCCAAGAGAGCTGGAAACAATCTGCAAAGCCTGCTTGAAAAGAACAATAATATATATATAAAAGCTAACTAAAAGATTGAAAATAGGCAACAACTTAAGCAACAAAGGGTCTAATTCGCGGGCGGGTATAAATCCCATTCATCACTATACTCCACTTATTAAAGAATTGCAAAAAGGGCACATCGGTCATTTGGCTTGTAATTTTAATGGCAAATTTGTAACTTGAGCAACCCTTAGGATTTAACCCCTAGGGTTTAACCCTAAGATTTTAAAGATTAAATTCTAGGATTTCCGATTAGAATTTTTCAAATGGAAAATTAAGCTTTCTAATTAGTATTTTCTAATTTATATTAAAGTTTACTAATCACATTCAAGCTCGCTAATTAGGATCAAGGTTTTTTAATTAACATTAAAATTGTTAAATTAACAATTAAGTTTCCCTAATTGTATATTAGGGTTTCTAACTGAACAATTAGGGCTTCTAATTTAGAAATCAGGGTTTTCAAACCAATTTGTTAAGTTTTACCCTACTTAAGTCTGTAATTAATTACACTTATGGCTTTGAATTCCCAATTTAGGTTTTAAGATTTTGAATTAGGGTTTTGGATTTCCAAAACTAAAATTAGGGTTTCTAGAGCCGGTATTAGGGTTTCTTGCTAATGGTTAGCATTTTCTAACTGAACGTCGATGTTCTTAATATAATATTAGGGTTTGTCACTAATATAACTGAACATATACACTTATTCACATAACACTTCAAGCCTTCACCAAAAAATTTTAAATTCACAAAATTCCTTCCCAAAAATGTCAAATCCATACACTTATTTTCTGTCTAGGTCTATTATTTAACCTTTATTCGATCTTTTAAGAATTTATTAAATTGTCTAAATTCTCGGGTTGTCACATTCACCCCTTCTTCTAAAAATTTCGTTCCTGAAATTCAACTTACACCTTATACCTTTCATACTCATCACCACATGCTACCCACAACATCACTCACCAGAGTTAAAATTTTAAAATCATGTTGAGGAGTCATATAGACTATGAACTTTAATTTTCAAAAAGGTTTATATACAGAAATTCATCCCCAAACAGTCATATCTTATGGACACAGAGGGTGATTAGCCCGGTATGCCCTGTACTGGCCAAGTACTGTTGGTAGGAACAATTTTTCCCCATTCCTCTTATCCGCCTTGGGCACACAATAATTTTCTTACCTCAGTCTTGATCGGAATCCGCACCAAAACAATTTTGTTCGGGAAAATTTTCAAAGAACGCTAAGAATATTTATAAATGTTGGTCTAGCCGAATCAAATAGCTTAGACTCATATAAAGAATTCAATTTCAAACGAAATATTTATGTGTATAGCCAAACCCCGTTAGCAAATTAAAATTTTGAAAATACCTTGAAAATGACGTCATGATACCGTACTGTATTAACAGCCCGTTTGAGGATGCCGTCATTATGTGACTTTGTCATAACACATTATACAATAGTGGGACAACGATTTTTAGATCGAATTCAACACTAAGTATTCTTGTATTTACAACTCCATCAACTTTTATCATCTTTATACCAGGTTACATGGTACAATAATGATAAATAAAACACATTTTTATGTTTCAAATCATTTAAGTCTAGCCGTAATAAATATCATAGACTATACTTTAAACCGTTCAAAAATTATTGCAAATTAGTTTTATCATTTCAACAGGTAACGATGTGTCAGTGTCCCAAAGTCCACACATACACAATAGTCACCAGGAGTTGATGTGACGCCCCAAAATCCGGGTATCTTCCAACCCGACAGATGGTGCTACATGGTACTACCATTCACACATACATTCAATTGAAAAGTCTCAAAAGAACGAATATGTCTTCTATATATTAGAAAAAATATTACATTTCCCCAGGCTCTTTATAACCCATACATTTGTTCTTGTCATAATATCAAATATATTACAATCGTTCACCTATACTATTACATCAGAACTCTAAGGGTTCGTCTTCGCCTTTTATTTATCCTTCTTTGGAGCCTTCATCCGCTTCGATCTTAGTTTGTGTTCATATGGTTCAAGCAAGAGTGAGCATGACTAGCTCAAAGAAAGTACTACAATTCTAATAAACAACATGCTTGAAACATAGAACTCATATATCTTCATGGCGAATAATAGTTACAAGTACTATTGATAAATTCAAAATAGCACTTCTTTTCATTCAAAACGCTTTCCAACAACAATATTCAAGAGAATATCAACTAAGGCTCAAGACTATGAGCGCCCATAATTTCTTTTGAAAAGGACAACCCAAGACTAAGTCTCGTAAGTCCCATAGCTAGCTTACAAGCACTTGTGGGTGATCAGTCCATAGTACTCTATGTTGATCAACACTACATCCATTAAACGTGTATACGTTTAAGTTGAGGCAACCTCACGTTCCTGTTGTTAAACGAAAAAAACATTTTAGCATTCTTAGTCTTCAATTGAAAACCATACCAATATAACTCGGTAAACATTAATCATGCTTGACAAAATCATAATATAAGTCTAGCCGAAAGAATTGGCTTTAGACTTCATCGTTAAAACTTCATGTGAAAGAATACATGAATTACAAAGCTTGTCCAGACTAAACTGGAACAAGGTTTAGAATACTTGCCTTCAGCATCTGCTTACTAATTATCACATGTACACTTTAGGTCTCTAAGTTTCTACAATACATGATCATATAACATACCACATTAGGTCATATATAATCAAGTAGGTATATTATTATATCTTACCCTTCATCTCAATCTAAATCCTAACTTAGATCTGTTATTATGGTTTTCGGCTTTTCATTATGTCATTCACATTACGTTCACATTCAATTGATTATTAACCTTTAATCATCATACATTAAGTGTCTAACAATGCCTTATCAATGTTATATTAACACCTTAGTTCATTACTATTGAATTATCTTTCATTCTATACTTGTAAACATTCTTATATGTCAAAACTCTGGGACTGGCGCCGTGGCACCACACTTAACTCTGCATCTCGCGCCGTGGCGCGAGTTAGCAGTATGCTTGGTTCCAGCCTCGCGCTGTGGCGCGGGCTTTAAGGTTGTGAGTCACGCCACGACGCGGACTCTGTGCCTCAAATAATTTTTGCAGATTTTAAATTTTGTGAACTTCCCGAACGCATAACTTCTTTGTTATAAGTCTGAATTGGCTCGTTCAAAAGCCTACGGTTCACAAATTTCGTACTCTATGCGTTCATGCAAGAATTTTATCTATTTGACTTTTTTTGCTAAAATTTCACCTATTAGTTCATTTTTAACGAAAACGATAAACGTTCGTGAACGTTCAATGCTCGTTTCTTCGTTCTAAGTCGGAATTCGGTCATTTTCGAGTCTACAACTCTATAATGCCAAATATGACTTGTCTCCATCGAAAACCAATGTTTCCGACTTCAAACACAAAATACGACTTCCATTCCGAGAATTTCACGAATTCGACGATTAATGTCTAATCGTGTGGATTCCGACAAAACCTCCTTACTAATCATTCTAAAAGGATTTTAACCAACATGTGAACATTACAAGTTACTTATTACACTAACTTATAGTCAAAGTAGGTTTTGACTTATTCTCATAAGTCAATGACTTATTTAACTTATAAACTACAAATTCTCATGCTTATGACTTACTATGGACATAAGTCCATCAATCAATGTTCTTATACTATATTCAACATACTAACATCATGTGACAAACATATGACAAGTTCTTCATGATTCTATCAACTTATTAGAGTTCAAGTTGCTTATTCAACTTATTCGGCTTAAGTTCATTCATTAATAACTTATTATATGTTATTATCAAACAATCCCAGTTCTCTATCAATCCTAGCATAAAAGAGATAAAGATATAATAGACATGAGTCTTACCCTAGAAGCACTTGTGCTTTTCTTCCTTGAAGATTTATCAAAGGCTGATTGACTTATTCTTGACTTATGTGCTTATTCTCTCTAACCAATAAGTTACTTAATCTTGAGAGGAGTTGGATGAAATGAAACAACCAACAAATGAAATATCAAGCCTTCTATTTATAGGCAACTCAAAGTGAGGGCATAATAGACTTTAGGCCATCCCACCTCCTTAGTTAAACCTCCTTAATCTCCACCGCCTAACTATTCCTTTCTTAACATCCAAGTATACTTGCATACACATCATATGATTACAACTTTCTTTCCTTAACGCTTAATAAACCTAACGTTCCCAAATTAAGTCCGCATACGAAATATTACGTTTTCCATACTTACATTATTATTACATAATCCATCTCACCTTGATATTATAACGTTATGTATTTCTTGGAAGTTCAAAAATAATTCCCGAGTAGAAATCGATGAATAGTGTTTTTCGAAAAATTTCTGGAAAGCTTTTATTTTCGCCTTAGACATTCAAACACTTTAATTCTCTCAATGTAGTTAAAATACTACTGACGCTTCGGGGTTTCTAGGTTATGTAAACGACATTCACCTTACGAATACATAATAATAATAAATAATATTATTTTATTCATTATTAAAATTATTTACAAAAGGTTCGATTTTCTGGGGCGTTACATTCTCTCCCACTTATAAGGATTTTGTCCCCAGAATCTCGCTATATAAAAAAAAATTACACAAATAATTGAGGGTAATTCTTTTTCATCATTTCTTCTAACTCCCACGTTGCTTCTTCTGCATCGTGGTTCTTCCATATCACCTTCACGAAAGGTATGACTTTATTCCGCAGAACTTGTTCTTTTCTATCGACAATTTGAATCGGTGTTTCCTCGTACGTTAAGTCCTTCTCGATATGAATAGGTTCATATTCTATCACGTGCCTATAATCCGGCTTATAAGGACGCAATACTGATACGTGAAATACATTGTGACCCCCCCCCCCCCCAAAATAGGTATACATCACCCATCTTGAGTCGCCAAATACATGGTACATAAATCAAATACAACTTAATTATACAACTGTCGTGTAAAATACGACAAAACATAAACTAAGAGTTTAAGCAAGAATATTGCCTTCTAGACAATATCCACTCTCAATGGAGTCCTCATAGACAATATACAAACTCAAATTCAGTCCTCATTACATTTATTATCACACTATTTAACGATGAATAGTGAGGACTACTAATGCTATCATCCGGATCATCACTCCATTTTCCTCGACTCGTCCCAAATTATATTCTCATTTCCTGAAGAGAATAGTGAAAGAAAGGGTGAGCTCAACTAGCCCAAAGAAGAAATATTATGACTAAGATAATACGAATAAATTATCATTAGTCTTCAACAATGTTAAACCGATAAAAACAATAGACATCAAGTTTAACTCAGCAAATGAATAAGCAATCCATTAAAAGAGTCAAGTAGAGAATAAAATCTACTATCTTTTTTATGATTTAAAAAATTTCATCACTTTTATCGCCGAGACTCAAATTTTAATAAATAATCCACATCATCCCCGCATTTTACTGGCCAAGGATATTCATTAGGGTCACGACCACAAATTATCCATGCACTACGGGCCAAGGATATTCGTGTATTCATCAATGGTCATGATCATGCCAACAATCATCCATCAATGCACTACGGGCCAAAGAGGACTTTTACCACATCATTTGTAACATTACGGCCATGATTATACCGAATAATCCTGGTCATAATCATACCAAGTCCATCTATGCACTACAGCCACGGTGACTTTAAAAATATAAACATGAGGATGATGACAATGATATAAGAATTCAATAAAACAAGTTCAAGAATTAGTTTATCCAGGAACTAATAACGTCCAAATTGTCAACATGATACTTCTTTGTAGAGTAAAATTCAAGAATGCTAAAAAGAATATTTCCATGAAAAGATACTGGATGAAGCGCAAATATCAATGATATTCCACTAATTTCATGAAGTATAGAAGTTAAAACTTTAATCAACTTAGTATAATAAGGAATGGAATAACAAAAGAAATCACCAGGCATGTGATAGATAGCACATGCAGGTTATTCCAACAGAATAATAAATACGGAATAATAAATAATGGAACCATGTCAGGTGAAATTCACACCGACAGGATATTCCGACAGAATATTAATTACGGAATAATAAATAATGGAATCGGGTCAGGTGTAATTCACACCGATAGGATATTCCGACAGAATATTAAAGAATGGAATAATAGAAGAATTTCACCATGTATGCATTACTTTGCATTTATAGGTTATTCCAACACAATAATAAAGAATGGAATAACAGAAGAAGATCACCAAGTATAGGGTAAACCACATATACAGGTTATTCCATCAAGTATAGGGTAAAATCATGATACAGTTATTCCAATGAATAATAAATAATGGAAAAAGCAAAGGATTTCACCAAGTATAGGGATTTCACAGATACAAAGTTATTCCAACAGAATAATAAAGATTTTACCAGTCCCATGTAAAAACGCCTGACGATGATATTTTTTGACAGAATAATAAATGCGAAATAATAAATAATGGAACTGTGTCAAAGTAAATTAAGACCGAGCGTGATATTCCAACGAGAATAATAAAGAACTAATAATAGAAGAATTTCACCACGTATGTCAAGTATTTAGATAAACAAAGTTATTCCAACATAATAATATAGAATGGAATAACAGAGGGATTTCACCAAGTATAGGGTATGCCGCGTATACAGGTTATGTATAGGGTATGCCGCATATACAGGTTATTCCAACAGAATAATAAAGAATGGAATAACAAAAGGATTTCACCAAGTATAGGGTATGTCACGTATACAGGTTATTCCAACAGAATAATAAAGAATGGAATAACAGAAGTTATCTTCATGAATAAGAAAGAATAACACACCTTACAGGTACAACAAATAATATCCCTTACCATAAAAGACACGGGATATCGAAGTAGTGAAGTAGCAGAATACTCTTCTTCTTTCTCTCTATAATTTCTCTCTCTAGAGTTTCAAAGGAATTAAGTAAGAAATAATGAAGGAATGAGCTTCTATTTATAGAAGAATGGATTGAATAGTAACTAATTCCTGAACGGTCCAGATTGTTTTACTTTTAAACGAACAGTGCAGATTAAAACTTAAAGCAACGGTCCATACTGATTCACTATTAAAACTTTAAACCAGCGATCCATATTGATTTGCTATTAAAACTTTAAACCAGCGATCCATATTGATTTACTATTAAAACTTTAAACCAGCGATCCATATTGATTCACAAATATAACGTCAACCAACGGTCTGAAAAATTAGCACATCTCCTCATGGAATAATATTGTACCCAAAAATAATTTGGACTGAAGAGAAATATATTGTTCGGGTGAATAGTAACTCGTGAATAATAACTCGTGAATAGTAACTCATGAATAGTAACTCGTCAATAGTAACTCGTCAATAGTAACTCATCATGAAAAGTGTCCTGAATACCCGATTGAACAATATAACCTCCATACATCAATTATTATCGGAATAGATGTCGATTTCTACAAATAATCTCAACACAATGAAACTATCAAATTCATCTTTAATCAACACGAACTTATTCATCATTAATATCATAACTCACAATATTTAACAACCGTGTCGCTCCTGTGATGGAGGGGGCTTTCAATAAGAATTTCTCCCTATCATGCCGCAATTAGATGACCAAAACTCTCCTCGATGTAACTTCTAGACATTGTAAATATTGCAATTTATTAATATGAACAACTTTATCGTCTCAATTATTGATTTAATAAAATAACATATTATTCACATGATACTGTGACAATAATCGAATGAGAGATATGATGCAGCAATTACTGTAGCAATAATTGAGTATAACTGAGTGACTTCTTACGTAAGCATCAATAATCAATACCGTGTGCTACTATGCAACCACGCATATTACTGTACTTTTACTACCAGGTAGTTCAACAGTATTAACGGTAAAACCTCCGCCATTATTTTCATAAAATATTTTTTCATTTTCTAACTACGACAGTGCTTCCATTGTGGGGTCCATCAATGATTGTGTCGTCGTACGAATATTCCTCGATAAAAAGAATATTCCCCGACCAATCGAATATTATATAGCAACTTGTATACTTTGCAAAATTTTCAAATACTACCCACAACTATAACATTATATCAAATCCACACCATAATATTAAAAAAAATATTTCGAGAAATTTAAATCTTTATTTATAAAATCTGGGGTCTCACAATCTCCCTTCCTTATGGAATTTCGCCCTCGAAATTTACGTACGTACCTGGTATGCCGTAGAGGTGAGGATACCTTGACTTCATTTCAGATTCTAACTCTTGAGGTAGAACCTCTGAGTGTTGAATATGGTCCTTCTTATCCAAGATTTTAACACGTATCTCCTCATACGTTAAATCATCCGCTATCTCGTCCTGTTCTATTTCAATAACGTGGTTCGAGTCTTTCACATATTTACGTAATATCGATAAGTTAAAAATGTTATGAACACGCGACACACTTGGTGGTAAAACGAGTCTATAGGCCATAGTTCCTACTCGATCAACGATTTCAAATGGGCCAATAAAATCGAGGGTTGAGATAACGCCTTCTTGAACATTCTTCTTCACATTCATCAAATTCGGGTGTGTAGCTTGAGCGGCTTTAACTTTATCGATTAAAGTCGATTCTACTCGTATATTCATTATCTTCACGTGGGTCCCTAGAGTCTTTAACTCTATCTTCATTATTTGTAAGTTATACGAAATGAGTCTTTGTGTTAACCACATCGCACTCGTAAACGTATACGATCTTCTACTCAACGCGTCAGCTACCACGTTCGCTTTTCCACAATGATATTAAATGGTACGATCGTAATCTTCAATAGCTCGAGCCAACGTCTTTGGCGCATGTTACATTCATTTTAGTTGAAGAAATATTTAAGGGTTTAAGAAATGGGTTTTGTACTAGGGTCAATACAAAATTTGATTTCACGTTCTAGGGGTAGGCTAGGAAGTCTTCAGGAATACGTCAGGAAATTTATTAACGATAAAAATATCATTCAAAACTGTGACCCTCATCCAAGACTTGGATAGTACGTCACATTGATACCAACTGTGACTTATATCCCTTAACCTGGATAGCACCTCACAATGATACCTATCAACTTGCCATCTTCATTCACGATGTCGCCTACAGAAAGTCTGGCTTCGGTGCATTCCACACAAGGAAGTAAACAATGAAAGGATCGGGGCTCTTTACTTATGGCTTGATATGACAATGATTGACTTTAGTGGTTTGGTTGCTTGAATTCGCATAACAGGTTGGTTAAGAATATAAAAGCTAACAACCTTACGAAAAGCATGATGAGTAGTTAACCAATCAATTCCTAAAATCACATCAAAGGAAAGTATTTTCAAAGAGATAAGATCGACAGGTAACGTGAAAATGTCGATTTGAATCAACAAGATTTATAAACAGTAGAGGTAACGAAGGCTCCTACTAATGAAGTTTCAACCAATAAGTTAAAGTCTAACTTCTCCGGAGTCAAATTTAAACGTTGAACGCAAGAAAGAGAGATAAAATAATGGGTAGAACCGATATCTAATAAGGTATAGACTTCGTAAAAATTTATAATTACCTAACCCGTGCTAACTTCGTTCGGGTTACTCGCTTTTTGATAAGTCACAAAGAACGCTCTTCCTGAAACCACCGACTTTGATTTGTCCGTATCGGCCTTTGGTGCCACCGTCCCAGCTGGACTTGACTTTGGTGCACGACAAAATCGAGCTAAATGACCTTCTCTTCTTGAAATTTCCACTTCTATTATCTTGGCCATGATTTCCACCGAAGTGGTTACCATTCTTAGCATGATAATTTCCCCCACGATGGTCATCATTGTTCCGATGGCTGTTGCCACCGGTACGATTATTATCGTGTTGTTGGTCGTTACCTTTTGGTTGTGCTAACTCATTATCGTGCTCCAATAACTGAGCCCTATTCACAACATCTGAATATAAACAAAGTTTATGAGAAATGAGGTATTAACGTATATCAGGTTTCAAACCTCTTAGAAACATTCGCGTCTTTTGCTCCTCATTATCGACCTAATGTGATGCAAACCGGGATAACTCCGCAAACTTAGCCTCGTACTGCGATACAGTCATATTATTTTGCTCCATTGCTTATCTCAACATTTTCAGATGTCATTGTCAAACACTATCACTAAACAAGGGTTAATTAACATATCACATATTATCCCTATACTCTGACCGACCAATTAAATACCAAATAAACTTATGTAGGTCATACTAGCGAAGGAATTTCCCGTCTCTCCCCTCCTAGTTCTTATCTCACATATCAGCCAGGGATCGTATCCCTAAGCTTTGATACCAACTGTGACGCCCCCAAAATAGGTATACATCACCCATCTTGAGTCGCCAAATACATGGTACATAAATCAAATACAACTTAATTATACAACTGTCGTGTAAAATACGACAAAACATAAACTAAGAGTTTAAGCAAGAATATTGCCTTCTAGACAATATCCACTCTCAATGGAGTCCTCATAGATAGTATACAAACTCAAATTCAGTCCTCATTACATTTATTATCACACTATTTAATGTAATAGTGAGGACTACTAATGCTATCATCTCGGATCATCACTCCATTTTCCGACTCGTCCCAATTATATTCTCATTTCAAAGAGAATAGTGAAAGAAAGGGTGAGCTCAACTAGCCCAAGAAGAAATATTATGACTAAGATAATACGTAATAAATTATCATTAGTCTTCAACAATGTTAAACCGATAAAAACAATAGACATCAAGTTTAATCATAAATGAATAAGCAATCCATTAAAAGAGTCAAGTAGAGAATAAAATCTACTATCTTTTATGATTTAAAAAAATTTCATCACTTTTATCACCGAGACTCACTAATAAAAATAATCCACATCATCCCCGCACTACTACCAAGGATATTCATTAGGGTCACGACCACAAATTATCCATGCACTACGGGCCAAGGATATTCGTGTATTCATCAATGGTCATGATCATGCCAACAACCGTCCCATCAATGCACTACGGGCCAAAGAGGACTTTTACCACATCATTTGTAACATTACTACCATGATTATACCGAATAATCCCCCTCGGTCATAATCATACCAAGTCCATCTATGCACTTTTGTGCCACGATGACTTTAAAAAATATAAACATGAGGATGATGACAATGATATAAGAATTCAATAAAACAAGTTCAAGAATTAGTTTATCCAGGAACTAATAACGTCTAAATTGTCAACATGATACTTCTTTGTAGAGTAAAATTCAAGAATGCTCAAAAGAATATTTTCATGGAAAGATACTGGATGAAGCGCAAATATCAATGATATTCCACTAATTTCATGAAGTATAGAAGTTAAAACTTTAATCAACTTAGTATAATAAGGAATGGAATAACAAAAGAAATCACCAGGCATGTGATAGATATCACATGCAGGTTATTCCAACAGAATAATAAATACGGAATAATAAATAATGGAACCAGTCGTAAAAATGAAATTCACAATCCAATGTGATATTCCGACGAATATTAATTACGGAATAATAAATAATGGAATCAGTCGTGAAATTACACCGATAGGATATTCCAATAATATTAAAGAATGGAATAATAGAAGAATTTCACCATGTATGCAAAATTTGCATTTACAAAGTTATTCCAACATAATAATAAAGAATGGAATAACGTAAGAAGATCACCAAGTATAGGGTAAACCGCATATACAAAAGTTATTCCACCAAGTATAGGGTAATCACAGATACAAAAGTTATTCCAATGTAATAATAAATAATGGAATAATGTATGATTTCAAAGAAGTATAGGGGATTCCGCACAGTATCAAAGTTATTCCAATGTAATAATAAAGATTTTACTAGGTCCCGCCAGAAACGCGATAGACGTGATATTTCACGTAATAATAAATGCGAAATAATATATAATGGAACTGTGTCAAAGTAAATTAAGACCGGCTGTGATATTCTACGTAATAATAAAAACGGAATAATAGAAGAATTTCACCACGATATATGATTGATAAACAAAGTTATTCCAACATAATAATATAGAATGGAATAACAGAGGGATTTCACCAAGTATAGGTGTATGTCATGATATAGGTTATTCCAAATGTAATAATAATGAATGGAATAATGTAAGATTTCACCAAGTATAGGGTATGTCATGTATACAAAAGTTATTCCAAATGTAATAATAAAGAATAGAATAATGTAAGTTCTCTTCATGAATAAGAAAGAATAACACCCCTTACAGGTACAACAAATAATATCCCTTACCGTGAAAGACACGGGATATCGAAGTAGTGAAGTAGCAGAATACTCTTCTTTTTTCTCTCTATAATTTCTCTCTCTAGAGTTTCAGTGAATTCGTAAGAAATAATGAAGGAATGAGCTTCTATTTATAGAAGAATGGATTGAATAGTAACTAATTCCTGAACGGTCCAGATTGATTTACTTTTAAACGGACGGTACAAATTAAAACTTAAAGCAACGGTCCATACTGATTCACTATTAAAACTTTAAACCAGAGATCCATATTGATTTATTATTAAAACTTTAAACCAGCGATCCATATTGATTTACTATTAAAACTTTAAACCAGCGATCCATATTGATTCACAAATATAACTTCAACCAACGGTCTGAAAAATTAGCACATCTCCTCATGGAATAATATTGTACCCAAAAATAATTTTGACCGAAAAGAAATATATTGTTCGGGTGAATAGTAACTCGTGAATAGTAACTCGTGAATAATAACTCATGAATAGTAACTTGTGAATAGTAACTCGTGAATAGTAACTCATGAATAGTAACTCATAAATAGTAACTCGTCACGAAAAGTGTCCCGAATACCTGATTGAACAATATAACCTCCATACATCAATTATCATCGGAATAGATGTCGATTTCTATAAATAATCTCAACACAATGAAACTATCAAATTCATCTTTAATCAACACGAACTTATTCATCATTAATATCATAACTCACAATATTTAACAACCAGTGTCGCTCCTGTGACGTAGGGCTTTCCAATAAGAATTTCTCCCTATTGGCGCGCAATTAGATGACCAAACCTCTCCTTGACAAAACTTCTAGATATTGTAAATATTGCAATTTATTAATATGAACAACTTTATCATCTCAATTATTGATTTAATAAAATAACATATTATGCACATGATACTGTGACAATATTTGAATGAGAGATATGATGCAGCAATTACTGTAGCAATAATTGAGTATAACTGAGTGACTTCTTACGTAAGAATCAATAATCAATACCGTGTGCTACTATGCAACCACGCATATTACTGTACTTTTACTACCGGGTAGTTCAACAGTATTAACAGTAAAACCTCCGCCGTTATTTTCGTAAAATATTTTTGTCATTTTCTAACTACGACAGTGCTTCCGTTGTGGGGTCCATCAATGATTGTGTCGTCGTACGAATATTCCTCGACAAAAAGAATATTCCTCGACCAATCGAATATTATATAATAACTTGCATACTTTGCAAAATTTTCAAATACTACCCACAACTATAACATTATATCAAATCCACACCATAATATTAAAAAAAATATTTCGAGAAATTTAAATCTTTATTTATAAAATCTGGGGTCTCACATACATTATGTATTCATTCTAGGTCTGGAGGAAATGCAATCATATAAGCTACCTCACCCACCCGTTTTAATACCTCAAAAGGTCCTATGAAACTCGGGCTTAGCTTTCCCTTCTTTCCAAAACGTATCTTTTCTTTCCAGGGAGATACTTTTAGAAATACATACGAACCTACTTCAAATTCCCTATTCTCTCTATGCAAATTCGTAAACTTCTTCTGTCTGTCTTGAGCTGCTACCAAATGCATTTGTATCAGTTTAATAATGTCCGCTGTTTGCTGCACCAACTCTGGTCCCAACATTCGGCATTCTCCTACCTCATCCCAATACAGTGGCGTTCTGCATTTTCTCCCATACAAAGCTTCGTAAGGCGGAATACCTATACTTTCATGATAACTATTATTATACGCAAACTCCACTAATGGTAGATGATCATCCCAATTACCCTTAAAATCCATGACGCAAGATCTTAGCATATCTTCTAACGTCTGAATTGTCCTCTCGCTCTGTCCATCCGTTTGTGGATGATAAGCCGTACTCAAATTCAACTGCGTTCCTAACTGCTCTTGTAGACTCCTCCAAAAGTTCGATGTGAATTATGGGTCACGATCTGACACAATCGATACTGGTGCTCCATGTCTAAAAATTATGTCCTTAATTTAAAGTCTAGCTAATTGTTCTAAGTTATACTTGACCCTAATTGGCAAAAAGTGAGCCGACTTTCTCAACCGGTCCAATATTACCCAAATCGCATCATACCCCTTCTGAGTAATCGGAAGTCCCACCACAAAATCCATCGTGATATTCTCCCATTTCCACTCTGGAATTTCTAATGACTGTAGTAATCCACTTGGTCGTTGATGTTCTACCCTTAATTCTCCGACAAGTCAAGCACCTACTCACGACTCGCTATTTCTCTCTTCATGTTCTACCACTAGAAACTCGTCAAGATCTTGATACATCTTAGTGCTACCAGATGAATCGAAAATCTCAAACTATGAGCCTCTTGTAGAACTCCGCTCCTTTAATTTCGCCTCATTCAAACCCAAATTCTTCCTTCAAATCTTAATAATCCCTCATTATCAAGACCTGCATTTAATATCTTTTTCATTGGTCACCGCCCCTTCATCCCACCACACTCATCGCTTTTGAGTTGTAGACCTCCTTAACGCTTTCACGATGGTAGATTGCATCTCCGTCATAAAATGTAATTTGTCTGCTTCACTTGGCGCCTTCACTTCCAACTCCATCCTAGCCATCTCTCGTTATCAACTCGGTTTGAGCCGTTAACAAAGACGAATTTTCCGACCCTTTCTACTTAAGGCGTCAAAAGAATTACATTGGCTTTTCCATGGTGATACAGATTTCACGCGTCGTAATCCTTTATCAACTCCAGCCATCTCCTCTGCCTCATATTCAACTCCTTCTGTTTGAAGATATATTTTATACTTTTGTGGTCCGTGTATATCTCACATTTTTTCCCATAAAGATAATGTCTCCATATCTTTAGAGCAAAAAACTACTACGGCCAGTTCCAGATCTTGAGTAAGGTAAACTTTCTCATAATCCTTCAACTGCCTAGATGCATACGCAATGACCTTGCCATGCTGTATGAGCATGCAACCAAGTCCTCTATGTGAAGCATCACTATAAACTACAAAATTTTACGTGTCATCGGGTAATGACAAAACAGGTGCTTCACTCAACCTCTTCTTCGCTTCTTGAAAGCGTCCCCGCATTTGTTGTCGGTCCCAAGCGTATTTCACCATCTTCCTTGTTAAGTTAGTCAACGGAGTAGCTATCTTTAAAAAATCCTAGATGAATCTTCGATAGTAACCAGCTAACCCTAGGAAACTCCGCACCTCAGTCGGTGTTTTTGACTGTTCCCAATTCATCACGGCTTCCACCTTCACTGGATCTACTGAAATCCCCTCATGGTCAACGACATGACCTAAAAACTGCACCTTCTCTAACCAAAATTCACACTTAGTGAACTTCGTATACAACTTCTCCTTCCTAAGTGTCTCCAACACTAATCTTAGGTGTTCAGCATGATCTTCTTGCATCTTAGAATAGACTAGAATATCATCTATAAACACCATGACGAACTTGTCCAAATATTGTTTGAACACTCTATTCTTCATATCCATAAATGTAGCTGGTGCATTTGTCAACCCAAACGACATCACTAGAAACTCGTAATGACCATAACGAGTCCTGAATGTTGTCTTTGGTACATCCTCCTTCCTAACCTTCAACTGATGATACCCCATTCTTAAATTTATTTTAGAAAAATACTTAGCCCCTTTTAACTGATCAAAAAGATCATCGATCATGGGCAATGGGTATTTATTCTTTATCGTTAACTTGTTCAACTCTTTATAGTCGATACACAGTCTTAACGATCCGTCCTTCTTTTTTGACAAATAGTACCAGTGCTCCCACGGCGACACACTTGGGTGAATGTACTTTCAGTCCAACAGTTCATGCAATTGCACCATCAACTCCTTCATCTCCACTGGCGCCATACGATACGGTGCCCTGGAAACTGGTGCCGCTCCTGGCATAATGTCTATCACAAACTCGGTCTCCCTATCCGGCGGAAGACCCGACAATTCACATGGAAATACATCGGCGAATTCTCTTACACAGATAGCCTACGCATCCCTTCCTCAGTAATTTCCTAGTTTGTGTCATGGTTATACAACACAAACGTCCCGGCAATCTATTCCCATAAAATACTACCTGAGGTTGTCTTAACGATTTAATGTTCACACATTTCTTCTGACAATCTATAATTGCCCCATAGTTTACTAACCAATCCATTCCGAGAATTACGTCGAATTCTCCTAACTTTATTGGTAACAAATCTACCGATAATTTACAACCCCGTATCTCTACGCAACAACTCCTATGAATATCTTCAACAGGAATTATCTTTTCGTTTGCTACCTTAATATTTAAAGGTATAGGCAACTTTTCGGAAAGTAATCCTAATCGTCTAGCAAAATCGCATGCTATAAACGAACAAGTAGCACCCGAATCAAACAGCACGTACGCATTGATATCGTTGATCAGAATAATACCTATGACGATGTCCCCTGATGCGGCTGCATCTTGGACTGTCATGTTAAAGGTACGGACCATTGGCCTACCCGGTTGCGTTGGTCCACTAATAGCTAACTTACCGCTATTAGTGCCCTTGCCCCATCCCATCCCCTTCTTCTGCAAATTTTTTGCCATGTGGTCAGTTGGCCCACACACAAAGCATCCATGGTTCTTCTTTGGACTAGGACAGTTAGGCACAATGTGCCCCTCCTATCCACAATTGTAATAGGCGGCCTTCCCCTTGAGACAGACTCCTAAGTGAGTCTTCCCACAGGTCTTGCAGGCCTCCATTCTTCTCTTTGGGTCTCCTTGCTTCACTCCGGTATTCCCAGAGCTAAATACCTTCCTCTTCTGACCCACTACCACTGGCTCCCTCGATCTTTACTCTCCCGTCTACTTTAACCTTGCTCTTCTTGTCCTTGTGGTATTGACTCAACGCCTCACTACCACCTTCGGCAATTATCGCCTTCTCTAAAACAGTTCCAAAAGAAGTACTTTGGAACACCGATATACGGTTATAGAGCCAAGGTTTCAAGCCTTGCTTGAACCGTCGCGCCTTTCTCACCTTAGTATCCACTTGATGTGGAGCGAACCTTGCTACTTCATTAAACTTGGCGGCATATTGGAGAACTGTCATGTCCCTTTGTTTCAACTCCAAAAACTGCATCTCCATCCTCCCTTGCATGCTCGTGGGAAAGTAGTTCTCGAATAATATCTCGTTGAACCTCTCCCATGTTAGATTCGCTATCCAAGCCCTAGCCTGATTAGCTTCCCACCAAAAGTTGGCATCTCCCTTCATCATATAGGTTGCAAAGGTAACCTTTTGGGCCTCGTTGACATTTGCTATCACAAATGCCTTCTCTATCTCCTTAACCCACGTTTGGGCTTCAATAGGGTCCGTAGTTCCTTTGAACTCCGATTTTACCCCACGCTCTTCGAATCCTTAAAGGTAGTAGCTCGTGCTTCTCGGATTTCTGAGGATATTAGCCCTCGTTTATATTAAAGCAAATGTTAATAAATTAACAAATTCCTGCATCGGGTTAACCGGACCTCCCTCCGGTTGATTCACGTTAGCACCTTGATTACGTTGCACTCTTCTCGACGGCATTTTGCTGATAGAATAAACACATTTCGTTATTATTCCTTTCTTTATTAGTTATCATTAATATTAAACAATAACTCCAACATCCATAACTCATTTCTTTCCATAAAAAGGACTTATATTCATTCTTCGTAGTATAATACTACATCGGTTACATACACAACCTAAGCTGCTTACATTACTTTCCCGCTATTGCTTTCCAAAAATTGGGATTTACAAAAGACTACCCTTTACTATACAAAAAGGGCTTTACGTCACTACTAGTTACAAAATATTTACATATTACTCTAGCTACTGCTAGTCTACATTTGCCTCAAGGCATTATCGAAATCTGCCTTGGCAAGACCGGCAATAATATCACGGCTAATGGTATGCCGTGTTTGCCCCACCTCTGAGGATAACTAGTCAGCACTTCTTCGAAATCAGGTGAGAACTCCTATAGATATAGGACATTCTCCCTATCTTCTGCACCTTGGTCTTTAGCTCCTCTTTAAGCTCAAAGACCTCATGCTTTAACTCGTGGACTTTGTCCTTAGTCAAAATCCTCTCGTCATGTTCTTGCTCCCACATGGACTCGACATCAGTCTTGTCCTCTATAACCATTTGGAGCTCTGCTTTCAGCTCCTTGACCTCCTGACAGTAATGGATATTTCTATCCAACACTGACATAAACAGAGACATCATTGACCCTCCAGGAGCTATCTCCGCTGCTATAGCTACCGGATTAAAGGACACTGTCTCTACTTCCTCTTTTATCTTCCCATCGAATACTGACATATAGTCAGCATCATCTGAGTCTCCAGACTCAATAACTACCACCTCTGGATCTACTGCTATGGGGTTCGATAAAACCTCTATTTGGTTCACCAATTCTTCACTAATGGCCTGACCATCTACAAACATTTTGTTTATTCCTGACATCTACACAAAAAAATTAAGTTGGTTAGTACACGTCAGTAGAATAATAAAAACACATAACATAATCATAATGCATTTTTATAAAGTTATTTTCTTCTTGTATTTCTTTGACTTCTCTTAAGGTTATGACTTAAGGTTTTTAATCCCCCCTTAAGTTTTATAACCTAATACTTTGATACCAACCTGTGACGCCCCCAAATCTTGGTATCTTCCAACCCGATAGATGGTGCTACACGGTACTACCATTCACACATACATGCAATTGAAAAGTCTCAAAAGAACGAATATGTCTTCTATATATTAGAAATAATATTACATTTCCCCAGGTTCTTTATAACCCATACATTTGTTCTTGTCATAATATCAAATATATTACAATCGTTCACCTATACTATTACATCGAACTCTAAGGGTTCGCTCGCCTTTGCCTTTATCCTCGCTTAGAGCCTTCGATCCGTCGATCTTAGATGTGTTTATATGGTTCAAGCAAGAGTGAGCATGACTAGCTCAGCAAGTACTACAATTCTAATAAACAACATGCTTGAAACATAGAACTCATATATCTTCAGTAACTAAACAATAGTTACGAAGTACTATTGATAAATTCAAAATAGCACTTCTTTTCATTCAAAACATTTTCCAACAACAATATTCAGTAGAATATCAACTAAGGCTCAAGACTATGAGCAGTTCATAATTTCTTTTGAAAAGGAAAACCCGACACTAAGTCCGTAAGTCCGGTATAGCTTATGAGCACTTCTGGGTGATCAGCCCATAGTACTCTATGTTGATCAACACTACATCCATTAAACGTGTATATGTTTAAGTTGTGGCAACCTCACGTGCCTGTCGTTAAAAGACAAAAACATTTTAACATACTTGGTCTTCGATTGAAAACCATACCAATATAACTCAGTAAACATTAATCATGCTTGACAAAATCATAATATAAGTTAAGCCTAAAGAATTAGCTTTAGACTTCATCGTTAAAACTTCATGCGAAAGAATACATGAATTACAAAGCTTGTCCAGACTAAACTGGAACAAGGGTTAGAATACTTGCCTTCAGCGTCTGCTTACTGATTATCACATGTACACTTTAGGTCACTAAGTTTCTACAATACATGATCATATAACATACCACATTAGGTCTTATATAATCAAGTAGGTATAATATTATATCTTACCCTTCATCTTAATCTAAATCCTGACTTAGATCTGTTATTATGGTTTTTGGCTTTTCATTACGTCATTCACATTACGTTCACATTCAATTGATTATTAACCATTAATCATCATACATTAAGTGTCTAACAATGCCTTAACAATGTTATATTAACACCTTAGTTCATTACTATTGAATTATCTTTCATTCTATACTTGTAAACATTATTATATGTCAAAACTTCTGGATCAGCCATGCTACGCACACTTAACTCTGCATCTCGTGCCACGACGCAAGTTAGTTAAGAGATATGCTTCGATTCTAGCCTTCGCATCATGGCGCGGCAGTTTTAAGGTCATGAGTCGCCATGCCGCATCGCGACTCTATGCCTCGATAATTTTTTTGCAGATTTTAAATTTTGTGAACTTCCCGAATGCATAACTTCTTCGTTATAAGTCCGAATTGGCTCGTTCAAAAGCCTACAGCACACAAATTTCGTACTCTATGCGTTCATACAAGAATTTTATCTATTTGACTTTTTTGCTAAAATTTCACCTATTAGTTCATTTTTAACAAAAACGATAAACGTTCGTGAACGTTCAATGCTCGTTTCTTCGTTCTAAGTCGGAATTCGGTCATTTTCGAGTTCGCAACTCTATAATGACAAATATGACTTGTCTCCATCGAAAACCAACGTTTCCGACTTCAAACACAGAATACAACTTCAATTCCGAGAATTTCACGAATTCGACAATTAATATCTAATCGTGTGGATTCTGGCAAAACCTCCTTACTAATCATTCTAAAAGGATTTTAACCAACATATGAACATTACAAGTTACTTATTACACCAACTTATAGTTAAAGTAGGTTTTGACTTATTCTCATAAGTCAATGACTTATTTAACTTATGAACTACAAATTCTCATGCTTATGACTTACTATGGACATAAGTCCATCAATCAATGTTCTTATACTATATTCAACATACTAACATCATATGACAAACATATGACAAGTTGTTCATGATTCTATTAACTTATTAGAGTTCAAGTTGCTTATTCAACTTATTCGGCCGAAGTTCATTCATTAATAACTTATTATATGTTATTATCAAACAATCCCACTTCTCTATCAATCCTATCATAGAAGAGATAAAGATATAATAGACATGAGTCTTAACCTAGAAGCACTTGTGCTTTTCTTCCTTGAAGATTTATCAAAGGATGATTGACTTATTCTTGACTTATGTGCTTATTCTCTCTAACCAATAAGTTACTTAATCTTGAGAGGAGTTGGATGAAATGAAACAACCAACAAATGAAAAATTAAGCCTTCTATTTATAGGCAACTCAAAGTGAGGGCATAATAGACTTTAGGCCATCCCACCTCCTTAGTTAAACCTCCTTAATCTCCACCTCCTTAATCTCCACCTCCTTACTATTCCTTTCTTAACATCCAAGTCTACTTGCTAGCCACAACACTTGCTCATCACATAATTTGTTTGCCCATCAAGTCTACCCATTTACACTTGGATTGCTCCATGGATCATGGCTTAGTCATTGGGCTTGTTAACTAATCAAGCTAATTTCTTGTTGGGCTTATGCTACAAATAGATTGGACTTATGATTTATCAAACACTTGGGCTTGAGTATCACATTCTATTGGACTTCTACCATTAAGCTAATAATCCTACAAGTCCATTACCTTTAATTAAGAATCTTAATATATATACACCACGTATAATTCTCGTGTGCTAGCTCGTATATTAATTCGTAATATACGTTATTTCATTCTCCATTCTTAATAGTATAATACGTCGTATTATACTTACGTTCATTACCTCGTATAATGTATACGCATCATATGATTATAACTTTCTTTCCTTAACGCTTAATAAACCTAACGTTCCCAAATTAAGTCCGCATGTGAAATATTACGTTTTCCATACTCACATTATTATTACATAATCCATCTCACCTTGATATTATAACGTTACGTATTTCTCAGAAGTTCAAAAATAATTCCGGAGCAGAAATCGATGAATAGTGTTTTTCAGAAAATTTCTCGGAAAGCTTTTATTTTCGTCTTAGAAATTCAAACACTTTAATTCTCTCACGTAGTTAAAATATTACGACGTTTCAGGGTTTCTAGGTTATAGAACGACATTCACCTTACGAATACATAATAATAATAAATAATATTATTTTATTCATTATTAAAAGTATTTACAAAAGGCTCGATTTTCTGGGGCGTTACAGTTGAGAATAAAAATTCTTTTTCAAATGGCACATAGTGCTTATTTAGCTTGATGTCAAAAATTTCGAAGTCTAGCATAGCTAGCAGATTTGAAAAACCTAATGTCTCCACTAATGATCAATTTCTTAGTAATCTATCTATTCCTATAATTCTCAATACTCCATTCACACATATGTAAGACCTCGAATTTTATAAAATAAAAGTATTCAATTTTTCTTATAATTACTATTCAGTAAATGGTTAAATTGATAAAAGGTTAAAGTTAAGGGTGATATATGTAAATATTTTAAATAAGTAAGTGGTTATAAAATACTCATTGTTGTCGGGGAATATTCGTTTGGTCGTGGAATATTCTTGTCATTTGAGAATATTTGTACGACTCACAAGTATGACCATTTATGGGCCCCATAATGTAATAACTATCTGATGAAAGAAAACGATAAGTATGAAGTTTTTTTATAAATAACTACAGTAGTTATTACCGTTAAACCGTTGGAATACCCGTGGATAAAGTAAAGTAATACGCCAGCGTTGTTGCATAGTAGCACACTAGATTGCACATTATTGTTTGATTATTGATTCTTACGTAAGAAGGCACTACTTTCGATAATTGTTACGATATTACTCGCTCAATATTTTATTTTATCGAGTCAATAATAATAAATACGTTGATATTTTATATTATTGTTGTTTCAATAATTGTCACTGCACTGTATTTTCCATTATCAGATCAATAATTCATATTATTTGAATAATATTATTAGATAGCATTATTGACAATGTCTAGAAAGTTCTGTCGAGAAAAGGGGTTAGATCATCTAATTGAGCGCCAGTAAGGAGAAATCCTTATCGAAAAGTCCCATCTTTCCTGGGAACGACCTGGTTGTCATAATTATGATTCTGTAATATTATTTATGAATAATTAACTATTGATTTATATGATAAGGAAATATTTATTTTAATGGATAAATAGAGGAATTTTTAGAGATGTGACAATTATTGAAAATTGATATTTTATCCTTTTTGATAAAATAATTTATTCAAATATATTATTATATTACATTATAAATGTATAATGTGGTTATATAATAATATAATAATGGTGATATTTTTATACTAAATTCACGGTGCATTAATCAAATGAGAGAAATCTAGAAATCAAAAGAAAAACAAAATATGGAGATTTTTCAAAAAAAATAGTTTATTACTTTATTTTGTAAAACCTATAACTCTTTGTGTATAATGAGTTAGGAGATGAGTCATATATCAAAAGAAAGCCCTAGAAGTAAGCTAAACGCAAAAATTTGAATCACCCAAAAAAAAAATTTGGATATTTTGTGGTGACTGTTTGAATGAAACTGGTCCAAAGGACTAATAGTCCAAAAAATCAGTGTTCTTAAGCTATATTGCGTGAGTTATAATTTTTAATCCGACTGTTAGATCGTTGTAATTTTTGGATATGTTATACATATATAAGTTGAGTATATGTCCACAAATGTTGAACCGTTAAAGATTAATGTATGATTTGTTATGAATTTTAAGAGGTGACTGATTCAGAAATCGTTGTAGCAGAAATTTCGGTAAGCCTTTCTCTCTATGTTAGAGGCGGAATTTGGAAAAAACTTTCTTCTACAAAGTTGTAGAGAATTAAATTTCCTATGAAACAGACATGAGATTCGAATTTTTCTGATAAAAGGGCTATTTATTATGAATTATTCAAGTTGTAGAAATAAATGTTTTTATTAAAATTATGGGTGGGACCCACTTTTGTTTTTTTTGAAAACATGTGCTGTGATTTTTTTTCAAAGATGGCTTTCTTTCTTGTTCAACAAAGGAGGATGCGTGGAAGGAAAAAAAATATTATTTTATTAATTTATTCTACTTTGGCGTTCTAGCATTTTTCTATAAGTAGGTGCTTAGATTAGAATTGAAAATCACACCAGAAACATAAGTTTTCTCTCTATATATATATTATCGAGCGTATTTTTTGAGTATTTAGATACTTTGAGAGTTGCTATTCAGTGCAAGTTTTCTTCAGCATTTCATCTGATATTTCGGTCAGAAGTACTGTTCTTTTGAGGTAATGGATGGTAAGGGATGTTATTTTCATTGTGAATGATGTTATTTCTTCAATATCATTATACCGAAATATTGGTATGAATTTTATTATGAAATTTTTATCTTTTCGTGTCGGGGTTACTATTCACGTATATATACTATTCACGTATATGAGACACTATTTACGTATATGACATTATTTACGTATACGGTACTATGTACGAATACGGACTACTTTTTACGAGTTACTATTTATGAGTTACTATTCACAGGTTACTATTCATGAGTTACTATTTATGAGTTATTATTCATGAGTTACTATTCATGAGGTACTATTCACGAAAAAATTGGTTTCTTTTTCTGACCAAATTGTCGTTGATTTATGAATCTTACTCTTGAAATTAAATCCATGTTTTGATCATGTTGTTTAATTATCATATATAACATTTTTATAACCCTAGTGACGAAATTTCTCTTTCACTTGAGTGTAAATATGGGTAGATTATTGGTATGATCGTGACTATGGGTTCTCTTTGGCCAGTAGTGCAAAGATAAATTGTTGACTGGTATGATCATGACCATTGAATTTATAATTGAATATCTTTAGCTTAAGTGCAAAGGTGAATTGATCAACATGGTTATAATTATTGTTTATATAAATTCTGAAAGGATTATATATTTCTTTGAGATATTAATATCTTTGGCCTGTAGTGCAAATATGAATTATTGATGAATATTTTTGGCCCGTAGTGAAAAGATGACCTGTTGTTGAATATCTTTGGCTCGTAGTGCAAAGATGACCTATTATTGAATATCTTTGGCCTGTAGTGCAAAGATGAACTGTTGATGAATATCTTTGGCCCGTAGTGCGAAGATGTCCTGTTGTTGAATATCTTTGGTCTATAATGCAAATATGAACTGTTGATGAATATCTTTGGCCCGTAGTGCAAAGATGAATTTATTAGTATGATTATGAATAGGAACTGTGATTTGGTATAACCATGATCTTTGATGTTTCAGGTAAAGACAGGTGATGAAAATTATCTTCGTCCTGGATGAAAAGAGGAATTTAGAACTACAATTATGATTATGAGTTATTCACGTGATTGTGGATAAGAACTATTGATTGATGTTACAGGGTTAAAACATTGTTGGTGGACTTTTAACATGGAGAAGATAATAGACTTTATGGTCTATTTGACTCTTCTAATGGATTGCTCGTTCCGCTGCAACTATGGTTGAAAAGTTTTATCATCTACCATATGTTCTAAATCTCTAATTCATTAGTGATGAAGGCTATTGATAATTTAATTATCTTTAGCCATGATATTCTTTACTGGGCTAGTTGTGTTCACCCTTTTATTTCACAATTCCTTTCAGGTAATAAGAGTGTAGTCGGGTCGGCTGTTAATAACAATGGAATAGAAATCCATGGTCTATAGCTATTAAGATTCTCCCTAAACAGTATGGAAATAATTTTATTAAGAATTTGAGATAAGTGTGTCATATTTTATATGTCATTTAGCCGTTGATTTTGGTGAACCGAATAGGGTGAGCTGAACCCAACTTTGAAAGGGTGTTTTGCCACTATCATACAAGATGTCTAATGAACTACGACTCCGTGTTATCATAAGACAGGGTTGTGTACATCCACTTGCTGATTATATCTACGAGCACTACCTATATAATCTTGGAGTTTGGTTGAAATATAATTCTCAATTGGAGACAATGGAGATAATTATATGTCAAAAAAAGACTCACCATTGGAAAGAATGTGAAAGCAATCTTCTCGTTTTTCTTTGGGGTCTATTGGGTCAACCAAGGATAATTCTTGAGTCATATGATATCTATTATAACTTAGATGAATGGCCTCCCATGTACGAAGGTTTCCTTGAGCATTTTCCAAAGATTTTAATTTTTAAAACAGTTATTAACTGTACCTTTATGTAAGATACCATTGTAAGGTATCAATGTGAGGTGCTATCCAAGTAAAGGGATGAGAGTCACATTTGGTATCCACGGTATATGTGTTGTCGTATTTTGCACGACAATTATAATAATGAAGTTGTAGTTTTTTCTGTACCATGTATTTGGTGACTCAGAATGGGTGGATTGGACCTATTTTGAGGGTGTCACACATATCTATACCCAGTTCGTTAAACTTACCACACTTACGAGTTCAGAAACTTTCCACAATCATATGAGTTTAAGAACTTATCCTAGTCAGACCTTTGGCATCCATTCGCTGAGGGGTTCAAAAATATTTCATATAATCATGAGTCATGAACTTACCATAAGTATGAGTTTTAAGAACTCGCACCTAACCTTATATTCTCTACCTATATTCTATCTATCTGGTACACACATGAGAAAACAATCGGCTTTTCAACACGCATATAGCACATAGCGCAACACAAACATTTTAATAATTATCAGTGTAAGAAACTAAGTGAATGTTACACCAAGTACAATTCTACTCCCATACGAAGAATCATACAACTTAGCTGTTGACATGAGTCCTCAATTGAAATCCTCACTTAATCCTAACTCCCTTCTCAATATGAATTTTTTTTAAATCCGTATTCATAATCCTTTCCTGAATCTGTACCAATTCGTAGTACAACTAACGCACAGCAATCTTGCCGTAGAATTTTTAATCATTTGATTAATTCTCCTCCCTGCTATCACCTTATCAGATCATGGAGTGATCTCATCGTATATATTACGATTCATTTATATGCTATGATCGTTTTGTTTTAAGATCTCCTATCACAGTAATTTTATTCTTTTAGACTCGATCTATTCATCACTACTGTTTGCCTTTATTATCAGAGTTAGGGAACTCCGTATCTTTATAACTCAACGAGAATCTTACCGACACATTAACTCTATTTGAGTTAGTCCTTATCCTAATAACTGCGGTTATTAGCCTAAGGTAACCCTACCTAAGGTTCATAACCTACAGCTTTGATACCAACTGTAGCATCCCCAAATCTCGATCCTAATCACCAAGGATCTGGTATACTATTTTTATAACTATTGTGGAAGATATAAACATAAATTGTTTATACATTAAACATTACACACTAATCTCAAGGCCGAGAACCTTCACATAATACCTGAATCAATATCATATCTAACATACATTGCTATTATCATACATTACTGTTACAAACTTTATATGTTCTATCAACCAATGTTGGATCTGTCCTTGACTTTTCTTGTATCCGACGTATTCGTTCTAATCTTTAATGTTTATCATGATATAGCAAGGGTGAGCAACAAGTTTTCCCAGGAAGTGTAAGTTCAATAAATTAAGGATATATCATGATGGAAAGAATTGAACAATAAGCTGGCTAAAATTCTATAATATAATTGTGGAGTAGCATGAACAAATTTTCATAGCTGAACGAACATTAAACATGAACAACTATATTATGATCGAATGGTAATGAAGGTGATCAGCCTTTCATACCTAATAAACACATGCAATATGCACAGAGTGCGATTCAACAATTCATAGACATGGTAATCAATAATGATTAACCATAAACATTTTTGAATGAAACAACTCGAGGTCGAGTTAGAGAAAACTTGCATGTTCTATTGATTACCGTTACGCAACCTATTTAGCTTTGTCTGAATACCTAATATAGATAATACCGATCTCCAAATATTAGAATAATATCATCACCGTATAATACTATTATATACAGTTATAAAATAATCCTAAACACATAACCCTATCAGTCCACAAACTACCTAAGACTCGGTATCAAGTCAAACTATTTTAGTCTAAGTTGAGTCCAGTACAATTTTGACATCCCGACGGCCTAGTCGGATAATTATCGAGCCTATTTTCCTTAAGACTCTACTTAAAATGCTACACAATTATCTTAGATAATTTTATTATCAGTTAAAATAATTTCAAAGGCTCACAATAATATTCAAGGAATTATTATCATTCATCATGATTTTTCAATCATTAATATCATATTTATATAATTTAAATCCACTTAATTCCATTATCATTAATATTTATTTAATATTAAATATTAATACAAATTATGACATAATATTATAAAGTATTTATAATATCTTAAAGTATTTTAATACTTTATTATTACATTTAAATGATTTTAAAGTAATTAAAACCATTATTAAATAATTGTCATTGATATTAAATATTAATGTATTTCATGACAAAATATGAAAAGTTATATTTTATAACTTAAAATATTTTTATAACCTTTAAATCATTTTTATATGATTTTTAAATCATTAATTCTATTTTTCCATAATTTATTTAAATATTTATTAAATAAATTAATTACCATTAATAATAAATTATTAATGAAATTCATCACAAAATATTAAAAGTCATTAATAATAACTTAAAATATTTTCTTATACCATAATATAATTTTTAAATGATTTTTTAAGTATTAAAATCATTTTTAAGTAATTTATTTAATATTATAATTAAATAAATTAAATATCATTAATATTCCAAAAATATTAAATATTAATGAAATATATGCAAAATTATTAGAAACCCATTTTTAGGCTTTAAAATAATTTTTAGGAATTTATTATGAATTTTTAATATTTAAAAACTATTTTTCACTATTTATTAAATAAAATAATGATTTTTAGAAATAAAGTTTCACTAAAGGGGGCCTATAGCGACAGAACCGTCATTATAGTTGTTCTTCATGTTCTTGAGCCTGTCCAGATCTTCATAGCCCATGCTCAGAGTACCTACTTTAACCGGTTCTAAATCCTTGATTATCCAGTTTCTGGGTTTGTAAGTGTTAGAATTGTAGTGTTTATGTAATACTACAACCTCAAACTGATTTTGTGAGATCCCGAATTTTATGAAATGAAAGTATTCAATTTTCTTATAATTATTATTATTTAGTAAATGGTTAAATTGATAAAAAGGTTAAAAGTTAAGGGTGATATGTGAAAATTTTTCAAAATAAGCAAGTTGTCATAAAATAATGGTGATAAAAGTACAGTAATACGCAAAGTAGCATACGGTATTGTACAGTATCTTTGATTATTTTTTCTTACGTGAGAAGTCACTCAATTTTATTCAATTATTGCCACAGTAATTGCTACATAATATCTCTCATATTATTGATTCAATTATTATCATAGTATCATCTGCATAATATTGTATATTATTAAATCAATAATTGAGATGACAAAGTTATTCATATTATTATTTGCATTATTGACGATGTCTAGAAAGTTCTGTAGAGAAAAGGGGTTTGGTCACCTAATTGCGCGCCAATAGGGAGAAATCCTTATCGGAAAGCCCCCTCTTTCCTGGGAATGATCTGGTTGTTAAATATTGTGAGTTATAATATTAATGATGAATAGGTTCGTGTTGATTAAAGATGAAATTGATATTTTCATTGTGTTGGGATTATTAGTGTTAATGGAAATCGACATTTATTTCAATAATAATTGATTTCTGGAGGTTAAATTGACCCATCGGGTAATTAATCGGATAAATGAGCAATTAATTGCTATTAATTCACATGTTTATAACAATTTGTTCACATGTATGTACTATTGATTCACACGCATGTACTATTAGAAGAGGTGGTGCAAGATTGATAATACTTGCATGACTAAATTAAAAATGGAGGTATAGATGAAGGTACTATATTGTAACTATTTTTTTCACATGTATAGAACTATTGATTCACATGAATGTACTATTTCACATGCATGTACTATTAGGGGAGGTGGCGCAAGTTTGATAATCCTTGTAGGACTAGATTAAAAATGAAGGAAAAGATGAAGGTATTATACTGTAGTATTTTGAGACCCAAAACGTGCAATTATCGAAACTATATTATTCTATAAATAGAAGTTCATTCTTCTTTCATTCTCACCAATTCACTAAGACTCACAAGAGCAATTATAGAGAGAGAAGTTATAGAGAGAAAGAAGAAGAGTATTCTGCTACTTCACTATTCCAGTATTCAGTCTTCTTCTAAGGTAAGGGGTATTGTTTCTTTCGTATTCGTAAGGGATATTATTTGTGTTCAGTATTCATAAGGAATAATATTTTCTTCCATACTCTATAGTATGTGAGTAATATTATTTCGTCTCATATTCCTGATTATACCCTCATTCTGTTAAAGTATTGCTTATATACTCCGTGAAATTAGTAGAATATCCGTGAAATTAGTATTCATAAGGAATAATATTTTCTTCCATACTTTGTGAAATTAAACCCTCGGGGTACTATTTACGGAATTCTTTTTACTAGGGTACTATTCACCCGTGGTATTATTTGCGAGATTCTATTTACTCGGGGTATTATTTACGGGGTACTATTCACTCGGGTATAATTCACTCGGAGTATTATTTACGGGGTACTATTCACTCGGGTATTATTCACTCAGAGATACGATTCACGAAGTACTATTCACGAAATAATATTCACAGAATACTATTCACGGGGTACTATTCACGAAGTACTATTCATGAAGTACTATTTCCGAAGTACTATTCATGGGGTATTATTCACTCAGACACTATTCACCCAGAGTACTATTCATGACAAAAATTAATTTCTTTTCGGTCTAAATCATTTTTGATACAATATTATTCTTGAATTTTACTCCACAAAGCAGTATCATGTTGACAATTTGGATATTATTGAATTCTGGATAAATTAAATTATAAATATTAAAATTTATCCTTGCTTTCATTTAATTGAATTCTTATATCATTATCATGATCCTCATGCTTATATTGCATTGAAAGTCATCTTTGGCCCGTAGTGCAAAGAAGAACTGTTGATTGATATCTTTTGTCGTAGTGCAAAGATGAATTGTTGATTGATAGTTTTGGCCCGTTGTGCAAAGATGGACATGTGTGTGACCTGATCATGACCACTGGTGATACTAACGAATATCCTTGGCCGCAGTGCATGGATAATTCGATGATGTGATTGGTAGGATCATGACCATTAGTTAACAGTTGAATGTCTTTGGTCGTAGTGCACTGACAGACAATTGATTGGTATGATCATGACCATTGGTTTAATAGTTGAATATCTTTGGCCTGTAGTGCAAAAATAGAAAACTGATTGGTATGATCATTGTTATTACACTTGAATGTCTTTAGCCTTTGGGGTAAAGATATTGAGTGAACGTTCTATTAAGCCTTTGTGGCAAGGAGAAACTGTTGATTCACATTATTATAAACATGAATTATGAATTTAACTAAAATCTTTGGTGGTTCAGGTGAAGACAGGTGATGAAAGTTCTCTTTGTCTTGAGTATAATAAAGAACTGTTAATGGGTATTAATACATGGATAAAATCGATGATAAACTTTTAATTCATAGAAGATAGTAGATATCATGCTCTGCTTGACTCTTCTAATGGATTGCTTGTTCTGCTGCAGTGTTGATCTAAAACTTGTTGTCTATTGTATTCTATCAGTTGTTATACTGTTGAAGGCTAAGGATAATTTATTCTGCATTATCTTAGTCATAATATTTCTTACTGGGCTAGTTGAGCTCACCCTTTTATTTCACTGTTCTCTTCAGGAAATGAGAACGTATCCGGGACTAGTCGAGGAATGGATTGACGGTCCAGATGGTTGTTTTAGTAGTCCTCACTATTCTATGAAATAGTGTGATAATAATTGTAATGAGGACTCCATTTGAGTTTGAATACTGTCTAGAAGACAATATTCATGTAAAAACTCTCAGCTACGTTTTGTCGTATTCTGCATAACAGTTATATAATTAAGTTATAGTTGTATTATGTACCAGGTATTTGACGACTCAGAATGGGTGATGTATACCTGTTTTGGGGGCGTCACATTTGGCGACTCAGAATGGGTGATGTATACCAATTTTGGGGGCGTCACAGATTTCATGGCCATACTTCATAAAAAGAAAATATAATCTCTCAAAGTTGTTGTCAGAGACTGTTCTTCATTTCTGGGTTTTTCAGAAATGAAGAACAGTTCATGGTGCCTACTTTTAGCCCTTAAATCTTTGTTTTTCAGGATTGCTTAATGTTATTTCAAGGTTTAATCTTGTAGCATACATGTCAAGGAATGATTCTATAACATAATATCAATCTAATAACAACACATGGGACATATCTATGCTAGTCAACCCATGTTAGAAAATTCGTTCTTGAAGATTCTGGGTTTTCCAGAAACCTTCATAAGGCAGATCGGTCAACCTACTTTGACCTTGATTATCTTTCATTATATGCATGATCCGGGTGATATAAAGGTATAAGTGTTTAGTTCTTATGTCATATTACAACATCAAAATAACAACTTGGCCAAACTGCTTAAGAACAGCAAGATCTAATGCCTCAAAAATGCTTGTCAGACCCTTTCTGGGTTTCTGGGTTGCCCAGAAACTAGTTAGTCATGGTCGGTCAACCCTGTTTGACTGCTAATAACTGGAGATCTAGGCATGGTATGAAGGTTCTTTCACTTCCAGTTTACTCTCCTCATGACAGAGAACAGATCTATAACTCTAAACACACATATCATCAAACACAGAGAGATCTATGGGTCTTGACATTGGCTTGTCAGACCACACTTTAGGGTTCATGAACAGTTTCAAAAAAATTTGATTTTCGTGTGTCTAAATGTTATAGATCTATGATCTAACAACCCAAATCACTAAATGACACCCTCTAACACATATCCAACAAAAAATAACAACATTAACATAAATCTTTAAGGATTTTGAATTTTAGGGTTCATACCTCTTTCTAGCTTTGATCTTGAATCTGATCATCATGATCTGATCTTGACTGCTATGGATCATACTAGGGACTAAATAACTTAAGAATTTCGTGGGTCTAGAGAGAGTGTATGTGTTGTTTGAGTGTATGTGGAACAAATGAGACTTTTTCTTAACTTTTCTCTCTCTTTGATCTATATGTAATTTGATACAATGTATATAGCTGATCTAGATGACTGATGTTTTAGATATATGCACATGTGAATATCTGTAGTTGGTGAACAACCAATTATTTTGGCAAGATCTATACTCCACTTATTAAAGAATTGCAAAAAGGGCACATTGGTCATTTGGCTTGTAATTTTAATGGCAAATTTGTAACTTGAGTAACCTTTAGGGTTTGACCCTTAGGGTTTGACCCTTAGGGTTTGACCCGTAGGGTTTAACACTAAGGTTTTAAAGATTAAATTCTAGGATTTCCGATTAGGATTTTTTAAATGGAAAATTAAGCTTTATAATTAGTATTTTCTAATTATATTAAAGTTACTAATTATATTGAAGCTCGCTAATTAGGATCAATATTTTCTAATTAAAATTAAAATCGTTAAATTAACAATTAAGTTTCCCTAATTGTAAATCAGGGCTTCTAACTGAACAATTAGGGCTTCTAATTTAGAAAATAGGATTTTCCAACCAATTTGTTAGGTTTTACCCTAATTAAGTCTATAATTAATTACACTTAAGCCTTTGAATTCCCAATTTAGGTTTTAAGATTCTGAATTAGGGTTTTGGATTCCCAAAACTGAAATTAGAGTTTTTAGAGCCGGTATTAGGGTTTCTTGTTAATCGTTAGCGTTTTCTAACTGAACGTCGATGTTCTTAATATAATATTAGGTTTTGTCACTGATATAATTTATCTGATCATCCCTTGACCCGTATCCACATACTGTACACATATATGACCATATACACAAAACATATACACTTATACACTTAACACTGCAAGCCTCAAATCGAATAACTTAGAGAATGAAAGTTTTAGGTCTATTTATCCTCGTTCCAGATCATCTTGAATCGCCTCAATCGGAGTTCGTATGAAAACGTTATGCTTATTTTATTAAAACAGGTCAAAACAGTCACACCTGACACACTTTGGTAGCAATCTCTGCGCCAATTAAATATGGACCTGATGCATACCAAGCCTTAGAGGCGGTTATTGCCCCAAATAACTTAGGGCACAGTGTAGCTATGCCAGTTAGCAGAATCGAGACTCTGTAGTTCACTGTTCTGGCGATTTTTAAACCTTTTCTCCTTCTAATCTTCAAAACTTGAGTCATACACATCCAAATTAGTTCATTTTTGATTCTATGGATTCGTAATTCATAGAACTACAACATAATAGAATTATAAAATTTATAGAAACACTAAATAGCCTAAATCTTGAAACAAAACTCATGTTCATACTACACTTTCATGTTTTAACATGTTTAGCGAATTCATTCACTACGAATTCTTTTCTTAACCAAATTGATTCATTCAACTTGTGTTCTTTTTGTTTCTTATCATATTAATATATTCTAAACTCAATTTATATTTTAGTTCACAAGCTAACTACCAATTTCAGTACTTTCACAAGCCATATACATAACTATATACACTGTAAATGATTTTCTTTCTTTTTGAACATAATTAGCACACTAATTCCTTGTCTAGAAGCTAATTCTAACATCCAAAATTTACTAATAAATACAATTAATCAGTTGGTATATCAAAAAATCATCCAATTTGAATTTTCAAAGAATTCAAAGTTCAAAATACACAACATTCATATACGTAAATTAAGGTTTTGGAAGTTATACCTTCAATTGCTTGGAGATAATTCTTGATAGAACACAAAGAATTACTTGAAATCACAAGACTCTTTCTCAGACTCTCTCTCAAATTTTCTCTGTAAACTCACTTTCTTCTCTTCTCTCAGGCTTAGTGTGATGCCCCCAAAACAGGTATACATCACCCATCTTGGGTCGCCAGATATATGGTACATAAATTTAAATACAACTTAATTATACAACTGTCGTGCAAAATACGACAAAACACAGCTAAGAGTTTAAACACGAATATTGCCTTCTACACAATATCCACAATCAATGGAGTCCTCATTACAATTACTATCACACTATTTCACAAAATAATGAGGACTACTATAGCCACTTATCCTGGGCCGCAGCTCTCCATTCCCCAGGCTAAGTCCCACTATATATTCTCATTTCCGAGAAGAAACGGTGAAAGAAAAGGGTGAGCTCAACTAGCCCAAAGAAAAATATTATGACTAAGATAATGCGTAATAAATTATCCTTAGCCTTGAACAATGTTAAACCGATAAAATACAATAAACATCAAGTTTAATCTGCAGAGAATAAGCAATCCATTAAAAGAGTCAAGTAGAGAATAAAATCTACTATCTTTTATGATTTAAAAAGTTTTTCATCACTTTTATCATTTGAGACTCGACTTAATAAATAATCCACATCATCCACGCTTCTGACCAAGGATATTCATTAGTGGTCACGACCGATGGTTATGATCATGTCATACACCGTCCATCTTTGCATGTAAGCGAGAGATATACAACTTTAAAACCAATAATCAACAAATCCATCTATACGCACGTAAGCCAAAGATATACAATTGTAAAAACTAATAATCAATGATCCATCTATGCACGTAAGCCAAAGATATACAACTGTAAAACCAATAATCAACAGTTTATCTATGCACGTAAGCCAAAGATGACTTTCATCACAATATAAGCATGAGGATGATGACAATGATATAAACATTAATCAAACAAAATCATGGGTAAATATTAAAGACTTTAAATTTATCCAGTGTTTAAAAAAATCCAAATTATCAACATGATACTGCTTTGTGGAGAAAAATTCAAAAATAATATTCAAGTACCAAAAATAATTTGGACAGAAAAGAAATATATTTTTCGGATGAATAGTACCCTGTGAATAGTACTTCGAGAAAAGTACCTCATGAATAGTACCCTGACATGAAAAGTACCCCAAATACCCGAGTGAATAATATTCGGGTGAATAGTAACCCGTGAATAGTAACTCGTGAATAGTACTCCGACACGAAAAGTGCCCTGAATACCCGAGTGAATAATACTACAGTGAATAGTAACTGGGTGAATAGTAACCCATGAATAGTAACTCATAAAAAATACCAACGAAAATAATATTCCATGACGAGTTCAAAAGAAATGATATCTCATACGAGTATAATAAAATATAGGAAACTGCAAATGGACTTTCACCCGTCATGCGGTAATCCACGTAGACAGATCATTTCCATAATTTAATAAAGAATGAATACAAAGTATCATTCACCATGCATGCGGTAATCCACATAGAGCGAGGTTATTCCAATGAAATAGAATAATGTAAGAATTCACCGAGGCATGCGATAGGCCGTGCATGAGCGAGGATATTCCAACAGAATAATAAATAATGGAACCAGGTCATGCGTAATACGCAAAGATAGGATATTCCAATAGAATAATAAAGAATGGAACCAGGTCATGCGTAATTCGCATAGACAGGATATTCCAACAGAATAATAAAGAATGGAATAACAACAGAATTCACCAGGCATGCGATAGACCGCAAATACAGGTTATTCCAATAGAATAATAAAGAATGGAATAACAGAAGAATTTCACCATGTATGTGGTACTTCGCATAGACAGGTTATTCTAACATAATAATAAAGAATGGAATAACAGAAGAATTTCACCATGTATACGGTAGTCCGCGTATACAGGTTATTCCAACAGAATAATAAGGAATGGAATAACAATAGCTCTCTTCATGAATACGAAAGAAATAATACCTCTTACCTAAAAAGAAACTGGATACTGGAATAGTGAGGTAGCAGACTTCTCTTCTTCTTTCTCTCTATAATAATTTCTCTATAGCTTTAGTGAATTGGTGAGAAATGAAGGAAGAATGAGCTTTTATTTATAGGAAAATATAGTTTCGATAATAATTGCGTTTTGGGGGCTCGAAAATATTACAAAGTATAATACCTTCCTCTTTTCCTTCATTTTTAATTTTGTCCTGCAAGTATTATCAAACTTGCACCATCTCCCCTAATAGTAAATCATGTGAATCAATAGTTCTAGACATGTGAAAATAAGAAATACAGTATAGTACCTCCATCTATACCTCTATTTTTAACTTAGTCATGCAAGTATTATCAATCTTGCACCAACTCCCCTAATAGTAAATGAATGTGAATCAATAGTACACACATGTGAATAAATAGTTATAATCATGTGAATAAATAGCAATTAATTGCTCATTTATCCGGTGAATTACCCGATTGGTCAATATAACCTCCAGACATCAATTATTATCGAAATAAATGTCTATTTCCACTAACACTAATAATCCCAACACAATGGAACTATCAATTTCATCTTTAATCAACGTGAACTTATTCATCATTAATATTATAATTCATAATATTTAACAACCAGGTCATTCCTAGGAAAGAGGGTGCTTTCCGATAAGGATTTCTCCCTATTGGCGCGAAATTAGATTATCTAACCTCTCCTTGACAGAACTTCTAGACATTGTCAATATTGCAAATAATAATATGAATAACTTTATCGTCTCAATTATTGATTTAATAATATAACATATTATGCAGATGATACTGTGACAAGAAGTGAATCAATAATATGAGAGATATGATGCAATAATTACTGTAGCAATAATTGAGTATAACTGAGTGACTTCTTACGTAAGCATTAATAATCAATACCGTGTGCTACTATGCAACCACGCGTATTACTGTACATTTACTACCGGGTAGTTCAACAGTTTTAACGATAACACTTTCGCCGTTATTTTTATAAAATGATAATTCTGTCGCTTTCTAACTATGCCAATACTTTTGTTGTGGGGTCCACCAATGATTGTGCCATCGTACGGATATTCCCGGATAAAAATAATATTTCCGACCAAATGAATATTTTATAACAACTTGCATACTTTGTAAAAAAATTCACATATCACCCTTAACTTTAACCTTTTATCAATTTAACCATTTACTAAATAGAATAATTGAATACTTTTATTTCATAAAATTCAGGATCTCACAATCTCCCCTCCTTATGAAATTTCGCCCTCGAAATTTACATACCTGGTAGTTCGAAGAGATGAGAATACTTTGCTTTCTATTCGGATTATACCTTCCCAGTTATTTCCTCTATATCATGATTTTCCCATTGCTCATCTCCTGTATTTCAAATATCATTCTAGAATATAGTTTCAAAATAAGGGTTAATTGACATGTCACATATTATCCCTATACTCTAACCGACCAATTAAATACTAAATAAACTTAGGTAGGTCATACTAGCGAAGGAATTACCCGACTTTCCCCTCCTAGTTCTACTCTCAAATCTCAGCCAGGGATGTAACGCCCGAGAAAATTGGATTTTTGTGACAATTAAATTTTTATTTGATTACGTGAATTAAATGAATTTAATTGATTTATTATGTGAGTAAGCTATGTGAAGGTCGTTCTATGACCTAGAATGTGCTAACGTGGTTAGTAATCTGGCTACGTGCTAGAATTAATTGTTTGGAATTTCCAAGACGAAAATATTTGTTTTGCGAGAAATTTCCGTAAAAACACTATTCATCCATTTCTGTTCGGGGAATTATTTTGAAATTTCGAGAAACGCGTAATGATAGAATATTGAGATAAGATGGAATATCTGATAATATTTCATTTATGGCAAATGAAGTTTTTACCTGCGGACTTAAAACCTAAGGGTTGAGTATATTGATTTCCGAGAAGGAAATGAAATGCGTAGAAGAATTGCTTTATAGTTAAAGCGAGTGTTATACAATTATGGTACTATTTAGTATCTATGTATAATACGATGAGTAAATCTGATGTGCAATACGATTATTATGCGATGTAGTATCACGGAGAAATCGTGAATTATATGTATAGAATACGATTCGTATTATAGAATTAAGTTAAGACTTAATGTTAATTCATTTGGGTTGGATTATATTTAGTCCAATCAATTGAAGGAGCAAGCCCAAGGGATTAGTTGGTTAAGCCCAATTCAAGGCCCAATATTAGATTGGTTAAGCCCAATGCATAAAAACTAAATCGTGGATCGAATAGGTGGGTCACCAAATGGGTAAAACCCATGGGGTGGTGGTAAACCACCTTAGTGTCTGTGTTGAGAATAAGGCTTGGTCACCAAGCATTTTACTTGGTGACCAAGAGTGAATAGTAAGGAGGTTTATGTGTAATGCCTATTATGCCCTCCATTCTATTTTCTATAAATAGGAAGCTAGGTTTGGCCATTTGTGAGTTTTTCAATTGCCAACTTAGATTATTTGAGAGAGAAAGAGAGTTAGACTACACAAATTATACACTTTGGAAGCTTTGACTTAGAATTTCCAAGGGAGTTCATAAGAAGTTCTTGAGGTAATAATCTTTATCTTCATTTCCATCTCTTTTGATTTTCTTTTATTTTGGAGAATTATAAAATGGGTGGTATATGTCTTGTATAGTGGATTAAAGATGACTTACCATAGATTCAATCTTTATAAGTCATGAGATCGTAGGAATCATAAGGTTCGATATAGTTTCAAACCATGAAAATATTGTTTGTTGAGATCGATTGTTTATAAACGATTGAACTCCATCAATACATTAATATATGCATCTAGCTTGGTTAGGATGTAGATATGAAATCCATGGAGTATTCCATGAGATTTGGCTTAGAGGACATTAGTAACGAAGTTATGGCGAATTTCACGAAAATAGACGTTAAACGTCGAAAACGTCAAGAATCGTCGAATTTCGACTTAAAACGAAGAAAACGAGCATTGAACGCTCATTAGCGTTTACGAACGCTTAGAAAATGAACTCAATAGTGAATTTTGAGTTATCGGATTCGAAAGTGTCGAATTCTTATATGAACGCGTAGAGTATGTCATTTATGACATGAGGCTTTTGAACAGACCAAATCGGGCTTATAACGAAGAAGTTACGGCCCCAGGAATTTCACAAAAATTTTCAAAATTGTTGAAATTCTGGTATTGAGAATCTGGCGCCATGCCAGCTGAGCGTAGTGTAAATGTCAAATGTCACGCCACAAATAAGCCACGATGTATTTAGCCACTGCTAAATGGCGCCCTTGTGTAATACGAGACCAAAGTTAGCCCTTACTAAGCGGCACAGCGGCCTTGATCCCAATCTTTATAGAGGTCATGTGCAGTATGATGCAAGGTTTTGGACAGTGACTTAGGTTTTGAACTTCAATTTTTCGGAGACCTAAGGGAGTAATGTTTGTACACTTCATAAGTGTATTAAAACTATTCCTATACTACCTATACTAAGGTATATGGTATTGAACTTAGGAGTTGAATGCATGTTAATAGGTTATGAATGATAAACAAAGTTGGTACTTTATCAATGATACACGAGTCCGATTAATAACGTTAGTTGAGTAATGAGCCAGGACAAAGGGTAATGAGTTGAGTTGACTTTATTATTATTATTAAGTTAACTAAGACATATAAAAGAAAGAAGTTGGTAAAATAATGTGAACATTTGTTTGTTAGCTAATTACAGTGTGCTATGTGAATATATCATGTAGATTCTATAAAGGTTGTGGTCAGTCGATTAAATTATTTGAAGACGCTGAAAGGCAAGTTTTCTTAACTCTTGTCTAACTTCCAAGTTAGCCAAGTTTTATGTGATTCATTGAACTAAATTGCACGACTGATTTTAAAGAAAGGGTTGATGCCAGATTTTAACTCGGCTAGACTATACGTAAGATATAGATTGATTATGATTCGTATCTTTCTATATAGAAATGTTAACGCTATCCTATGCCAAGTAATTGGTACGGACGTGAAGGTAAGGTTTGTCTATGAACAAACAAAAGTATTTTTCATCGATTATTCGATGGGGACGCAAGTTTGCCAAAAATATTAAACGTAAATACGTTTAATGAATGAGTGTTGATCAAGATAGAGTACAATAGGCTGATCACCTAGAAGTGCTCGTAAGTAATGCGGACGTAACTGCCTTAGTGTTGTGAAATCCTTTTCAAGTATGAAAACTGAAAGTTACTGTTCATGGTATATCGACCGGTTCAGAATTCTTAATCTATTTTATACTTTGGGAATTGATGTTATGAACTGTTAAAGTATTATTGTTTCATGATACTTCATAACTATTGTTCAGTTATGTATGAATTGTTATATAATTCACGAATGTGGTATTACTGTTATCCTTTATTAAAACTTGTTGAGTTGTCATGCTCACTTCTTCCGTGAATTATATAACTGCAGTTAAGGATGAACGTACTGTGAATGCCAAGAGAGATAAGGGCAAATCTAAGATGGATGCTTAGCCATTGTGTAATAGAGTAGTAAGTTTATATGGATTATACATTATGAACAACGAACGATGTAACCGGTTTATGAACCTGGGAAGGATTATACTTTGATTGTAATAAGAAGATAGTAATTACCTTCATTTTGTTGTATTTCAATGGAATGATTGTATGGATGTTAGTATAGTGGAGCACCATATGTCGGGTTGGAAGATACCCGAATTTGGGAGCGTCACAAGGGATCATATCCCTAAGCTTTGATACCAACTGTGACACCCCCAAAACAGGTATCACAGTTGTCTTAATTATACAACTGTCGTGCAAAATACGACAAAACACAGCTGAGAGTTTAAACACGAATATTGCCTTCTAGACAATATCCACACTCAATGGAGTCCTCATTACAATTACTATCACATTATTTCACAGAATAATGAGCACTACTAAAGCCACTTATCCTGGACCGTCACTCCATTCCCCGACTCGTCCCAGCTATATTCTCATTTCCTGAAGAGAACAGTGAAAGAAAAGGGTGAGCTCAACTAGCCCAGTAAGAAATATTATGACTAAGAAATATTATGACTAAGATAATGCAGAATAAATTATCCTTAGTCTTCAACAATGTTAAACTGATAAGATACAATAAACATCAAGTTTAACTGCAACGGAATAAGCAATCCATTAGAAGAGTCAAGTAGAACATAATGTCTACTATCTCCTTTAGATTAAAAGTCCATCGTTAATATTTCATTCCTGTAATACTCAACAATAGTTCTTTATTATACCCAAGATAAAAAGAACTATCATCACCTGTCTTCACCTAAACCACCAAAGATTATAGTTAAATCCACAATTCATATTTATAATCATGTAAATCAACAGTTTCTCCTTGCCACAAAGGCTTAATAGAACGTTTACTCAATATCCTTACCCCAAGGGCTAAAGATATTCAAATGTAATAACAATGATCATACCAATCAGTTGTCTACCTTTGCACTATGGGCCAAAGATATTCAACTATAAAACCAATGGTCATGATCATACCAATCAATTGTTTGTCAGTGCACTACGGCTAAAGACATTTAACTGTTAACTAATGGTCATGATCCTGCCAATCACATCATCGAATTATCCATGCACTACGGGTCAATGATATTCGTTATTATCACCAGTGGTTATGATCATGTCATACACCTGTCCATCTTTGCACGTAAGCCAGAGATATACAACTATAAAATCAATAATCAACAGTCCATCTATGCACGTAAGCCAAAGATATACAATTGTAAAACCAATAATCAACAGTCCATCTATGCACGTAAGCCAAAGATATACAACTGTAAAACCAATAATTAATAGTTTATCTGTGTACGTAAGCCAAAGATGACTTTCATCACAATATAAGCATGAGAATGCTGACAATGATATAAACATTAATCAAACGAAATCAAGGATAAATATTAAAGACTTTAAATTTATCCAGTGTTTAAAAAAATCCAAATTGTCAACATGATACTGCTTTATGGAGAAAAATTCAAGAATAATATTCATATACCAAAAATAATTTGGACAAAAAAGAAATATATTTTCGGGTAAATAGTACCCCGTGAATAGTACCCTGTGAATAGTACTTCAAGAATAGTACCTCGTGAATAGTACCCTGACATGAAAAGTACCCCAAATACCCGAGTGAATAATATTCGGGTGAATAGTAATTTGGGTGAATAGTAACCCATGAATAGTAACTCGTGAATAGTACTCCGACACGAAAAGTGTCCCGATTACCCGAGTGAATAATACTAGAAAGAATAGTAATCGGGTGAATAGTAACCTGTGAATAGTAACTCATAAAAAAATACCAAAGAAAATGATATTCCATGACGAGTACAAAAGAAATGATATCTCATACGAGTATAATAGAATATCTGAAAGCTATGAAATGGATTTTCACTCGCCATGCACAGTAATCCAAGTAGACAGATCATTTCCATAATTTAATAAAGAATGAATACAAAGGATCATTCACCATGCATGCGGTAATCCACATAACACGGTAATCCACATAGACAGGTTATTCCAACAGAAATGGAATAACAGAAGAATTCACCAGGCATGCGATAGACCGCACGCATGAGTTATTCCAATGAAATAATAAATAATGGAACCGGTCATGCGTAATACGCATGCAGCACGAGATATTCCAACGAATAATAAAGAATGGAACCGAATTCATACGTAATCCGCATGATGCGTGATATTCCAACAGAATAATAAAGAATGGAATAACAACAGAATTCACCAGGCATGCGATAGACCGCACAGATAGGTTATTTCAACAAAATAATAAAGAATGGAATAACAGAAGAATTTCACCATGTATGCGTTAGTTCGCATAGACATGTTATTTCAACATAATAATAAAGAATGGAATAACAAAAGAATTTCACCATGTATACGGTAGTCCGCGTATACAGGTTATTCCAACAGAATAATAAAGAATGGAATAACAATAGCTCTCTTCATGAATACGAAAGAAATAATACCCTTTACCTTAGAAGAAACTGGATACTGGAATAGTGAGGTAGCAGACTTTTCTTCTTCTTTCTCTCTATAATTTCTCTATAGCTTTAGTGAATTGGTGAGAAATGAAGGAAGAATGAGCTTCTATTTATAGGAAAATATAGTTTTGATAATTGCACGTTTTGGGGCTCGAAATATTACAGTATAATACCTTCCTCTTTTCCTTCATTTTTAATTTTGTCCTGCAAGTATTATCAAACTTGCACCATCTCCCTAATAGTAAATCATGTGAATCAATAGTTCTACAGACATGTGAAAATATGAATTACAAAGATAGTACCTCCATCTATACCTCCATTTTTAACTTAGTCATGCAAGTATTATCAATCTTGCACCAACTCCCCTAATAGTAAATGAATGTGAATCAATAGTACATACATGTGAACAAATAGTTATAATCATATGAATCAATAGCAATTAATTGCTCATTTATCCGGTGAATTACCCAATTGGTCAATATAACCTCCAGACATCAATTATTATCGAAATAAATGTCTATTTCCACTAACACTAATAATCCCAACACAATGGAACTATCAATTTCACCTTTAATCAATGCGAACTTATTCGTCATTAATATTATAATTCACAAAATTTAACAACCAGGTCATTCCCAGGAAAGAGGGGGCTTTCTGATAAGGATTTCTCTCTATTGGCACGCAATTAGATTATCTAACTTCTCCTTGACAGAACTTCTAGACATTTTCAATATTGCAAATAACAATATAAATAACTTTATCGTCTCAATTAGTGATTTAATAATATAATATATTATGCAGATGATACTGTGACAATAATTGAATTAATAATATGAGAGATATGATGCAGCAATTACTGTAGCAATAATTGAGTATAACTGAGTGACTTCTTACGTAAGCATTAATAATCAATAGCGTGTGCTACTATGCAACCACGCGTATTATTGTACTTTTACTACTGGGTAGTTCAACAGTTTTAACGGTAACACTTTTGCCGTTATTTTTATAAAATGATAATTCTGTCGTTTTCTAACTACGACAATACTTCCTTTAGGGGGTCCACCAATGATTGTGACATCGCATTTGATATTCCCGACAAAAAGAATATTCCCCGACCAAACGAATATTTTATAACAACTTGCATACTTTGCAAAAATTTTCACATATCACCCTTAACTTTAACCTTTTATCAATTTAATCATTTACTAAATAGAATAATTGAATACTTTTATTTTATAAAATTCGGGATCTCACACTTAGGCCAACTCTTTTACGTAAAGTAAAATAAAATGTATTTAACCCAAACCAAAACGTCTAAAACTGACGTTCTAATAATTTTATAATTAATTGTCAGTTATAAAATATTTAATATATTATTATTATTTTTAATTCAAATTCAAAAGTCATGCGGCTTTGTTTGGCAAAACACTTTTAAAAATAAAGACTTAATATCTTTAAGCCTTTTTTAGTAAATCTATTTAAAACTACTTTAATTTACTTCAATAAATCATTTATACTATAGTTTATTGTCCCACATTATTTACTTGGTTTTCCATATCCAATCTTAATTAAATAAACAAAACCAATTACCACAAAATTATAATGTTCATTATAATTTTACTTAATAAATTAACTTATCACTTTAATTACTAAATTAAATTAAAACAGCATTCTAGCAAACTATATAATCTTGAACAACTCTCTAATTTAGTTATTAAGTTAAATTAGAGTATTATCTCATAAATTTAATTCATCACTCTTTTATCTTAATTAAGTTAATTTCTATAACTTATGAATTATTTACTTACTAATAAATAATCTAACAAATATCTACTAAACAACAAACACATTAATTAAAAATATTTATTTAATTCAATAAATATTTGAAATTATAAATAAAATTCTAGATTGTTACAGCTGCAGCACCATGTTCACAAGCTTGGGTGGTGCTGCGACGCCGGCCTTGAGCCTTTGAATTTTTTTTTAAAGTTTTAAACTTCAATCCTTTCCGGGCTCGTAACTTAATCGTTATAAGTCAGAATTGGCTTGTTCAAAAGTCGTTATCTCACATATCATGTATACTACGATTTCATTAGGACAACTTACGTTTCTAAATCCGTTAACACCAATTTCATAGTTTAAGTTCCTTAATACGCGTTCGTTAAACGTCTGTGAACGTTCATAACTCATTTTTTTCCGTTTTAAGTCAGAATTTAACCATTCTTGAGTCCGCAACTCTCAAATGCATAGTTCTACTACATGCCATTGAAAACTAAGGTTTTCGAGTTAAACGGCGACTTTTGACTTTCATTCCGAGAATTTCACGATTTCTACAATTATCGCCTAATCTAAAGTAAATTTCGCTTATAACTTCGTTTATTTGATATTTTTACTAAATGTCTATTTCCACTAACACTAACAATCCCAACACAATGGAACTATCAATTTTACCTTTAATCAATGCGAACTTATTAAATCATTAATATTATAATTCATAAAATTTAACAACCAGGTCATTCCCAGGAAAGAGGGGGCTTTCTGATAAGGATTTCTCCCTATTGGCACGCAATTAGATTATCTAACCTCTCCTTGACAGAACTTCTAGACATTGTCAATATTACAAATAACAATATAAATAACTTTATCGTCTCAATTAGTGATTTAATAATATAATATATTATGCAGATGATCTTGTGACAATAATTGAATTAATAATATAGAGAGATATGATGCGGCAATTCTCGTAGCAATAATTGAGTATAAGCCGAGTGACTTCTTACGTAAGCATTAATAATCAATAGCGTGTATACTATGCAACCACGCGTATTATTGTACTTTTTACTACTTTGGTAGTTCAATGGTTTTAACGGTAACACTTTTGCTTTAGTTATTTTTATAAAATGATAATTACGTGGTTTTCTAACTACGACAATACTTCCTTTATTAGGGGTCCACCAATGATTGTGACATCGTCATTTGGATATTCCCCGACAAAAAGAATATTCCCCGACCAAACGAATATTTTATAACAACTTGCATACTTTGCAAAAATTTTCACATATCACCCTTAACTTTAACCTTTTATCAATTTAATCATTTACTAAATAGAATAATTGAATACTTTTATTTTATAAAATTCGGGATCTCACACTTAGGCCAACTCTTTTACGTAAAGTAAAATAAAACAGACGCAACCCAAACCAAAACGTCTAAAACTGACGTTCTAATAATTTTATAATTAATTGTCAGTTATAAAATATTTAATATATTATTATTATTTTTAATTCAAATTCAAAAGCCATGCGGCTTTGTTTGGCAAAACACTTTTAAAAATAAAGACTTAATATCTTTAAGCCTTTTTTAGTAAATCTATTTAAAACTACTTTAATTTACTTCAATAAATCATTTATACTATAGTTTATTGTCCCACATTATTTACTTGGTTTTCCATATCCAATCTTAATTAAATAAACAAAACCAATTACCACAAAATTATAATGTTCATTATAATTTTACTTAATAAATTAACTTATCACTTTAATTACTAAATTAAATTAAAACAGCATTCTAGCAAACTATATAATCTTGAACAACTCTCTAATTTAGTTATTAAGTTAAATTAGAGTATTATCTCATAAATTTAATTCATCACTCTTTTATCTTAATTAAGTTAATTCTATAACTTATGAATTATTTACTTACTAATAAATAATCTAACAAATATCTACTAAACAACAAACACATTAATTAAAAATATTTATTTAATTCAATAAATATTTGAAATTATAAATAAAATTCTAGATTGTTACAGTTGCAGCACCATGTTCACAAGCTTGGGTGGTGCTGCGACGCCGGCCTTGAGCCTTTGAATTTTTTTTTAAAGTTTTAAACTTCAATCCTTTCCGGGCTCGTAACTTAATCGTTATAAGTCAGAATTGGCTTGTTCAAAAGTCGTTATCTCACATATCATGTATACTACGATTTCATTAGGACAACTTACGTTTCTAAATCTGTTAACACCAATTTCATAGTTTAAGTTCCTTAATACGCGTTCGTTAAACGTCTGTGAACGTTCATAACTCATTTTTTTCCGTTTTAAGTCGGAATTCAACCATTCTTGAGTCCGCAACTCTCAAATGCATAGTTCTACTACACGCCATCGAAAACTAAGGTTTTCGAGTTAAACGGCGACTTTTGACTTTCATTCCGAGAATTTCACAATTTCTACAATTATCGTCTAATCTCGTAAATTTCGCCATAACTTCGTTACTTGAGATTTTTACTAAATGTCTATTTCCACTAACACTAATAATCCCAACACAATGGAACTATCAATTTTACCTTTAATCAATGCGAACTTATTCGTCATTAATATTATAATTCATAAAATTTAACAACCAGGTCATTCCCAGGAAAGAGGGGGCTTTCTGATAAGGATTTCTCCCTATTGGCACGCAATTAGATTATCTAACCTCTCCTTGACAGAACTTCTAGACATTGTCAATATTACAAATAACAATATAAATAACTTTATCGTCTCAATTAGTGATTTAATAATATAATATATTATGCAGATGATACTGTGACAATAATTGAATTAATAATATGAGAGATATGATGCAGCAATTACTGTAGCAATAATTGAGTATAACTGAGTGACTTCTTACGTAAGCATTAATAATCAATAGCGTGTGCTACTATGCAACCACGCGTATTATTATACTTTTACTACTGGGTAGTTCAACAGTTTTAACGGTAACACTTTTGCCGTTATTTTTATAAAATGATAATTCTGTCGTTTTCTAACTACGACAATACTTCCTTTGTGGGGTCCACCAATGATTGTGACATCGTACGGATATTCCCTGACAAAAAGAATATTCCCCGACCAAACGAATATTTTATAACAACTTGCATACTTTGCAAAAATTTTCACATATCACCCTTAACTTTAACCTTTTATCAATTTAATCATTTACTAAATAGAATAATTGAATACTTTTATTTTATAAAATTCGGGATCTCACACTTAGGCCAACTCTTTTACGTAAAGTAAAATAAAATGCAGACGAACTCCAAACTAAAACGCCTAAAAAGCGGCGTTCTAATAATTTTATAATTAATTGTCGGTTATAAAATATTTAATATATTATTATTATTTTAATTAAATTCAAAAAGCCATGCGGCTTTGTTTTGTAAAACACTTTTAAAAATAAAGACTTAATATCTTTAAGCCTTTTTTAGTAAATCTATTTAAAACTACTTTAATTTACTTCAATAAATCATTTATACTATAGTTTATTGTCCCACATTATTTACTTGGTTTTCCATATCCAATCTTAATTAAATAAACAAAACCAATTACCACAAAATTATAATGTTCATTATAATTTTACTTAATAAATTAACTTATCACTTTAATTACTAAATTAAATTAAAACGACATTCTAGCAAACTATATAATCTTGAACAACTCTCTAATTTAGTTATTAAGTTAAATTAGAGTATTATCTCATAAATTTAATTCATCACTCTTTTATCTTAATTAAGTTAATTTCTATAACTTATGAATTATTTACTTACTAATAAATAATCTAACAAATATCTACTAAACAACAAACACATTAATTAAAAATATTTATTTAATTCAATAAATATTTGAAATTATAAATAAAATTCTAGATTATTTACAATTTGCAACACCATGTTCACAAGCTTGGGTGGTCTTTACGACAGCAAACTTTGAGCCTTTGAATTTTTTTTTTTTTAAAGTTTTAAACTTCAATCCTTTCCGGCTCGTAACTTAATCGTTATAAGTCGAAATCGCTTGTTCAAAAAGTCGTTATCTCACATATCATGTATACTACGATTTCATTAGGACAACTTACGTTTCTAAATCTGTTAACACCAATTTCATAGTTTAAGTTCCTTAATACGCGTTCGTTAAACGTCTCATGAGCGTTCATAACTCATTTTTTTCCGTTTTAAGTCAGAATTTAACCATTCTTGAGTCCGCAACTCTCAAATGCATAGTTCTACTACATGCCATTGAAAACTAAGGTTTTCGAGTTAAACGGCGACTTTTGACTTTCATTCCGAGAATTTCACGATTTCTACAATTATCGTCTAATCTCGTAAATTTCGCCATAACTTCGTTACTTGAGATTTTTACTCCGTTCAAAATGGATTCATTTCATTATCCAAACATCAATCATATTAAACAAACATGGTTATTAATTCATAGTTTATGTGTTCTTCATTAGTTCATATTTCTATGATTATGATTCCACTTGTAACATGGTTATTAATGTTTAAGTCTAGTAATAGTCATCCTTGTTACTCCTTATGATACATGCTCCACCAATATCCACTTCTCTATCAAACTACTAATGAATAGATGAAGACTAATGGTTAAAAATTCATTACATTTGATGTTCTAACTTGATTCTTCTACTTCTTCTTGGATTAGTAAGATAGCTCTCACTTCTCTCTCAATATTAATGCTCTAAGTTATTTATAAAATGAATATTCATCAACTATATTTAAAATCAATTGAGCATTATAATAGCTTGTAAAATGAATATTTGTTAGCTATGTTTGAAATAAATCGAGTACTATAACTGCTTATAAAATGAATATTCGGCTATTATATTTGAGATAATTTCAGCATTATAACTGCTTATTTTTGTTAAATACTTGAAGAAAATCAGACATATATAGTAATTGCTTATAAAAGTAGATTTTCTACTTTATAAGAGAAATAAATCGGACATTATAATTGCTTGTAAGTAGTACTTTTTTACTATATACTTAAAATAATTTGGACATTATAATTGATTGTAAAAGTATATTTTTACTAAATATATAAAGAAGAATGAAAATATTAACTAGGGGTGTTCATCGATAAAATATCGGCCCGAACCGAACCGAATCGATTACCGAAAGTGCTAAAAATTGGATACCGATACCGATTACGTTGAGCAGGGTATACCGAATAGATTAACCTGCAGGTACTAGATCGATTTCGGTTTTCTTGGCTTGTAGCGAATTTCAAATTTCCCAAAACTGGATTTTTAGCCCAAAAAATTTCAGCCCAAAACCTTAAATACTGACTTGGATTTTTAAGCCCAAAATTATGCCAGCTCAAGAGCTTAGTAAGATAGACTTATTACAGCCCAAACCGAAAACTATAAGCCAAAAATCGGCCCAATTAGTATTTATTGTTACATGGTAATCATTTTATAAGAAAAACCTCCTTAAAGTTTTACCAATTTAACCAATATGGGACTTGGTGACAACTAAATAGTAAAGGCTTCACTTAGTAGTGTTTTTATAAAGAAAACTTTCTTAAATTTTTATAATCTAATCAATCTGGGACTTAGAAATAGGTTATGTAAGATGGTGCCATAAGTTCCCTTATGTGATTTCCTTGGCATTCATTAGTGTCATTACAGTGGATTTGATTTGATGAGAGTCTAAGTTGGTATTTACATTCCAATATTAAATTCATATCCCTATATTAAATAATAATAATTTGATTACTTGTTATCTTGAATTCATTATTACATGGGACTTAAAAACAAGTTATGTAAGATGGTGCCATAAGTTCCTTTATGTGATTTTCTAAGTTGGTATTTACATCCCTATATTAAGTAATAATGTTTTAATTACTTGTCACCTTGAATTCTTTATTACATGGTAATCAATTCTTGAATTCATTATTCCATGGTAATCAATTTATAAGGAAAATTCCTTAAAGTTTTACCAATTTAACCAATATGGGACTTGGAGACAACTAAGTAGTAAAGGCTTCACTTGGTAGTGTTTTTATAAAAAACAAATTTCTTAAAACTTTATAATCTAATCAATGTAGGACTTAGAAACAAGTTATGTGAGATAGTGCAATAAGTTCTTCATTAGTGTCATTATAAGGGTCAAGTTATTTACATCACTATTAGTGTCATTATAGTGGATTTGATGAGGGTAAAGTTGGTATTTACATCCCAATATTAATAAGTAATAATGCTTTGATTACTTGTTATCTTGAATTCATTATTACATGGTAATCAATTTATAAGGAAAATTTCCTTCAAGTTTTACCAATTTAGCCAATATGGGACTTGGAGACAACCAAATACTAACGGCTTCACTTGGTAGTAATGTAGTATGCCATCTATTGTCTAATAAGTCCCACATTGAATGAGCACTACTGTATGTAAGGAAGCCACACCAAATTTCAAATACGTCCCACATTATCTAGTATGTCATCTCTTGTCTTACCTCTATTCTATAAATAGAGGAGACTTTCAAGTTAATTTTACATGGTTAGACAAAAAAACATCTCACATTGTCTAGTATGCCATCTCTTGTCTTACATCTATTCTATAAGTAGAGGAGACTTTCAAGTTAATTTTACATAGTTAGACAAAAAAAGTCTTCAAGAATTGGTCTTTCAAGTTATTTTTTAATATATTATTTAAATAACTTAGGTAAAAACAGGTTTGGTTTGGTATTCTGAAGCCAAGCCAAACACCCTACCAAAACCAGGCAAAGAAAATCACGGTATGTACTGGGTTTTTGTAATGCCTGGCATCAACCTAACAGTTCATCTTTACACTGAAGTAGGACTTGGTTTCAAACCGGTTCGGTTTCCCTAAAAATCGAATATACCGACCTGTTTGAACACCCCTAATATTAACCACTAGAGTAAATACCTCTTGAAGTTGCAAGCTTTAATTGATCCTTTTCAAAAATAAGTCCTCATTATTCAATTATTAATACAATTATTTTTATTTTAAAAAATGGTGAGGACTACTAAAACAACTCTCTAGAACTATCATTCCACACCCCGACTAGAACTCGCTACATTCTCGCCTCCTGAGAAGAAAAATAGAATAAAAAGGAAAAGGGTGAGCTCAACTAGCCCAGTAAAGAATATTATGACTAAGATAATATAGAACAAATTATCGTTAGTATTCAACAGGGAAAAATCTGATAAAATACAATAGACAACAAGTTTCAAATCAATATTTGTAGCGAAAATAATAATTTATAGATGAGTTACGTAGAGAATGAAATCTACTATAATCTATGAATTTAAAAGTTTATCATCAATATTTTATCCTCAGTAACATCAATCAATATTCATCTTGAATCAAATATTCATCTTTGCACTACAGCCAAAGATATTCATCACCGGGTCATGTTCATCTCAACACCTATACATCTTTGCACTACGGCCAAAGATATTCATAAGAAAATCAACCATCTTTGCACTACGTGCCAAAGATATTCAAGAATATCATCTTTTAGGACCGAGGATGATGAAAATATTTTAAAGAAAACGAATCCAAAGAAACAAAAGAACAAATAATAAGGATTCATACTTTTAAATAAATTCAAGTTCAAAAATACTTTCATAAATAACCATAGTGAAGTAAAATTCAAGAATGATCAAAACATGGATACAATCAAAGCTAATATCCATAATAGATATCTTGGACAAAAATAAAAATTTAATTTTCTCGTGAATAAGGTCGATTCGAATAAGTCAGATACGTGAATAAGGTCGTATACGTGAATAAGAACTCCTACAATCGAAAAGACAAGAATTTCACAAGAAAAATCTTTCCAATATTCCATCATAATGATATTGAAGAAATAATATCATTTATAAAAAATAATATCCCTTACCTCGAAAAGAATAAGACTTCTAGATTGAATATCGATATAACGTCAAAGAAACTTACACCAGATATAGCAACACTCAAAGTATCAAAATACTCACAAGAATACGCTCGATAATATAGAGAGAAAAACTTCAGCTTCGTGTGATTTTCAATTCTAACCTAAGCACCCTATTTATAGAAAATGCTTAGAACACCAAAAGCGTAAAATTTAATAAAATATTAATATATTTTTTTAAATTTCCTACGCACCACTTATATTTTGCCCAAAACATCAACCACCATTTAGCCCACCAACACAAAACTTACAAAAACGCTTTTTTATAATTAAAAATAATTAAAACTTTCAAAATCAATTATTTCGAACTTCTAACTTCAATAATTCATAATAAATAGTCCTTTTATCGAAAAATTTGAACCTTATGTCCATTCCATAGTAAATTCCATTATCTACAACTTTGCGTAAGAAAGTTTTTCCAAATTCCAAATGTAAATTGACCAAATCCACAACTTAGACGATTTTACAAAGCTATAATCAAATTTCAACCAAGAATGGGCCCACAAACATGTTTAACATGTTTTAAAATAATTTTAGTAACAAAAATACTCTTCCTCCTTATTTATTCATATATCCCACATTCATTGTAAAATATCACCATTATTATATTATTAAAATATAATAATATATTTAAATGAATTATTTTATCGAAAAAGATAAAATATCAATTTTCAACAATTGTCACATTAAAATTTTCTCCATCTATATCCACATAAAATGAATATTTTCCTTATCATATAAATCAATAATTAATTATTCACAAATAATATTACGTAATCACAATATCGATAACCAAGCCGCTCCTCAAGAAAGAGGGGCTTTCCAATAAGGATTTCTCCTCATCGTCACCGCAATTAGGTGACCAAACCTCTCCTTAGATGTAACTTTCTAGACATTGCCAATAATGTTATCTAATAATATTATTCAAATAATATGAATTATTGATTTGATAATGAAAATATCTGTAGTGACAATTATTGAAACAACAATAATATAAAATATCAACGTAGCAATTATCAATCAATAAAATAAAATATTGAATAAGAATTATCGTAAATAATTATCGAGTAGTGCCTTTCGTAAGAATCAATAATTGTGCAATACCGTGTGCTATCGTGTTTTAACCACCGGTATTCCAATAAGATTAATGGTAAATAACTACGCCGCTATTTATAAACAACTTATATTTGTCATTTTCTTCATCCAATCGCTTTCCGCTATGGGCCCACATAAGGTCACACCATCCGCATTTAATATTCCCCGACAAGAAGAATATTCCACGACCAAACAAATATTCCCCGACAACAATGAATATTTTATAACCACTTGCTTATTTGAAATATTTACATTTTACCCATAACTAACCACATTAATCAAATCAACCTTTACTATTTCAAAATAATAAATAGAGGAAATTCAATTTCATTTAATAATAAGTTGGGGTCTTACAACCTCCCTCCTTATGAAATTTCGTCCTCGAATTGACGTGACGCACTGGTGTTTTTCAAAGGTGAGGATACCTCGCTTTCATTTCCGCTTTCCAACTCCCGTGTCATTTCCTCAATAAAGATGGTTCCTCCACAAAACTTTGACTTGTGGTATGACCTTTGTGCGTAGGACATGCTCCTTCCTATCCAAGATCTTGACAGTACCTCTCGATACGTTAAGTCTTCTATTATCTCGTCCTGGTTCTAACTCAATAACGTGGTTCGGTCTTTCACATATTTACGTAGCATAGATATATGAAAACATTATGAACACGAGACATACTGAGGTAACGCGAGTCTATAGGCCACATTTCCTACTTCCTCAAGAATCAAATGGACCAATAAATCGTGGATCGAGCTTTTCTCTTTTTCCAAATCTTGTAACTCCCTTCCATGGAGCAACACGCAACAATACATAATCCCCAATACTAAATTCCACGCCCTTTCGATGAAGATCCGCATAACTCTTTTGTCGATCTTGTGCCATTTGTATACGCTGTCGAATCATTTGGATCTTTTCTCGTAGTCATACGCACTCAACTCGTCCCAACAATGTTGCTTCACCAACCTCATCCCAACATATACGGAGAGCGACACTTACGTCCATATAATGCTTCAATGGAGCCACACCTATACTTGCCTCGATAACTCTTGTTGTAGGAGAATTCCACCAAAGGTAAATATTTATCCCAACTCCCTTTGAAATTTAGGACACAAAGTCTTAATAGATCTTCAAGAGTTTGAATAGTCCTCTCCGATTGTCCGTCTGCTTTGAGGATGGTATGCCGAATCAATCGTAAATCCAGGCCCATAGCTTTTTGCAAACTAACCCAAAATCGTGAAGTAAATCTTGGGTCACGATCCAAAACTATGGATACCGCATGCCATGCAATCTCATAATCTCATTTACATACATATGAGCAAGACGCTCAAGGAATAAGTCTCCGTGATTCAAGAAGAAATGAGCAGACTTGGTTAATCTATCAACAATAACCCAAATAGCATTTATGCCTTGAGAAACCGTGGGAAGACCCAGAATCGAAATCCATGGTAATGTGTTCCCACTTCCATTTTGGAATCTCAAGTGGTTGCAATGGACCCTTAGGCACTTGATGCTCCGCCTTTACACGCCGACAAGTTAAACACCTCGAGATAAACTTTGCAATCTCTCTCTTCATATTGTTCCACCAAAATGTATGTCAAGATCACGATACATTTTGGTACTTCCAGATGGATTGCAAATGGTGTATTGTGCCTCCATCATGATCTTGTTCTTCAAATCGTAATCGTTAGGAACACAAAGTCCGGAGTGGACTCAAGTATTCCTTCTTCATCGATTCTCGCCTCCTAATAACACCTTCTTGTACTTTCTTCTTCATACGCATCACCCGGTTCGATGGCTTGAGCAACTTTTAACTTTATCGATTAAAGTTGGTTCTATGCGATACTTGACATCATCGCACTCGCTCCTCGCATATGATCTTCTACTCAACGCGTCACCTACCACGCTTTGCTTTTCCAGATGGTATTGAATGGTGTGGTCATAATCTTTTAATAAATGAGCCAACGTCGTTGCCGCATGTTGAGTTCCTTTTGGGTGAAGAAATATTTGAGGCTTTTATGGTCTGAATATATCTCCACTTTCTCCCCATATAGATAGTGCCTCCAGATCTTTAGCGCAAAAACGACTGCTGCCAACTCTAGATCATGAGTAGGATAATTCCTCTCATACTCTTTAAGTTGTCGCGAGGCATAGGCTATGACTTTCCCATGTTGCATGAGAACACATCCTAACCCTTTGCCCAAAGCATCGTCAGAGATAACAAATCCATCCGAACCATGGGTATTGTCGTAACAGTGCCAAAATGAGTCTCCTCTTAAGCTCTTGAAACTCTTTTCGCATTCCTCGCTTCCATATAAATTTTTGTATCTTTCCGAGTCACCGAAGTTAATCTGAGTAGCGATTCGAGAAAATCCTTCCACAAATCTCTCGATAATAACCAACTAAGCCTGTAAAGCTACGATTTTGGCCATCGACTTTTGCTGTTCCCAACTTTGTATTGCTTCAATCTTCGCCAGTCAACAGATACTCCATGTTTTGACACCACGCGCCCAAGGAATGCTACTTCCTCAAGCCGTAACTCGTATTTCTTCAACTTGGCATATAGCTTGTTTTCACGAAGCCTTTTGAGTACCAAATTTCAAATGGTGCTCATGATCTTCACGGCTTTTGGAATATATGAGGATGTCATCAATAAAGACAACAACGAATCTAATCCAAATAATCCTTGAATACCTCGCTTCATCATATCCATGAAAGTCGCAGGAGCATTAGTCAATCCAAAAGACATGACTAAGAATTCATAATGCCCGCATCGAGTTCTCAAGCGCGCTTTTTGAATATCCTCGCCTCTAATCTTCACCGATGATATCCGTAATGAAGATCGATCTTTGAAAAGAATTGTGCTCCTTGCAATCGGGTCAAACAGTCATCAATACGAGGTAGCGGATACCTATTCTTGATGGTGACATGGTTCAATTCTCGATAGTCAATACAAAGTCGCATACTCCCGCCTTTCTTTCTTTACAAATAAAATAGAGCACCCCAAGGAGATGTACTAGATTTAATGAAAAACGATGTCCAACAACTCCCGTAGTTGGACCTTTAACTCCTCAAGTTCAATAGAGCCATTCGATATGGGTTTTTAGAAATGGGCTTGTACCAAAGTTCAAGATCAATAAAGAATTCAACTTCACGCCTGGGGTAGACCGAAGTTCTTCAGAAATACGCCAGAAATTTACTAACAACAGAATATTATTCAAATTGACGTGTCTTTATTCAAATCCATAACATGGGCTAAGAAAGCTTGACATCCGCTTTTTCAATAAACGAATAGCTTTATGACTTGATATTACAAAGATTGATTTTAGTGGTTTAGTTGCTTGAATTTGCACAACAGTTGGTTAGAATATGAAAACTAACAACCTTACGAAAAAAATCAATTTTGGCATGATGAGTAGTTAACCAATCAATCCCTAAAATCACATCAAAAGCAAGTATCTTTAAAGAGATAAGGTCATGTGTAATGTGATGGTGCCAACTTGATCAAACAAGATTTATAAACAATGGATGTGATGAAAGTTTCTCCTAACTGAGTCTCCACAGATAAATCAAAGTCTAATTTCTCCTGAGTCAAGTTTAAACGCTGAGCACAAGCAGAGAGATAAATGAATGGGTAGCACCCCAGATTCAGTAAGGTATAAACTTCGCAAGAATTTATGATTAGCTTACCCGTGATCACCTCGCTTGGTTCCTCGATTTTGACTAGTCACGACAAACGCCTTCCAGAACCGCTGACTTTGACTTTTCCGATAGCCTTTTGAGTCACCATCATCCTCACGGGACTTGGTTTTTACTTATCGTATAATCTCGAGCGATATGTCCTTCCTTTCCACAATTATAACATACCTTGAACTGCTGTGGGCGTTTGGGCCGATATGTCCCTCTTTTCCGCATTTATAAAGATACGACCGGTGGTCGCTCTCCTCCTTAGAACCAAATCATTGCCGTCGACGCCTTCGCATTATCATTGTTGAATCTCCTTTTTAAAATCTCCCCGACTCGCTTTTCTTCTATTTTCATGGCCATGATTACCACCAGAGTGGTTACCGCTTTGTTCGTATTTTCTTTCTCCGCCCGGTTATCATTGTTCGATGATCGCCACCACCAAAGATGATCCTCGTTGTGGTCCCTTAGTTGAACGTACTCGTTATCTCGCTTCTAATAATTGAGCCCCGCTGACAACATCCGAATAGAGAGAAAATTTATGAGAAATGAGATATCGACGATGCCGGGTTTCAAACCTCTCGTAAACATCCACGCCATACGCTCCTCATTCTCCACCAAATGAGGTGCAAACCGATAACTCGCAAACTTCACCTCGCATCGACACCGCCATGTTGTTTTGTTCCAATCTAATAAACTCCACTTCCTTCATATGACGAATACTTTCGTGAAAGTACTTGTCATTGAACAGCTCAAAACGCTCTCCCAAGATATGCCGAAAAGCGGTCCGGATGGGTACGCTTCACGATTTCCACCAAGAATCACCTCATTACGGAACATAAAGGTGGCGAATGGAACCTTCTCTGTTTCCTCCGCATCCCAAGACATCGAATATCTTGGTAATTTGTTTGACCCACGCTTCCGCTTTAATCGGATCCGCTTTCCCCTGCATTCGTGGTCCCAACTCTTTGAACTGCTTGGCTGTGACAAACCGTACGTTGTTATCATTTCCACCTGTATTTTGTGCACGAGTCTCCCTCGTCTGATTTTGCATGAACTGCAAAAAGCTTCTAAACATTCCGTCGCTCATCATCTCGCTCAAGGGTGTTTGTTTATAGGAGGAACATTGCCACTGTTGTTGCACGCTTCTCCTCATTTGTGAGTAAAGGTGTCTCCACTGGCCTCATTTACTCCACTATTAACATTCTCAGTCGACATTCACAAATACTGCCATAAAACAAGGGTTAATTAAAGAAATCAACATATCACATAATATCCCTATATACCGACTAACCAACAAATAAGCTTAGTAGGACACACTAGCGAAGGATTTACTCTGCCTCTCCTCCTAGTTTTATTCCCCGATCTCCGCCAGAGATCATATCCCTAAGCTCGATATCTTCGCGACCCCCAAAATAGGTATACATCACCCATTTTGAGTCACAATAACATGGTATGTAAACAACTACAACTTTATTAATACAATTGTCATAAAAACATAAACTGTGAGTTTAAATACAAATATTGTCATCTAGACAATATTCACACCCAAATAAGTCCTCATTACAATTATTGATACATTATTTTACAAAATGGTGAGGACTACTAAAACAACTCTCTAGAACCATCATTCCATACCCCCGACTAGAACTCGCTACATTCTCGCCTCCCGAGAAGAAAAATGGAACAAAAAGGAAAAGGGTGAGCTCAATTAGCCCAAGAAAGAATATTATGACTAAGATAATATAGAACAAATTATCGTTAGTCTTCAACAGGAAAAAAATCTGATAAAATACAATAGACAACAAGTTTCGTATCAATATTTGCAAATGAAAATAATAATTCATAGATGAGTTACGTAGAGAATGAAATCTACTATAATCTATGAATTTAAAAGTCCATCATCAATATTTTATCCTCAGAACATCAATCAATATTCATCTTGAATCAAATATTCATCTTTGCACTACAGCCAAAGATATTCATCACCGGGTCATGTTCATCTCAACACCTATACATCTTTGCACTACGCCAAAGATATTCATAAGAAAATCAACCATCTTTGCACTACAAAGCCAAAGATATTCAAGAATATCATCTTTTAGGACCGAGGATGATGAAAAATATTTTAAAGAAAACGAATCCAAAGAAACAAAAGAACAAATAATAAGGATTCGTACTTTAAACAAATCCAAGTTCAAAAATACTTCATAAATAACCATAGTGAAGTAAAATTCAAGAATGATCAAAACATGGATACAATCAAAGCTAGTATCCATAATAGATATTTTGGACAAAAAAAAAATTTAATTTTTTTTGAATGAATAGTGTCGATTCATGAATAGTGTCAGATATACGAATAATGTCGATACGTGAATAAGAACCCCAACAATCGAAAGACAAGAATTTCACAAGAAAAATCTTTCCAATATTTCATCATAATGATATTGAAGGAAATAATATCATTTATAAAAAAATAATATCCCTTACCTCGAAAAAGAATAAAGATTTCCGCCGAATATCGATATAACGTCAAGAAACTTGCAATCAGATAAAGAACACTCAAAGTATCAAAATACTCACAAGAATACGCCGATAATATAGAGAGAGAAAACTTCAGCTTCTCGTGTGATTTTCAATTCTAACCTAAGACCCTATTTATAGAAAAATGCTTAGAACACCAAAGCGTAAAAAATTTAATAAAATATTAATATATTTTTAAAAATTTCCTACCACCACTTTTTGTTGCCCAAAAACATCAACCACCAAGTAGCCCACACTCACAAAAAACTTACAAAAACATTTTTCTAATTAAAAATAATTAAAACTTTCAAAAATCAATTATTTCGAACTTCTAACTTCAATAATTCATAATAAATAGCCCTTTTATCAAAAAAAATTTGAACCTTATGTCTTTTTCCATAGTAAATTCCATTATCTACAACTTTGTAAGTTTAAAGTTTTTCCAAATTCCAAATGTAAATTGACCAAAATCCACATACTGGGCGATTTTACAAAGCTATAATCAAATTTCAACAAGAATGGGCCCACAAACATGTTTAACATGTTTTAAACAATTTTAGTAACAAAAATACTCTTCCTCCTCATTTATTCATATATCTCCACATTCATTGTAAAATATCACCATTATTATATTATTAAAATATAATAATATATTTAAATAAATTATTTTATCGAAAAGATAAAATATCAATTTTCAAAAATTGTCACATTAAAAATTTTCTCCATCTATATCCATATAAAATGAATATTTTCCTTATCATATAAATCAATAATTAATTATTCACAAATAATATTACGTAATCACAATATCGACAACCAGTGCCGCTCCTAGAAAGAGGGGCTTTCCAATAAGGATTTCTCCTTATCGCCGCAAATTAGGTGACCAAACCTCTCCTGTAGACGTAACTTTCTAGACATTGCCAATAATGTTATCTAATAATATTATTCAAATAATATGAATTATTGATCCGATAATGAAAATAATGTGTAGTGATACAATTATCAAACAACAATAATATAAAATATCAACGTAGCAATTATTGAATCAATAAAATAAAATATTGAACAAGAATTATCGTAACAATTATCGAGTAGTGCCTTCACGTAAGAATCAATAATTTGTGCAATACCGCGTATGCTACGTGTTTTAACCACCGGTATTCCAACAAGATTAATTCTGTAATAACTACGTCGTTATTTATAAACAACTTATATTTGTCATTTTTTTCATCCAATCGCTTTCGTTATAAGGCCCACACAAGGTCATACTGGTCAGATACGCATTTAATATTCCCCGACAAAGAATATTCCACCACCAAACGAATATTTCCCGACAACAAAGAATATTTTATAACCACTTGCTTATTTGAAATATTTGCGCATTTTACCCATAACTAACCACATTAATCAAATCAACAAATAATAAATAGAGGAAATTCAATTTCATTTAATAATAAGTTGGGGTCTTACATCTTCCACTAGGTTACATCATCATGATGACATCATCTTTGTGTTTCTTTAAGGTTGATGTCATGATTTCATCATGCTTACATCATCTGTGTTTCTTTAAAGATGATATCATGCTTGGATCACGCTTGCATCATCTCTTCTCTGATTGGTCGATTTAAGTTCACATGGATTGGTTTTATTTAGTAATTTCACAAATAAATCTACGGGTAATTTAGTCATTTTATATATTTTAAGGGTATTTTAGTCATTTCACAAATAATTTTAAGGGTACTTTAGTCATTTCACATGATTCCCCTTAAATCTTGACCCTCGGGGTTTACTAATTAGTATTAGGGTTTGCTAATCACTATTAGGGTTTAGGATTTCCATAACTAGAATTAGGGTTTCTAACTTAATAATTAGGGTTTCCCTATTTAAACATTAGGGTTTCCTAATTAGGTGTACAACCAATAACACTTATCCTTAATCATAGAAATACAATTACTTATTATTCTTAAATACAATTTAAATTATAATTGTATTACTATTCAAATTCCTATTTGAATTGAAAATTAGGTCTTATAAATTTAACATTAGGGTTTTCTAATGTTATGCTATAACTGATCAACATTTAACATTAATCACATCTTTTGCCATACTTATCATCTTTGAAATACAATTATAATTATATTAATATTCAAATCCTTATTCAAAATCCAAATTGGGGTTTTGAACACTATCCATCTTAACTTTCCTTCTTAGTTAACTTATTAAATTGACTAACATGCTTAATTCATATCGCATATGTTCAAAATATTACTGATATCAATTATAATAATCAATAAAATAATAATAATAAAAAAAAATTCATTCATAAAAATATAGTCGTCTAAAATTTTCGGTCCTTACATTCTCATTTCCTTATAAGGATTCCATCCCCGAAATCACCATTACCTTACGTTTAATTTTATGTTATCCTTAGAGTTTTATTTATAAATTTTTTTTATTCAAGTACTACATTCTCCCCTCCTTATAACATTCCGTATTACGAATCCGGAACTACTGCGCATCTTGATCCATTGCTTGTAATCTGTTTGCCCCAATTATAGTAGTTCCAGCATAACTCAAATTCCTCCTTCAAAATCCTTTTCTTAACGAGTTATTATTATACTATATATCTTTTCTTGAAATTTTCTTCCATACGTCCATATTCAAGGGTTCATAACATTTACTAGGGAAAACGTACTTATCTTAATAAACTCATGCCAAAGAAAATAGGTTATATCTGAATCAAGCATATATATATTGATATCGTTGATCGGAATAATACTTGGGACTCCATCTCCGTCTGCTACCATATCTTGGACCGTCATATTGAAAGTCCTCACGATTGGTTTGTTTGGTGGAGTTGGACCAGTTATCGCGAGTCTTCTGCCGTTATTCCCTTCATTAGCATTTCCCCCATCAGCTATAATTTCTGAACAATCCCTCACCATATGATCCATTGATCTATAAATAAAACACCCACTATTTTTTCTTGGATTTGGGCAGTTAGGAGAGATATGTCCTTCCTACCCGCACTTAAAGCACACAAACTTCCCTTTCAGACACTCACCCGAGTGATTTTTTCCACAATTTCCACACTGCTCACCCTGCTTCTTCATACCTCCTTACCTATTTTCGGTATTTTCGAAATTGTTCCACTTCCACTACTTCCTTCCACCTTAAAAACTCCTTCTATCTTAACTTTATTTTTCCTTTCCTTATTGTAGAGGCTCATGGCCTCACTTCCTCCTTCGGCTATGACAGCTTTTTTCTAAGAGTGATGCAAAGGAATTAATCTGTAACACCGCCACCTTATTGTAGAGCTAGGATTTTAGGCCCTGCTCAAACCTTTTTGCCTTCCTTGCTTCCGTATCCACTTGGTGTGGAGCGAATCTACCTAACTCATTAAATTTTGCAGCGTATTCTAAAACGGTCATATTTTCTTGCTTTAACTCTAACAACCTAACCTCCATCCTAGCCTGCATACTAGACGAGAAGTAATTCTCGAAGAACAATTCCTTAAACCTAGTCCATGTTACCACTCCTTCTCCAGCTCTAGTTTGATTTGCCTCCCACCAAAAATTCACCTCCCCTTTCATCATATAGGTAAAAAAGCCGTCTTTTACTCCTCTGCTACCCTAGCAATCACAAAAGCCTTCTCTATCTCCTTCACCCCAAGTTTGGGCTTTTATAGGGTCAGTTGTCCCTCTAAACTCTGGTGTTCTTACTACCTTGAAGTCTTTAAAGTTTGCCAATCGATTGTCTGGTTCCTGTGGCTGGTACTCTATTCTGCATGGCTTGAGCTAACAAATTAGCAAAATATGTATTGGGTCTAGTTGACCTCATGCATTGTTAACAGATTCTTCTGCTATTTGATTTCGATTTTATCTTCTTGATGGCATTATCTAGTTAAATAAAACCAAAAATTATTCTTTATTGTTTTACACTCTATGCCTCCTCATATAAGTGTTTACATGTAACACATAATTTCCAACTCAAACAATCATATACTCAAAATATTCGATTTTGAAAAACTCAGTTTACTGTATTAACCAATTATTAGATAGACACTTACTATCTTAATACAAAACTTATTTCCTTAATCAAACATATATTCATATTCATTTAACTAATTCATAGTACTCTACATCATATAGCACATATTGCTATAAATATCTGATATCCCTTTGTGACAACAAAAGTCAAGAATCGCTGCTACAACTTATACAAAAGTTAAGAGTATTGCACTACACACATATACATATCATATACACATTATCGAACATACATATTTGGATAATATTGATCCTACTTATTTCATATGCCTTCTCCTGATCTTGGATAAATTTTCGCCTGATGACCTACCAACCCACAAATAAAATATGCCCCTTGCTTTGGATTGGGACAATGAGGAGAGATATGTCCCTCATGTTCGCAATTTTAACATACATTTCCCCTTTCCTGTATACGCCTTCATGTTTCCTTTTATATTTTGTACATTTTCCTATTCTTTTTAAATTCCCTTGGTTATAATCAGGATTTTCTATATCACAATCATTCATCTTTCTTTTCCCCTTCTGGCTTGGAGCTGCATATGAAATGTTGCATTTGTCTCCCATCTGATCAATTTGGATTTTTAGTTTATCTTGTTCGTCCATTATTTCGATTAACGCCTTTTGAAATTGACTATTTAATAGCCTTTCTATTTCCCACAACTTTTCCAGAGAAGAAACCTTGTTCCGCAAATTCTGCACTTTCGTTGACGCTTGATCAGCTACAACTTCCATGTCCGAATCACTATCTGTCAGTACCACCATCACTGGTTCCGGTACTATATTTTCCAATATGATCACCTCATCAGGGTTGCTTTCAATGTGAGCCTCTATTTCAGCTATTGGCTTAGATATTGGCTTGGTTGGAGTGATTTACTCCTTCACAATATGAGAGTCTCCTAATCCTTTTCTGCCAAACATCTATACACAAATTATCTTTATTAGTACATAATACATATTATATATACACAACAACTAATAATTTTATATAAGTTACTTTTTATTTCGTTTTACAATGAATTCATTTAATTCATCTCCTTTAAACTCTATTGGAGTTATTTGTGTTTTCAACGCTTCCCTCTATCCTAAGGTTATAGCCTAAAGTATCCCCACCTAAGGTTTCTAACCTAAAGCTTTGATACCATATTGTGATACCCCCAAATCCAGGTACTTGAAACCCGTACTTGGTGTTCCACGATAACATTCATTCACACTACTTAATATATTAATTAAGTAAAAATATTATATCAAAGTTGTCTACTTCTCAGTTACGATAACCTTTAAGTACTTCATTACATGATGAAAGTCCAATAATAATCTAGAAGGGGGGGGGGGGTTGAATAGATTATTACATATTAAAAAAATTATCTTAGGCCTTTTTGATTTTTTGTATAATTAATTTACAATGTTAGAAATTAATATGCAAGACAGTAAAAAATCAATCACTCAATGCACAGAGATTTGTTTGGTTCACAACATACATCCCAGGTATGCTGCTACGTCCAATCTCAAGCTCCTCTCCAGGACTTGAGATCCTATTACTATCAGTAATAAATACTCCTTCAACAGGCGGAGAAGCCTTTACAAAGTTTTATAGTCAAACTCCAACCGTTCCCAACTAATCTATCTTGGACAACAAGCTCTTCGCTCCCTCCTCAAGCTTAGTTGTACTTCTTTTGAGTTCAGTTCTATTCTATGATCTGGTCTTGAAAAAACAGTCTCTTCCTCACCTCACAAGTACACTAGAGACCCAACTTCCTGTTGACCTCTCTAAAACTCTGGTCTTGGTCGAAGAATTACTCGCCTTTCTCACAGGTACATAAAATAAACTAACTCTGACCTTTTCTCTTTTTACAAATAATTTTACAACAATTTGCTTCTCAAATAAGCAGATAAGAATTTAGTGATGGATGCTTCTTAAATAAGCAGATATAATTTAGCACAGATCGATGCTTCTCAAATAAGCAGATACCAATTAAAGAGCAAATGTATTTATAAAAGTTCAAAGACTTTTATACTTGAGAAAATATGCTTCTTTAGTGAGCAGATAGTAATTTGTGCTTAGATCAAATAATGCTTCTGTGTAAGAAAATATGTAAATTATGCACTGGTATAAAAGTTTAAATAACTTTTATATTTTTTGTGTGAAAAGTGCTTCTTGAATAAGCAAATAGATCAATTTTAGCTTTTACTCAAAAATGTTTTTATTTAAGCAGATATATAATTTAATACAAATTTATAAAGAATTATTTATTCTTTATTGAGTAAAGAAAAGTCACTTTAAGTTTAAATAACTTTTAGAGTGAAAATATTTCTGAGTAAGCAAATAAGTTATTTTAAGTTTTGAATCAAATATGCTTCTATTTAATCAGATATATTCACTTAAGTTTGTGAAATAAAAGTTTAAATAATTTTTATATTATGCAACAAGTATTTTATGAATAAATGAATTTATGATTAAATACTTGTGATGATAGATATCAAGTATAATAAATAAATCGGTTAATGATACTTGATATAACAAATATATTTGTTTAACTCGTCGGATAATATATAAGAATATTTTATCTATTATGTGAACTTTTATAAATAATGTCACTTTGTACTATAAGGAATCGTGACGGTTCAATTCCTCTTGGTAGAGGTGTGTATCTCGTAGCCTCATGACGTCTAGTATGACAAAATTTATAATTTTACAATTGATATTTATATAAATATTTTCAATAGATCACTCGATTCTCAAATCTAGTTTCTGATGACTACTCTTTTGGAGCAAAGATCTCAAATGTCGTTTTGAGCTATCAAGTGTCGATATCTATTTTACGATATTTATATAATTAATATCAATAAAAGGTTACTGAAGACTATAAGGAATCATATGGTTCGAATTCCTCTCTGTAGATGTGTATCTCCGTAGCCTTGCGACGCTCAAGTATCCTTTTATTTGATAAATAGATGAAATATAAATATATAGAATTTTGTATAACAATTTATATTCCTATATCTATAAATATAAATAAGCAAGAGATAATTTAAATAAATAGATCAAACAACTTATCTCAATTTGCGTGGACTAATTTTCCTCTTCTCAAATGATTAGGATTTTGATAAGAAGAGAAAGAGAAATCTTTTTAGAGAGAGAGTATGTGGGAGAAAAATAAGTTTTTCTTGAAAGTGAATTGGCAAATTGAAAATGAAAGGAAAGCCTCATATTTATAGATTTTTGAGGTCAGGGGTAAATTTGTAATTTTAAAAATCTAATTTTGAATGAACGATTCAGATGATTAAATTTTAAAATTAACGGTCCAGATGAGAGTTGATTTTACGCGGAAGTTCACAAGAATCCGCCCGGGCCTATTTCAAAGAACACAACATTTATGTTTCAAATTAAATCCTAACATTAATTCGGTCAAAAGACCAGCTTATAACATGCACACAGTTTTTTTTAAAAAAAACTTGCCAGCAATGCCTCCTCTCTCATTTAATGCCTAGGCCAAAATTAAATTACTTAGCATTTAATGAGCAATTGACCAAGGATGCCAGAACACACGGTTTTGTCCTAAATTAAGTTACACATGATTTTAAAAGCATTTTGCCAGCACAAACACTTTACACACACATGCATGATATATATATATATATATATATATATATATATATATATATATATATATATATATATATATATATATATATTATATATATATACTTATAAGTACTACTGAAGTACTATATAAGATACTTGTATTATTTGGTTTTATATATATATTACTTTTATGCTTTCAAACATGTATAAGGCTCATGCATTTAAAACATATATATTCGGTCAAGATTTCCAAAGAATGTCCCAAAATGAAAGACACTAATATGCATACACACAATATATATATATATATATATATATGAGCAATAAAATAATTTTGCTCAATTTTAAAATAACTTAAAATAATTTTTGAAATAATAAAATTAATTTGAGAATAAATAGAAAAATGCCCATATGTCAAAGAAAATGATTTAATTAAAATCTTCATCTTCTTTCTAAACTCGGTCAAACAAGTATTTGATAATCAACATATGACTTTTGTCCCACAATGCATGACCCAATTTATTTAATACTTTAAAACATCAAGATCAAGATAATCAATTAAATAAGATTTAGAAAATATTTTTGGTCAAAATAAATAAGATAAATAAAAACAATTATAATAAAAATCCTATGGAGAGAATTCTACCCATTTAATTAATTTATTTACTAATTATTGTTATCATCAAAATAAAACTAAAAGTTGGATACCCAACAATCTCCCCCTTTTAGATGATGAAAATCAACTAAAAATATTTTCCATAGAAGCTCCCCCTCAAGTTATGCAATCACTAAAAAATTATAAATTTTTGAAAAACTAAAATGCAACAATATATAACAGTTATTTTTCTTCTCCCCAATAATATTTTTCTTCTCCCCCTTTGTCATCATAAAAAATGGGGGGAAAATAGTATAAATTACTTTTCAGAACCTACAGAAGAAGAGATTAGCAAATAAATTCTTTTTAAAAAAAATTAGTTGCCTCCTGCAAGATTTGAATTTGTGTGGTTGCCTTTAATTAACCAAAATTACTATACAATAATAGAGATTATTTATCGTTAGATGTATAGAAATTTAAAAGAATGTTCCATATTAAATCTATTATATATATGTTTAAAGAGAATAAATTTAAAAATAATTTATGAGAAAATTAACATGTGCCACTTGTACTTGACCAATTATGATGACCTGCACTGTCAGAATCTTTTTCACCTGATTTCATTTGCACTTCTAGGACCTTCATGCTCATTTCAAAATTCTTACTCATTATTTCACAAAGTAATATCAATAGACCCTACAATGATGTTGTTAGTTATTTTTACTAGAGTTAGTTCCAAGACATACCTGCAATATTTATCAATTTCAAAAACTGGTACCCTTTAATAAGAAGGGTCCTTTGGGTGAGTTTCCCATTTTGTATAAGGAATATTTGTGTTTTCCTTTACAAAAATAGGTACATGATAATCAATCTTAGTAAAAACGAGCATTTTATGAGTAGCAGATTTATAAGATGCATGATTTACTCTATTATTATATCCTGAAAAACTTTGATGAAAATTTATATAAGATTTTTGACTTTTATTACAAAACTCTTTCCTTGTATTAATAATTGGTGCAATGTATGTTCCTTTAGGCACCCAAGTCATTTTAACTTTATAATTTCCATTTCGAGCATTACACATGTGGAAAGAATGACCATTTCTGTTACAGTAAGAACATTTAGTAAATGGAGATGTATAATTTTCTTTTTCTTTACTTTTAACATGATAAAGTCCTTTATTTTTACTAAATTCTCAAATGTATCTTAGTCTTTTTTTAAATCCACATCTTTGTTGATTAAGCATGACATCAAGGTTTTCTTTCCCTTTTGTGAGCTTAAGAACTAAAAAATTTAAATCGTCACGTTCTTTAGTTAAAATATTAATTTGATCTATTAAAGAAGAATCTTCATTTTGTTTTTCTAATTCTATCTTTAGAGATGCATTTTTTAAATTGAGATTTTTAATATCTTCACTTAACACTTGATTTTTAATTTGAGTATTTACATTAATTACAGCAAGTGTTGAATTTTCTATTTCAAAATTTTTATTTGTTCTTTTAAGTTGTTCTAATTCTTCTTTTAAGGAATCATTTTCCAAGTTTACTTCATTTAAACTTTCATTAGTTATAATCAAGTTTGCATTTTCCATTTTCAGATTTTTGTTAATTTTAATTAATTTTTCTAAGAAAAATTTTAATTCAACAAAATTTTTTTTAATAATTTTATTATCTTCATATAAACAATTATATGCTTCTTGCAGTTTATGGTGTTTTTCATTTATATTATCTAAGGTATGCATGACAAATGAAGTACTAGAGAATTGATGTTCAAAATTTACCTCAGATCTTGGTGATGACTCATTATTTGCCATTAAGCACAGATTTGCAATTTCTCCAGTTTGTTCAGCAACTTCTTCATCATATCTTTCTTAATTTATAAGTAAATCTTTGAAAGTAATTTCTTTCTTTTTGATATCCTGTCTCGATCCTTTTTTTACATATGGAACTTCGTAAGGTGCAAATTTCCAATAAGGCTATCAAGAGGATAAGTATTTAGGTCTTGCCTTTCCTTTATAACAATAACCTTCATTTTCCAGATGGATGGAAGGGCTTTGAGAATTCTTCTATTTTTCTCATTAGTTGTATATGCCTTCCCCAGATGTTCCAGTTCATCAATGATTCTGGAAAAACTTGTTTTCATATCAATGATCTTTTCACCTTCTTCCAACTTGAAACTTTCATACTCCTGGATTAGAGCATCTTTCCTATTTTCTTTGATATGACTGGTTCCTTCATAGGTTAGAATCAATTTTTCTCAGATTTCTTTTGCATTCTTGCAATTGCTAACTCTTTTGTATTCTTTTTCAATGAGGGCACTAGTTAACACTTGTTCAGCTATTGATGCAATGTTCATAGCCTTTTCATCATCAGTAGTGAATTCTAACATCTTTCTCAATGATCCTTTCTCCCACGATTTTTGTTGGAACTTTTACACATCGTTCTATTGCAAGCCAAACTTTGATTCCTTGTGATTTGACATAAATTTTGAATCTGCTCTTCCAGGTGGAAAAGTTTGTACCATCAAATAGTGGAGGTCTAGTCATTGATAGTCCTTCTCCGCAACCAGTAGTATTGTAGGCCATAGACGGATCTACTCTTAGGTATGCCTGTATTTACTCAACAAACAAGTTAAAGAGCACTGCTTTGATACCAATTGAAAGTCCAATAATAATCTAGAAGGGGGGGGGGGTTGAATAGATTATTACATATTAAAAAAATTATCTTAGGCCTTTTTGATTTTTTGTATAATTAATTTGCAGTGTTATAAATTAATATGCAAGACAGTAAAAAAATCAATCACACAATGCACAGAGATTTGTCTGGTTCACAACATACATCCCGGTTATGATGCTACGTCCAGTTTCAAGCTCCTCTCTAGGACTTGAGATCCTATGACTATCAGTAATAAATACTCCTTCAACAGGCGGAGAAGCCTTTACAAAGTTTTATAGTCAAACTTCCAACTGTTCCCAACTAATCTATCTTGGACAGCAAGCTCCTCGCTCCCTCCTCAAGCTTAGTTGTACTTCTTTTGATTTTTATTCTATTCTATGATCTGGTCTTGAAACAACAACCTCTTCCTCACCTCACAAATACACTAGAGACCCAACTTCCCGCTGACCTCTCTAAGACTCTGGTCTTGGTCGAAGAATTACTCGTCTTTCTCACAGGTACATAAAATAAACTAACTCTGACCTTTTCTCTTTTTACAAATGATTTTACAACAATTTACTTCTAAAATAAGCAGATAAGAATTTAGTACATATGGATGCTTCTTAAATAAACAGATATAATTTAGTACAGATTGATCCTTCTCAAATAAGCAGATATCAATTAAAGAGCAAATGTATTTATAAAAGTTCAAAGACTTTTATACTTGAGAAAATATGCTTCTTTAGTGAGAAGATAGTAATTTGTGCTTAGATCAAATAATGCTTCTATGTAAAAAAATATGTAAATTATGCACTGGTATAAAAGTTTAAATAACTTTTATATTTTTGTGTGAAAATTACTTCTTGAATAAGCAAATAGATCAATTTTAGCTTTTACTCAAAAATGTTTTTGTTTAAGCAGATATAAAATTTAATACAAATTTACAAAGAATTATTTATTCTTTATTGAGTAAAGAAAAGTCACTTTAAGTTTAAATAACTTTTAGAGTTAATATGCTTCTTAGTAAGCAAATAAGTTATTTTAAGTTTTGAATCAAATATGCTTCTATTTAAGCAAATATATTCACTTAAGTTTGTGAAATAAAAGTTTAAATAACTTTTATATTATGCAACAAGTATTTTATGAATAAATGAATTTATGATCAAATACTTGTGATGACAGATATCAAGCATAATAAATAAATCAGCCAAGCAATACTTGATATAACAAATATATTTGTTTAACTCAGATAATATATAAGAATATTTTATCTATTATGTGAACTTTTATAAATAATGTCACTTAGTACTATAAGGAATCGTACGGTTCAAATTTCTCTTGGTAGAGGTGTATCTCCGTAGCCTTGTGGCGTCTAAGTATGACAAAATTTATAATTTCACAATTGATATTTATATAAATATTTTCAATAGATCACTACGATTCTCAAATCCAGTTCGGATGACTACTCTTTTTGGAGCAGTATCTCAGTGTCGTTTAGAGCTATCAACTGTCGTATCTATTTTACGATATTTATATAAATAATATCAATAAAAGGTTACTGAAGACTATAAGGAATCGTACGGTTCGAATTCCTCTCCATAATGGTGTATCTCCGTATCCTTGCGACGCCCAAGTATTCTTTTATTTGATAAATAGATAAAATATAAATATATAGAATTGTGTATAACAATTTATATTCGTATATCTATAAATATAAATAAGCAAGAGATAATTCAAACAAATAAATCAAACAACTTATCTCAATTTGCTTAGACCAATTTTCCTCTTCTCAAATGATTAGGACTTTGATAAAAAGAGAAAGAGAAATTTTTTTAGAGAGAGAGTATGTGGAAGAAAAATAAACTTTTTTTAAAAGTGAATTGGCAAATTGAAAATGAAAGGAAAATCACATATTTATAGATTTTTTAGGTCAGGGGTAAAATTATAATTTTAAAAATCTGAGTTTGAATGAACGGGTCAAATAGTTAAATTTTGAAATTAACTGTCCAGATGAGAACTGATTTTACGCAGAAATTCACAAGAATCCGCCCGGGCCTATTTCGAAGAACACATCATTTATTGTTCAAATTAAATCCTAACATTAATTCGGTCAAAAGACCAGCTTATAATGCACACGGTTTTTTAAAAAAAAAAACTTGCCAGCAATGCCTCCTCTCTCATTTAATGCCTAGGCCAAAATTAAATTACTTAGCATTTAATGAGCAATTGACCAAGGATGCCAGAACACACGGTTTTGTCCTAAATTAAGTTACACATGGTTTTAAAAGCATTTTGCCAGCACAAACACTTTACACACACATGCATGATATATATATTTATATATTATAATGTATGTATTATATATATAATATATATATACGGTTTTATTAAATATATATAATATTCTATGTATGCATGATTTGTTTATATATATATATATATATATATATATATATATATATATATATAAATATATATATATATATGCATGTTGCTATATATATAAGTACTACTGAAGGACTATATAAGATACTTGTATTATTTGGTTTTATATATATATATATATATATTACTTTTATGCTTTCAAACATGTATAAGGCTCATGCATTTAAAACATATATATTCGGTCAAGATTTCCAAAGAATGTCCCAAAATGAAAAACACTATGCATACACACAATATATATATATATATATATGATACTTTAATATATTTTATTAAGCACATGCATGTTATTATTAAATATATATAATGCATATGCAGTACGTATGTTATATATATGTTATAATATAATACATGCATGCATTGTAACTAATATATAGTACTATACTAATATATAAGATATATATATATATATATATATATATATATATATATATATATATATATATATATAAGCAATAAAATAATTTTGCTCAATTTTAAAATAACTTAAAATAATTTTTGAAATAATAAAATTAATTTGAGAATAAATAGAAAAATGTCCATATGTCAAAGAAAATGTTTTAATTAAAATCTTCATCTTCTTTGTAAATTCGGTCAAACAAGCATTTGATAATCAATATATGACTTTTGTCCCACAATGCATGACCCAATTTATTTAACACTTTAAAACATCAAGATCAAGATAATCAATTAAATAAAATTTAGAAAATATTTTTGGTCAAAGTAAATAAGATAAATAAAATAATTATAATAAAAATCCTATGGAGAGGATTCTACCCATTTAATTAATTTATTTACTAATTATTGTTATCATCAAAATAAAACTAAAAGTTCGAAACCCAAAACATGATAAACAATAAATTATCATAATACCTAGTTACAGTTATTACAAATAACACTTGATAACTATTCCTTCAGCTTTCTCTTTCCTTTATCCTTGCCTTCAACTTAGCAGAAAACATTTAAATTTAAAGCAAGAATGAACATTTAACTACCCAACAAGTAATATCAATTAATAAACATTAGTTGAAAGAATTAAATATTTTCTTTGAACTATACTTCTACAACGAATCAAAAGTTGTGAAGTGAACTAAAACAATGCTGAACAATATATCAAATCATTTATATTTTTAAAACTACGTACTGAATATGAATACTGAGCAGTCAATAGACCATGAACTTTCATTTTTAATTTTTGAAAAGGTTTGTACATAAATTCATCTGCAAATTGTCATGACTTACGAACACGTTGGGTGATCTGTGACACCCCCAAATCTGGGTTACCTAACCCCGAGTTTGGTGCTCACGATCCATCATAAAAATAACATCTAACTACCCATTCATTTATGAATATCATTATACATATCATTAATTAATATAATTAATACAATATCCCATGTTATCTAACCTTAACATAACTTACATACTTTTAGATATACAAAAAGGTTTACATATAATAACTGTTGGTTATATATTTATGATTTTAATGATGACAATATTATTGGGTTTATGAATTTGATTTAAATTGTTTGGGCTGATTTAAATTTATTATATGTTGATTTCTTGTTGGCCCAAGATTGGAATTATGGTCCATTAGTATCTTCCTTCTATATTTAAGTTTGCATGTTGCATGTTGTTGAAAAGATCTTTAATATAATTTAGTAATGATATGCAATCCAATTTGAAAAGGAAACTAAATAAGGTAACTGTTATTCAGTGATTGGCTAGTAACAAACTTTATCAAGTATCTCCTTGTTCCTTTATTTAAGGTGTTTTGGTTTGACTTAAAAACATATCCGTTGGAACCAAATCTTTGTTAGCTGATCATATATTTGTTGGTCTCTTTAATTGCTAATATCATGGGGTATACCAACTGTGATATGAGTTTTCAATTCTATCTTATGTTCATATCCGTTGGTCAATATTAGTAGCTAATATTATGAGATTTAAATCATCTGATTTCTTGCTATGGGATTTAAATCATCTGGTTTCTTGCTAACAATTATTTTATAGCCGTTGGGTCTCTCTTTATATATAATCTTATTTTCACGGCTAAGTAGAGGAGGATACAAGATGCTAATTCACGTTGCTATACAGAGAAGAATCCTATTGAGAGCTTTCATTGTTTATTTCCAGCTATTCACTATACTATCTTTAATTCGTTGTGGTTGGAAATAAGAAGTCTATTGTAATCTCTTCTATTATATTCAAAGTTCAAGTCTTGTTTGGCTTGGTCTATCTAGCAGTAGATAGGATCTGTTCAAAGAGAGTTTTTCAAGGTTACAGAGGTGCAAAGGTCTCAGTGGTGAGAAAGGTTGCAGAGGTGCAAAAGGGGCAGAGGTGTCCATCAGTGGAAAGCTTCTTTGTAATAGGGAGTTCTTTTTATTGTATTTAATTGAATATTAACTTTAATAAAAAGAGTCTCCAATCCTAGTTGGGATTGGACGTGGATTAGGCCAATAGATTAGGGGATAGGGGCCGAACCACGTAAAAATCTTGGTGTGATTTTTACTTCTGTTTATCTCTTTAACTGTCATTCACGTTCTGCACTTTTTTGTTAATCACGTTGCTTGAAATTATACTATTCAGACACTTTAAAAGCGCATGTGTCTAGTTTGTTCGATAATCTGAAACGAAGAATATAAGTTAAAGCGAATGACGTGGCATCGATTTAAACTCATTATAGAAAATTTCTAAAAGTTTTCACCGTTTATCACTTTTAGCTTAAACACCTATTCACCCCCCCCCCCCTCCATGTGTGCACATACACAAAATTATACATGATAATCTTGATAAAAGCTTGAGGAATATGTTCACTGATCTGTCAAAAGAAGAGAATGAGATTTTTGCATGAAAAAATAATGTGGAACGTGGAAATCAAACAAATTCGATCCAGACATACCTTTAAGTCGGACGCCCCCAAAATAGGTCCAATCCACCCAACCTATTCTCGAAGTCGCCAAATACATGGTACAAAAATAACTACAACTTCATTATTACAATTGTCGTGCAAAAATACAATAACACTTATCTTCGTGTGAGTTTAAATACAAATATTGTCTTCTAGATAATATCCACACCCAAATAAAGTCCTCATTACAATTATTGATACACTATTTTACAAAATAGTGAGGACTACTATAACAACAAGCGCTTTGGAACATCACTCACCCCCCATTACTCCCCCGCTATATTCTCGTTTCCTGAGAAGAAAAGTGGAACAAAAAGGAAAAGGGTGAGCTCAACTAGCCCAATAAAGAACATTATGACTAAGATAATGTACAACAAATTATCCTTAGTCTTCAACAAGGAAAAATCTGATAGAATACAATAGACAACAAGTTTTAGATCAACAACTGCAGCGGAAACAACAATTCATTAGAAAAGTTAAGTAGAGAATGAAATCTACTATCATCTATGAATTTAAAAGTCCATCATCGATATTTTATCCCTGTAACATCAATCAATATACATCTTGAATCAAATAGTCATCTTTGCACTACAAAGCCAAAGATATTAATCGGTACGTCCATGTTCATCTCAACACTTGCTCATCTTTGCACTACGGCCAAAGATATTCATCAAGAAATCATTTATCTTTTGCACTACTGAATAAAGATATTCAAGAATATCATCTTTAGGAGTGAGGATGATGAAAAAAATATATTTTAAAGAAAACGAATCCAGTGAGACAAAAGAACAAATATTAAGGATTCATATTTTAGACAATCCAAGTACAAAAATACTCCATAATGAACTATTATGGAGCAAAATTCAAAAATGAAGATCAAAACATAGATCCAATCAAAGATAGGAACCATAACAGACAATCTTGGACACAGATAAAGAAAATTTAATTTTTCTGTGAATAGTGTCGTATTTGTGAATAGTGTCGTATACGTGAATAGTGCTGTATACGTGAATAGTAACCCCAACACTAAAAGGTAGAAATTCTATAAGAAAAATCATCATGCTTTGTGAATAGTAACTCATGAATAGTAACTCGTGAATAGTAACTCATGAATAGTAACTCATGAATAGTAACTCGTGAATAGTAACTCATAAATAGTAACCCCGACATGAAAAGATGAGAATTTCATAAGAAAAATCTTACCAATATTCCGGCATAATAATATTGAAAGAAATAATATCATTTTAAAAAAAAAATAACATCCCTTACCTCAAAAGAATAGTACTTACATTTGGAATATCGATATAATATTTGAAAGAAACTTGCAATCAGATAGCAACACTCAAACTATCAAAATACTCACAAAAATACGCTCAATAATATAGAGAGAAAAAACTTCAATTTCTGGCGTGATTTTTAATTCTAACCTAAGCACCCTATTTATAGGAAAATGCTTAGAACACCAAAGTAGAAAATTTAATAAAATAATAATATTTATAAAAATATTATACGCACTCTAAGAAATCTAATTTCAACACATTTACCACACAAGTGGGGCCCACCAAAAATGAAAAACATGTTTTAAATAATTTTTGTAACAAAATCAATTCAGACCCAATATTTTGGAACTTTAATAATTCATAATAAATAGCCCTTTTATCAGAAAAATTCAAATCTCATGTCCATTCTATAGGAAATTTAATTCTCTACAACTTTGCAGAAGAAAGTTTTTCCAAATTCCAAATGTTAATAAATCAAATCCACATACGGACGATTTTGCAGACTATAATCAATTTCAGTCAAAAATAGGGTCTACCAACACACAAAACATGTGTTAAATATTTTTTGTAACAAAAATACTCTTCCTCCTCATTTATTCATATATCACACATTCATTGTAAAAATATCACAATTATTATATTATTAAAATATAATAATATATTTAAATGAATTATTTTATCAGAAAAGATAAAATATCTATTTTCAACAATTGTCACATTAAAAATTTTCTCCATCTATATACACATAAAATGAATATTTTTCTTATCATATAAATCAATAATTAATTATTCACAAATAATATTATAAAATCACAATACTAACAACCAGGCTGTTCCTAGGAAAGAGGGGGCTTTCCAATAAGGATTTCTCCTTCTTCATCAAGAATTAGGGTGACCAAACCTCTCTTTAGATGTAACTTTCTAGACATTGCCAATAATGTTATCTAATAATATTATTCAAATAATATGAATTATTGATCTGATAATGAAATATATTGTGTAGTGACAATTATTGAAACAACAATAATATAAAATATCAATGTAGCAATTATTGAGTCAATAAAATAAAATATTGAACAGTAATTACTGTAACAATTATTGGGTAGTGCCTTCTTACATAAGAATCAATAATTGGTTCAATACTGCACAAGCTTCTTGTCATATAACGCGTAGACATCGTGTTTTAACCACCGTGTATTCCAACATAAGATAATGGTAACCATTACGCCGTTATTTATAAAAACTCAAACTTGACGTTTTCTTCATCCAATCGCTTTCCGTTATGGGGCCCACACAAGGTCAAGCGTCATCGTATTTAATATTCCCTCGACGGCAAAGAAGAATATTCCACGACCAAAACGAATATTCCCAACAATAATGAATATTTTATAACCACTTGCTTATTTAAAATATTTGCGCATTTTACCCATAACTAACCACATTAATCAAATCAACCCCTTTACTATTTCAAAATAATAATTAGATAAATTAAATCTTTATTTATAAAAAGTTGCGGTCTTACAACCTCCCCTCCTTATGAAATTTCATCCTCAAAATTGACGTATGTACCTGGTGTTTCGAAAAGGTGAGGATACCTCACTTTCATTTCTGTTTCCAACTTCCAGGTCATTTCCTCAATATCATGGTTCCTCCACAAAACTTTGACTTGTGGTATGACCTTTGTGCGTAGGACATGCTCCTTTCTATCCAAGATCTTGACTGGTACTTCCTCATACGTTAATTCTTCGGCTATTTTATCTGGTTCTAACTCAATAATGTGGTTCGGGTCGTCCACATATTTTCGTAACATCGATACGTGAAAAATGTTATGAACATGCGACATATTTGGCAAAAAAACGAGTCTATAGGCCACAGTTCCTATTCGATCGAGGATTTCAAATGGACTAATAAATCGAAGGTTTGAGCTTTCCTCACATCACCGATTCTCGCTTTTGGAATAACAACTTCTTGCACTTCCTTCTTCATATTCATCAGCTCCGGTGTGTAGCTTGAGCGGTTTTAACTTTATCGATTAAAGTCGATTTTACTCGTATATCATCACGTGGGTCCCTAGAGTCTTTAATTCTATTTCTATCATTTGTAAGTTATATAAAATGGGTCTTTGTATTCAACAATATCGCACTCGTACCCGCATACGATCTTCTACTCAACACGTCAGCTACCACGTTCATTTTTTTAGGATGGTATGGTCAGAACATGTGCCGAAATGAGTCTCCTCTTGAGTTCTTGGAAGCTCTTCCCACATTCCTTGCTCCATTCGAATTTTGTATCTCTACGAGTCAACTGAGTTAATGGAATAGCAATTTGAGAAAATCTTTCCACGAATCTCCGATAGTAACCAGCTAAGTATTTCGATTACTGACTTAGGTTGCTCTCAACTGTGACTCATATCCCAATCTTGGATAGCACGTCACAATGGCACCTATCAGTTTACTACCGCACGACTATGGCATCCCCTATGGAGAGTCTGGCTTCGATGCATTCCACAAAGGAAGTCACCAGTTAGAGGCTCGGTTATCAACTTTTATAGTTGGGTTTTTAACTCCTGAAGTTCAATAGGAGCCATTCGATATAAGATTTTAGAAGTGGGTTTTGTACCTAGTTCAAAGATGATACAAAATTCAATATCACGCTCTGGGAGTGTAGACACTCGAAATTTTCTTTTCTTGTTACTAACTGTGTAGGAGGGCAAAAACGTCTTTTTCACACTCCAGAGATAACCCTGGAGGACCAAAACATCAATTCCAACCTCAGAGATAACCCTGAAGATATTCAGAGTCAACAACATGACCATCTCAGAGATAACCCTGGGAAAAACCTGCTACAACTGTGCAAAAACTGGAGATAACCCCGGGAGGGGCAAAATGGTCATTTTGCCAACTCAAATTCATTTCAAATCAAGTACACTCATGTTAACTCAAATTGATTCAAAATTAGTCCCACAAGACTTATATCTTAACTTCGAAGCGAAAACTACGCGAAACAGCTCACCGGATTGCCTAACGAGAACCCGGGAATGCTATTTCGGTCATGGACCCATCTTCTTGGAATCAAAAAAGGCAAATCCCATGTCATTGCGTAACTCTCGACAAAATTAGTTCGAAGATGGTCTTGTACACCTCGTTCGGATGCTCGGATTGAAGTTCTGCAAGTTCGAGCGGACATTACATCGCACGAGTGCACGTGATTTTGAGACGACGGACCTGCAGAACCCCTGGACAGCTTGGATGTACCAGCAGTATAGTATAACAGAGGTCGCCGCGCAGTACACCCTGCAAGCAATCGGTCTATAAATATGGGGCTTGGGCTAGCCATTTTGGGAGAGAAAATAATGAGGAAGCCCGCCCAATCGGCTTTGTAGACACCCCTATAAACCGAGTGTTGTCTTATTTCAAACACTTTTGAGCTTATATTTTGTCATATTTTTACTGCGGCGGAGCCGAGTATTCATCCATCTAGAGTCATAAAAGTCTACATTGAAGCCCAACCGTAGTTAAGCTCTTCGCACATTCTATAAAACCTTCTTCATATTAAGATACACCGTTATACACATCGAGAGTCGTGTTACAAGCGTTTGCCCGTGACTTGATACCGTGGTTTTCATTTCTCATTCAGTATATATATACTTATATATGTATATATTTCATATATGGACTAACATTATCGAGTTATGCCTCGATTGAGCCTGAACTTTGATGCGAGCATTTACTCGCTTATATATATATATATATATATATATATATATATATATATATATATATATAATTGTTATCGTACATATCTCGATAAGCCCGGATTTTACATTCTATATTTTACTCGCTTTTTATATATATATATAATTGTTAGGACATATCCGATGAGCCTCGGATTTTACATCCCATGCATTTATTGCTTTTATATATATATATATATATATATATATATATATATATATATATATATATATATATATATATATATAATTGTTGTTTATTATATCTCGATGAGCCTCGGATTCACATCCGTGCGTATGCTTTCGCTTATATATATATATATTTGTACATATTACATTTCTGTCAGGCCTGGAGTTTATTTCGTGGCCTTTTACAGCTTTATTTACATTTTGTCCTGCCTGGAGTTTACTTCGTGGCAGTTGATCGCTTTTACAGCTTTATTTACATTTCGTCCCGCCTGGAGTTTTCCTGGCGGTTGATCATGTCCATATATATATATATTTATCGCTTTTATATATTTACATTTTCGATCCCCCCATGGAGTTGCTTCGTGGTGGTTGATCATGTCTCAGATATATATATTTACAACTTTTATATATATAATCGCCATCGCTTTCCATACAAATTGCGAGATTATGTGAGCTTAGGAATCATGTGATCACAGTGTTCATTTCTTCAATCTAGATTCTTGCCCCCATGATGGACATTTTTCAAATTGTAAAGCGACTTGTACATTATTATACAATGTTTGAATTTCATTGATGGTCATATTATATCGTGAGGAGTTCAAGATCTTGTATATTATTTTCTCGAGAATGCTTCGCATCTCGAAAATAAAAGCAAACAATTTTACATTTAATAATAAAATGGAAGTATGAAAATGTCTCAATTCCTATTGAGCACAGAGTTTGAAAAACCTCTTTTATAAAATGTAATTGCTACATCTTGGTTAAAATTGAATTTTTCTATAAATTCAAACCCTTTGTATATAGGTGCAAACGAGGCCTCGCACTACTTTCAAATAATTGCACATTGATCCACACACACACACACATTCATATAATAATTTTTTTGAAAAGTGGCGGTCACCGTGGTAACATGGATGTCGGGGGGTGCCTAACACCTTCCCTCCACATAATCAAGTCCCCGGACCTAAAATGAATCTCGGTTTCACAGACCCGTTTAGCAGTGTCAAAACACTGGGTCAATGTGCAAGCCTTTTCATTCTTGTTAGTGCAACCATTAAATACACCAAACCCAGCGACTTTAAAGTCCAATCGTCGACATTATACATGTGGGACCTTTTCACTTGTTTTTCAAACAAATCTCACATTAACATAAGAACACCAAAAAACAAGTAATGGTGGGACACTTAAAAATCCCGACGTCGACATGTGGCGACTCTGCTGGGGACTCCAGTAAGAGGGCTTAAGCCGCCATTACAAACTTTTCAAAATTGTTATGTGCTTGTGTGTGAATGTTACATTTACATTTATGATGAATGTGTACGAATGCATCTAAATTATCGCACCGCTAAATATCTATATCAGGATATTAGTGCTTCAAGACATGTCATCATTTTGCATAAACGGTGAGACACGTTGTATGTGAATGTATGTTGTGTGGTCCTCCACCAGAGGCTATCCGTCTTGTGTTTGATTATCGGACTTGTGGGAAGAATGATTCCCGGGGGCTGAGAAGGCACCACTCAGATTCGCTTCAGTTGAACAATTTGGATTAACTTCCCGTCAAGTAGATTGCAATGATCTGGGAACCTTCATGCCAAAAAGCTGCGAGAGTAACCCTAAGATAGGTCAGCCTCTAATAAACCAAACGCGAAGGGAAGTCTCTTCATACTTTCCCATTTTAAATTACTTATAATTTCAATTACTTGTCAATCTCAATGTAATGGAAAATATGAAGAAAATGTGTAAATGCATATTAAGGCTTGACATGTTATCAAATGACACCCATTTTGCAGGATAATATTCCTAAAATTACGATAGCATATAAATTTTTTATACATTTCCCAAAGACTAAACTACATAAGTTTTTGTAGGGAAGCATTTGATCCTATTTCCCGTTCAAAGTCCAAAAGGGCATTAAGCCCACAGTCAGACATGGATAAAAGTGCCCAGCCTGATCCTACTCCTGTCTCTCGTGAGGAATTCGAAAGATTAAGCTATCAAATTACAGAGTTGGCTGTTATTTTCAAAGAATTACACCAATCTACTCAGGGTCCACAAATACCCATCCACATAGAATCCCCTGAACATGGAGGAATCCAGGGCCAAACAATGCGTACTCAATCCGAGTCATTCATACCAGAGGCCAGTATCGGGTAAAAGATAGAAGCCCAGATACCTAAACCTCATTCCAATAAAGAAATCACAAATCTTAGGGATGATCGAGAAACTGGGGATCTAAGAAAGAAAGTCCAACAAATGGAGGGGACCATCCGGTCAATCAAAAGGACTGGAAATTATGGGAGTGTCACCTATTCAGATCTCTGCATATTCCCCGGGGCTTGCTATCCTGCCAAATTCAAGTCCCAGAGTTTGAAAGTACAATGGGGAAGGCGATCCCTATACGCACCTGAAAGTGTACATTGGCGAACTGGGGTCTTATGCTGAAGATGAAAGCCTCAGAATGCAACTTTTCCAAAAAAGTCTCACTGGAGAGGTTAAGGCATGGTATGCCCGACTTGACAATGCCAAAATCCATAACTGGGAAGAATTGGCCCACGCCTTTCTAAGTCAGTACAATTTCCAGTCACAAATGGCACCTGATCGATACCAAGTGACTAAAGTCAAAAAGCAAAGTATTGAATCTTTCCGAGAATATGCCAAAAGGTGGAGACATCTCATGGCATAAGTCATTCCATCAATGATGTGTTCTAGAGATGGTAATGACGTTTATTGATATCCAAGAGGCTCCATACTACGAGAGGATCCTAGCAGGCATAGGAAAGCCATTCTCAGAAATGATCAAACACGGCGAAATGGCAGAGATGGGCCTGAAAGCAGGCAAGATTAAAGACTTCACAGCCTTGGAAGCAGTCGCTAAGCATATACACACTGGAAAGTATGCGATCGATCCCAAGGGTGTACCTGATAAAGGCAATGAAGATGTATCCCTTGTTGTACAGGGGCAAGTTAGGAGACCAACATACAGTCCCCCCATTCAGAAAATACATGACAATCTGCCATCTCAACAATAGGCTGCGTTCAACCAATACCCAGATAGGAAAAGAAAATTTGAAAGAACGGAAAATCGGGTGTTCACTCCACTAGGCGATTCCCTTGAACATGTGTTGGTGATATTAATGGATCATAAGAAAATTACCGAACTGGCTCCACCTCTAGAACCAGGGAGCAAAAGATATAATCCAAGCCAAAGATGTGCTTACCACTCAGGGTCTCCAGGACACGATACGAAAGATTATTGGTCTTTAAAGAATAAAATTCAAAATCTGATCAAAAGTGGCAGTATTGTGGTCCAACAACCTGATCAACAAAATGTCAACACCAACCTTCCGTCTTGACATGATACGTAAGAAGTAAACATGATCGGTCATTAGAAGTTACTGAAATATATCTAATTAAATAAGTCATACAAAGGATAGAGGACTACCCCCAAAGGCACGTAACAAATGTCCTAAAGTGGGAAAACTTCTTGAGGAAGGTATCATGGTAATGCAAAAATTAGAGACGATCCAGAATCAAGTAAATCTGCTAGCTAATCTGATAGTGCGCCAACATCAGGATACGAGGCATTTCTTCACTCAACTATCAGAAGGCCAAAAAAAGGGGGATGATAAAATTGCTAGCAGACCTCACCAACGGAAAAATTTCTTGGGGGAATGTGAACTCTCAAAGAAGAAAGATCAAACAACCTCCACAAGAGTCCGAAAATTCACCCCTCTAAGCAAATCCAATGAAGAAATGTTACACTTTCTGATGAGCGAAGGAAGGATTACTGAGTTGCTACTTCCTGTAAATCCCAAGATAAAGAGCTATGATTCCACCAAGATATGTCTCTACCATTCTAACTCACTTGGACATACGACTGAGGAATGTTGGGCTTTGCGACATAAAATCCAAGATCTCATTGAAAATGGAGAGCTGGAGATAGAAATTCCCATGACCAAAAAAGGCGAAAAGGTAATAAAAAGCTTAAGATGTCCACTTGAGATAGGCAGCTCAAATGAGGTGAAGGCTATGAGCGATAATCCTGGCAGAACACAAGATGGAATGATCCTAATGCAGGAAATGATAGAAGAGACAAGGGAATCCCTGAAGGAGGTTCCTCCGCCAACATCCAACATCCTGTGGTCCAAGGATAACACCCACGTTCATGATTTTATCACCTTGGATGATGCGGAGGAAATACTAATCCTTTCCAAGGAAGAAAAAGCAAAAAAGGAAAGTTTCTTGCAAGAAATGCGACAACAGTTTGAGGGAGATTTCATGGTCGAATTCTCTCAAGCCCGGGAAAAGCGTGAAGGACCAGATGAAGAAAAAGGTGGTGAGGTTGTTGGGGAAACCAACCCATTAAAGAATCAAGAGTTCATACCTTTTTGCGATGGGTCCAGCTTAAGAATCCCTAAGGAATGTACTGAATAAGGAAGCGATCAAGTTATGGCCATAAGTGAAGATAGTCAAAACCAAGAGGTAACCTTTGTCGCGATCCTTGAAGGCGACACAACCACTAACAACTGGACTATCAGGCCTCAATTAGCCAAAAAGATGTAGATCCAGGGGATAAAGTTGCGAGTTCCAGAAGATGTTGGGATAAGATCACTTCACTTTCGATGATGCTTTTTATTTTTCATGCATGTATAGAAAAAAGAAAAAGAAAACAAAAAGAAAAAGAAAAAAAAAAGAAGAAAAAGAATCAAAAAAATCAAAAATCAAGTCATTCAGGTTTTAGCTCATCACGCCTGAACTACGAAAGACCTGATCTCCCCTCATCAATGGGAGTACGTAGGCAGCCATGTATGGTGCGGTCAAACCAAACACTTCTCAAACCAAACACTTCTCAAACAAACGCTTCTCAAACAAACACTTGTCAAACCGTTTATCTTATCAAGTAGGAACTACATAGACCTGATCTCCCACACTCACGGGAATATGTAGGCAACCACCAATGCGCAATTCGACCCTCAACGAAATGTCCAAATCCAAATGTCGATCTCAAGAACGACCCTCCAAGTCGGCGACCTATGGAGAAGACCAACAACACCGCAATGTCATTCCATCAACTCGCATAAATCCTGTAAAGGAAGAAACAACGATATGCCAAGACAACCAGCAGCGAGGACCTTTCAAAGATTCGACATCCTTAATCACGAGTCTTCATCAAATCAAAAGAAAATCAAGACCGATTACAATAACAAGTCGGAATAATGATTAAAGGCATTAAAACCCGTGTCCTATACTTGTTCACCATCCGTACAGAGAGGAAAAAGTCTCTTGCGATCTCAAAGATCTTATCACCCCATCTCACAAAGCGACTATCCTGCATAACAAGCAAGGTCAGGGCAATTTCAAAATCGACGACAACCCGATATTAAGACCACTACAACAAGACTTGGGCAATCTCAGAAACAACGACAACTCAACACTGGGGCATTTATCAAACATCCTAAAGAGGAAAATGCCCCAGTCAACACCATCAGCATGGTCCATCATTATCAAAGCTTCAGCTCACTAGCGATTTGGATATTACTCAATTGCAACTTCATTAACAAAGAGAGTTTTTTGTATGAATCCCCAACATCAGTATGCGAAAGGACTGGGGCATTTTCTGATTCCAGGAAAGTGAAGGATTTTAAGGCGGGAACAGGTCTCTCATCAAAAGAAAGAAAACTCCTGAAAAGAATTATGGCGACATTAGCTTGCCCCTATAGACGAAGGGGAAAATTCTCAACAAAGTTTTTAACTTAAGAGCAGAAGCCCAATGACAAAGGGTCTGGCGAATGAAATCTACACCATTAATTTGCGCCAAATCCTCATAAGCTGAGGCCTCTACACTAAAGTTCAAAGTTTGGCAGCGAAAGTACAAACCGCACCCCTGAGGATATCAATGATTCAGATCATCGATTCAATGGGTTACTGAATTAAATGTTCAAGGAAATGGGGCACAAGCACTCAACAACGAAAGGAAACTACAAATCACCTCAAAAAAGGTGAGGCGCTTACATCAACGTACATCTCTATCCAACAGAAACATCAGTGAAATCTAGCGAAGCAAACCTTTGAATATTACTTTAGCAAAGGTATCGGAGATCCGGTATTCAAAACCATTGGTATCAATTGATCGCAACATCAAGACAAATCCAATAATGAAAGCTTTGTATACTACCGCTCGAGTGGGAACCAAAAGCAACATAGGCGATGTCAACTACCAAAGAGGTAGGATCTGTTATCAAACTACCATCGTGGTAGGCACCATTGTAAACTACCAAAGATATCGTCGGCGACATCTCAATTTCTCTTCATCAAACAGGCATTAGCAACACCGACAAAAAGCCAAACCGTTGAAGTCAACACCATCATAGGCATCAGCAATCCCTGGTAAAGGTAAAGTGATTTACGAAAACATTTTAAACATGCATCATAACATTCATTACATTGCAATTTGCGATATGCAAAATGCGATGTGCGAGTTACGAGTTGCGAAGTGCGATTGGCCAAAAGCGAAAAGCGAAATACGAAGTGCGATTTGCGAAAACATTTTTAGCATTCATCATCACATTCACTACATTGCGATCTGCATCATTGAAAATACATTGTCATGGTTCATGTAATAACCCGAGATTTTCTATATAAAATAAATAAGAAATTTTGCGTATAAATTTTTTTTTATTTAATGACGAGACTAAGTGTCAAGTAAAGTGAACGATAAATGCGAATATATTTATTACTTGAAAATTAGAAATAATTTTGGAATTATTAATAACCACAAATTATATGTTAATAAATTTACGTAAAGAAATGTTTTATTAATTCTTTTCCATGAAAACATGATTGGAAATAATATATGATGTGATAATTACATTTTTATAATAAATATTTTATTATATGAATTGTTCGAATATTTAGGTTAATTATTTTAACTTGATTATTGATCTTTGTGTCATGTAAGAATAAGTCGGATATGAGATCCAAACCCTGGATTGGGATTGTGATCAAGATGAGAATAATAATATTATATTATTTTACTGATTACCATAATTATGTCTCTCGGGTATGTGCGACGAGATAATATTGAAATGAACGACTTGCCAATTAGGTCATAACATATTACCGTCAGAAACCCTAATTATTAAACTCGATTATGGGATATTTAAAGGTAGTGATTGTGTATATGAAATTACTTGTGAATAAGAATATCGGTAATTAGAAGAAACCCTAATTATCGTTGTGCGTCGATAATCAGACAAACCCTAATTATTATAACCCTAACCGGTTGAAATTAGAAACCGTAACGACTGTGTTAGTAATATACACAGATAATTAAAGAACCACTAATGGTCAATTAGAAACCCTAATTGATGATGTTGAGAAACCCTAATTTTAATTACCGGGTTTAATTTCGATGTTATTGTATAAGTGTTTTAATTTACCAAAGGATAGAAGTTAATTGGTAAATTATAAGCATTAAATCTAGTGATTAAATATTACATTTAATTTTCTTATACAAGATTGCCTATACACTCTTAAACAAAGCCCAACCATCACCTATAACAAATCAGAAGCAAGAATCAAGAATTTTTGTCAAAAAGGGTATAAGAACACTAAACCTAGAAATCCTTTGATTCGATGTTATTTGATGTAATTGATTGTTTAAAGTTGTGTAATAGAATGTTAATTGATGATATGGGTTGATAAATCAAAGACCCATAACATCGAAGTGCACTAATTTGAAGATTTAAGCAAGTTAGAAAACCAATTACGTTATTTTTTCACCAAATGTCGAGGCCATAACTCTTTGCTCGATCATGAGTTTTGTTCTTCAAAAGTTGTTATGTGTAGCCTTTGATATGTGGTCTTTAATCTGCAAAAAGAATCAAGTCCATATCATGTATGATTAGAAGTTATAGATGGTCAAACATGGTTGGCCGATCATGATAAACTGCTTTTTAGGCGATCAGAATGGGGGGCATTCTCGTCCACTTTTGTGTTTTAAAAGGTCTGGGCTTTTGATATGTTGTAGTGTACTGAGTTAGGAAGCCATAGGCTTTGGAATGACCTCATTCCGACCTCGGATGAGGAATTACGGTGATTGGAAGGAAATGTGTCAAATTTCTCAAAAGCGAAAGTCGGCGATGGGATGTGCTATTCGGGACACTGTTTTCGATCAGTTAATATTTCCAAAACCTTCGGGCTTTTGGTATGTTATAGTACACACGAATAAGCTTTCCATAGACTCCAAAAGCGGACTAAATCCGATATCGGAGGAGAGAGTTATGACATTTCAAAGTAGTAGTGTCAAAACTTCCCAACAAGCGGTGCAGTCCATTTGAACGGAATTTCTGGGCTGATGTGTTCGGAATTTGGAAATGGTCAAAGAATAAAAGTTGTAGCCCCAGAAGTTAGCTTAGTGCGTGGGCTCAAGAATCGCTCAAAATGTTTTAAAATGAAAGAGTTATGAATGTTTTTAGCGAAAGAGGTAAAGCTGAAACGAGATTGAAAACTCATTATGAACGTCCACTTTTGACCTTCTTGTTTGGGCTACCTAATGAACCCGAATTGGATAATTCGTATTTTTAAAAAATAGTCTTACATACAATGTATAACATATCCAAAAATCAGATTAATCGGAGTTATGAGCAATGCGTTAGAAAATCACAAAGTGAGCTATTGAAAAATTAGTATAAACCAAGTCCCACATCGACTAAATTGAGAACTTCACCATTTTCTAAACCTATAAATGAAAGGGCTTGGCTTTGTTTCATTCACCAACAATAAGGCCTCCAATTTTTGAGAAAGGCTTTGTTGTGGGAGAACTTTTATAAAGATCTCCTTAGTTAAATTTTAAGCGTGAAAGTCATTATTCATCTGTGGAATTAAGATTTAGGGTATGTTTCTTATTTAATTTTTGTAATGTTATTATTTTTAATTGTTAGTTAAAGTTTGAATTTTTTGAAGTTTAGTTAGTGTTGTTAATAAACTAGTTAGTTTACTATGTTTATTTTGGCTTGGAATTGATTATGTAAATGAGTTATTTGTGATGACTTTTAATATTTTGTGATGAATTTCATTAATTAATAATTATTAATGATATTAAAGTTATTTAATGATTATATTAAATAATTTAGTTTAAAATGATTTTAATATTATAAAAATTATTTTAAATAAAAATAAGGTATTTAAAAATATTTTAAGTTATAAAATATAATTTTAATATTTAAATGATAATTTCATTAATAATTAAATATTAATGATATTAAGATAATATTAATGATATTTAGTTTATTTAATGATTAATATTAAATAAATAGTTTAAAAATGGTTTTACTTATTTAAAAACCATTTAAAGAGGATATTAAGGATTTAAAAATATTTTTAAGTTATAATTAATGACTTTTAATATTTGGATAAATAGTACATTAATATTTAAATATTAATGGTAATTATTTAGGTAATATAAATGTTTTAAAAATAGTTTGAGTTATTATAAATAACTTTTATATTTTAGCGATGGTTTCATTAATAGTTTAGTATTAATTAAACTATTAATGATGATGGAATTGTTTAATGTTTAAATCATTTAATTATGATTCCGATATTTGAAAGTTATAGTGAAACCAAACTAGGTGACTTGAGAACCGATTATGAAGTTACAATTTGAAGAACACATATAATAACGATTATATCACTATAGGCCCTTTAGTGACAGATTTGAATTATTTTAAATTTTTCAATTTACGGAAATTGCGAAAATGATTAAAAATAAGATGTCCGATATTTACTATGTTGAGGTATAGAATAAGAGTCTTAGACTCAGATTATTTACAAATAAAAGTCATGTCGATAATCTGTAAATAAATGTTAGACCTTATAAAAGAAAGAAAAGACTATCATGAAGAGCATGGATGAGATATTTGAAAAATGTATAAAAATATTTCAAGTATAGAATAGGAACTAAAAGTATGATCACCGTGATTATGTGATTGGACTATGTCTTTGTTGTAATAGAAGCGATTACTATGTGTTAAGATATATTGTTCTAATCGAACGAATGATCGATTATTGATAGGTTTGTGATAAAGAGATAAAACATAAGTTGAGATTTGTAATCAATGAATCGGTGAAAGTATCCTACCTTTGCACTTCCTTTATGCAATGGACATGAGTAAGAAGTTTCGAATTATTCTATCTCTTGTATGATTATGTACTCTTTGATTATCGACATGTTAGCTCGATATATATTACATTCATTGATTTCTATAAATGGTTATACAAGTGTCCCCACTTGGATAATCATAGCATTTGTTCACATGTTGATACACCTTTGTCAATTACCCGTATATATATGTTGAATTACATATTATTGTTGAGCAAGATTAAAACCTTCTTGTTTGGAACCCGTGGCATGTATGAACATCCCTATATGGGAAGATTTTACTACAAAGGGCGGATAGAGTGAAGCGATGAATTTACGTTCAAGTTATGTAGTATTGATCGATATATAGGTACAACGAAATTTGATCACCCTTACGTGCTCCGTAAGTTATGACGGTTTTAAGGATAGAATTCCGCTAAACCTTTTCGAAAATGAAAAGAATGTTCATAGTATGTTTCTTAAACCCTCTTCAGGGGTAGAGCCAGAGCCAAATTTAAAGAATTTGAAAGAGAGTTGTTATGTGAATTTTTTATCAAGATGCAGATTACTTCACAACTTTGAATTCGTTGAAGAAGTGTTATGTAAAGAGAATACTTATATTCTTTCAACTTATATATAATTGCTATTACTTCTTTGGGCATTAAATGCTCATCCTTGCTTAAATTAAATGTTTTCAATTATGTATGAGCAACTTTGAAGGCTCGTGCACGAACAAAGGAAAAGGAAAGGTGATTGAATAAGTGTGTATTATGAGTTAATGGTTATAGTTGTATTGGTATCTATTCAAGTATTGTAAGGAATGTATTTGAAGGTCACGTGCACAGGGAAGTAAACTTTGATGTATGTAAATTAAGTTCGAATGTATTATTATTTAGTATTATTCACCAAAGAAATGGTATCGTGGGGAACCGAAGTTCGGGTTTCAAGTACTGGATTTGGGGTCGCCAAAGTTGGTATCAAAGTCATTGGTTATGAAGCTTAGGTAGGAATACGAGACTAATAATCGTAATGATTAGGATAAGTATTAACTCATATAAAGTTAGTTGGTCGATAAGATTCAAAGATGAATCTCGGCGAGTGTAAAGACATAGAGTTCCCTAACTCGATTATAAAGTTAAACAAAGAAGGTGGGGAATAGATTGAGTCTAAAAGACCGAAAGTGCGATTATGAGAGATCGTAAAATAAAAGCGATCAAGATATAGAACTAAATCGTAATATATACGATGAGATCACCCCGTGATCCGATAAGGCTATATAATGACCGGAAGGAATCAATCGATGATTGGAAAGTTTACACAAGATTAACATGTGTATGAATTATACTATCAATTGAGTACGCAGATCCGTAAGAGAATTATAAATACAAATTAAATTCATTATGGAGAATGGGGTTAGTGTTAGATGGGGATTCAATTGAGGACTCATGTCGGTAATTTGAGTTGTATGATTCTTCATATGGGAGCCGAATTGTACTTGGTGTAAAAACCACTTAGTTTACATAGCACCGATAATCATTGAAATGTCTGTATCGCGCTATTTGTTATATGCACATTAAGAGGATGACTCCATTCTCAGGTGTATAACAGGTAGATAGGTCATAGATAGAGAATATAAGATTAAGTTCGAGTTCTTAAAACTCATACCTATGAGACATTCTTGACTCATAATTATATGAAATGTTTATGAACCCCTCAAATGAATGGGCGCCCAATGGTCCGACTAGGATAAGTTCTTAAACTCATATGATTGTGGCAATTTATGAACTCATAAGTGTGGTTTGATGAACTGGGTATAGTTTTGTGTGAATGGAGTGTTATGGATTACAGGAACAGATAGATTGTTAAGTAAATTATTTTTAGTGAAGGTGTTAGGTTTTCCTAAACTCCTAGCTATGCTAAACTTCAAAATTTTTAACATCAAGCTAAATCACTACTATGTGCTTTTGAAAACAAAAATGTAGACTCGTAATCATTTTTGAAACGGTTTAAAAGTACTGATTATGCTACTTATTTTGGCTAGACGCAAATGATTTGAAATATCAAAATTTGTTTTTAATTATCACTCATGTACCATATAACACAGTGCGAGATGATAAAATGTGATGGAGTTGTAAATACAGGAATACTTAGTGTGAATTTGACCTCAAGTCATTTGTTCCACTATTGTATGATGTGTTATGACAAAGTTATACAATGATGGCATCCTCAACGGATTGTTAATACAAGACGGCATCATGGCGTCATTCTCAAAAATGTTTTCAAAAGTTTAATTTGCCAATCGAGGTTTGGCTACATCTAAATAATTGATTGAATTGAATTATTGATATGAGTCTATCTTATTTGAATCACTAGACTAATGTTTATGAAAACTCTAAGTGTTCATTGAAAGAAATTTCCCGAACCAAATTGTTTGGTGCGGAATCCTATGATAAGACTGAGGTGAACAATGTTGTTTGGATAAATGATCTAATCTAATGGCGTAAATATTTGCTAGGTATGATTAATACGTTATGCATGACGTAGGGGTACAATAGGCTAATCACCTAAAATCTTATTAATGGTAGTTTACCTTCTTTGTGATTGTAAACATACCGGGTAATGTTTTGTTTTAAGCAGATGAATCTCTGAATTAAAACTATGTGTTCATAGTCTATATGACCCCTCAAAGACAATTTGAAAACTTTTACTCTTGTGAGAGGTGTATTGGGTAGCGTGTGATGATATGTGTGAATGTTGTAAGCCTACGTATAGAGTTAAGCCAGAAGTTATGAGGGAGGTTGGAGCGAGAGGAGATATTCAGATAAGATAGTTGAAGGTTGAAATAGAAGCCAAAGACACCAGATATATATCTTGGACCCGTGCTTTAGTCATCACCTTCATGCGATTCGATCTGCAGTGGATGGAGCGCTTTTCAAGCGAGGAGATAGGCGTTGATGAGAATTGAATAAATTTATCGTCAATCAAAATAAGAGACAACGTATATAGAACTCTTGATTCTCGTATATATATACTATATATTAATCAGTAACTTATGTATGTAGATGTCTGGTAAGAAAGATATGTGGAATAAGAAGGATCATATTCACACCCCGAGCTAATATCGAGGCCAACAGATGAAATAAAAGCTCACTAGGAACCCAAATCGGACGAGGTGGCTATCGTGGAAAAACATAGCATCAGATCCAGAAATGTTGGATTTGACAGATAGTGATTCAGACACTAAAGTTGAAGCTGCTCAAGCATCAACGGAGGTGCAGGATTTGGAGAACAAGGTTTCTTCATTGGAAAGGTTGTGGGAGATAGAAAAGTTGATCGTCGAGCGTTAATGGAAACAATGGAAGAGCGAGATAAGCTCAAAATCCAAATTGACGGATGGAGCCTCAAGCGACACATCCGTGAAGGACACACCTCTCCTCGTTGCCTGACTATAAGAAAGGTGGATGTTTTAATTGTGGGATGGAAGGACATCGAGCGAATGAATGTCCGAGAAAAGGCTTCAATAAATAAGTAGTATGGGTTATGTATGTAATATGTGTGATAAGTAATGAACTATTTTTAACTTTTATGTTGGTTAAGATTTTAAATCCCTACTTTACGTAGTCACAAAGGATAGTTTGTTGATTAAAGCGGGATGTGTTGTGTAAATATTCGATAAATGAATATGAATCTAAGTTTAAGAAATGAAACGAGTTTAATACATTAATCTTATGCAATAAGGTTTAAAATGTAAGGGTATAATTTATGGTTTTATTTAACCAGATAATGCCGCCAAGACGTCAAACTCGAAACCAAAGGATAGAAGAATCTACTAATCTTTGAGGCAACGACAAATTTTAATCGATGTACAACTTTGAAAACATGGTAGCTCAAAGCTATGCAAAGCGAGGAACACCGATTCTGGGAAACCCACCCGGATAATCGCTTGATAAAATTCGCCGTTAGTGCCACCATCCCTGCTGTACTTAATTTCTCTACAGGACAAAATTGAGCTATGTGACCGTCTTTACCACAACTAAAACATACCTTGGAAGGTTGTGAATAGCTTGGACTTATATGTCCCTCCTCTCCGCATCTGTAGCATCTAACTAACGGTCGATCTCCTCCCCTAGAATTTGTTCTTTGGTGTTGGTCTTTATTAAACGTCTTCCGTCATCGTTAAATCTTCTCTTCTTGAAATTTCCACCTGAATTATTTCTTGTATTATCTTGGCCATGATTACCACCGAAGTGGTTACCATTTCTGGCATGATAATTTCCTCCACGATGGTTATCATTGTTCCGATGACCGTTGCCACCAGTACGATTATCATCGAGTTGTAGGTCGTTATTCTTTGATTGAGATGGCTCATTATCGCTCTCTAATAACTGAGCCCTATTCACAATATCTGAATATAAAGAAAGTTTGTGAGAAATGAGGTATTGACGTATTTCGGGTTTCAAACCTCGCAGAAACATTCGCGTCATTCGTTCCTCATTCTCCACCAAATGAGGTGCAAACTGGATAATAACTCCGCTGAACTTACCAGATCTCTGGGACACCGCGCCATGTTGTTCGTTCTAGTCTAATAAACTCTACCTCCTTCATATGATGAATACTTTCGTGAAAGTACTTGTCATTGAACAGTTCATGAAACGCTTTCCCAAGACATGCTAAGTGCGGTACCGGATGGGTATGCTTCACGATTCCACGATGACCGCCTCATTACGAAAACATAAAGGTGGCGAATGGAACCTTCTGTTCCTCCGTGCATCCCAACTCTTTGAACAGCTTGGCTGTGACAAACAGTGCGTTGCTATCATTTCCACCTGTATTTTTTACACGAGTCTCCCTCGTCTGATTTTGCTTGAACTGCAAAAAGCTTCTAAACATCCCGTTGTTCATCTTCTGATCAGTGGTGTTGTTTACATGAGGAACATTGTCGTCCTGTTGCACGTTCTCCTGATTGGTGAGTAAAGGTGTTTCCACGGTCTCATTTACTCCACTGTTAACATTCTCAGTTGCCATTCTTAAATACTGCCATAAAACAAAGGTTAATTTAAGAAATTGGCATGCAATATAATAACCATATACTCTGACCAACCAAGAATAAGCTTAGGTAGGACATACTAGCGAAGGATTTACTCGTCTCTCCCCTCCTAGTTCTATTCCCCGATCTCCGCCAGAGATCATATCCCTAAGCTCTGATACCAACTATGAAGCCCCCAAAATAGGTCCAATCCACCCAACCTATTCTGAGTCGCCAAATACATTGTACAAAAACAACTACAACTTCATTATTACAATTGTCGTGCAAAATATGACTACATTTATGCTATGAGTTTAAATACAAATATTGTCTTCTAGACAATATCCACACCCAAATAAAGTCCTCATTACAATTATTGATACATTATTTTACAAAATAGTGAGGACTACTATAACAACTGCTTTGGAACATCACTCCACACCCCGACTACTCCCCGCTATATTCTCGCTTCCTGAGAAGAAAAGTGGAACAAAAAGAAAAAGGGTGAGCTCAACTAGCCCAGTAAAGAACATTATGACTAAGATAATGTACAACAAATTATCCTTAGTCTTCAACATGAAAAAATCTGATAAAATACAATAGACAACAAGTTTTAGATCAACAACTGCAGCGGAAACAACAATTCATTAGAAAAGTTAAGTAGAGAATGAAATCTACTATCATCTATGAATTTAAAAGTCCATCATCGATATTTTATCCTGTAACATCAATCAATATACATCTTGAATCAAATAGTCATCTTTGCACTACTGGGCCAAAGATATTAATCGGTCGGTCATGTTCATCTCAACACCTGTTCATCTTTGCACTACGGGCCAAAGATATTCATCAAGAAATCATTCATCTTTGCACTACAGGCCAAAGATATTCAGTAATATCATCATTTAGGAGTGAGGATGATGAAAAAAATATATTTTAAAGAAAACGAATCCAGTGAGACAAAAGAACAAATATTAAGGATTCGTATTTTACACAATCCAAGTACAAAAATACTCCATAATGACCTATTGTGGAGCATAATTCAAAAATGAAGATCAAAACATAGATCCAATCAAAGATATGAACCATAACAAACAATCTTGGACACAGAAAAGAAAATTTAATTTTTCTGTGAATAGTGTCGTATTTGTGAATAGTGTCGTATACGTGAATAGTGCCGTATACGTGAATAGTAACCCTGACACTAAAAGGTAGAAATTCCACAAAAAAAATCATCATGCTTCGTGAATAGTACTCGTAAATAGTAACTCGTTAATAATAACTCATGAATAGGAGCTCGTGAATAGTAACTCATGAATAGTAATCCTGACATGAAAAATAGCCCTTTTATCAGAAAAATTCAAATCTTATGTCCATTCTATAGGAAATTTAATTCTCTACAACTTTGCAGAAGAAAGTTTTTCCAAATTCCAAACAGAAATTGACCGAAATCCACATACGGACGAATTTACAGACTATAATCAAATTTCAGTCAAAAATAGGGTCCACCAACACACAAAACATGTGTTAAACATTTTTTATAACAAAAATACTCTTCCTCCTCATTTATTCATATATCACACATTCATTATAAAAATATCACCATTATTATATTATTAAAATATAATAATATATTTAAATGAATTATTTTATCAGAAAAGATAAAATATCTATTTTCAACAATTGTCACATTAAAAATTTTCTCCATCTATATCCACATAAAATGAATATTTTCCTTATCATATAAATTAATAATTAATTATTCACAAATAGTATTACAGAATCACAATACTGGCAACCAGGCTGTTCCCAGGAAAGAGGGGGCTTTCCAATAAGGATTTCTCCTTACTGGCGCGCAATTAAGTGACCAAACCTCTTCTTAGACAGAATTTTCTAGACATTGCCAATAATACTATCTAATAATATTATTCAAATAATATGAATTATTGATTTGATAATAAAAAATACTGTGTAGTGACAATTATTGAAACAACAATAATATAAAATATCAACGTAGCAATTATTAAGTCAATAAAATAAAATATTGAACAGTAATTACTGTAACAATTATTGGGTAGTGTCTTCTTACGTAAGAATCAATAATTGGTTCAATACCGTGTGCTACTGTGCAACAACGCATATTACTGTATTTTAACCACCAGGTATTCCAACAGTATTAACGGTAACCATTACGCCGTTATTTATAAAAACTCAAACTTGACATTTTCTTCATCCAATCGCTTTCCGTTATGGGGCCCACATAAGGCTGCACCGTCGTACGAATATTTCCTAACAGTAAGAATATTCCACGACCAAACGAATATTCCCCAACAACAATGAATATTTTATAACCACTTGCTTATTTAAAATATTTGTGCATTTTACCCATAACTAACCACATTAATCAAATCAACCCCTTTACTATTTCAAAATAATAATTAGAGAAATTAAATCTTTATTTATAAAAAGTTGGGGTCTTACATAAGCCGTCTGCATCAGAAGAAAAAATACGTGAACCAAGAAAACATGCAGACACCTAAATCCAGACAGCTTGACCCGTCTGTTTTTGAAGGCAAATCAGATGAATATTCTGATGCAAAATCTGATATTCCAGAAAGTGAATCAGATGAACAAATGACTAATGACAGTCTTTCAAGAACAACCAGAGTAGTGAAAAATTATCCTCCTAACCTGAGTTTTAAAGACCTCAACATTGGGATGCCAAAAGAAGAGCTATTGAAGAGATTTTTGATTCTGAAAATATAAAATTCAAATCTACACTAAGGAGCACAATTATCAAGCTTTCTAGTGGTAACAAAATGTTGCTATATAGGTAACAAATTACAAAGGTGTGATTATATTGTTTACTTGCGATATGTGATTTTGTTATAACCTTGTTCTATTGTCATTCTTTATGCTTATTTTTTTCAATTTGGCAAATGGGGTGAGATAACTAACTTCAGCTAAATTGATATGAATTATTTTTTGTTGATGATAAAGGGAGAGAGATATAACTTGATGATTTATTTCTTTTTGATAATGACAAAGGGGGAGAGATATTTGGGTATAGTTAAATTGGTTTGAATTGGTATTCATGTTGATATTGAGATATTATATTACTGTTTTGAATATCGTGATGATGGTTATTTGGATAAAGTCATTTTCTTTTGCTCCTTAATATGCATAAATTTAGGGGGAGCCATATACTTAGGGGGAGCATATTGGTGCATAAATTGTCATCATCAAAAATGGGGAGAATGTTAGTTATATATTTTATGATTTTAATGATGACAATATTATTGGGTTTATGAATTTGATTTAAATTGTTTGGGCTGATTTAAATTTATTATATGTTGATTTCTTGTTGGCCCAAGATTGAAATTATGGTCCATTAGTATCTTCCTTCTATATTTAAGTTTGCATGTTGCTGAAAAGATCTTTAATATAATTTAGTAATGATATGCAATCCAATTTGAAAAGGAAACTAAATAAGGTAACTATTATTCAGTGATTGGCTAGTAACAAACTTTATCAAGTATCTCCTTGTTCCTTTATTTAAGGTGTTTTGGTTTGACTTAAAAACATATCCGTTGGAACCAAATCTTTGTTAGTGATCATATATCTCATTGGTCTCTTTAATTGCTAATATCATGGGGTATACCAACCGTGATATGAGTTTTCAATTCTATCTTATGTTCATATCCGCTGTCAATATTAGTAGCTAATATTATGGGATTTAAATCATCTGATTTCTTGCTATGGGATTTAAATCATCTGGTTTCTTGCTAACAATTATTTTATAGCCGTTGGGTCTCTCTTTATATATAATCTTATTTTCACGGCTAAGTAGAGGAGGATACAAGATGCTAATTCACGTTATATACGAGAAAGAATCTATTGAGAGCTTTCATTGTTTATTTCCAGCTATTCACTATACTATCTTTAATTCGTTGTGGTTGGAAAATAAGAAGTCTATTGTAATCTCTTCTATTATATTCAAAGTTCAAGTCTTGTTTGGCTTGGTCTATCTAGCAGTAGATAGGATCTGTTCAAAGAGAGTTTTTCAAGGTTACAGAGGTGCAAAGGTCTCAGTGGTGAGAAAGGTTGCAGAGGTGCAAAGGGGGCAGAGGTGTCCATCAGTGGAAAGCTTCTTTGTAACAGAGAGTTCTTTTTATTGTATTTAATTGAATATTAAGTTTAATAAAAAGAGTCTCCAATCCTAGTTGGGATTGGACGTGGATTAGGCCACTAGATTAGAGGATAGGGGCTGAACCACATAAAAATCTTGGTGTGATTTTTACTTCTGTATTTCTCTTTAACTATCATTCACGTTCTGCACTTTTTTGTTAATCACGTTGCTTGAAGTTATACTATTCAGACACTAAAGCAGACATGTCTAGCTGTCTAATAATACAAAACAAAGAACATAAGTTAAAGCAGACACTAAAGCAGATAGACGTAGATGTCTGATTTAAACCTGTTGCAGAAAATTTCAAAAAGTTTTCACCGTTTATCACTTTTAGCTTAAACACCTATTCACCCCCCCCCCCCTCTAGGTGTGCACATACACAAAATTACAATAACATAATAAGTAAAGTTTATAATAACTACTCTTGTCCTTGTCTTTGTCTTTATCTGCCCCTCCTGCTATGTCGTCCTTAGCTGAAATGTTATTTTTAAGTAAGGGTGAGCAAAGAGTTTGCTCCACAAGTTAAAGCATACAATAAGAGATACGAATCAAGAATATTAGAGTCTAGATTCAATAGGACTTTAAAAATGTTCAAAGGATTTCGAAGTAGCTGAATAAATCATTTATCAATAACAGGACTTTATCAAATTTCATGCTACACAACAATTCAATGATGAAAGAGTAAAATTCTTTCAAAATTTTAATATTGTTCAATTGATTATCAAGAGATAATACTAATGTAATAATATAGTGGAATATTTCCAGATTTCATGCTGAGTGATCACAATGGATCATGAACTAATAGAGGAATTATCAGGCATTCAATACTGAATTACCTCAGAATTATAAGTTAGTTATAAAAACTAAACTATAATCCTCTGCAAGTACCGGGAGCGACCAACTCCTTTGTACCCTATATTATGTATAATACTTAATAATAACGCATAGGTCATTTTACGACAATAAAGTTTGTTCATCTCAGTCTTACATCATGATTTCGTACCACAACAATATGGTTTGGATTGATTACCAATAAATACTATGATTTTAACATATAATATCAACAATAATCTAGACAAAATAATTGGCATTGATCTTTTAATAACAACTTAGTCTAAATATTAGAATGTATCAAATTTTAACAAATATTAGTTTTGCCAAAAAAATTAGCTGAGACCTAGCTCATAAACTGTTCAATAATAGACATAAATTAATTGCACTATATGCAAACAACAATAATAATTATAGATGTGAATAACCAACAATAGTTATTCACCAATCATGCTTTTGAAATTTAAAACTCAATTTTAGCTAATGAACTTGCAATAATTGCAAATGATCAATAATAATCTTAGATGTGGTATAATCAGCAATAATTACCCACTTATCATGCTGGTAAAATAATAACTCGAATTTGAGTTAGGAAATTTGTAATAAATACGAATATTCAATAACAATCTTAGATATGGAATAATCATCAATAATTATCCACTAACATGCTTGAAAAATAATAACTTAAGTTTGAGTTAGAAAACTTGCCTTGATTGTTGACTACTGCTACACAATCTAACTTAGCTTCGTTTGAAAGACCTATCATCAATAATATTGGTCTCGCAATTAGCGTAATACATTACGTCACATAATGTTGTTATTTAAAGTCACTATATAACTTAGACATGTAATCATGTAGTCATAACAGTGTTTAGAACCTATAAAAACACTTATCAGGTCAAACTATTTCAGTCGGGTTGGACTTCGGTATCAATACAGTGTCTCTATTACCTTAACAAATAATTAACGAGTTTATTTTTAATAAAATTCTATTCCAAAGCTTCAATATTACTTTAGATAATTTAATTATCCTTTATAATATTTTTCAGAAGCTTATAATAATTTTCAAATAATTATTATTTTTTTATAATAATTTTCAAACACTTTAGATATCATTTTAAATGATTTAAATACTAAATAATTCCATTATCATTAATACTTAAATAGTTTAAAATATTAATGAAATCCCTATCAAAATATTAGAAGTTATTTATAATAACTCAAAATATTTTTAAAACACTAATATTACCTTTAAATGATTTTTAAAACATTTAAAATCATTTTTAAATAATTACCATTAATATTAAAATATTAATGTATTTCTCATCAAAATATTAAAAGTCATTTATTATAATTTAAAATATTTTTAATCCTTTATATATCATTTTTATGATTTTTAAAACATAAACATTATTTTTAATCCATTTATTTAATACAATTATTAAATAAATTTATTATCATTAATATTAAATTATTAATAAAATTTATATCAAAATATTAAATTTATTCATTATAACTTAAAATATTTTCTAATACTTTAATATCATTTTAAATGATTTTTAAATATTAAAATCATTTTTAACTAATTTATTTAATATAATTATTAAATAAATTTAATATCATTAATATTTAAATAAATTAAATTAATAATGAAATTTATGTCAAATTATTAAAAGTTAATTTTTATAACTTCAAATAATTTTTAAACTCATTTTTGATTTTTATTATTTATTTTCTATTTTTGTAGATTTATTGAAATTAATTTTATTAAAATTGTCGCTATAGGCTTTAGCGACGAAAACTGTCACAGTTGGTGTTCTTCATCACTGAAGAACAACCATGATCAATGCCCTGGGGGCTAGTTTGACCATGGTAAATTCCTAACTGGTTTGGATTCTGGGCTTGAGAGTGTATTCATGGTGTTGTACTAGTGTAAGACTACAAGTACAAATAAATTTCATGGTCTAACTACTACATAACATGAAGATCTAAGCATCCAAAGTAGCTGTCAAGACTGATCTGGGCTTTCTGGGTTACCCAAAAACCCAGACAGTCTTAAGTAGCTACTTTAGAGCTTCAATAACTTGTTTTCTGTGTATTGTTTGGGTATTAGAGTGTCACACTCTTATAGATAACATGTCAAAGAACAAAAATAATACAGTTAGGTAGCTTAATTACATCACATATGTAAGATCTGGGTTGGTCAAACCCTGTCAGAAAATTTGTTCTTCAATTTTATGGAAATTCTAGAAAAATGCTTTTGTGGTTAGTCAACCTACTATGACTGCTAATAACTTTGATTCTGTTGATGTTTTATGTGTTCTAATGTCATGGTTCTATAGTCCATATACCCTGACAATGATACACTTACACAAGCTAAACACATAACAGTTGTAAGATCTAGGCACATGAAAACCTTGTCAGACCATTCTGGAGAATTTTTGGGTTTTCCAAAAACTCATAAACCTGACTGGTCAACCATGTTTGACCATTAATAACATGGAATCTGGACATGATATGAACATGATTCCACTTCCAGTTTACTCTCCTCATAGCATACTACGACACTGCCACACCTAGCAAGTCTAACAATTAACAGATTTGGATCTATGGCCTCTGACATTTGACTGCCAGGCCATATTTTAGGGTTCTTGACAGTTTTTAAAAACTTCGTTTTCATGAACTTAGATGTTATCATAGATCACTATATAATATCCTATAACACATAAATAAACATAAAAACACACAATTTGTCTAAGTATACAAGATCTAGCTTGGTTATGGTTTATACCTCTCTTTGAATATCCTTTGATCTTCACTTCGTAATCTGATCTTGGGGTGTTCTTGACTTATCTAGGGACTGAATATCTAACTAAGTTTTGTGGCTTTGAGAGAGAGAGAGACTTGGTTAAGTAAATGAACACAAATGAGGCTTATCTTGATTTTTCTCTTTCTTTAATCTTTCACTTTTTGATCTTGTGGTTACTAATGTTGCTATGTGGCACTAATTATCTGATTCACTTGGATTTCAAGCATATCCTTAGATATGGTGAGTCACAAGATTTGGCAAATCTTTTAACTTACAAATTAAGTAAAGGGTATTTTAGTAATTTCGCATCAAAAAGGATATTTTGGTAATTTCTCTCAAAATTTTAATGGTAGTTAATCATTTGAATTGATTCCCTTTAATCTTAACCCTTAGGGTTTGATAATCACCATTAGGGTTTGCTAATTAGGGTTTACACTACAAAAAAATGGGCCTTTAGCAACGATTTTTGGGCAACGACTTTATAAATCGTTGCTAAAAGTATATGTTTAACAACGAAAGTTGTCCTTCGTTCTGATTGTATCGAGTCTTTCACTTTTGCAACAAAATTCATAAGTCGTTACAAAATTTCATTGCTTAATTCATTGGCGGAAAAAGTTTCATTAAAAATTGTTGAAAATTTTTGGCCACTTGATTTCCGTCATCGCAAGGCAACGAAAGTTTTTTGTTGCTAAAAATGGGGCTTTAGCAACGATTTTTCAGGCAACGACTTTATAAGTCGTTGCTAAAAGTGTATGTTTAGCAACGAAACTTGTCCTTCGTTGCAGATTGTGTCAGGCTTTCACTTTTTGCAACTAAATTCATAAGTCCTTGCAAAATTTGGAAACAAAATTCGTTAGAAATTCGTTGCAAAATATCTAACCACTTAATTTCTCCTCATCGTAGGCAACGAAAGTTTTTTTGTTGCTATATTTCGTTGCCTAATATGGACAACATTCATTGGCAACAATTTTTATTTTCGTTGCATATTTTATACAACTTTTTGCAACAACTATTAAAATATTGTCTTAAATTAAGATAATCCCAATAAGCATGTTTTTGTAAGACCATATTCGGTATTCGGAGAATTGTCAAAAAATATTCGTATTTAGTATTTAAAAATTATGTCCAAATGCGGAACATATTTAAACCTGTAACCTATCATTTGGAACTTTGGTCATTTGACCGCTGAAGCAACACAAGTTATCTGTTAATATTTTGCAAGGATTAATATTTATATCAAAACATGAGATTTCTCCCATATATTCCTTTCTTCTCCTTCACTACATACCATTAATATAATCTCAGGAAGTTATATAATAATAATAATAATAATAATAATAATAATAATAATAATAATAATAATAATAATAATAATAATAATAATAATAATAATAATAATAATAATAATAATAATAATAACAATAATAACAATAATAACAATAACAATAAAATAAAATAACAATAATACTAATAATAATACTAATAATAATAATAATAAATAAAAATAACACTATAATTTACGCTTATATATGTCAAATACTTACAAAATTATGATATTTATCTTACACCGTTCTTTAATTTATTTATTTTGCCTTGGAATATAGTATAAGTTATTCTTTTCAATTATCTTCTTTTTTCTGACAAATAATTAATGGGCGATCAAACACTTTTTTGATGGAAATTGGTAATGAAATAATTAAATGACATATCGATGATTATACATGATCAATATATAGAAGATTATAACGTAAATTAATAGCCAAGTTAATTAATTAGTTTTTATAATATTAGATATTTTAAAATAAGGAATAATTAATGTTATTGTTTCCCAAAAATCTACTACCTTTTATTTTGTAAAAAAAATAATTGATATAATAATTAGCTTGTGGAAAAAGGGAAAAAAAAAGTCAAATAGGTCTTTCCATCCATATCTAAATAAAAGCGATCTTATATATCATAAGATAATAAAATTTCGATAAATATTTAATTATTTGTGTGATTATTATATATATATAATATATTTTATATTTCATGCATAAATATTTATATGACTATTTGTTTATAAATATTTATATGAATATTTTTAAATTTATTCTCTTGAAAATAGATATAAATTTATAATATATTATATATAAAATTTCTTGTCAAACTTATCTCTAAATATTCATATATTTATATATATATATAAAATTGTGTGTGTAAACTCATATCTAAAGTTTAGAAATGAAAAAATATTTATAAATTTATAAATAAATATTTGTTTATAAATTTTAAAGATAAATTTATATGAATATTTGTTTATAAATATTTAGAGATAAATTTATATATATATATATATATATATATTAAAATATTCATAGTTACGTTATATAAATATTCATAGTTACTATATATATATTTAGTTTAATATGGAGATTTAAGATGAGTATCTATATATATAGATGGCAATAAAATTTATTTAATACAGAAAAAATATAACATAAGAAGCAAAAATATTACAGCTAGGTTTTAAACCTAAGACCTATAGGTTATTGGGCCATTAAGCTACCACTCAGCCATTTTAATTTATTCGTTAACTAATTTAATGCCATAACTTGTAGTCTCCAATATTTTTAAATTTATTCTACTGATATATATATATATATAGACATACATATTCTTTTTAAATTTTTTTGTCAAACTAAATAAAATACTAAACAAATCTCAACATTAAAATAAATATATATAAAGTAACTATGAATATATATATATATATGAACATAAATATTCATATAAATATTTATAAATTTATCTCTAAATATTCATATAAATATTTATAAAAAAATATTCATATCTAAATTTTAGATGAAATCCAATGACAATCGATGTACCGTGCCATCCAATGTTATGATCAATCGGTATAAAATTATGGTTATTGAAATAATACCTGTGACAACCGATTGCCAAACATGTTAGTTTCTAAGCTCTCGACCCGAAATAAATCCAACCTCATCAAACCTGATTATTATATCTATGCTTCCAATGTTTCCTATTTCTAGATAGAAGTAGGATATACTTACAAGTACTCCCTCACTCCGAGAAAGAAAATGATGATTGATTTTATGCGAATTTTAAAAAAAATGTCAAATGATAAAATTATTCATATTTAAATTCTCATGTAATTGCATATTTTTCTATACATGACTAGTCATATTATATAAATATTTATAAATAATAAAAATATGACATTTAATACTAAGGATATTACGCAAAAATTATTGTAAAAAAAATAAATTATTTAAAATAAGTAAATATTTAACTTGAAATTACATAAAATAATAAGAACTTTTATTCTTAGACGGAGGGAGTAACTTAAATCATGAACATATTTTTAAGTCCTAAAATAAAACATAAAAAGAAGAATAGTAATGGTATACCCCTAGCTATTCCTAGTTCTCCTTTTATCTTTTTCCCCATATATATTATAAAATTAAATTATAATATTATTAGTTATAAGAGAAAACATAAAAGATGAATTTTTTTTATTATGTTTTATGAACTAAAACATAATAAAGTTATTTAAAAATGACTTATAAGTCATTCCTAATAAGTTAGTTTGACCCATATTAATGTAACACTTTACATAATATATAATATTTGTTTAAAAATTATCAATAATATATATTTATTCACCTAATTTGACAACAGATGAAAATTTTTAGTACTATTATTATAATAATAATAATAATAATAATTATAATAATAATAATAATAATTATAATAATAATAATAATAATAATAATTATAATAATAATAATAATAATTCATAATAATAATAGTAATTATAATATTAGTAATAATAATAATACTAATTATAAAATAATTATAATAATAGTAATAGTAATAATAATAATAATAATTATACTAATAATAATTATTATTATAATAATAATAATAATAATTATTATAATTATAATATTATTATAAATATAATAGTAATATTAATATAATAATAATAATAATAATAATAATTAAATTAATAATTATCATAATAGTAATAATAATAAAAATAATAATAATAATAATAATAATAGTAATTAACAATAACAAAACAACAACAATAATAATAATAATAATAATAATAATAATAATAATAATAATAATAATAATAATAATAATAATAATAATAAACAATAGTAATAGTAATAAGAATTATAATATTATTATAATAGTAATATTAATTATAATAATAATAATAACAAATATTCATATAAATATTTATAAATTTATCTCTAAATATTCATATCAATATTTATAAAAATATTCATATCTAAATTTTATAAATTTTAGATGAAATATTTATAAATTATAAATAAATATTTGTTTATAAATATTTATATGATTATTTAGAGATAAATTTATATATATATATATATATATATATATTTATCTAATATATAAAAAATATAACTAATAAGCAAAAAACATCAGAAGCAAAAATATCAGTGCTAGGTTTCAAACTTAAGACCTATAGGTTATTGAGTCATTAAGCTACCAATGAACCATTCTAATTTATTAGTTAACTAAACTACTGCCATAACTATTGCATATTTTTCTATACATGACTAGTGATATTATATAAATATTTATAAATAATAAAAATATGACATTTAATACTAAGGATATTACGTACAAATTATTATAAAAAAATAGATTATTTAATATAAGTAAATATTTAACTTGAGATTACATAAAATAATAAGAACTTTTATTCTTAGACGGAGGGAGTAACTTAAATCATGAACATATTTTTAAGTCTAAAAATAAAACATAAAAAGAATAATAGTAATGATATACCTCTAGCTATTCCTAGTTCTTCTTTTACCTTTTTTTTCAAATATATTATAAAATTAAATTATAATACTATCAGTTCTAAGAGAAAACATAAAAGACGAAGAAAAATTTATTATGTTTTATGAACTAAACAGAATAAATTTATTTAAAATGACTTATAAGTCATTCCTAATAAGTTAGTTTGACCCATATTAATGTAATATCAATTTTATCCCTATTTTATTTTATTTTTTTTAAAAAAATGAATTTATAAAAAAGAAGAGTAAGATGCAACGTCACTTTAATTGGCGTTAGAATTTTTAATTTTATTTTTTTATAGTTGAAGTCTTATATACTCCTTCATTTCCAATGCCGATGACAGAGAATAAACATAAAAAATATTGATGTTTGTAAATAAGTACAAGAGATCAAAGAAATAAAAAAAAGAGAGATTCCAACGACAATTAAAATTATGTTACATCTTACTATTATTTTTTACAAATTTGCTTTATAAAAAAATTTAAAAAAGTTACAATAATTAGGTTAGTTTGGCATTGGATTGCATTTTTATTTTTTCAAATTTCTTTAAAAAATAAAATCATTTTAAAAAAATTAAGATAATTTTTTTTGATTTGAATTTAAAAGTTTTACTTTAATTAGTGGAGGATTTTTTTTAGTAGGATACATACATATTATAAATGTAAAAATATCTAAGTTTGATTAATAATAAAATGAAAATAAAAATAAATAATAAGTAAAAATAATATGTGGGATTTTGGATTGAATCTGCAGCATGTGATGAGGCTAAGCTCCTTTAATTTAATTTAATTTTTTTAATGTTTTCAAAGGATCAGGAAGCTTGGTGTGATAGTAGTTTTCTGTATATATAGATAAACCTACCTAATGCTGGAAAAAAAAAGAGAGCAGTAGAGGCGGGAGAGAGAAAGGAAAAGAAAACTCTAATCGACTCACTGAAAGAACGAAGATCGAGGATAAGATATGAATAGAAGCTCTATTCCTACTTCGTTGCAAAACTGAAGGTAAAAATTTCTTTCCGTACCCTCTATGTTCATAGTTTTGTAACATAAAAATTGAGGGAAAATTTTCTTTTACTTGTTAATTTTTTTAGCCCAATTTGAAGATTTGGGTGGTGATTAACTGATTATTTATTTGTGATATGCTGGATTGAAATCAATTGTTAATTTTTGAGCTCAATTTGAAGAATTGCGTGGTGATTCCTCTAGTTCTTTAACCGATAATATCGATTTAGGGTTTTCATGAGCCATTACTCTCTTTCGTCTTAGGGTTTGGATTTTTTTGGGAAATCACAGCTACCAATTAGAGGGGTAATTTAAGTAAGAACATAGACAAATTTAAGGCTTACAATTTTGAATCTAAGGTACAAAAACCAACTCTTTTTAATCTTTTGTTTAATGAAAACATATAAAGGTTGTTTTTATGTAAACCCAATTGGATGTTAAATGTATTCGCTAATAATGTAAGAGGATGAAGGTATCTAATTAGTCGCTGATAAGTAATCTGAGATTTCTAGTCATTGAGTACATCATGTAATTGGATGCTTTAAACATATTGTCTTGACTTTTTATTCGTGTTCTGTTCAGTTGAAAAATTCTGTGTTTTCAAATTAGTTTTATTTTTGTGTGTGTATATATGTATATATATATATATATATATATATATATATATATATATATATATATATATATAATATTGAGATGGCTTGGTATTGAATTGACTTGGGCAAATTTTTTTTGAAGTTTTTGGCCAAACTCTTTGTTCTTTGTGTACGGCCAGCAGAGATGTTTATTCAGTTTTCTTCACAAAGATTTCTAAGATAGATTGTAAAAAATCACTTCTTTATACATAGTAACCATAACCAAAACCAAACCCTTTTCTTGCTGGACAACGTTGAACAATTTTACATACGGAATTAAGTAAAAGGTCGAGGAGACAGAAAGATGAATGCTGTTGGTCGGCAAATGATGTAAAGATCAGGCTCCACCGGCTACCACCGGCTACCACCAGCGTTAGTACTCCGACAACTTCCTTGAAGGTGCTACGTTCAACAAAAATAATAAATGGATTCAATCTAAGGTTGATATTTCTTTTGTTTTTGTTTTTAATTAGATTGTGTTTGTGTAAGAATATGTATGTATACATACCTACAAATGGATTCATAAGTCAAAAAGATTCATTCTTCGGGGATTATATAAAATTCACCAGTTATGGGTTTCTGCTTTTAATGGAGGAGTCAGAATTTCAAGATTGATCATATTTCAGAACTGTGCATGTATGTGTTTTTGTCTGTAAAGTCTTAAAGTATGTGTATATATAAGTACAAATTATTATATGATATAGAGGGATGATAATTGTTTTACTAATGAAAAGGAATTCTTTATGGTAATCAAGTTTTTGGGTTAAAAATGATTTCAGGATTTTGGGTTATATGGCAATAATAGAGGCTGTCAGGATTCAAGATTGAGCAAAAATGTGCAGAGGGGTGGTATGATAGGAGGAGGAGGAAATGAGGGTTCTTCAACACCACTGTCACTTTCGCACTCGTCCAACATGAGATTGTATGGCAGCTGCGAGCTTGTGTCGCCCAATGAGCTCAGCCCTGGGTTATTTGACCTAAACTCCGTTGATACTGAGCTCTTATCTGAGGTTTGTCTTCTTGCTATCTATAACTCATAGCCATAGGTGGTTATTTTGTAAAATAAAACTGCAGAAGTGTAACATATTCTTGAAAACTACAGTAAACAATGATATTGTTGTCGTCTCATCATTTTATTGATCAAAAGTTTTGACCTTTTTGATATTTTAAATGAACTCAAAAAGTTGTGGCCTTTTGAAGTTCTATGGCTTTGGGATGCATTTCTGATGCTTATTCTGCTTTTGAGAGCAGAATTTTCTATAAATCTGCTTTTGTAAGAAAAATGAGTTGAGTTCCTTCCAGAATGGGAAACAAACAGATTTTAGATTGGTAATACTCCTTCCTAAAAATCCCTACCATCAGTTATTGATGTCAAATCAACTAGATCTCATCAATAACTTTAGTCCTCGTAAGACTTTTCTAGGGCCTTAGTTGGGCGTGAGGGACTAAACCTTATATATTGGATCCTCACTTGTCCTAATTTGGCATATTTTTACATAAATGTGAAATCTTTGTTATGAATGTGAGTTAATTTATAGCAAGGGAGAACCAGTGCCATCATATCTTAGCATTATTGCGTGGTATATGCATGTTCATAACATAAACATTGGATCCACGGTTAATCAACCTGTTCGTGGTAGAGGTTTTGACGAACCTCAGCTGCATATTTCTGCTAAACCTACATATAGTTCTCGTGGTATGCCAGACAACAATCCTCAAAAGAACTTCTCTGCAGATAAAGAGAGGGCTAGTAATGTTGCTAAGATCAAAGTTGTGGTATGCCTCATTCTTACTATATATACTTCTCATTGCAGTGTTGCTTAAGGTTTTACCCTTCTTATCCCCAAATTTATTGCAATGCCAACAAAATTATCAAGTTTGGTTAGTTGCATATTTGGTTATTGGTCAAATAATAGAAACAAAGTACAGGAATTTCCAGTGGAAATTACATTTTATCGACTCCAATCCCATGAGGCTTGTGTTGCAGAAATGTATTTAATGATTCCAAATGCTTGTTTTGTATTTTTGTTTACTTTCTATTCGTGATAGTAAATGCTAGTATATATTTTGGATATAGGTTCGTAAGAGACCACTTAATAAGAAGGAAATAGCAAAAACAGAGGAAGACATTATAACCATAGGTGTTATGGGTGTTATGTCCCCTGTACTGAATAATTATTTTTCCTCTTTTATTGTGTTTTGTGAAGCTTTCTCCCCATTGATGCTAGCAACTAAATTCTAATTGCAGTGTTACATATATTTTCAGAATGTTCTACGAGTAGATGTCTATTACCTACATCTTGTATATACACTTGAAGAAGGGGGTATAATAAAACTAAATAATGATAGAGATTAACTAAAGCATTCAAATGCACAAAAACATTGTACAATTACGGAGGAAGTTATTGCTGAACTATAAGCCTCCGCCTCCTCCTGTTCATGCAGATGTTGTTCCAATGCGGGTAGAAACAGATCCTATTGCTGAACCAGTTAAGAAGAAGATTGTGCGAGTACCATTAGCTAGATGTGGCCTGGCATCCAAGGGGAAAAAAATTTCACTCCAGACTAATCACTTCAAAGTGAATGTGACCAATGTTAATGGGCACTTCTTCCATTACAGTGTAAGTTTTCACCTGACTATCAACACCTTCAGGGCTTTAACTTATCTTTTTGAGTCGTACAACTTATTTTGCTCATTCTGTTTGAGTTTGTGTATTAAAACTATGAATGTGTTGTTATAGATTGTACTATATGCAATTGAACAATTAGATTGTACTATATGCAATTGAATAATTAGAATTATGTTTTTATATTTTTTTGTGTTGTAAAAGTTCAAATTTAGACGTGTCTAGTAATGCTTCTTAAATTATGTGCCTTGCAGCTCTTGTTTCAAGATGACAATCAAAATGGGACTGAGAAGTAACTGACCTTTATTTTGATGCATAACTTTGAATTTGGAGGTGTTTGGTTAGGATTAATTTGGGGTTTCAGTTTGATCTCTTTGTTACTCAATTGTAGCACTTTTTTTTAATACAACAAAATTAAAAAAAAAGAAAGTTGAAATGTTTTGTATGATCAAGTTTTTTAGTAAATATTCTTCACATGTTTTGTGTTTCTCTTATAATGAAAGTTAAGTTTCAGATCTTGAATTTTATAGGAATTGGGTTATGTTTAGTTTCATTTGTTATGTATAATTGTTTTTCTTTTTGTGTACAAAACACCTTGGTTAATTGGTGTAGTGCTTACATGAGATGGCCAAAAGTATTGTTATATACTTTTTCGAAGATTAATTATTCCTTTGTCATTTGAATTTGGCCTCAAAAGGATATTTGTCTTAACTAAATATGTTTTTGACTGATTTCAGAGTCGTACTGATCGTATTGTTTTCAAACTTTTTGGAAAAGATCCTAGTGAATTCCCTCCTCTTGCGAAGTCAGGTATGTCAATATTTATGGGAAGCTAACCTATTTGACCGAAGTTTTATGATCTCCTTCAGTGAATGTATGATGCTATCAAATTTATAACTTTTTCAGATTATGGATTGGTTAAAGCACAGTCCTACGGATATTGAAAGCTACATCAGACCTGGCTGTATCATATTATCAGTATACCTTCGAATGGAAAATTCCAAATGGGAGGAGGTAAGTTTTGCTTCACTTCTAGAATGTAGATTTCTATTTCTGAAGAACCAAACTGAGGTTAATATTGAGCTTGATGCTAAACACATCTTGGGGTGAATATTTATTCTACCATATAAACTGTAATATATGGTAGTTTTTGACAGGCACAGATAATGTGACAATGTTCTTTCTTATCTGTACGTTTTTTCCACCCTATAATATGTCTTGGTAGTCATGGTTTTTGTATAATCTGTTACGTTTCAGGTTAATGAAGGAAGAAGATTTCATTCTCGGAGCACCTAAATATGAAATGACACTAGTTGTATGTGCAATTTCACTATACTTCCAACTCCCCATTTATTTTCTTCTTTTCCTATCTGTCTCAAAATTTGGAAAATGTGCATGCATAAAACTTTTTAAATTATAAGTGGCCTAGGATTTTAGCCTATGTATGTTGTAAATGGGCAAGCACCAGCGGAAGCATGATGTAGATGATTTTTATAGGAATGAACTGTTACTGGCCAACAAATATTGATTATGAAACTGATGCTTTTATATACTGTGGTGCATCGTGTACTAGAAAACTTCGATTTTGTGATGGGTGATAATCATAACAACTACTATGATTCATATGTATGGTATGTAGTCTCAATCTTGACTCATAAATGCTTTTCACAAGATATCATTTTCAAGTATTTTTGCATGCTTTTTAAAGATAACCCATCCCCTTATTAAATTGAATGCAATGATGGGAAATTTTTTTGGCAATGGAAAGTGGAGTACTTGTTCTAACTTGTGCTATAACCAGGTTGGAGAGTGTTTATGCAATGATGTGCCAACCATATTTATTATTTAATCACTCAAATTGAACAAGAAATTGGTATTCTAAAGTATTATAAAATAGGAGCCAAGCCTTGACATTGTACCACGTAGCAATTTTATTGTTTTTGTGTATTGATTTTGGCACTAAGTGCCTCTGGTGACTTATTTGTTTCATTTTCCTGACTTGCTATTATTTTTAAATGTGCAGGAAGACTACTTCTACGACCTGCCTTACAATACTGGGTATCAAATTTTCGTGCTACGTTTACGGAAGACAAGGGACGAAATTATAAAGTGTACTCTCTCTATATATGTAGATATATACTTTGATTTAAGAAATGTGGTAGCTTTTGATGGTTAATTGTAAAGATAATGAATGATTATGTAGTGGATGATTTTATTAAGTTAATAATATTTTAGTTTTTTTGTATTTTTGTCATTATTTGCTATGGGGACATTGAGCGATCAGTATACAAAAAAGAATGTCAAATTTTGATTTGGCAACAATATAATTAGATTACCAAAGCATTGAACAAGTTTTAATATAGCAAAATTTTTTATACATTTAGCAACAAATTTTTATTGCTAATGACATTAAAAATAATATTTGGCAACAAAAATTAACCTAATAACAACGGAGAGGATATTGTTGCTAATACTAAAATAAAAGCGTAACATTTTTATCGTTGCAAATCATATCAACTTTTCGTTGCACATATAAAGAAACGATAACATATAATGTCGTTGCTAATCGACGACTTTCGTTGTTATTGAAAAATAACCAGCAACAAATATTTTCGTTGATGATTCAGCATAATGTCGTTGCCAAATAATATAATCAGCAACGAAAATCGTTGCTAAAAAGTTTCCATTCTGCAACGAAAGCAAGCTTAGGAAACAATTTTCATAATTTACTACAACGAAAAATATCGTTGCAAAATGGTGTCAATTGCAACGAAAATGCATGGTCATTGCAAAAAAAAAAAGAGTTCATTTCGTTGCCAATTAGCGAGCTTTTGCATGAAATGGATTTTTTAACAACGACATTTTAATTATTCTACAACAATACATTTTGTTGTTAAAGGATCGATGTCTCATCTGAAAGCCAAATTTCATTGCAAAATGTATTACTTTTGGCAACGAAAAAAATACGTTCGTTCTTGAAACAATTAGCAACGCTCATTCTTGTGAACGAAAAGCCAACGACAAATGAAAGTCGTTGCCAAAACCTTTAGCAATGAAATTTGGCTCCTTTAGCAACAAAAATCGGTTGTTCTTTGAAGCCCTATTTTATCTAAAGTTATAGTTTACTAAGGTTATACCTTATCTGATCAACATTTGATCAATACTGCACAAACACATAATCATAGATACAATTATAATAATTGTATTAATACCCAAATCCCTATCCGTAATCAGGGTTATGGTTTTCATCAGCTGATCACATAACTTCATGCATATTTCTTAGTTAATAAATAGTTGGACTATCTTTCTATGCTCATATCACAGACACTCCACATAATAATGATAATCAATACTGATATCAATAAAAAAGGTATTTATAAAAATAGAATTGTTTAAAATTTAGGGTCCTCACATCATCAGCTCGTATGCCCTGTATTGATCAACACTACATGCTAGAACGATATTTATGTTCATCATAACCACCTTTGGCGTATAAAAGTTTCCCAATTTTGGGATGTTCATACTCAGTCTGGAGTCCGAACCAAAATAATTCAGTTGGAAGACAATAATATTTAAGGATACATTTACAATTATGTCTAGCCGAGTCAAATAGATTAGATAGCCTTTAATCATGTATACATACCAAAATTCAATAGTATGTATCAACACTTGTTCAAATACAATAATTTATCCAAGTGAGGACACTTGCATAACCAAACTTAGCTCATAAAGAACATAATAAATCTCGATCATATATGGATCAAATGAATACAGTAATAAGATACTGATAAAAAATGAACGAATAGAATCAAGAACTTGCATGAATACAAAGGTTCAGATACATGCTTAATAAAAGTAGAGTTCAGATACTTGCTCAATATAAAGTAGATCATATAGAAAGGTTCAGCTACTTGCTCAATATAAACTAGAGTCAAGAAACTTGCACAAAAAAATCATAGTTCAGAAACTATCTTACAAAGATCCATTGCATAAAGCAAATGCAAGGGTTAAGATACTTGCATAGTTATAGATCTCTTACATAAAGTAAATGCATAGATTAGGGATATTTGCACAATGAAAGAGTATAAAAACTTGTTTACAAAGATCCATTGCATAAAGTAAATGCAAGGGTTGAGAAACTTGCATATATAGTTATAGATCTCTTTCATAAAGTAAATACATAGAGTAGGGATACTTGCCTTGATCGCTACTTACTGCTACACAATATAGTTTAATCTTTTATGACAAGACATATTATGAATAAGATTATTCTTTCAATTAGAATAATACATCATGACACATAGTACTGCTATTTATAGTCATCATATAGCTTAAATACATAATCACGTATTCATAACAGTCGTTAGAACATATAAGAACATGTATCAAGTCAAACTATTTCAGTCTGGTTTGATTTCGGTATTAATTCGACATCCCGATTGCGTTATCGGATAATTATCGAGTTTATTTTCAATAAAACATTATTTAAAAGCTTCAATATTATTTTAGATAATTTAATTATCATTATAATATTTTTCGAAACTCATAATAATTTTTATTATGTAATAATATTTAATCAATTAATAATATTATTAACCATTTAATAATATTTTAATTTAACTTTAATCTAATATTATTAATTATTTAATAATATTTTAATCTAACATTTATTAATAACATGTTAATCTAATGTTATTAATTTATTTAATAATATTATAATCATTTATTAAACTTATAAATAATTTATTTTAATTGTTTAACATTTACTAATTACATTATTTAACAACTCTAATATGCCATATATATAACTCCTTGTACTGTACATGAAATAATTTCAGCATTCGAATTGTTTATAAAATGAATATTCATAAACTATATTTAAAATCAATTGAGCATTATAACAGCTTGTAAAATGAATATTCGTTTACTATGTTTAAAATAAATCGAGTAGTATAACTGCTTATAAAATGAATATTCGGCTATTATATTTGTGATAATTTCAGCATTATAACGGCTTATTTTTACTAAATACTTGAAGAAAATCGGACATATATAGTAACTGCTTATAAAAGTAGATTTTCTACTTATAAAAGTAGATTTTCTACTTTATAAGAGAAATAAATCGGACATTATAATTGCTTGTAAATAGGACTTTTGTATTATATACTTAAAATAATTTGGGCATTATAACTGATTGTAAAAGTATATTTTTACTAAATATATAAAGAAGAATGAAAATATTAACCACTAGAGTAAATACCTCTTGAAGCTACAAGCTTTAACTGATCCTTTTCAATCTCACAAGAACTCTCTCTTTCTAATTCTTGATTATAACTTTGCTTTGTAAATTGGTGAAGAACTAATGAACTTAGCCCCCTATTTATAGTAAAACATAGTTTCGATAATTGCACGTTAGAGACTCGGCTTATTACAGTTTGCACCATGCCTATTACAGTTTGGTACCTAGGTTAATTACACTTTAGTACCTAATTAATTGCACCTTGGTCCCTCAAAATATCTTCCACCAGGTGACATCATCATGATGACATCATCTTTGTGATGACATCATCTTTCCTTAAGGCTGATGTCATGCTTGCATCATGCTTACATCATCTATGTTTCTTTAAAGATGATGTCATGCTTGGATCACGCTTGCATCATTTCTTCTCTGATTGGTCGATTTAAGTTCACATGGATTAGTTTTATTTAGTAATTTCACAAATAAATCTAAGGGTAATTTAGTCATTTCACATGTTTTAAGGGTATTTTAGTCATTTCACAAATAATTTTAAGGGTACTTTAGTCATTTCACACGTTTCCCTTAAATCTTGACCCTTGGGGTTTGCTAATTAGTATTAGGGTTTGCTAATCACTATTAGGGTTTATAAATTAGGGTTTAGGGTTTCTAAAGATAGAATTGGGGTTTTTAACTTAATAATTAGGGTTTCTCTATTTGAACATTAGGTTTTCCTAATTAGTTTTACAACCAATAACACTTATCCTTAATCACACAAGTACAATTACTTATCATTCTTAAATACAATTTAAATTATAATTATCTTACTATTTAAATTCCTATTTGAATTAAAAATTAGGGTTTATAAATTTAACATTAGGGTTTTTTAATGTTATGTTATAATTAATCAACATTTAACATTAATCACATACTGCCCATACTTATCATACTGAAATATAATTATAATTGTATTAATATTCAAATCCTTATTCAAAATCCAAATTGGGGTTTTGAACACTATCCGTCTTAACTTTACTTCTTAGCCAACTTATTAAATTGACTAACATGCTTAATTCATATCGCATATGTTCAAAATATTACTGATATCAATTATAATAATCAATAAAATAATAATAATAAGAATAATTCAGTCGTAAAAATATAGTCTTTTAAAATCCTAGTCCTTATAGATACTTTCGCTGAAGATAGTTTTTAATGGCTTACACCACCAGACCTTTCTGATGCCTACGATGGGGCTGTCAATAGTTTACAATACCAGACATTTCGATACCTTCATCGAAAATAGTTTTCTACGACTTACACCACCAGATCTTTCTGATGCCTACATTAGGGCTGACACCAACAATTTACAAGAGACTTACATGATTCCAGAGTGTTACCATTTTTTCAGGGTTTTATTTACTTTACGCTCAATCGCGTAGACCTTTTTTTTGCTAATTTGACTTTTTGGCTTTAGGGGAACATGCCTTGACCTAAATTTGATTGAGCCAAAGAGGGTGGGACCTACCTAGGACTGTTTCTTTTTTATTTCAAGTCGCATTTAAACTTTTCTTCTCTTAAAATTCAAATTTTCTCGCTTAGATCTACTCATTTCGGGTTGTTTTTCATGAAATTCTTCACTCTTCAATCGTTCTGCACATCTTAGGATAGCTTACATCATTTTCGTTTGCGTTTTGACCATTAAATTGTTAGATTTCATGCTTAATGAGTTTAAATGCAATGTATCAAATATGTATGAATAGATGACTTGATAAAAATGAATGGTCTTGTTAAATGCTTGTATTTTACAATGTTGAACGTTCTAATGTGAAAAACTTCCATTTTTAGAAATGATTTTTGACACATTTTGGCTAGTTAACTATCCTATTTTAGGATAAATGAACATGAGGTGTGCATGTGGATAATCCATTTTACATGGGAAACTCTAGCGAATTTTTTTCACGAGTTAAAGCATTTAAATGCACATGCATATTTAACTCTACTGAGGATGCATGATGAAATGGCATAGGTTTACTAGTGCACACCCTGCATGATGTGGTGATCTAAATTTGTCCTTAGGATTCTTTTGTCGTAGGTTGATGAAAATGTTAATTAAATTGTATGGATATAGAAATGTACCTCACCCTATCTGAGATGATTTGGAGTTTTTTGTTTAGGTATGGATTATGATAGACCTAGCAGTTAGGGCATCTTCGGGGGTTCGTAGGACAGCTTTGGATGGTCCCTTGCCTCACCCGACCCGACATGTGCGTCGACTTACATAGTATGTGGCTCGTCCTATTGTAGTTGATAGGATATGGCTTCATGATGATGATGAGGATATTTATAACGCCCCGAAATCCGGTCTATTTTCACATCCTGATTCCGTACGTCACGATCCCATCTTCTTCCAAACATACATCGTTATATACTGAAATATAACAATATACATTCTAAATTCCCAGGTTCTAAAACCTTATAACTCCTTCCATTACAAATAACAATAATTACATTATCCTTTACATCTTACATGAGTGACTTTCATCCGTCACTAAGGATACATAACAGTTCATTAAACTAATCTAAAGTTCATTTAACTTATTTTATATTACAATTCTTCGCTCGATCTTCTCGCTCATCCACATTCTGAATGGCACTTCATCTGAATACCGTCAGCTTGATCTTTACAGGATCCTTAAGTTCTTCTAACATCGTACGCTGAAAATGTTTTTCATTTAAAGCAAGTGTGAGCATTCAATTGCTGAGCAAGTCATAACAGTTGAACAAACATCTTCAAGAATTCAAACATTCTTTTAGAACTTCGATAACCGAACAAAGGTTATGAAGCAGCTTGAATAATAGGAATAATCTCGATTCCTATCATTTTAAAATAATATTCACTTTCATTTTAAAATACTTTCAGTCTTCTACCTTTTTCATACACATTCTATCTGGCTAGAATCATTAGCACAGACTTAACAATAACGGATCATGTATAAACAGAGCATTCTCTTATTGAACAGTTAAATTATAGAATAGTTCATCTCATAGAAACACCGAAGTGTTCACATTGTGGCTCAAGGCCTTATACATTCTACCACCTTGTTCAAATATCGCACATTCGCACAGACAGAACTTCTCAAGTTCAACATCTGAGAAGTTTTAGAAACTAGCATTCATTTAAAATATGAATGAAGTTAGGAAACTTGCCTTACGCCCAGCTTCAGCTTACGCTGAACTGCTCATTCCAATTCCTATGTAACACATAAGGAGAAAACATAAACACCAATTAGTCATGTATATTTGACTTATGCATTAATTTACTTAACTTTACTTCTTAGGGTTTGTGTTCTTGCAACCTAAGTTTACGCGACCACTTTCAATACCGTTCTACGGCTTTATGACATACATAGATGTCTTACTTATACGTTCATCATCTTTGATGTTTTACATTTTTATCTTCTTCTTATAACTTCTCTAGGACTCAGCACACATCGCTTCTCTGCTAGTAGTCCATATGGTACTCTGAGTGGTTTCCCACAAACAACCAACAAACAAGTTCCTGTCTTATTTACACAGCCCATACAGTGAGTTAGATCGGTTGCCAGTTTTGTATATACCTTCGCTCTTTGAAGGAATTGTTTAGCCCAACTCCCATATGTCAACCATCAAAGGTTATGATTGTACCACAACCTACACTTATCATAATTTATCTTAACCATTAACACTATAACATTCGCCAAGTCAATTTCTCATTCCTTATGGCTTCCTGGAAACTAAATACCACATCTCAGGATTCACTCTTTATCATCTAAGTCATACAGTCTTTTGTATACTCAGAGCGATCATTTAAGTTAATCATTACTCAGCTTCGTTACGTTAAACATCATTGTCTTTAATTCAGTATTTTACCATTCATGGTTTAATCATTGATCTTCATTATCTTACGGTCAAACCATACACGGGGTGTAGGTTCTATCCGCTTAATATTCGCGTACACTCAACTTTCACATTGGTTAAAATGTTCCATACTTACAATTCATTCTATCATTTTTTATCCGAATCACGATCGACTTTCATTAATCTTATTACCGTTCGTTACGGCTTTCTTGTTACCATTTTTATCTTACTTAATACTTTCGTTATCCATTACCTGAACCCCATGTTCATTACTCTTTCCTAATGTCAAAACCATACTGTTCGTTGTATGCTAAGACTATTTACAACTGCGTTACGTTTACATTTATGTTTATTCCCTTCTTAATCTTTTAATCTCTTTCGATAATTTTGTTCAACCTGTACTAAAGGTTTAATTCACTTTATTAAGTGTTACATTAGTTGAACATTATGTTCTTTATCTTCCCTTACGTTTTCCCCAAGAGTTGAGCAGTTAAAAGCTCTTCTCTGGCTTTTTCCCTACACTGGCGCTGCGGCGCCACTCTTTTCTTTATCTCTCGCGCCACGGCGTGAGTTTGCAATACCCAGCTTCCTGGTCTGGCGCTGCAGTGCCACCTTACAAGACATGGCTGGCGCCGCGGCGCCAAGCCCTAACCCTAGAAATTTTTTTTAAGTCTTTTATCGTTCTAAGATGCTTACTTCCCGCTTCCATAACTTATTCGTTATAACTCGAAACGAGGTCGTTCCAAGGCCATTCTCTTCCTTATCTTACGTACTTCAATACCCCCAGACAGAACTTTGTTCTGAATTCGTTAATGTGCCATTCGATTGGCTTGATCTTCAACCTTCATTCATTTTACGTTTTTAACGCTCTTTGTTTGTTCGTTCGTAATTCGGTCATCCGAACTCGAAATTCATTCATTCTTGAGTCCACGACTCCCATTTTCTATGTTCTCTTACATTCTTATGAAACCTTACACGTTTAGGTTCATTTACTATCTTTCTAATTCTCGTTTGTCTTTTACAAAATTTTTCACCATAACTTCGTTATAGCTAAGTTTTAATCCGCTCTTCATGAACGTTTCTACCGTTCTTAACCAAGCAATAAGCATCTAACTTATACACGATGGTTTTAAACTTATCCATCAACAACAATTATCCTATAATGATTTTAAATTTGTCCATCAACAACGTTCTTCGTGTTCTTCGCGTGTTCTTCGTGTTCTTCGTTCGCTCTTCATTTTAATCGATATTTTGGATTACGATTTCACTTTTTATTGGAATTTGATGTTATAGAACATCATTCCTTACTTATTTCACCTACTTATTCATATAATCCACTCGGATCATTCTAATTCATCACGAATCTTATACTTCCTTAAGAAATTTATAAACTAAACTTTTAATTCTTATTTCTTCATTTTCTTACGATTTCAACCATATGAAATCATTCCTAACATCATTTACTTCTTATTCTTATTAATCTATGTTTTGAACATAAAAACTTAAGAAAAGTTAACTTAGGAGTTAGGTTTTAATAACTTTCCTCTTTATTTTTTCTTCCGCTAGACAAAACCGACGATTCGCAAGCTTTTCTATTTCACGAACACTTTCGATCCGATCATTCATGTTCATGCTCTTCCTTCTCCCTCTTCATTTGAACCCCCTCTCTCTAAGGTGTAGGATTTTCAAAATTCCAAATAAATGAATTAAACTTCCTATTTATAGAATTTCCAAGCTAGGGGTATTTTAGTCATTTCGCCCCCAACCTCCTTACTATTCATACCTCCTTACTATTCATGACTTAAGTGTTAAGTTAACTTAGCTCTTAAGTCTACTTAGCCTTTAAGTTTCGTGGTTCAATCTTTCGGGTTTTCATCCGACAGTTTTAAAAACTGCTATTCTCGGAATCCAAATATTTTTGGATATTTTGTCTTTCCTTTACCGATTAACTTTTACGTATTCTTCGAATTTTTGAAAAGCTGAAAAACACTTTTTGGCATTAAGAATTTTCCTTCACGTTTTCCTCTAACGTAGCTAAATGAATGAAAAGTACATAACAATACTTTTCATCATTTTTATTTCGTCCGATTTCTGCACGTTTTTTGAGAAAAACTTTTATCGGCTTACTTAACTTTTCACAACATATTATCGTCAATTCTTTCGACGGAATGTCATTTCAACATACCGAACTCTCGAAAAGGCTTAGGTTATTCAAACCCTAACCCTTAGGGTTTCGTCAGGTGAATAGTGCCTATTTCGTCTTTTTCCCCGGAAATATTTTTGTTCCTGGAAAATTTTCATTTTTGTCATGAAAATTATTACTCATTCAGTCTAGCTCGTAGCCAGAATCCTCCCGACTTATAATCATCCTAGGTTCTAGAACGATTAATAAGCACATAACACATAATATTATTAATAAAAATTCATTTTATTAATAACTAATTCTTTAAACTTAAATTCTGAACGATTCGAATTTCCTGGTCATTACACTCTTCCCCTCTTATAAAAATTTTGTCCTCGAAATTTCTTAACACCACACCCTTACCCAGGTCATCACATTCACCCCTTCTTCATAGAATTTCATCCTCGAAATTTTAGCTTACCCCTATTCTCACTTCCCTTCAACAGAGTTCTTATCTTTCCATCATTCCTATCCTACATAACCTATCAAGAATCATGAAGTAGAAAGAATAATGAGGAATATAAAATTTCCTTTTAAAATGTTTCATACTTTTACTGAGGGGTCAAATCGACCATGAACTCTTACTAGGTTTAACATCATAACGCCGTAACCTTTTGTTGGGTAAAATCTATATACGCACAACACACAAGTATACGCGGTCAACAAGTAATAGAGTGATGAGTAGAGTATCGTTCTCACAGAGATAAATTAGCAAATACCTTAACTCACAATTACCAATCTTCTATTAACCCTAATTTTATTAAACAAATCAAATTTAACGATTAAAATTAACAAAACCAAAACTAAAATTTAGAATAATTAAATTAACATAAAACAATCACGAATACCAAAATCTGAATTTTCAAACAATTGATGGAGAATTGAACTTATGATTTCACCTTAAGCTTCACTTTGATTTTAACACTTTTATCCCAATTTAACGCACTATCTCAGTTTATTAATCAAGAACACGAACGCAGTACTAACCACCTCTCGATGCACTAATACCATATTAACTTCAATCCATAATTAAGATAGAAATCCGTTAAACACCTTAATCAACTAACCCACTATATCTCTATGTGAATTACAATTAAAGAAGGTTGAAGAATAAGTTCTCTATCCGATTACATGCGGTGTCAAGCATATCTCTACCTTAACACGAATCAAGTTTAAGCTACTAACAAAATCCTGAACACATGCTATACTAACTAGGTCTAGAATTGAATATCCTCTCTCGATTCCACCCAACCCCACAAAGAATTGTTGATCAGGCAATTCATAGATTCAAGCACAAATTAATATAGATAAACTGGAGGTAACTTATTAAATTGGGAATCAAAGCTTACAAAACCATCGATTCACTTAAGGATCCATCACAAGCCTAAAAAATGAATTAGTTCATAATAAATGAAATAAACACTGAATAAATCATAGAAATCATTCTTTCAATTACAAATAATAATCTAACATAAAGAATATTAGAAAACACCCTTTACGTAGACTAAAATTGCAATCGTCTTGAAAAACTCTTCAAAATACTCCTCCACTTTTTCTCTTCACCAGCTGACTTTGATCTCTGTAATCTCCTTAAATCCCCTCTCTTTTGTGTTTTGTAGAGTAGTATATATCCAGCCTAACACTCCAGCCACAATCTTTATCCAATAGAGTTATAAGACCATACAAACAACTAAAATTCGAGTCCAAAAGAAAGTATAACTGCAACAGGATACCTCAAATTTTCCCAACCCACTTGGGTAAATATATGCTTAGATGCACCATTGGCAAGCTTGTGCTCTGTCTTGAATGAATGTAGACCCCCACCTGCGTGAGGTGTAAGCTTTGTTCATGCAGCCCCAAATGGCTATCCTCCTCGCCAATGACTTCTTTATGACATTGAGTTGTTTCCAATTATGCTCCAATTAAGTTCCAAATGCACCAAATATCTCCAATAGCACATTCAATGCCACAACCATCACCTACACATAAAATGACATAAAACAAGTGAAAATGCTCATGATCAAAAGAATATAACAACGAAATAAGCATGAATTAGATATGAAATCGCGTATATAAAATACACTTATCACCTTTCTTCCACGGTCAGTTTACAATCACAAAGAAAGCAAACTACCTCTTACCCATCGTATACCCCATTTTGGGATATGTTCACCTCAAACTTAATCATTAGATTCCGCACCAAAACAATTTGGTTTGGCACAATGTGACTCCCCCAAAATAGGTATACATCACCTATTCTGAGTCGCCAAATACATGGTACAGAATACAAATACAACCTTAAATATACAACATGAGCTGTGAGTTTTAATACAAATATTGTCTTCTGTGACAAAGATTCAAACTCAAAATAAGTCCTCAATACATTTATTATCACACTATTTCATAGAATAGTGAGGACTACTAATTCTATCATCTAGACCGTCACTCTTGTTCCCCGACTAGTCCCCTCGCTACGTTCTCATTTCACAAGAGAACAATGAAAGCAAAAGGTGAGCTCATTAGCCCAGTAAGAAATATTATGACTAAGATAATGCAGAATAATTTATCATTAGTCTTCAACAGTGTTAAACTGATAAAATATAACAAACATCAAGTTTAACTGTAGCGAAACAAGCAATCCATTAGAAGAGTCAAGTAGAGAATAAAATCTACTGTCTTCTATGATTTAAAAAGGTTTTTCATCACTTTTATCGCTGAGACTCAGCTTAATAAATAATCCACATCATCCCTGCACTACGGCCAAGGATATTCATTAGTATCACGACCACAATTTATCCATGCACTACGGGCCAAGGATATTCGTGTTTTCATCAATGGTTATGATCATGCCAACAACTGTCCATCAATGCACTACGGGCCAATAAGGATTTTTACCACATCATTTATAACTTTACGGTCACGATTATACCGAATAATCCCTGGTTATAATCATACCAAGTCCATTTATGCACTATAGGCCACATATGACTTTCAACATAATATAAACATGAGGATGATGAAAATGACATAAGAATTCAATAAAACAAGTTTAAGAATTAATTTATCCAGAATTCAACAACGTCCAAATTGTCAACATGATACTGCTTTGTAGAGTAAAATTCAAGAATGCTCAGAAGAATATTTCCATGAAAAGATACTGGATGAAGCGCAAATATCCAGGATATTCTACTAATTTCATGGAGTATAGAAGCCAAAACTTGAACCAACTGAGTATAATAGAATATATGAAACTGCAAATAGATTTTCGCCCGCCATGCAGTAATCCACGTAAACAGATCATTTTAATAGAATAATAAAGAATGGAATAACAGAAGAATTCACCAAGCATGCGATAGACCGCATAGACAGGTTATTCCAATAGAATAATAAATAATGGAACCAGGTCATGCGTAATCCGCACAGACAAGATATTCAAACAGAATATTAAAGAATGGAACCAGGTCATGCGTAATCCACACAGACAGGATATTCTAACAGAACAATAAAGAATGAAACCAGGTCATACGTAATACGCACAGACAGGATATTCCAATAGAATAATAAAGAATGGAATAACAATGATTTCACCGAGGCATGCGATAGATCCAGATGCAGAAAAGTTATTCCAACAGAATAATAAGAAATGGAATAACAGAAGAATTTCACCATGTATGCGATACTTCGCATAAACAGGTTATTCCAACATAATAATAAAGAATGGAATAATAATCGTTCTCTTCATGAATACGAAAGAAATAATACCCCTTACCTTAGAAAGAAGAGTATTTCGACTGGTAGGGCGAAGATATTCTTGAAGAAAACTTATACTGTTTTCTACTCTCAAAGCTTCTTAAACTCTAAAGAAATACGCTCAAGATTATAGAAGAAGAATTCTCTGAATTTCTAGTGTGTTTTCAATTCTAACTAAGCATCCTATTTATAGGAGAATGGAAAGGATACTATGCAATAAAATATTCTAATAAAACAAAAAACTTTAAATAAAATATAATATATATTATATATTATATTATATATATATATAATGTATGAGCCTGATAACTCACGGGTTGTCACCCCCGTGATTACCATCCCTGCTACCTTTCAAATTATTACATATGTATATATATAATAATAATACTAATTGTACTTCCTCCCTGCCAACTTGCAAATTATAATATACATATATATATATATAATACATATAGTGCTCCCTTTTTCCATCCTATATATATATATATATCATATATAATAACAAATAATACACCTCATGTGATCCTGCAATTTCCTAAATCCGTGACAAACATATCTCCCCCACCCCAAATGTCATTTTCACTAGTGGGCCCCCACCATTATAATATTAAATAATTTTCTACCGATTATTTTAAAAAATGGGTAAGTGGGAATCCAAATAATAAGCCAATTTATAACAAATACTTCATAAAAATATCCTCAATATTCTTAACAACATTTATCATCATTATTATAATTCACAATATTAATCGACCAGGTCATTCCCAGGAAAGAGGGGGCTTTCAAATAAGGATTTCTTCTTATTGGCGCGCAATTAGGTGACCAAACCTCTCTTTGACAGAACTTCTAGACATCGTTAATATTGCAAATAATAATATTAAAACTTTGTCATCTTCAATTATTGATTTACTAATATAAAAAATATCGACAATAATTGAATCAAATAACGTGAGATACTATGCAGAAATTACTATAGAAATAATTGAACAAAACTGAGTGACTTCTCACGTAAGCATCAATAATCAATACCGTGTACTACTATTCAACCACGCGTATTACTGTACTTTTAACACCGGGTGTTTCAACAGTTAACGGTAAAACTTCCGTCGTTATAATAATATTTTTGTCGTTTTCTTAATCAAGCAACAATTACATTATTAGGGTCCACCAATGATTGTCTTGGTAAATAATATTCCTGTTAAAAGCGAATATTCCACGACCAATCGAATATAATATAACAACTTGCATACTTTGCAAAATTTATAAATATTACGCACAACTATAACATTATATCAAATTCACTCCATAATATTCAAAAATAATAGTTATAGAAAATTCATTTTTATTTATAAAAGTTGGGGTCTTACAACCTCCCCTTCTTATGAAAATTTGCCCTTGAAATTAGGGTACGTACTTGGTATGTAGAAGATGTAAGGATACCTTGATTTTATTTCAAATTCTAACTCCCAGGTCATTTCCTCAACATCGTGGTTTCTCCATAAAACTTTGACTTGAGGTATAACCTTGGAGCGTAGAATATGTTCCTTCTTATCCAAGATTTGAACAGAAACCTCTTCACACATTAAATCTTCCGCTATTTAATCCAGTTCTAACTCAATAATGTGGTTCGGGTCTTCCACATATTTACGTAACATGGATATGTGAAAAACGTTATGAACACGAGACATACTTGGCGGTAAAGCGAGTCTATAGGCCATAGTTTCTACTCGATCGAGGATTAAAAATGGGCCAATGAATCGAGGATTGAGGTTTCCTCTCTTTCCAAATCTCGTAACTCCTTTCCATGGAGTAACACGTAACAACACATGATCTCCAATATTGAATTCCACGTCCTTTCGATGAAGATCAACATAACTCTTTTGTCGATCTTGTGAGGTTTTTAATCGTTTGAATCTTTTTCGTAGTCATACGTACCAACTCTAGTCCCAAAAACGTTTCTTCACCCACCTCATCCCAGCATACTGGAGAACAACACTTTCTTCCATACAATGCCTCAAATGGAGCCATGCCAATACTTGCTTGATAACTGTTGTTGTAGGAAAACTCCACCAATGGTAAGAACTTATCCCAACTTCCCTTGAAGTCAAAGACACAGAGTCTTAATAAATCTTCCAGAGTTTGAATAGTCCTCTCTGATTGTCCGTCCGTCTGAGGATGATATGCCAAACTAAATCGTAAATTTGTGCCTATAGCTTTTTACAAACTAACCCAAAATCGTGAAGTGAACCTTGGGTCTCGATCAGAAACTATGGATACTGGTATACCATGCAGTCTTACAATCTCATTTATGTACATACGAGCAAGACGTTCAAGTGTATAAGTTTCTCATATTGGTAAGAAATGAGCAGACTTGGTCAATCTATCAACAATGACCCAAATTGCATCTATGCCTTGAGAAACCTTGGAAAGACCAGTAACAAAATCCATGGTAATGTGCTCCCACTTCCATTCTGGAATTTCAAGTGGTTGCAATGGACCTTTTGGTACTTGATGCTCCTCCTTGACTCGTTGCAAGTTAGACACCTTGAGATAAACACCGCTATCTCTCTCTTCATATTGCTCTACCAAAATTTATGATGAAGATCATGATACATTTTGGTACTCCCAGGATGGATTGCAAACGGAGTGTTGTGCGCCTCCATCATGATTTTATACTTTAAATCAGGGTCGTTAGGAACACAAAGTCTAGAGTTGACTTGAAGTATTCCTTCTTTATCGATTCTTGCTTCCGGCATAGCACCTTCTTGCACTTTCTTCCTTATACGCATCAGCTCCAGGTCTGTAGCTTGAGCAACTTTAACTTTATCGATTAAAGTCGGTTCTACTCGTATATTCGCCATCATCACATGGGTCTCTGGAGTTTTTAACTCTATCTTCATCCTTTGCAATCACACAAAATGGGCCTTTGCATTGACAATATCGCACTTGTACCCGCATATGATCTTCTACTCAATGCGTCAGCTACCACGTTCGCTTTTCCAAGATGGTATTGGATGGTATGATCATAATCTTTCAATAGTTCAAGCCAACGTCGTTGTCTCATGTTGAGTTCCTTTTGAGTGAAGAAATATTTGAGGCTTTTATGATCCGTAAAGATCTCCACTTTCTCCCCATACAAGTAATGCCTCCAAATTTTAAGTGCGAAGACAACAGCTGCCAACTCTAGATCATGAGTAGGATAATTCCTCTCATATTCTGTGAGTTGCCGAGAGGCATAAGCTATGACTTTCCCATGTTGCATGAGAACACATCCTAACCCTTTGCCCGAAGCATCACTGCAGATGACAAATTCCTCCGAGCCAGATGGTATTATCAAAACAGGTGCTGAAATGAGTCTCCTCTTGAGTTCTTGAAAACTCTTCTCACATTCCTCGCTCCAACCAAATTTTGTATCTTTTCGAGTTAGCTGAGTTAATGGAGTAGCGATTTGAGAAAATCCTTCCACGAATCTCCGATAATAACCAGGTAAGCCTAGAAAGCTACGTACTTCGGTCACTGATTTAGGTTGCTCCCAGCTTTGAATAGCTTAAATCTTTGTCGGGTCAATAGATATTCCATGACTTGATACTACGTGCCCAAGGAATGTTACTTCCTCAAGCCAGAACTCACATTTCTTTAACTTGGCATAAAGCTTGTTTTCCCGAAGCTTTTGGAGTATCAGCCTCAAGTGTTTCTCATGATCTTCATGGCTTTTGGAATATATGAGGATGTCATCAATAAATACGACCACAAAGTGATCCAAATATTCCTTGAATACTCAGTTCATCATATCCATGAAGGCAGCAGGAGCATTAGTCAATCCAAAGGACATGACTAAGAATTCATAATGCCCGTACCGAGTTCTAAAAGCCGTCTTTGGAATGTCATCGGTTCTAATCTTCAATTGGTGATATCCGGAACGAAGATCAATCTTTGAAAAGAATTTGACGCCTTGCAACTGGTCAAACAGGTCATCAATGCGAGGCAATGGATATCTATTTTTGATAGTGACATGGTTCAACTCCCGATAATCAATACAAAGTTGCATACTCCCATCTTTCTTCTTCATGAATAGAACAGGAGCACCCCAAGGAGACGTACTAGGACGAATGAAACCGATGTCTAACAATTCCTGCAGTTGGGTCTTTAACTCCTGAAGTTCAATAGGAGCCATTCGATATGGGGCTCTAGAAATGGGTTTTGTACCGAGTTCAAGGTCGATATAAAATTTAATTTTATGCTCTGGGGGTAGGCCAGGAAGTTCTTCAGGGAATACGTCAGGAAATTTATTAACAATAGAAATATCATTCAAAACTGACGTATTTTTGTTTAGATCCGTGACATGAGCTAAGAAAGCTTGACATCCATTTTTCAATAAACGAATAGCTTTATGGCTTGAGATGATAGTGATTGATTTTAATGGTTTGGTTGCTTGAATTCGCATAATAGGTTGGTTAGGAATATGAAAGCTAACAACCTTACGAAAACAATCAATTTTTGCATGATGAGTAGTTAACCAATCAATCCCTAGAATCACATCAAATGCAAGTATTTTCAAAGAAATAAGATCGACACGCAACGTGCAGGTGCCGATTTGAACTAAACAAGACTTATAAACAGTGGATGTAATTAAGGTTTCTCCCAACGGAGTTTTAACAGATAAGTCAAAGTCTAATTTCTCCGGAGTCAAATTTAAACGTTGAGCGCAAGTAGGAGAAATAAAAGAATGGGTTGAACTAGTATCAAATAAGGTATAGACTTCGCTAGAGTTTATGATAAGCTTACTCGTGATGACCTCGTTCGGGTTCCTTGCTTTCTAGGAGGTCACAACAAACGCTCTCCATTGAACTACCGGCTTTGAATTTTCTTGGATGACCTTTGGTGCCTCCATCCCAGCTGAACTTGTCTTCTCTGAATGACAAAATTGAGCTAGGTGACCTACTCTTCCACAATTGTAACACATTTTGGACTGCTGCGTACAGTTTGGATGGATATGTCCCTCCCCTATGCATTTGAAGCATATGATAGGTGGTCATTCTCCTTCCTTAACAACAGGTGCTGATGTTGACGTCTTTCCATCATTGTTGAATCTCCTCTTCTTGAAATGTCCATTCTTATTGTGTTGGCCATGATTACCACCGAAGTGGTTACCATTTCTGGCATGTTGATTCCCTCCACGCTTATTGTCACCACTTCGATGACTGCTATCACTGGTATTATCATTTTGTCGGCTGCTCTCTTTTGGTTGGGTTGACTCATTATCGCGCTTCAATAAATGAGCCCTATTAAAAACATCTGAATACAAACACAGTTTATGAGAGATAAGATATTGACGTATCTGGGGTTTCAAACCTCTTAGAAACATTCGCGTCATTCTCTACTCATTATCAACCAAATGGGACGTAAATCGGGACAACTCGACAAACTTGGCTTCGTACTACGACACGGTTATGTTGTTTTGCTCCAGCTTAATGAACTCTTCCTCTTTCATGTGATGAATACTTTCGGGAAAGTACTTATCGTTGAACAATTCTTGGAACTTCTCTCAAGTCATCTTCAGTGCGGCAGGTTGAGTATGCTTTACAGATTCCTACCAGTAATCTGCCTCTGCTCGCAACATGAAGGTGGAAAAGGGAACCTTTTGCTCCTCGGAGCATCCCAAGACATCAAATATCTTGTAGATCTGCTTTATCCATGTCTCCGCCTTAAGTGGTTTTGGCTCTCCAAAAAACTTCGGTGGTCCAAGTTCCTTGAACTACTTAATGGTGATCGTCCGAGAGTTGCCAGTGTTTCCACCTGCATTTTGGACAGGAGCCGCTCTTGCCTGTTGTTGCATGAATTACATAAAGCCTCTGAACATTCCATCGTTCATCATTTGGTCAGTGTTGTTGTTTGCATGAGGATTGTCACCTTCCTGATACACATTATCCTGATTATTGATCTGTGGAGACTCAACGGTCTCCTGTGCTCCATTGCTATTCTCAACATTCTCGGATGTCATTTTTAAATACTTCCACAAAATAAGGGTTAATTAACATACCACATATTATCCCTATACTCTGACTGACCAATTAAATAACAAATAAACTTAGGTAGGTCATACTAGCAAAGGAATTCCCCGTCTCTCCCCTCCTAGTTCTTGCCTCACATCTCAGCCAAGGATCATATCCCTAAGCTTTGATGCCAACTATGACGCCCCCAAAATAGGTATACATCACCTATTCTGAGTTGCCAAATACATGGTACAGAATACAAATACAACCTTAAATATACAACATGAGCTATGAGTTTTAATACAAATATTGTCTTCTAGACAGTATTCAAATTCAAAATAAGTCCTCAATATATTTATTATCACATTATTTCATAGAATAGTGAGGACTACTAATGCTATCATCTGGACCGTCACTCCGTTCATAGAATAGTGAGGACTACTAAGATAATGCAGAATAATTTATCATTAGTCTTCAACAGTGTTAAACTGATAAAATATAAAAAACATCAAGTTTAACTGCAGCGAAACAAGCAATCCATTAGAAGAGTCAAGTAGAGAATAAAATCTACTATCTTCTATGATTTAAAAAGGTTTTTTTCATTTTTATCGCTAAGACTCGGCTTAATAAATAATCCACATCATCCTTGCACTACGGCCAAAGATATTCATTAGTATCACGACCACAATTTATCCATGCACTACAGGCTAAGGATATTCGTGTTTTCATAAATGGTCATGATCATGCCAACAACTGTCCATCAATGCACTACGGGCTAATTAGGATTTTTACCACATCATTTGTAACTTTACGGTCATGATTATACCGAATAATCCCTGGTCATAATCATACCAAGTCCATCTATGAACTACAGGCCACAGATGACTTTCAACATAATATAAACATGAGGATGATGACAATGACATAAGAATTCAATAAAACAAGTTCAAGAATTAATTTATCCAGAATTCAACAACGTCCAAATTGTCAACATGATACTGCTTTGTAGAGTAAAATTCAAAAATGCTCAGAAGAATATTTCCATGGAAAGATACTGGATGAAGCGCAAATATCCAGGATATTCTACTAATTTCATAGAATATAGAAGCTAAAACTTTAACCAACTGAGAATAATAGAATATATGAAACTGCAAATGGATTTTTCGCCCGCCATGTGGTAATCCACATAAATAGATCATTTCAACAGAATAATAAAGAATAGAATAACAGAAGAATTCACCAAGCATGCGATAGATCCGCACATGCATAAAAGTTATTCCAATGTAATAATAAATAACGGAACCCGTGTCATGCAGAATCCGCACGAGAAAAGATATTCCAAATGTAATATTAAAGAATGGAACCAGTCATCACATAATCCGTGTGCATGCATGTGATATTCCAACAAAATAATAAAGAATAAAACCGAATTCACGCCATCGTAATACGCACGCATGTGATAGTCCAATGAATAATAAAGAATGGAATAACAACAAATTTCACGAGCATGCGATAGACCAAGAGAATGATTATTCCAATGTAATAATAAGAAATGGAATAACAGAAGAATTTCACCATGTATGCGATTATTTAGCAAAACAAAGTTATTCCAACATAATAATAAAGAATTGAATAATAATCATTCTCTTCATGAATATGAAAGAAATAATACCCCTTACCTTAGAAAGAAGAGTATTCCGACTGGTAGGGCCAGGATATTCTTGAAGAAAACTTATACTGTTTTCTACGCTCAAAGCTTCTTAAACTCTAAAGAAATACACTCAAGATTATAGAAGAAGAATTCTCTGAATTTCTGGTGTGTTTTCCATTCTAACTAAGCATCCTATTTATAGGAGAATGGAAAGGATACTATGCAATAAAATATTCTAATAAAACAAAAAAACTTTAAATAAAATATTATATATATATATATATATATATATATATATATATATATATATATATATATATATATATATACATGATGCATGAGCCTGATAACTCACGGGTTGTCACCCTCGTGATTACCATCCCTGCTACCTTTCAAATTATTACATATGTATATATATAATAATAACACTAATTGTATTCCCTCCCTGCCAACTTGCAAATTATAATATATATATATATATATATATATATATATATAATACATATAGTGCTCCCTTTTTCCATCCTATATATATATATATCATATATAATAACAAATAATACACCTCATGTGATCCTGCAATTTCCTAAATCTGTGACAAACATATCTCCCCCACCCCAAATGTCATTTTCACTAGTGGGCCCCCACCATTATAATATTAAATAATTTTCTACCGATTATTTTGAAAAATGGGTAAGTGGGAATCCAAATAATAAGCCAATTTATAATAAATACTTCATAAAAATATCCTCAATATTTTTAACAACATTTATCATTATTATTATAATTCACAATATTAATCGACCGAGTCATTCCTGTGAAGAGGGGGCTTTCCAATAAGGATTTCTCCTATTAGGTATGATTAGGTGACCAAACCTCTACTTGACAGAACTTCTAGACATCTTTAATATTGCAAATAATAATATTAAAACTTTGTCGTCTTCAATTATTGATTTACTAATATAAAAAATATCAACAATAATTGAATCAAATAACGTGAGATACTATCACGGCAATTATTTGTAGCAATAATTGAACAAAAGCGAGTGACTTCTCACGCAAGACATCAATAATCAATACTGCAGTGCTACTATGCAACCACGCCAGACATTCTTTATCTTTATTAACACTGGGTGTTTCAAATAGGTTAACGGTAAAACTTCCAATTGTTATAATAGTATTTTTGTCATTTTCTCAATCGACAATAATTCCGCTTGTGGGGTCCACCAATGATTGTCTTGTCGTCTGATATTCCCTCGTTAAAATGAATATTCCCTGACCAATCGAATATAATATAACAACTTGCGTACTTTGCAAAATTTATAAATATTACCCACAACTATAACATTATATCAAATTCACTCCATAATATTCAAAAATGATATTTATAGAAAATTCATTATTATTCATAAAAGTTGGGGTCTTAAACACAACTTCTTCAAAGAAAGATCGATTTCCTTTTAAACATGACATACCATTTGTCTAGCCGAATCAAGTAGCTTAGACCATACCAATAAATTGGTTATCAATGTGAGACATTTGTCTAGTCAACTCAATTGACATTGACTACTTCTGTAAATTCTTTTCACAATACATCAAAATGTTTTATGATGTCATGATACCGTACTTTTCACAGTACGTTGAGGACTTCGTCATTATACATCATACCATAACGAGTTGTTGATCCTAAGATCACATCCAACACCAGGTTCAATTGCATTAATAACTCCATCCTTTTACCATCTTTGCATCAATTGCAATGATGATATAAATTCATTTTGATATTTCAAATCATTTTCTGTCTAGCCGAAGCAATTAGCATAGACATACCAAGAATAGTTCTTTTAAAAATCTATTAGTTCCAAAAGTTGAACTAGTTCTTTCATTCTCAAAATACGAACACATAAGCACGATTTCAATAAACTTCAAAATCTAGCATAGCTAGATGACTTGGAATATCCTATTCTCCATCTTCCTTCATTGTCTTACTGCGATAATACTTAATCTTCTCTAGCACCTTCAATACTAAGCCTACTGAAAATAACTTATTTTTAGTCTAAACATCCCTCTACCTTAGTACAGTCCATCAACTTATCACACATTATGAGTTCAGGAACTTTCCACAATAATATGGGTTTAAGAACTATCTGAGACAAACCATAAGCGTCCATTCGCTGAGAAGTTCAAAAACCTACCATATCATTATGAGTCATGAACGTACCATAAGTATGAGTTTTAAGAACTCGCACCTACCTTATCGTTCTCTACCTACCAAGTATATACATGAGAAAAGATTCACCTTCTCGTCATATACATCTTAATAGCACGACCAATTCCAATGATTATCACTGTAATAAGCTAAGAAGTTGTTACACCAAGCACAAACCTCTGCCCATTACAAAGGTTCATACAACTCAGCTATCACATGAGTCCTCAATTAAAATTTTACAACTTCTAAATCTCTCTTTACTAAATATGAATTTTCTTTAATTCATATACTATCATTCACAACTCAATCTGAGTTCTTCTTCCCGTACTACTTCGTAGTACTATAAGTCATTCATCGCTTAACGGCTCATCTTACTTACGATTCACTATGATCACGTGGTGATCTTCTTATCCCTCTCTCTACGATTATAGTCTTAGATACTCTTACCTAAGATTTATAACCTATCAGCTCTGATACCAATCTGTAACGCCCCAAAATCCGGTCTATTTTCACATCCGGATTCCGTACGTCACGATCCCATCTTCTTCCAAACATACATCATTATATACTGAAATATAAAAATATACATTCTAAATTCCCAGGTTCTAAAACCTTATAACTCTTTCCATTACAAATAACAATAATTACATTATCCTTTACATCTTACACGAGTGACTTTCATCCGCCACTAAGGATACATAACAGTTCATTAAACTAATCTAAAGTTCATTTAACTTATTTTATATTATAATTCTTCGCTCAAACTTCTCGCTCATCCACATTCTGAATGGCACTTCATATGGATACCGTCAACTTGATCTTTACGGGATCCTTAAGTTCTTCTAACATCGTACGCTGAAAATATTTTTCATTTAAAGCAAGTGTGAGCATTCAATTGCTGAGCAAGTCATAACAGTTGAACAAACATCTTCAAGAATTCAAACATTCTTTTAGAACTTCGATAACCGAACAAAGGTTATAAAGCAGCTTGAATAATAGGAATAATCTCGATTCCTATCATTTTAAAATAATATTCACTTTCATTTTAAAATACTTTCAGTCTTCTACCTTTTTCATACACATTCTATCTAGCTAGAATCATTAGCACAGACTTAACAATAACGGATCATGTATAAATAGAGCATTCTCTTATTGAACAGTTAAATTATAGAACAGTTCATCTCATAGAAACACCGAAGTGTTCACATTGTGGCTCAAGGCCTTATACATTCTACCACCTTGTTCAAATATCGCACATTCGCACAGACAGAACTTCTTAAGTTCAACATCTGAGAAGTTTTAGAAACTAGCATTCATTTAAAATATGAATGAAGTTAGGAAACTTGCCTTACGCCCAGCTTCAGCTTACGCTGAACTACTCATTCCAATTCCTATGTAACACATAAGGAGAAAACATAAACACCAATTAGTCATGTATATTTGACTTATGCATTAATTTGCTTAACTTTACTTCTTAGGGTTCGTGTTCTTGCAACCTAAGTTTACGCGACCACTTTCAATACCGTTCTACGGCTTCATGACATACATAGATGTCTTACTTATACGTTCATCATCTTTGATGTTTTACATTTTTATCTTCTTCTTCTAACTTCTCTAGGACTCAGCACACATCGCTTCTCTGCTAGTAGTCCATATGGTACTCTGAGTGGTTTCCCACAAACAACCAACAAACAAGTTCCAGTCTTATTTATATTGCCCATACAGTGAGTTAGATCGGTTGCCAGTTTTGTATATACCTTCGCTCTCTGAAGGAATTGTTTAGCCCAACTCCCATATGTCAACCAACAAAGGTTATGATTGTACCACAACCTAAACTTATCATAATTTATCTTAACCATTAACACTATAACATTCGCCAAGTCAATTTCTCATTCCTTATGGCTTCCTGGAAACTAAATGCCACATCTCAGGATTCACTCTTTATCATCTAAGTCATACAGTCTTTTGTATACTCAGAGCGATCATTCAAGTTAATCATTAATCAGCTTCGTTACGTTAAACATCATTGTCTTTAATTCAGTATTTTACCATTCATGGTTTAATCATTGATCTTCATTATCTTACGGTCAAACCATACACGGGGTGTAGGTTCTATCCGCTTAATATTCGCGTACACTCAATTTTCACATTGGTTAAAATGTTCCATACTTACAATTCATTCTATCATTTTTTATCCGAATCACGATCGACTTTCATTAATCTTATTACCGTTCGTTACGTCTTTCTTGTTACCATTTTTATCTTACTTAATACTTTCGTTATCCATTACCTGAACCCCATGTTCATTACTCTTTCCTAATGTCGAAACCATACTGTTCGTTATATGCTAAGATTTCTTGCAACTGCGTTACGTTTACGTTTATTCCCTTCTTAATCTTTTAATCTCTTTCGATAATTTTGTTCAACCTGTACTAAAGGTTTAATTCACTTTATTAAGTGTTACATTAGTTGAACATTATGTTCTTTATCTTGCCTTACTGCCCACCACTATGGGTACTGTTTTGGGCATGGCATAACGATGGCCTATTTTTTCAACCATGTATTTATGTAGATGCAACATCCTAGTTTATTTTTCTGTATGATATTGAGGAGCCATTTTCTATCTTGGTTTATCTGGCAATTGCTCTCCTTAGAGTTTCATTACACATTCTGTGGGTATGGATTTTTTTCCACTGGCTGGCTTGTGAAGTATGACTACTTACCACCCATTGGCTATCATGGGACTGTTTGATTAGTACCAGGACTTTCAACCTTTTGAGGGGGGTTTAGATCATCGGTCATTTGCTTTATCTTTGTCTGAGGATGATCTGGCGAGGATATATAAGTTTTGGGTCCATGGGGAGACATCCGAGTTCCGTTATAGTCACCATGGTTATTTAGCTGAGTATAGAGCATGGTAGTTATGGCTGATGATCATTTAAGTATGGATTCAGATGATGAGGAGCCTATGGAGGATCCACTTTCTCCTACGGAGGATGAGATGTTTGCTGATTTGATAGCATCTTTGGTTAGCTCGACCCCTAGATTTGCTTCTACTTCTGCTCCACTTTCTAGGATGGCTTTGGAGCATCGGGTACAACTTCTGACTTTTGAGTGGGATCAAGCTCAGACATTGATGTTGACAACTTTATGAAGCAAAGACTCTATTTATCTTGAGAGGGATGAGGCTTGTGCTTCCAGAGATGCCGTTGTTGCTGAGTGTGCCGCTCTCAGGTCTCTTCTTGATGAGATTACAGATCAGGATAGAGAGCTCATAGATCATCAGGAGTGTACCGTTCATACTGCTATGGAGCTTCTAACCCGCATTGACACAATGGTACAAGACTTTAAAGTTGTTTTTTCATCTGAAGAGACATCTATGTTGTTAGAGTTGATGGCTAAATTGACTTCGTGTTTATAGCTTTATCTTTAATGCACTGTGTAGACTAGATTAGTTCCTTTTGTTATGTACTAGATACTTATATATATCAAACAGTAACATATATAAAAAGTAAAAATATTTTAGTTCACTTCCCTTTTAGATATGTTTTGACCTGTCTGATGGTCGCCATTTTATCTCCGTGACTTGGGGTCTTGATGCATCACGGTCTCTTCCTTGATGAACATACATTGAGATGCCGTAGGGTCTCTCAACATGGGTCGTCGACCTTAGTGGTTTTCTTGTGTATAGGTTTTCTGTAACGATTGAGAAATTCGGATTTATTGTAAAATAATTTATTTAATTAAATAATGAATAAAATTATATTATATGTTATTATTATGTGTTAGCAAGATGAATGTCGTTCTATAACCTAGAGATATCGGAATGTCGTAGTATTTTGACTACGTGAAGGAATTAAAGTGTTTGAATTTCCAAGACGAAAATAAAAGTTTTTCGAGAGATTTTCTGAAAAACACTATTCACAGATTTCTGCTTGAGAATTATTTTTGAACTTCCGAGAAATACGTAACGATAGAATATCAAGGTGAGATGGATTATGTAATAATAATTCACGTATGGCAAATGTAGTTGTTTCGCCCGTGGACTTAATTCGAGAACGTTGGGGAAAGTAAAGTGTTAACTAGTTAAAGCAATGATCGTATAATATGTAGGTATTGTACGAGGTAATGAATACGAGTATGATATAGAGTATGATACGAGTATGTGTGAATGATGGTATGTCGTATATGTTGAATAAGTATACGAGTTAGAATACGAGAATAATACTAGATAATGCGTTCTAAGGCTTTAAGCCATATGTAATGGACTTGTAGGATTGTGTAGAAAGTTATGAAGTCCAATTGGGATTATGATTAAGCCCAATGGTAACTAAAGGTTAAGGCCCAAATGTTTGTTAATGTATAAGTCAATGTGGTTTAATGCAAGCCCAAAGTACAAGTTAAGACAATTGAACTTAAAGCCAAAACTAAGAATCCAATGGGTAAGGATGATCCATGGGGCAACCCATATGGGCCCCATGATCACATGGGTTATGTTAGTTAGCAAGAAAGGGATAAAAGTTGTGATGGCCAAGTAAACTTGGTGATTAAGTAATGAATAGTAAGGAGGTTTGATTAAGGAGGTGGGATGAGTTTAATGACTAAATTACCCTAACTTTGGTTTTCCTATAAATAAGAGACTTGCTAGATCATTTCTCATTTGTTAACTTTCATCCAACAACTTACAACTTATTTGTTAGATAGAAAAAGTAAGAAAAAGCTAAACTTTCATAGTAGAAAAGAAGAAGAACAAAGCTTGATCTTCAAAGGTAATGATACTAAACCATGATTCTCCCTCTCTTAAATTGTTAGAGAAGTGAGTAGTGGTAGAACTTGTATGCTAAGAAGAAGTAGGAATGACTAATCAATGGACTTAAGCTTTAATAAGTCATGAATAAGTAGTTTATACTTTTATAAGTTATAAACTCATGAAGAACAAGTAATAACTTATCATGTATATAAGTTAATGAAATATATATGTTAAGATGTTAGTATGATGGAAGGAATCCCTTTGAAACGATGAAAAAATCATAAGTAACGAAGTTATGGCGGAATTCACGAGTTTAGACGATAATCGTCGAAATTGTGAAATTCTCGGAATGGAAGTCGAATTTTGACATTGAGCTCGGAAACGTTGGTTTTCGATGGGGATACGTCTTATTTGGCATTATAGAGTTGCGAACTCAAAAATGACCGAATTCTGACTTAGAACGAAGAAACGAGCGATGAACGTTCACGAACGTTTATTGTTTTCGTTAAAAATAAACTCAAAGGTGAATTTTGAGTTAACGGATTTGGAAATGGAAAATTCTTGCATGAACACTTAAAATATGTGATTTTTGAGCTAATGGCTTTTGAACGAGCCAATTCGGACTTAAATTGATCAAATTTGGAGTCTGGAAAGTTCGTTGTGTAATAAAAACTGTCAAATTATCTGGTGCACAAAGTTGGCGCCATGACGCCACCAAAAAGCTAAAAAGGTATATACCGTGCAATGTAGCCATGCCCGGTGGCTCTGCCGCAGAGTCACATGTGCAACACGACCAAAAGAACTAAGTGTGGTGCCGCATCGCCAAGACTGGGCCTTAGCCATCGCTAACTTCATAACAATGTGCAAGACGTAAAAGGATAGTCAAGGCCGCGACGCAAAGTTAATCGGGGGTTGTATAGTAAAGAAAGCTTATGAAGATAAAAGGAAAGGCAGTTGGTTAATGATGAAGTACAACATTAATTAACTTAATGTAACATTATTTAAGCTGTTTTAAACCTTAAGTATGATAACTAAAGGTTGAAGATAATCACTCAAACAAGAACGTAATAATTAGGTAATGCACTAAGCCGGAACCAATAATAACAAATCTAATAAATGATTAGATTGAGAAGAAGGGTAAGATACATTAGGTACCATACATATCTGATTATGACCTAAAGTGGTATGTTATGTGGTTATGTATTGTAGAGACTTTAAAGACTTAAAGGGAAAGTATAGTAACCGTAGCAGACGATAAAGGCAAGTGTTCTAACCCTTGTCTATGTTCAATTTGGACAAATTTTGTGATTAATGTACTTTTACGCATGAATTGATGTATGATGAAGTCAAAGCCAATTCTTTCGGCTAGACTTAAGATATTTTGGATTTCTTATAATCTATCAAAGTATTGTCAATGTTTTTCCAAGCTATTGTGGTATGGCTTTCAAATGAAGACTGAGTATGCTAAACAAATGTTTTATCGTCAAACGGAAGGCACGTGAGGTTGCCACAACTTAAACGTACATACGTTTAAAGAAAGTAGTGTTGTACAACATAGGGTACTATAAGCTGATCACCTAGACGTGCTCGCAAGTAATGCCGGACTTACGAACTTAGTGTCGGGTTGTCCTTTTCAAAGAAAGTATGAAATGCTCAAGGTCTTGGACCGAAATTGATGTTTTACTGAATGTTGTCATTGTAAAACGTTTTAAAGAAAAGAGAAGTGCTATTTTGAGTTATGGATAGTACTTCATAACTATTGTTCAGTTATTGAAGATATATGATTTGTATGATTCAAGCATGTTGTTTAAATGAAGTTGTCATACTTGCTGAGCTAGTTATGCTCACTCTTGCTTGAACCATATGAATGCAGCTAAGATCGAACGGACCGAAGGATCCAGAAAAGATAAAGGGAAGGCTAAGGCGAACCTGTAGATTACGTATGTAATAGTATAGGTGAATGATGTTTATATTTGATATTATGACATGAACAAATGTAATGGTTATAAAGAACCTGGGGAATGGTAATATTGTTTTAGAATATATATCAGACATATTCGTTCTTTTGAGGCCTTTCAATTGAATGTTTGTGTGAACTGTAACACCGTGTAGCACCATATGTCGAGTTAGAAGATACCAAGTGTGACGCTCCCAAAACAGGTATACATCACCCATCTTGAGTCGCCAAATACATGGTACAAAATTCAAATACAATTTAATTATACAACAGTCGTGTAAAATACGACAAAACATAATCTAAGAGTTTTAATAAGAATATTATCATCTAGAAAATATCCACACTCAATGGTGTCCTCCCTCATTACATTTATTGTCACACTATTTAACAGAATAGTGAGGACTACTAATGCTATCATCTGGACCGTCACTCCGTCCCCCGACTAGTCCCGACTGCGTTCTCATTTCTTAAAGAGAATAGTGAAAGAAAGGGTGAGCTCAACTAGCCCAGTAAAAAATATTATGACTAAGATAATGCAGAATAAATTATCATTAGCCTTCAACAATGTTTAACTGATAGAATATAATAGACAACAAGTTTAACTGCAGCGGAACAAGCAATACATTAGAAGAGTCAAGTAGAGCATAAAATCTACTATCTTCTATAATTTAAAAAGTTTTTCATCAACTTTATCGCTGAGACTCAGCTTAATAAATAAAATCGAATCATCCCTGCATCACGACCAAGGATATTTATGTAATCATCAATGGTCATGGCTATAACGAATAATCCCTGGTCATAATCACACCAACAACTGTCCATCAATGAACTACAGGCCAATGAGGACTTTTACCACATCATTCGTCACATTACGGTCATGATTATACCGAATAATCCCTGGTCATAATCATACCAAGTCCATCTATGCACGTAAGCCAAAGATGACTTTCATCACAATATAAACATGAGGATAATGACAATGACATAATAATTCAATAAAGCAAGTTCAAGGATAAATTTTAAAGATTTATAATTTTAATTTATCTAGAAATCAATAACGTCCAAATTGTCAACATGATACTTCTTTGTGGAGTAAAATTCAAGAATTCTCAGAAGAATATTTCCATGAAAAGATACTGGATGAAGCGCAAATATCAAGGATATTCCACTAATTTCATGGAGTATAGAAGCCAAAACTTTAACCAACTGAGTATAATAGAATATATGAAACCGCAAATAGATTTTTGCCCGCTATGCGGTAATCTACGTAGACAGATCATTTTCACAATTTAATAAAGAATGAATACGAATGATCATTCACCATGCATGTGGTAATCCACATAGGCAAAGTTATTCCAACGTAATAATAAAGAATGGAATAATGAAGAATTCACCAAATGATGCGTATGTCTGTATGTAAGTGTTATTCCAATGTAATAATAAAGAATGAAATAACGGAAGAATTCACCAAAGCGCATGCGTAATCTACACGCAACGGGTTATTCTAACGAATAATAATAAAGAATAGAACCAGGTCATGCGTAACCCGCGCAGACGGATATATTCAGCCGAGAATAAATAAAGAATGAAACCAGTCATCGTAATCACTTGCAGACATGATATTCCAAATGAATAATCAAGAATGGAATAATGAAGAATTTCACCATGTATGCGGTATTTAGCATAGACAAAGTTATTCTAACATAATAATAAAGAATGGAATAACAACCCTTACAGTATTGAAAGAAAATAACTCTCTTCATGAATATGAAAGAATAATACCCCTTAAGCTTATAAAAAATCGGATCTTTGGAATAAGAGGTAGCGGACTTCTCTTCTTCTTTCTCTATAATTTCTCTCTATAATAATTACTCTATAGCTTTAGTGAATTGGTGAGAAATGAAGGAAGAATGAGCTTCTATTTATAGGAAAATATAGTTTCGATAATTTACGCGTTTTAGGGCTCGACATATTACGTAATAATACCTTCCTCTTTTCTTTTATTTTTAATTTAGTCCTGCAAGTATTATCAAACTTGCACCACCTCCCCCTAATAGTAAATCATGTGAATCAATAGTAAATCATGTGAATCAATAGTTCTGACATACGTGAAAATATCTAATTACAAATTATAGTACCTCCATCTTTTCCTTCATTTTTAATTTAGTCATACAAGTATTATCAAACTTGCACCACCTCCCCTAATAGTATAAGAATGTGAATCAATAGTAAACACATGTGAACACATAGTTATAATCATGTGAATTAATAGTAATTAATTGCTCATTTATTCGGTTAATTACCCGATTGGTCAATATAACCTCCAGACATCAATTATTATCGAAATAAATGTCGATTTCCATTAACACTAATAATTCCAACACAATGGAACTATCAATTTTATCTTTAATTAACACGAACTTATTCATCATAAATATTATAATTCACAATATTTAACAACCAGGTCGTTCCCAGGAAAGAGGGGGCTTTTCGATAAGGATTTCTCCTTATTGGCGCGCAATTAAGTGACCAAACCTCTCCTTAACAGAACTTCTATACATTATCAATATTGCAAATAATAATATGAATAACTTTGTCATCTCAATTATTGATTTAATAATATAACATATTATGCAGATGATACTGTGACAATAATTGAATCAATAATATGAGAGATATGATGCGAAGAATTCTGTAGCAATAATTGAGTATAACTGGTGACTTCTCACGTAAAGATCAATAATCAATCTGGTGTGCTACTATGCAACCACGCGTATTATTGTACTTTTACTACCGGGTAGTTCAACAGTTTTAACGGTAACACTTTCGCCGTTATTTTTCATAAAAGATAAATCTTTCGTTTTCTAAATACGACAATACTTCTGTTGGGGGGTCCACCAATGATTATACTGTTGAACGAATATTCTTTGTGAAAATGAATATTCCCCGACCAATCGAATATTTCTTGACACAACGAATAACAACTTGCTTACTTTGTAAAATTTTCAAATATCACCCTTGACTTTAACCCTTTCTCAATTTTACCATTTATTAAATAACATAATAATTATAAGAAAATTGAATACTTTCATTTCATAAAATTCGGGGTCTCACAATGAGCCTATTCATATCGAAAAAGACTTAATGTATGAAGAGATGTCGATTCAAATTATTGATAGAAAAGAACAAGTTCTGCGGAACAAGGTTATACCTTCAGTAAATGTGTTATAGAAGAACCACGATGCCGAAGAAGCAACGTGGGAATTGGAAGAAAAGATAAAAAAGGATTACCCTCAATTATTTGTATAATGTAAGACGAGATTCTGGGGACATAATCTTTATAAGGGGGAAAAAATGTAATGACTAAGAAATTTGGATTTATTGTAAAATAATTTTATTTAATTAAATAATGAATAAAATTATATTATATGTTATTATTATGTGTTAGCAAGATGAATGTCGTTCCTATCTGGGTTAATTTTCATAATGTCCCACTCCCACTTTGGCACGATGATGGGTTTGCCTATCTTGCTAGTCATTTTGGCAAACCTCTATTTATCGATGATGCTACTAAATTTGGCAATAAACTCTCTTTTGCTAGAGTTTGTATTGATATTGCAGTCACAACTCAGTTTCCTAAGTCTTTTAAAGTTCAAATTGAGAATTGTGCTCCCCATGAAATTCATATTGATATTCCTTGGCAGTCCCGAAAATGTATGCTTTGCAAAACCTATGGTCATTGAGATTCCACTTGGTCCCTACAGCCTCGTGAGGGGAAAAAGGAGGAAATGAAATCTAAGCCCAGGTTTGATTGGAGGGAATTGCCAAAAAGGAAGGATTGTCCATCTTCTGCTCCTTGCTATTCGGAGAATACTCCATCACCTATTACGGGGAAAGGAAAGGAAAAGGTCTCAAAATTTTCTAGTACTTTGGTTGTTAAGGGTTCTACCCCTGACTCAAGTGCTACAAAAAAAGTTTGTTTTGACAAGACCGAGATCTTGCTTACAAAGGTTCAACATACTCAAAAAGCTGCCTTGTCTACTATTCATGTTCTCAAGTCATGCTTAAAAGGAACTACTCCTAGACGAACATTGAGGATTATGGAACCAAACCACCTGACATTTAGATTTTTGGTTGCTCTTGGGACAGCTGCTCAAGTTCGCCAAAAGCTCCGAGCGGGGTTTTCGATTTTTGCCAAATGGTTTGCTTCTCATCGTTTTCGTGGGATGTTGTTCAGATGGTTGCCATAAATTTTTAGTATGTATGGACTTGTTCGACTGATTGTCGAGGTTGCTTTCAGTTTTCCTACTGATGTTCTATCGGAATCTATGACTTGGGTTGTCGAAATCTGGGTTGGGTCTTGTGATGTGGTGCTGATCTCACTGACTAGTTTGTTGCCTACGTGGACTATGTTTTATACTGCATATGCTTTTTGCTCACGTGGGATGGGTTGCTCAACTGGTGGACTCACTTGGTTCACCTGCTCGGGATGCTTTCCCGGATGTGAGGAGTACTGAGTCAATCATGTTTCGGCTGATTGGGTGTGTTTTGTTGTTCCCTTGTTCATTTAAGCATTTATTGCTTTTTTTCAATGGTGTTTGGTTGCCTTCCAGGCGATCTAGTTTTTCCGGATGAGTTTGGGATGTTGCCTGTTTGGGCGTCCTTTCTCGCTGATTTTCCTTGCCTCCGGTCCATTTGGTGCAGGGTCGGTCTGGCATGACTGTTTTGGGCGGAGGGTTGCTGCACATTTAGGGCCCACGGTTGTTTTAGCTAACTGCACTCCAGTTTAGTTGGTGTTGCAAAGATTGCATTGGGCCCACTATTGTTTATGCTGCATGGATTTGGAGCTTAATTCAGTATCTGTGGTCCACCACAGCTGATATATGCCCTCGCGGGGTTGACATTCAATTAGTCGGATGGGTTCTATTTAGGGCCTTGTCCGAGATAATATTTGTTGTAACTAATTGGCTCCTTTGCTAATTTAGTGTTTCTACTGACCTAACCTCGGGTTATAAGGTAAATTGTAATTAGGTTAGGTCTTTGGTTTCCTAGCTTTTTCTAGGTGTTTTAGTCCTCTCGGGAGAAGAGAACTATGATCTGATCTTCATTGTAACATCCAAATTTTTGCATTAAATACACAAACAAATTTAGCAAAAAAAAAAGAAGATGAATGTCGTTCTATAACCTAGAGATATCTGAATGTCGTAGTATTTTGACTACGTGAAGGAATTAAAGTGTTTGAATTTCCAAGACAAAAATAAAAGTTTTCCGGGAAATTTTCTGAAATACACTATTCACTGATAAAATAAAAGATTTCTGAATTATTTTTGAACTTCCGAGAAATACGTAACGATAGAATATCGAGGTGAGATGGATTATGTAATAATAATTCACATATGGAAAACGTAGTTTTTCGCCAGCAGACTTAATTCGAGAACGTTGGGGAAAGTAAATCGTTAACTAGTTAAAGCAATGATCGTATAATACGTAGGAATTGAACGAGGTAATGAATACGACTATGATACGGAGTATTATAAGAGTATGTATGAATGATGGTATGTCGTATATGTTGAATAAGTATACAAGTTAGAATACAGATTAATACGTAGAAAATACATTCTAAGGCTTTAAGCCATATGTAATGGACTTGTATGATTGTGTAGAAAGTTATGAAGTCCAAATGAGATTATGATTAAGCCCAATGCTAGCTAAAGGTTAAGGCCCAAATGTTTGATAATGTATAAGTCAATGTGGTTTAATGCAAGCCCAAAGTACAAGTTAAGCTAATTGAACTTAAAGCCCAAACTAAGAATCCAATGGGTAAGGATGATCCATGGGAAAACCCATATGGGCCCCATGATCACATGGGTGATCTTGGTGAGCAAGCAAGGGATAAAAGTTGTGATGGCCAAGTAAACTTGGTGATTAAGTAATGAATAGTAAGGAGGTGGGATGAGTTTAATGACTAAATTACCCTAACTTTGGTTTTCCTATAAATAAGAGACTTGCTAGATCATTTCTCATTTGTTAACTTTCATCCAACAACTTACAACTTATTTGTTAGAGAGAAAAAGTAAGAATAAGTTAGACTTTCATAGTAGAAAAGAAGAAGAACAAAGCTTGATTTTCAAAGGTAATGATACTAAACCATGATTCTCCCTCTCTTCAATTGCTAGAGAAGTAAGTAGTGGTAGAACTTTTATGCTAAGAAGAAGTATGAATGACTAATCAATGGACTTAAGCTTTAATAAGTTATGAATAAGTAGTTTATACTTTTATAAGTTATAAACTCATGAAGAACAAGTAATAACTTATCATGTATATAAGTTAATAAAATATGTATGTTAAGATGTTAGTATGATGGAAGGAATCCCTTTGAAACGATGAGCAAATCATAAGTAACGAAGTTATGGCGGAATTCACGAGTTTGGATGATAATCGTCGAAATCGTGAAATTCTCGGAATGGAAGCCAAATTTTGACATTGAGCTCGGAAACGTTGGTTTTTGATGGGGATAAGTCTTATTTGGTATTATAGAGTTGCGAACTCAAAAATGACCGAATTCCGACTTAGAACGAAGAATCGAGCGTTGAACGTTCACGAACGTTTATCGTTTTTCTTAAAAATGAACTCAAAGGTGAATTTTGAGTTAACGGATTTGAAAATGGAAAATTCTTGCATGAACACTTAGAGTATGTGATTTGTGAGCTAATGGCTTTTGAACGAGCCAATTCGGACTTAAAATGATCAAATTTGGAGTCCAGGAAGTTCGTTGTGTAATAAAAACTGTCAAATTATCTGGTGCACAAAGCTGGCACCGCGGCGTCAGCCCAAGGCTAAAAGGCGGCGCTGCAGCGCCGAGCCATGCCCAGAAGTTCAGAGTCACGTCGCGGAGCGGCTAAAAGAACTAAATGTGGTGCCATGACACCAAGATTGAAGCTTCGATACCATCGTTAACTCATGCCGCGTAAGGCAAGCACGTAGAGAAGGATAAATTTGGCGTCGTAGCGCCAACTCTAGGGTTTGCATAGTAAAGAAAGCTTATGAAGATAAAAAGAAAGGCAGTTGGTTAATGATGAAGTACAACAGTAATTAACTTAATGTAACATTGTTTAAGATGTTTTAAACCTTAAGTATGATAACTAAAAGGTTGAAGATAATCACTCAAACGAGAACGTAATAACAAGGTAATGCGTTAAGTCGGAGCCAATAATAACAAATCTAATAAATGATTAGATTGAGAAGAAGGGTAAGATACGTTAGGTACCATACATATCTAATTATAACCTAATGTGGTATGTTATGTGGTTATGTATTGTAGAGATTTTATAGACTTCAAGGGAAAGTATAGTAACCATAACAGATGCTAAAGGGAAGTGTTCTAACCTTTGTCTATGTTCAATTTGGACAAGTTTTGTGATTCATGTACTCTTACGCATGAATTGATGTATGATGAAGTCAAAGCCAATTCTTTCGGCTAGACTTAAGATGTTTTGGATTTCTTATAATCTATCAAAGTATTGTCAATGTTTTGCAAAACTATTGTGGTATGGTTTTCAAATGAAGACTGTGTATGCTAAACAAATGTTTTGTCGTCAAACGACAGGCACGTGAGGTTGCCACAACTTAAACGTACATACGTTTAAAGAAAGTAGTGTTGTACAACATTGGTTAATATAAATTTGATCACCTAGACGTGTTTCGTAAGTAATTAGGACTTCACGAACTTAGTGTCGGGTTGTCCTTTTCAAAGAAAGTATGAAATGCTCAAGGTCTTGGACCGAAATTGATGTTTTACTGAATGTTGTCATTGTAAAATGTTGTAAGGAAAAGAGAAGTGCTATTTTGAATTATCGATATTACTTCATAACTATTGTTCAGTTATTGAAGATATATGATTTGTATGATTCAAGCATGTTGTTTAAATGAATTTGTTATACTTGTTGAGCTAGTTATGCTCACTCTTGCTTGAACCATATGAATGCAGCTAAGATCGAACGGACCGAAGGATCCAAAAAAGTTAAAGGGAAGGCTAAGGCGAACCTGTAGATTACCTATATAATAGTATAGGTTAATTGTAAGACCCCAACTTTTATAAATAAAGATTAATTTCTCTCGAAATATATTTTTGAATATTATGGTGTGGATATAATATAATGTTATAGTTGTGGGTAATATTTATAAATTTTGCAAAAGTAAGCAAGTGGTTATATAATATTCGATTGGTGGGGAATATTCGTTTTAACAAGGAATATTAAATGCATTTTAACAATCATTAGTGGACCCCTGGCGGAATTATTGTAAATAGTTAAAAAAGCGACATAATTATCTTTTATAAAAAATAACGGCGGAAGTTTTCTTAGTTAAACTGTTGAACTACACCTACAAAGAAAAGTACTGATGTCTGGCGTGGTTGCATAGTAGCACACAATATTGATTATTGATGCTTACGTGAGATGTCACTTTCGATTATACTCAATTATTACTACGATGAATTCTTTGCATCATATCTCTCATATTATTGATTCGATTATTGTCACGGTATCATCCATAATATGATATATTATTAAATCAATAATTTAGATGACAAAGTTATTCATATTATTAAATTGCAATATTTACAATGTCTGAAGTTACATCGAGGAGAGGTTTGGTCATCTAATTGCGGCTACCAATAAGGAGAAATCCTTATCGGAAAGCCCCCTTTCACAGGAGCGACACGGTTGTTAAATATTGTGAGTTATAATATTAATGATGAATAAGTTCGTGTTGATTAAAGATGAAATTAATAGTTCCATTGTGTTGGAATTCTTAGTGTTAGTGAAAATCGACGTTTATTTTGATATTAATTGATATCTGGAAGTTATACTGACCAGCCGGGTAATTAATCGGATAAATGAGCAATTAATTACTCATTAGGGGAGTTAGTCATTAATCGGTAATTAGTGTACTATTGATTCACATTCTTGTACTATTAGGGGAGTTGGTGCAAGATTGATAATACTTGCATGACTAAGTTAAAAATGGAGGTATAGATGGAGGTACTATACTGTAATTCGTATTTTTACATGATTATAACTATTGATTATATGATTGAACTATTGATTCACATTATTTACTATTAGGGGAGGTGGTGCAAGTTTGATAATACTTGCAGGACTAAATTAAAAATGAAAGAAAAGTTGAAGGTATTGTACTGTAATATTTTGAGCCCCAAAATGTGCAATTATCGAAACTATATTTTTCTATAAATAGAAGCTCATTCTTCTTTCAGTTCTCACCAATTCACTAAAGCTTTAGAGCAATTATTATAGAGAAATTATAGAGAGAAAGAAGAGAAGTCTCGCTACCTCACTATTCCAATATCCGGTTTCTTTTAAGGTAAGGGGTATTATTTCTTTTGTATTCATGAAGAGAGCTATTGTTATTCCATTTCTTATTATTATGTTGGAATAACTCCGTCTGTCATGAATCTGCATACATGGTAAAATTCTTCTCATATTCCATTCTTTATTATTACATTTGGAATAACTTTTGTTTGTGTGCGACTATCGCATGCACGGTGAATTCATTGTTATTCCATTCTTTAATATTACATTGGAATATCCTGCATGCATGCGATTTACACATGACTGGTTCCATTCTTTATTATTACATTGGAATATATCACATGCATGCGGTTTCTGCGTGACTGAGTTCCATTCTTTATTATTACATTGAGAATAACTTTTATGCATGCGATCTATCGCATGCATGGTGAATTCTTCTGTTATTCCATTCTTTATTATTCTATTGGAATAACCTGTCTATGTGGATTACCGCATGCATGGTGAATGATCCTTTGTATTCATTCCTTATTAAATTGTGGAAATGATCTGTTTACGTGGATTATCGCATGGCGGGTGAAAATCCATTTGCAGTTTTGTAATTTTTCTAACCCTCAAAAATTCTGAAAAAATTTGAAATGATAATTTGATGAGTTTTCTATATTGTGTCCAAAGATGGCGATTTTTGGATGTATAGATTAAGAGTTATGGATTTTATGAGAAAAGACTATTTTAAAAGTAAACCCTTATAACTCCTTGTGGTTAACTCCAAAATTAGTGAAATTTTTATTGGAAGTACATGTATATAACAGGAGTATACCCTGTAAATTTTGGAATTTTTGGACAAAAGTACAATTTATGATAAATGTCTAAATATTCGGCAGTTTTGGCCATATGAAAAATAGTAAATGAATTTTAAAAATTCCGAGAAAAATATATGTTCAATATGGGACTATATTCTGCTAAATCTCAGAAAAGAAATATTTTTGGGACTAATTTGGTATTTTTCATGAAAATGAACTAGTTATGAGTAAATGAATTAAATGTAACAAAATTGGAAAATAGGATTTTATGGCTTGAGAATCCTATATAGGGTATATGCAGATTTTTGATGAGGGATTTGATCATTGGTGATGAAATCTTACGAGTATGGCATTTTTGAATGATTAAATGCATTATTTGGTAAAGTGTGAATAATTGAAATAAATTGTTTATAACTTTAAGAAGTGATTAAAATATTTTTATAATATTAATAATATTAGATTATGAGTTTATTAAGTGATTGATAATATTTGAATAAATTTAAATTCTTTAATATTTATCCTTATTTTCATTTGATTAATGCTTATATCATTGTCATCATCCTCATGCTTATATTGTGATGAAAGTCATCTTTGGCTTACGTCGTAGATGGACTTGGTATGATTATGACCGAGGGATTATTAGGGTATAATCATAACCGTAATGTGACCCAGAATGATGTGGTGAAAGTCCTCGATGGCACAAGTGCATTGATGGAATGACTTTTTGGTATGATTATGACCAGGGATTATTCGGTATAGTCATGACCATTGATGATTTAATGAATATCCTTGGCTCGTAATGCAGGGAAGATTCTATGATATGGTTTATTTATTAAGCTGAGTCTCAACGATAAAAATTGATGAAAATATTTTAAATCATAGAAGATAGTAGATATCATGCTCTACTTGACTCTTCTAATGGATTGCTTATTCCGTTGTAGTTAAACTTGATGTCTATTGTATTTTATCAGTTTAACATTGTTGAAGGCTAATGATAATTTATTCTGCATTATCTTAGTCATAATATTTCTTGCTGGGCTAGTTGAGTTAACCTTTTCTTCAATGTTCTCTTTAGGAAATGAGAACGTAGCCGGGACTAGTCGGGGAATGGAGTGACGGTCCAGATGATAGCATTAGTAGTCCTCACTATTCTATTAAATAGTGTGACAATAAATGTAATGAGGACTCCATTGAGTGTGGATATTGTCTAGATGATAATATTCTTATTAAAACTCTTAGATTATGTTTTATCGTATTTTACACGACTGTTGTATAATTAAGTTGTATTTGAATTTTGTACCATGTATTTGGCGACTCAAGATGGGTGATGTATACTTGTTTCGGGGGCGTCACATGAATGATGTTTATATTTGATATTATGACAAGAACAAATGTAATGGTTATAATGAACCTGGGGAATGGTAATATTGTTTTGAAATATATATCAGACATATTCGTTCTTTTGAGGCATTTCAATTGAATGTTTTTGTTAGAGTTTATGCCCTAGAGGCCAATTATTTGATATAATTGCTTAACGTTTTGATATTATATTTGATTGAATAAATATATGATTTTATTATGGTTTTATTTACTGCGTAATATAATTGTTAACATAATAAAATTCCTTAGAATAATGATACAAATTATATAGTTTCAAGTATGTGACTTGAACATGAGATTATATATTACCATTAGTATCAGTGTTCTTAAATGTCCCTAGTCGAGTATCATTGTTGATGGGACAACAATGATGCATTGAGACTAGTATGTGGATGTTGATAACCAAATCTCATGGGTCATAAATATATGAGATATTAAGTCAATGCATAGGTATATATTGAAGAGCGATGTCTTTGATGCGGACCCACCATGAGAATTCTATATGGAGCATTATGCGAAGTGTCATTAGCAATTCTCATAGTGACAATAATGTAATGGTCCTCCCGACCACGAAATCGCTATATTACTACACGAGAATTTATGTACTTTGATATCATCAAATGTCACCTTTAATAGGGTGGACTATAAAGGTGATTATTGGGTTCATCATTAATCGTGTGAGAAATATGAGTGATCTAGATGGAATTTAACCATCCTATATATTATGGGTGATATCCACGGGCCTCTTGATTGAGTAGGACTATGAAATGCATGGCCATGCTCAAATAGTGATTTATTTCATATAGTCTACTCATTGATCAAGAAAACTTCAGATTAAATTATGAAGAGTATGACACATTCCATGACTCGAGTTTAATCTAGGATATTAAGGTTAAAAGGATTAAATTACATTGAAACATTGGTCACGAAAAGGTTGCATCGAATCATCGATCTTATTATTACTTGGGTAGCGATGATGCATTACTAGATCTTTGCTCACTTTTTATAATTTTATAATATGATTTTAAAATTATTGCCAACGTAATAATAACCTATGAGGTCACACACATAGAGCGTTATTTAAAGGGAATTAATTTAAATTTTAAGGATTTAAATATATTAATATGATTAATAGTATTTAAATCACATTTAAATTAAAAGGATAATTTGTATATATGTATATTAATTAAGTAAGACTTAATTAAGATATATATATATATATATATATATATATATATATATATATATATAAATTCGGATTTTATGAAATTAGGTTTTGATTTGATTAATTCCTTTTAACTACTATATATATGATATATAGCACTACTTAGGGTAATATATCATAATTGAAAAACTCTAGCCGCTCTTAGAGAGAGACTAGAGAGAAAGCGATTCGGAAAATCCATTCCTTTTGGTGGCTAGTCTGCAAGTCCTTCTTATTGCGAGAATCGTTCGACGGTTAAATGCGGCGTTCGATGTGGATCTGTAGAGGCGTGATCGGTTTGTATATGCGTTGGACATTCGAGTTGATCGGTTTGATTCTCGTTTTTCATATACGGTATAATATCTAAACCTCTGAATTAATTGATTTTTTCGCATGGATCTATTTTAGGGTTTGAAATGCTTTAAAATTTTAATTTCATTTGTGCGTTTCTGTCTTAGAAATAGCAGGTTGTGTGTGAACTGTAGCACCATGTAGCACCCTATGTCGGGTTGGAAGATACCCGGATTTGGTAGCCCAATAGAAGTGCGCATTGATGTTCTGTAAGATAACAAAGTCAGAGGCAATAAGTCAGGCCATTATTTATGATTGGAAGCCATATGTTGCATAATCTTCTTGATGTTTTTATTGGCTTCTTCGCCAGCTCCATTAACCTTGGGACCATAGATGACAGAATTGAGATGTTTGATATTGAATTTGCCGCATAATTTCCTCATCATTTGATTGTTCATATTATTTTCATTGTCTGATAGGAGGATCTCTAGTTAACCATATTGGCAGATTACATTATTTTTTTATGAAGATTACAATAACCTCCTTGGTGACCTTGGGGAATGAGGCGGCTTCCACCCATTTAGTAAAGTAATCGATCATGGTAAAGATGAACTTATGACCGTTTCTGGATGTGGGCTCGATTGGCCCGATCACATCCATCCCCCACATGAAAAGGGGTCATGGTGAACCCATATAATGTAGTTCATTTGGAGGAGCGTGGACATCGTTTCCATGAATTTGGTATTGATACATCTCTTCACGTGATCACTACAATCAGCTTTAAAGGAGAGCCAGTAGTGCCTTGTTCTTAGTATCTTCTTGGCAAGTAAGGGATCACTCATATGTGCTCCACACACTCCACCGTACACTTCATTCATAAGCCTATGGGCTTGGTCCTTATCTAGGCATGTTAAGTGTTGGTTGTAAAATCTAAATACGCACAACACGCAAGTATACATGATCAACAAATAATATAGTGATAAATAGAGTATCGTTCCCACAAAGACAAATATTGAATTTTATCCTAACAATTACCAATCTTGTATTATCTCAATTTTATTAAACTAATGATTTAATGATGAAATTAATGAAAAACTACTAAATAAAGAAAAATCAACTAGCTACCACAAACCTTAATCAGATATTGGAGAATTAAGCATGCAATTTCACTTATTTCTTCATTTAGATTAACATACTTCTTTTTTAATTCAAATTAACTATTCCAGTTCATTAATCAAGAACACGAAAACAGATATAACCATCTCTCGATGCACTATACCCATATCAACTTAAATCCACAGATGATAGAATTAAGCAGAACACCCTAATTAACTAATTCACTATATCTCTATGTGAATTACAATTAAAGAAGGTTTAATCACAAGTTCTCATAAGATTACATACGATGCATAAGTATATCTCTATCCTAGACATAAATTGTGAATCCCAACAAAACACATAAATCATAATCACATGCTATTATGATTAGGTCTAAACCCATACTTCATCTCTCGAGTTCATATAGGTTTACAAAGAATTGGTGATCAAGCAACTCAGAAATTAAGCATAAACCATAATAGATGAACTTAAAATAACATCATTAAATTAAACTAAAAACATGAAAAATCATTATTATGAAAAAATATCCATCATAGGCTTAAGAAGAGAATTTAGTTCATAACTAATGAATTATAAACTAAAAAGATCAAAGAATCAAGCATTCTGAATACAAAGCTGAATTTGAAGAATGAAAATAGTAAAAAGAACCACTACTTTTCTTCAATTCCTCTGCAATCTTTATGTTCCAACCTCATTGCGTCAATTCCTCCAAAATCTTGATTAAAAGCTAGGGTTTGTTAATTGTGATGTTTGATGATGATTCTGAGCCTTGATAATCCTTCTCTGCCCTGAATAAGCTTTATATCTTGTCCCAATTATGTACCGAGTCCACCATCTTCGCAACACCAGAAGTATAATTGCAACAGAAGTCTACCAACTTTTCGTGCATCCCCACCCCAGCAGGGCTTTTTACTCTTGGTAACCCTTCCCTTGCGGGAGTCAAGATTGTTGATGACGTGGACCCCTGCCCCGGCGGGTTACTTTGTACTATAAATGTCCCATTTCGATGGGAATTTTCTCTGGACTTCTCAACTTTGTGCTCTGTTTCTGCTGCTTTTGCTGCCTTGCCAATCAAACCTTGCCTTAGCCAACACAAACTGAACCTGCACACAGACACAACACACACACACATAAAACAATACTAAAACATACAGATTAGAAATTGTTTAAGTCTAAAAAAGTATCCAATTCGTAGGTATGAAACCCACTCATCAAATTCTCCCAAACTACGACAGTGTTTGTCCTTAAGCATGACACAATGCAATGCAATGCAACTACCTATATGCCTACGAATCTAGCTGTCAAACAATATAAAGTCTAATCAGATTGCCTCAGAGAAATCAAGTAGACATGAACAACAAATGTTACCAAGACATATCAATAACCTCATATCAATCTCCAAATCAATCCATGTTATTACTGACATAGTACGTGTGTGCTCAACAACCATGGAAACTAACTATAAATTAAATATGACACATAATACACTTCTATAAAGGAGAAAAACAGTTTAACGTTAAGAAATATGTAAACAAGCAAAGATCCGACTAAAATTCAGCAGATACCAAAATAGAAGTCAATATGGGATATTTTTGTTATCTTATTCACTTACGAGGGCTTTTCACTCTTTTTCCCGTATTTTTTTATTTTATTCATGACAGTGCAATGTCTAATCCTCTTAGGCTTTTTTCAATGCTACCCATTAGTGAACTTTCAACCAACGACTCCCAAACCAGATGGCTTTAGGGCGCTGGGTGTAGAGACATCCCCTCGGGCGTACTTACTCAAGTAACAAAGGCCACATAACTAAACTAGTCACGTTGTTTATTCATATATTTTTTCTCTTTTCTTTTTACTTATTTTTTTTAATTAGCGTAGATAGATCCCATATCTTCCCCCAAACTTAGGTTTCTGCCTAATCTTAGCCTTCACCACTAATTCACTGAATTTCTTTCATTAAAACTAGATTTCCCTTAAGAAGTCCATATGTGTATATTTAAACTAAGTCAGTCGACATAGTCATTCTTTTGTGCTATCCTGATTACATCAGTTTCAAACAAGCAAAGATTTGAGTCATGGTATGAAATTACTTCTATGCCCTAGCTGTCAATACCAATTCTTATCTATGCAACTCCAGTTTCATCATTGGACGATTAACTTCAACTATCTAATAAGCTGGAATCATGCAAATACTAAACTAAATGCAACACACTAACATTTAACTAATATTACTATTTTTGTGATTTTCCATTTTTTAAGTTTTTTATATTTCATTTTATTTTTTGTGCAAAATAACAAAAAACAAAAAATATTCACACAAACTACACTACAATAAAGACTAACCACACGCTAAGTAGACTACATGCAAAATTAAACTAAATATGAACTTAACATGCAAAACTACATGATAACTAAACATGCAAAACACCCCCAAACTTTAAACTAAACAATGTCCTCATTGTTAAATATATAGACATAAAGTAGAGAGGACTTCCCTGAATTGGCTAGGCATCAGATTGAACCTCCTCGACATCTGAGTCGAAAGGTGGATATACAGGCATCGGCTATGGAATGGGAAATTAGAATGGCTCCACAGTCGGGTTCAAGTAGGCGAATGCTTCAGCCAAAGACGCATTAAATGCATTATGTGTAGCAAAGGCATGATCATGCCTTGCTGCAATCCTTTTAAGCTTTCGTAAGCTTCAAAACTGTGTACTAAACATATACCTGGTCTTCCTAGAAGCACCAGGCGCATCAGCGTCCTCACCCTCGGACAACTCATCTGCTCGAAACTCATCATCCTCTGAATCAACTTCTGCCTCCTCATTCAGAGCATCAGGAAATATAAAACCAAGCCCACGAGGATGTGATTCGCCTCCTGGCCAGACAGAATATCTTGCTATTAATCGTGGGTCTAGCAGTTATAGAGGTTCTTGTACAGGCTCATCTACAGTCCACCGCATGCCTGACTGGCGACATAATCCATAAATTAGTGATGGGTGAGGGAGTCCCCCTGAAAACGAGCCGCGCAAACAATGCCTGATGGAAAAACTAATGACCTCCCCAATATTGATATCAAAGTCCTTCATAATTAAATAAAGTAGTGAGACCTTCTCCTTTGTGACCTCGCTAGTGTGTTGGGATGGAAACAATTTTGCTCACAAAAAGGCATATCAAAACTTCCCGTACAAACTCAAGTCTTTGCTCATGAATAATGTTCCTCCTTTCTTGCCCTTGACCCATGTACTGACTGGTTTTGTAATCTCTGATATAATTTGATCATAATCTGGATTGTCATCTCGCAACTAGGCATATTGGCATATTATTAGAGCCCTCACATTGTACAACTCGTTGATCACCTCTGGACTTTACTGCACCTTCTTGTCGCGTACGAATGCCACAAATGGAGCTTTATCCTCAGCATTCGCGTAGAACTCCTTAACTACCGTCATTACCGCCAGGTCAGGTTGATCAGTAAATGTGTCCCAACCCTATTCATGAATCTTTCATTGCATCTACCCATCAAAGGATTTGGTCCTCAATCCACGTTCTGGTGTCAATTCCTTCTAGGCTAAATAGTCAAATTTGTCTGCCGTCGCAGCATTGACAAACTTTCTCTTGTCGAAACTCCGTGTGGGTGGTGAGGAACCTTTACCCCGTTGTCTCTTGACAGGTGTCTTAGGAGCCATGATTTAGCAATTCGAGTAAAATCCCCCAAACTTTGTCACTTAGACTTTTCGTCGAACACTTAGTGTGTATAAAACCGAGAACAAAATCTACTCCCAAACTGAAGAACAAGTAACAAATATTTGGATGATCAACTAAGAACGCTTACCCATATAGTATGATTTATTACTGTTGTTGAACAGTGATGCTTTTCTTTCAATTTTAGAACCTTCTCCCACTCCTTTGCTTTGAGAGTTTAACAATGGTGAGGAAACCCTAATTTTTGAAGGAATGATGAAATTTGGTGTAGATTGGACAAAATTGCAGTTAGGTTATGTATAAATTGGAGTAAGGGTCGAATTTGGTGGGGAAAGGAAGTTGAGGGTGAATTTCATGAGTAGTGGTCGGTTTATGTGAGATAGGAGTGGAGAGGTCGCGTCTGAAAAGGGTTTTTAAAAACTAAATTCTGTGATGCCCGCTGGGGTGGGCCCATTTTCTACTATAAACTAGATAGGACTGAGGACCCCCCCCCTCCCCCGCTGGGGAGGGCTTATTTACTCTTTGGGAAGCCGTCGGGGCGGGGTGATACAAAGACTACCCCTGTCGGGGTGGGAGTTTTTTAGCTATAATACCCCAACGGGCAAGGTCTATTTTCCTACCAGTCATACTTTTTGCTTCTGATTTTTCCCTGCACGCGCGTTAACCTCATTCTTAGTTCCTAAAATCATATAAAACCCAAAATTAGAGTCAATACTGTGGAGAATGAGAAAGTGAGCTTTGATTATAACATATTGACTAACTAACTAACTAACTAACTAACTATCCTATGAATTGCAAAAAATGTGACTGCTATATATCTATACTGATAACTAATCTATGAAATTATAAAATTTGAAACTAAATACTGAAATAACGTAAAAATTGGGTTGCCTCCCAATAAGCGCTTGAATTTAAGTCTTTCAGTCTGACTACTCCCTATTTCATGGTGCATCGACAAGGGTGATTGAGGTTTCTTGGTGATCGAGGTCACCACCCCAATAATCCTTTAAGCGTTGTCTTTTTACTTTGAAGGTTTCCAACGGATTCTGGCTATACAATTCAACGGTGCCATGCGGATATACTATTTTGATAGTGAATGGTCCCGACCATCTAGATGTGAGTTTCCCGTGAAACAGTCTTAGTCAAGAGTTGTACAATAACACTGCTTGGCCCGATTCAAACTTCCTGTAATTTTTTGGTCGTGCCACTTCTTGACCTTTTCTTTATACAACTTGGAGTTCTCGTATGCTGGCAGGTGAAATTCATCTAACTCATTAAGTTGTAGCAGTCTTTTCTCCCCTGTAGTTATTAGATCAAAATTAAACTTTTGTATGGCTCAATATACTTTATACTTAAGTTTGACTGGGAGGTGACATGCTTCTCCATAGATGAGCTGATATGGAGACATACCGATCGTTGTCTTGTACGTTGTGCGATATGCCCATAAAGCGTCATCTAATTTCAGGGACTAATCTTTTCTGTTCGGATTCACTATTTTCTCTAAAATTCTTTTCACCTCTTTATTCGAAACTTCTGCTTGGCCACTAGTTTGGGGATGATAGGCCATTATAATCCTATGGTTGACTCCATATTCAGCCAAGAGAGTTGTGAAGAACTTATTGCAGAAATGTCTTCCCTCATCACTAATAATTGCTCTTGGAGTGCCAAATCTTATGAAGATGTTCTTTTGCAAAAATTAAGACAACTTTGGCATCATTTATCGGGAGTGCTACAGCTTCGACCCACTTAGACACGTGGTCTACTGCCAAAAAGATATACAAATTATTAAATGAAGGTGGAAAAGGCTGCATTAAATCCATCCCCCACACATCAAAAACTTCCACTTCTAAGATCATGTTGAGTGGCATCTCATTCCGTTTAGATATGTTGCCCACCCTTTGACATCGATCATAGTTTTTCTCAAATTGATGTGCGTCTTTGAACAAGGTGGGCCAATAGAATCCTACCTGAAGTACTTTTGCAGCTATTCTTTCACTTTCATAGTGTCCCCTATATAAGGATGCGTGGCATGCGTGCAAGATGTTGTTCACTTCACTTTGGGGCACGTACCGACGAATCATTTTGTTCGCACACTGTATGAACAAATTCGGTTCATCCCACATATACCATTTTACATCATATAGGAGCATAGACTGTTGTGGGATGACCTGAAATCCCTGTCCTCTCTGGACACTTGGTGTATTCTTGGGGACTTTAATACTATCAAACGGGTCGCCAAATATGATGGTGATGATTCTTCTTGGGATGCTGGAATGACGGACTTCAATGACTGTTTAGACATTATTGGAGTAGATGACATCCGTGCTATTGAGCCCCAACACACGTGGTGGAATTTTCAAGTCGAAAATCCAATTTACAGGAAGTTGGACAGAGCTATGGGCAACAATTCTTGGTTTAACACAATGTCTGACTCCCAAACAACCTTTGGACCTCGTGGTCTTTTCGATCATTGCCCAGTTATTCTTAATACTGGTTATCATCAGCGAAAACTCAAGAAACCCTTTTAATTCTTTAACTTCATGCTTGAGTTGGAAGGGTTCAAAGACGGTGTCTCGGATTGTTGGAACTACACTATTCATGGGAATTCATTTCACACTTTTAATGAGAAGCTGAGGAGAACCAAGAGAGTTCTCGTGCCTTGAATTCCTCAAATGGTAATCTGTCGAGCAACGTTAGCAATTTGCAGGGTCAGTTGGCCTTCGTTCAGCTGTCTCTCCATGCTGATCCTTTGAACTCTATTTTGTTAACTCAAGAATCGGCCTACTCCCAGTCTTTATGGAAAGCATTGGCTCTTGAAGAATCTCTCATGCTCCAGAAATCTAGAGCTATTTGGCTTGCCCAGGTGATAAAAATACTAAGTTTTTGCTAACGTTATCAAGAGCAATTGGAATCACAACAAAATTCTATCTATCTTCAACCACTCTGGTGATCTAATTGAGGACCAGCAGGATATCCAGCAGGTGACGGTGGCCTACTACCAGGATCTGCTGGGGTCATCTCCTATAACCTATCCGGGCCGTGATGAACTCAAAAAATTTATTATCAAGAGAATCACTTCCTCTTAGGCAGCTTCTTTAACAACTCCAATTCTTGATACTGAAATTAAGGCAGTTCTTTAATCCATGAAAAAGAATAAAAGCCCAAGGCCTGATGGTTTAAACATTAATTTTTTCCTCCACTGTTGGGATATTATCGGTCAAGACTTTACTGCTGCTGTCCACTCTTTCTTCAATACCGGGAACCTTCCGAGAGGAGTGAATGCTACGACCATAGCCTTGATCCCGAAGACAGAAAATCCTTCCAATATGTCTGATTTTAGATCTATTTCCTGCTGCAACACAATCAACAAATGTATAGCGAAGATTCTTACCAATAGGCTCAAATTAGTTCTCCCTTCCCTTATTGACCATGCTCAGTCTACGTTCATCTCGGGTAGAAGTATTAGTGATAACATTCTTCTTGCACAGGAGCTTTTTAGGAATTATCACCGCCTCTCTAGTCCGGCCCGATGTGCTCTAAAAATTGATATTCGAAAAGCTTTTGACACAGTGGATTGGGGATTTCTTTTAGACCTGCTGAGCCTTCTTTAGTTTCCTCTTATTTTCATAAACTGGATTCGAGAGTGCATCACAACGATAATGTATTCTGTCAAAGTCAATGGGTCTCTTGCTGGCTATTTTAAGGGAGGGGGCTCTTCGTCAAGGAGATCCTTTGTCCCCTTATTTGTTCATTTTAGCTATGGAAGCATTCTCCATGATTCTGAATAAGGAAACTCTTTTACCTAATTTCAAGTTTCATTGGAAAACAGAATCGTGCAACATTACGCATGTGTGTTTCGCTGATGATGTTATCATGTTCTGCCATAGAGACCTACCCTCTGTTTCCATTATCAACTCGTGCATCCAATCATTCTGAATGTTCTCTGGATTAATCCCCAATGCTCTTAAAAGTCTATGTTTCCTAGCAAATGTCCCAAATATTGTTAAGGAGAGCATCGACGATTCTTTGGGTATCTTGCACAAATTCTACCAATTAGATTTCTCGGAGTTCCTTTCATCTCCTCTAAACTATCCCAATCCGATTGCCTGCCTCTGATCCAAAGAATTACTGCGAGAGTAACATCTTGGACTTCTCGCTTCCTCTCTTACTCCGGTAAAGTGCAGTTGATAAAATCAGTACTTTTTGTCATCTAGTCTTACTGGGCGGCCCATTTTATCCTTCCCAAATTGGTATTGAGAGCCATTCAATCTATAATGTGTAGATTTCTTTGGAAGGTTCCTCTCTGCTTCAGAATGGATCTAAAGTCTCTTGGAAGGACATGTCCCTTCCCCTTTGTGAGGGAGGTCTTGCTATAAAGAATCTTCGATTGGAATTGGCCCTCATTATTCTCCATTTACTTAAGGTCATTTCTCCTTCTTCTTCTTCCTTGTGGGCTAAATGGGTCCAATCCTCGGTCTTACTAAGACCAATTTTGGCATTGTTCTACTCCTTGATTTGTTCATGGATTTGGCGTAAGATTCTTAAACTTGACTCTGGCTCTAAATTTCCTTACTTATAAAGTTGGGATGGCAATTTTTTAGTTTTGGCATGACCAGTGGTTGAATGGCTAATCCTTAAACCCATTTGATTATTTTCTCTCTAACTCTTGAATCCTCATTAACGCTCATGTTTCGATGTCATCTCTTTGGGAGCACAGGCGTTACTGCTAATAACCATCATGAAGTCGTGAACTCAGAAGCTTAAGTACATCTCTCTCTTACTCGTCTTCTATTGATGACTTGATCTTATGGGACACCCGCGAGTTAAAATCTGTTAAGGCCTCTATTACTTAGGAATCTATTCGCTCGCGTGATCCGAAAGTACCTTGGGTTGCTCTGTTATGGCATTCTCATCATATTCCTCATTTCTCCTTTACTCTATGGATTGCTATACAACACAGGTTGCCCACAAATGATAGGTTCTCTAATTATTCCAACTTTCGTCCTTTGAACTGTCCTCTTTGTGAATCCCATGTTGAAACCTTTCCTCACTTGTTCTTTGAATGCTCCTATTCTTCTTTTGTTCTCTCCACTACCCTAGCAATTGGAGTTTGGACTAATGCTCCAATGAGTTGGGACAACCTTGTGGATTATATTATCCAATTTCGAGGGAGTAATCTAAGGTCGGATATTAAAAGTGGTTCTCTCCACTATAGTGTACAAAATATAAATGATAGGAACTCTATTGTCCATAATAAGGCCAAGATGCCTATGGGGGTTACGGATAGGAGATAATAAACGCTATAAAGTCAAGATTATCTTCCTCTCGGCTTTTCTTAAGCGGCTCATACTAGAGCCTAACCTCGGGAGGTGTGGTCAGAGGTTTGGTGATGAGGTGCTCACGGCTTGGCGAGGAAGTAGTTGAGCCGGTGAGGTGCTCTACTTGGGTTTTTTAGTCTTTCTGCTTTGGTTGGGACAGTCCGTCTGGGCCTTCTTATTGGCGAGGTGGGGTTTGAGCTCACCACTTGTTAAAAGCTCTTGCTTTCGGCCAGTTCTCGAGATGTTGAGCGAGGTGGCTTGCTCATTGGGCGTGGAAGTCTTGGGCTTTCCACACGCTAGATGTGCTCGGAGATCTTTGATCTGGGCTCGCCTCTAGCTAGTAATTCTTTGCTTTCATTGTTGGTGTGCAGTGTTGTTAAAGGTGACCCTTGGCGAAATAAATTTGGTTTGGTTTGGTTGGGGTTTCTCGGCTATAGGCCAGTTTGGGCGTAGTGGGGCCGGCCCTATCTTACTAGTTCGGCAGCTGCTGCACGCCATTTGCCAGCAGCTGATGCTCGACCTCGCCTAGTTGGCTTCTTTCTTTTAGCTATTGTTCTTGATCACTTTGGATGCTATGATTCTTCTGTTAGGTTGTTTAGGCTAGCTGTTTGCTTCATTTTGATGCTCGTTTTATGTTTAGTTCCTTGTCCTTTCCATTGGTTTGGTTGTTGGTCTTTAGGTGATCTTTTTGGGGGTTGTCCCTTGAGGTTCATTCTAAAGCTTCTGGGGTATACCCCTTTGCGATTGTTTAATCTCTTTTCTCTTCTATATAAAAACAAACTTAGCAAAAAAAAATTCTTCTTTTGTTGGCGTGTCAAGTTTGTAGGAAGGATCTTGCTCACCAAGTAGTTGGCAAAATCCGCATACCGTGGAAATTTAGAACTAACCCCAAACAACTGTTTACCTTATCTTTGATTTCTAAATCGAACTCTTGAAGTAGAATACGGTGAATTAGTATAGGCTTTGCATCTTTCTTGGAAATTAGATACCTTATAGCCGAATGGACGGTGTGCACTACAACCTTTGTTCCAATCAGATACAAGCAAAATTTGTCAAAGGCATACACGACCGCAAGTAATTCCTTCTCGGTAGTTGTGTAATTCAATTGAGCATCTGTTAGGGTTTTACTTGCATAGTAGATTGCATGAAATTTTTTATCTCGGCGTTGTCCCAAAATAGCCCCCACCACATAATCACTAGCATCACACATCAGTTCAAATGGCATAGTCCAATCTGGTGCTATGATTATGGGTGTGGTCGTCAATTTCTTCTTTAACTGCTTAAACACCATTAAACACTCTTCGTCAAATCTAAAAATTGCATCTTTCTCCAATAAACTTCATAGTGGTTTTGTAATCTTTGAGAAGTCTTTTATGAACCGACGGTAGAATCTAGCATGACCGAGAAAACTATGAATCTCTTTTACTGATGTAGGTGGTTGAAGATTCTCAATTGTTTCTAATTTTGCACGGTCCACTTCCAACCCCATTACAGAGACTTTATGCCCAAGGATGATTCTTTCTTCAACCATGTAGGGACATTTTTCCCAGTTAAGAACAAGATTGGTTTCCACGCATCTTTTAAGTACCATGACCAGATTCTATAAAAAACTATCGAACGTATCCCTATACACTGAAAAGTCATCCATGAAAACCTTTACATTGTGTTCCACCATATCCGAGAATATTTCCATCATACATCTCTGAAAAGTTATCAGTGCGTTACACAGTACAAATGACATCCTTCTAAAGGCAAAGGTGACATATGGGCATGTGAACATCGTCTTCTCATGGTCATTCGGTGAAATGATAATCTGATTATACCCCGAATAGCCATCCAACAAAAAGTAGTACTCATGTACTTCCAATCTATCCAACATTTGATTAATGAAAGGTAAGGGGAAGTGATCCTTTCGGGTTTCCTTGTTAAGTTTCTTGTAATCCATGCATACCCTCCAACCGGTCACTGCCCGAGTCGGTATCAGCTCATTATCTTCATTGGTCACAGATGTCATCCCACCTTTCTTTGGGACACATTGTACTGGGCTAACCCATGAACTATCTTAGATAGGGTAGATTATCCTAGTATCCAGCCATTCAGAATTTCTTTCTTCACTACCTCTTTCATGATCGGGTTGAGCCTCCGTTGTTGTTCCACTATGGGTTTTGCATCATTCTCCAAAAGTATTTTGTGTATAAAGAATAAAGGGCTTATCCCCTTGATATCAGTAATAGTCCATCCTATAGCAGATTTGTACTCTCGGAGAACCCTCAACAACTTACTTTCCTGCAAATCTGAGGTGTATCAGCAATAGTCCATCTTATAGCAGATGCAATAATAATAGGTAAAGTAGATGAATTACCCAAAAAATGCATACCTGAGGTGTTTAGGAAGAGGTTTAAGTTCAAGTGTGGGTTGTTCCTCTAGTAAGGGATTCATCAGTGTCGAATCAATAAATTCGGGGTCGTCCAAGTCGACTTCTCCTAGCAATGTGTTTTCCAATAGGTCCCTATCCATGCCTCGAATCAAATCTTCATTAACCATTATCTCTATCACATCCATCCTAAAACATTCTTCCTCATCCGTAGGGAATTTCGTAGCTTTAAAAACATTGAATATAACCTCTAGGTCTTGAACTCTCATAGTTAACTTTCTTTTTTGCACATCGATGAGAGTCCTCCCAGTTGCTAAGAATGGTCTCCCTAAAATAATTGAAATTTTCTTGTCTTCTTCATAGTCAAGGATAATGAAGTCCGCTGGAAATATAAACTTATCCACTTTCACCAATATATATTCCATAATTCCCCTTAGATAAGTAACTGATATATCCACAAGCTGTAATGAGATGTTTGTTGGTTTCGTAACTGGCAAACCCAACTGAGTGTAAACTGATAATGGCATGAGATTCACACTTGCACCCAAATCACACAAACATTTGTTGAAGGACACACTTCCAATAGTGTAAAGAATAGTGAAGCTACCTAGATCCTTCAACTTCGGAGGCAACTTCCTTTTTCAATACTACACTACACTCCTCCGTCAATGCATCAGTCTCGTAATCTTCCAATTTCTTCTTTCTTAACAAAATACACTTCATAAACTTAGCATAACTCAACATCTGTTCTAGGGCTTCTTCTACAAACGAAATATTTATCTGTAGCTTTTTGAAAATTTCTAATAACTTAGAGAACTGTTTGTCTAACTTTTTCTTTTGAACCCTTTGTTGAAACGGTGGTGAAGGATAGACAACTGGTACAACATCTGCCTGTTCCTTAGCCACTTGTCTTTCTTCACCCTTTTTCTCTTTAACTACCTTTTCTTCACTTTCCTTAACATTTTTTCTTTGGCGAATTTTCTACACTTTGCCCATCTAGCTGTTTTCCACTCCGTAATGTAATAGCTTGACACTGCTCTTGATTTCCTCTAGGATTCTTCTCGGTGTCACTTGACAGAGACCTTTGAGGTCTATTAGTCAAGGCAATTGCAAGCTATCCCATTTAATTTTCCAAATTTTTAATCACAGCCGCCTGAGTTTTCATTGTCGCCTAATTACCAGATATATACTTCAAAAGTAGCTCCTCCAAATCTAACTTCTTCTCATGTTGCGGAGTTGACTGTTGGTGCTGATTCTGAAAATCAAGGGGATATGATGGTCGTGGAGCTTGTTGTTGATTCTGATTGTTGCTCCATGAAAATTTTGGGTGGTTCTTTGCCCCTGGATTGTAGGTATTCTAGTATAGGTTGGGTGGATGATTGTAATTACCTAAAAATAGAACTGTTACAGGATTTATAGCACATTGATCTGTCAGATGTTGCCCTGCACACAATTTACAAACATATGCTACTTGTTGAACCTATACTCCCGTGAGGGCATCCATTTTGTTTGATAGTGCAAAAATTTGAGTTGTTAAGGCTGTAATTCCATCCACTTCTAACACTTCAGCTGCCTTGGGTTGAGTCATCCTAGCAGTTGGCCACTGGTAGTTATTAGCTGCCATATTCACAATCAAGTCATATGCCTCTTCAAAGTGTCTACGTTAGTCCGAATATTACTATTCAATCCATTATAGAAGGTGTTCATCTGCAACCACTTGGGCAATCTATGATGTGGACACTTCCTCAATAACTCTTTATACCTCTCCCAAGCTTCATACAATGACTCTCCATGCCGATGCTCAAACGTAGTAATCTAATTCTTCATATTTGTTGTCTTCGCCGGTGGGAAGAATTTTGCTAGGAACTTTTGAGCCAGGTCATCCCAAGTAGTAATTGAACCTGCTAGCAATTAATGTAGCCAACTCTTCGCCTTATCTCTCAGTGTGAATGGGGACAAACAGAGTCTCAGTGCATCATCCGATACCCCATTTTACTTGAAGGTATCACGTATCTCCATAAAGCTCACAAGATGCTCATTTGGATCATCATTAGCCAAACCCCCAAACTGCACCGAGTTTTAGATCATCTGTATTATACTAGGCTTTATCTCAAAGTTGTTAGCAGTAATCATATGCCTGGTAATACTAGATTAAATCTCAGTTACCCTTGGTGTGGCATAATCCCTCAATGCTTTCTGATCTTCCACAACCATTGTTTCTTGTTTTTCGAAGTTCTCCCTAGTCTCTTTTATCTGTTAGAGTTTATGCCCTAGAGGCCAATTATTTGATATAATTGCTTAACGTTTTGATATTATATTTGATTGAATAAATATATGATTTTATTATGGTTTTAATTCTTGCGTAATATAATTGTTAACATAATAAAATTCCTTAGAATAATGATACTAAATTATATAGTTTCAAGTATGTGACTTGAACGTGAGATTATATATTACCATTAGTATCGGTGTTCTTAAATGTCCCTAGTCGAGTATCATTGTTGATGGGACAACAATGATGCAATCGAGACTAGTATGTGGATCGATTGATGACCAAATCTCATTGGTCATAAATATATGAGATATTAAGTCAATGCATAGGTACATGTTGAAGAACGATGTCTTTGGATGATATCCACCATGAAAATTCTATATGGAGCATTATGAGAAGTGTCATTAGCAATTCTCATAGTGACAATGATGTAATGGTCCTCCGACACGAAATCGCTTATATTACTACGAGAATTTATGTACTTTGATATCATCAAATGCCACCTTTAATAGGGTGGACTATAAAAGGTGATTATTGGGTTCATCATTAATCGTGTGAGAAATATGAGTGATCTAGATAGAATTTAACCATCCTATATATTATGGGTGATATCCATAGGCCTCTTGAATGAGTAGGACTATGAAATGCATGACCATGCTCAAATAGTGATTTGTTTCATATAGTCTACTCATTGATCAAGAAAACTCAGATTAAATTATGAAGAGTATGACACATTCTATGACTCGAGTTTAATCTAGGATATTAAGGTTAAAAGGATTAAATTACATTGAAACATTGGTCACGAAAAGGTTGCATCGAATCATCGATCTTATTATTACTTGGCTAGCAGTGATGCATTACTAGATGCCGCTCACTGTTTATAATTTTATAATATGATTTTAAAATTATTGCCAACGTAATAATAACCTATAAAGTCACACACATAGAACGTTATTTAAAGGGAATTAATTTAAATTTTAAGGATTTAAATATATTAATATGATTAATAGTATTTAAATCACGCAATTTAAATTAAAAGGATAATTTGTATATATGTATATTAATTAAGTAAGACTTAATTAAGATATATATATATATATATATATATATATATATATATATAAATTGGATTTTATGAAATTAGGTTTTGATTTGATTAATTCCTTTTAACTACTATATATATGATATATAGCAGACTACTTAGGGTAAGATATCATAATTGAAAAACCCTAGCCGCTCTTAGAGAGAGACTAGAGAAAAACAGTTAGTAAAATCCATTCCTTTTGGTGGCTAGTACCGCAAGTCCTTCCTTATTGCGAGAATCGTTCGGCTCGGTTAAGTGCGGCGTTCGATGTGAATACGTGGAGGCGTTGATCGGTTTGTATTAAACGTTGGAGATTGGCCTTGATCGATTTCATATTCTCGTTTGTTTATATACGGTATAATCTCTAAACCTCTCAATTAATTGATTTTTTCGCATGGATCCTGTTTTAGGGTTTTGGGAATTGCTTTAAAATTTTAATTTCATTTGTGCATTTAAATGTAAAGCTCAACATTATCCACTTACTCAACCGTTGAAACCTTCTTTCGATATAGTCCTCGTAAGGTAATAAGTCTGGTATCTTTGATCGAGTTTGCATGCACTATTCAAGAGAACCTGAAACAAGAAATAAAACCAAACAAAAAGAAAAAAAAATGTTTAACTAAAATTGATATAATTAAACTGATATCGAAAGTAATAAAGTCAATTATCCATTCCCCGGCAATGACGTAAAAAACTTGTTGGTTGTAAAATCTAAATACGCATAGCACGCAAGTATACGTGATCAACAAGTAATATAGTGATAAATAAGAGTATCGTTCCCACATAGACAAATATTGAATTTTATCCTAACAATTACCAATCTTGTATTATCTCAATTTTATTAAACTAATGATTTAATGATGAAATTAATGAAAAACTACTAAATAAAGAAAAATCAACTAACTACCACAAACCTTACTCAGATATTGGAGAATTAAGCCTACAATTTCACTTATTTATTCATTTAGATTGACATACTTCTTTTTAATTCAAATTAACTATTCCAGTTCGTTAATCAAGAATACAAAAGCAGATATAACCATCTCTCGATGCACTATACCCATATCAACTTAAATCCACAGATGATAGAATTAAGCAGAACACCCTAATTAACTAATTCACTATATCTCTATGTGAATCACTATTAAAGAAGGTTTAATCACAAGTTCTCATAAGATTACATACGATGCATAGGTGTATCTCTATCCTAGACATAAATTATGAATCCCAACAAAACACATAAATCACAATCACATGCTATTATGATTAAGTCTAAACACATACATCATCTCTCGAGTTCATATAGATTTACAAAGAATTGGTGATCAGACAACTCATAAATTAAGCATAAACCATAATAAACGAACTAAAAAAAGCATCATTAAATTAAAATCGAAACATGACAATCCTCATTATGCAAAAAGATTCATCATAGGCTTAATAAGAGAATTTAGTTCATAACTAATGAATTAAAAAACTTAAAAGATTAAAGAATCAAGCATCTTGAATACAAAGCTAAATTTGAAGAATGAAAATAGTAAAAAGAACCACCGCTTTTCTTCAATTCCTCTACAATATTCGTGCTCCAATCTCCTTGCGTCAATTCCTCCAAAATCTTGATCAAAAGCTAAGGTTTGTTAATTATGATGTTTGATTATGATTGTGAGCCTTGATAATCCTTCTCTGCCACTGAATAAGCTTTCTATCTTGTCCCAATTATGTACTGTGTCTATGACGCCCCCAAAATAGGTATACATCACCCATCTTGAGTCGCCAGATACATGGTACATAATTTCAAATACAACTTAATTATACAATAGTCGTGTAAAATACGACAAAACATAGCTGAGAGTTGAAACAAGAATATTGTCATCTAGACAATATCCACACTCAATGGTGTCCTCATTACAATTATTATCACATTATTCCGTAGAAAAGAATATCGTCATCTAGACAATATCCACACTCAATGGAGTCTTCATTACATTTATTGTCACACTATTTTATAGAATAGTGAGGACTACTAAAACAAACATCTGGACCGATAATCCGTTCCCCGACTCATCCCAGCTATATTCTCATTTCCTGAAGAGAACAGTGAAAGAAAGGGTGAGCTCAACTAGCCCAGTAAGAAATATTATGACTAAGATAATGCAAAATAAATTATCCTTAGCCTTCAACAGTATAACAATTGATAGAGTATAATAGACAACAAGTTTTAGATCAACAACTGCAGTGGAATAAGCAATCCATTAGAAGAGTCAAGTAGAGCATAAAATCTACTATCTTTTATGATTTAAAAAGTTTTTCATCAACTTTATCGCTGAGACTCAGCTTAACAAATAAAATTGAATCATCCCTGCATCACGACCAAGGATATTCATGTAATCATCAATGGTCATGATTATATACCGAATAATCCCTGGTCATAATCATACCAACAACTATCCATCAATGAACTACATGCCAATGAGGACTTTTACCACATCATTCGTCACATTACGGTTATGATTATACCGAACAATCCCTGGTCATAATCATACCAAGTCCATCTATGCACGTTAGCCAAAGATGACTTTCATCACAATATAAGCATGAGGATGATGACAATGACATAATAATTCAATAAAATAAGTTCAAGGATAAATTTTAAAGATTTATAATTTTAATTTATCCAGAAAACAATAACGTCCAAATTGTCAACATGATACTTCTTTGTGGAGTAAAATTCAAGAATGCTCAGAAAAATATTTCCATGAAAAGATACTGGATGAAGCGCAAATATCAAGGATATTCCACTAATTTCATGGAGTATAGAAGCCAAAACTTTAACCAACTAAGTATAATAGAATATATGAAACCGCAAATTGATTTTTACTCGCCATGCGGTAATCCACGTAGACAGATCATTTTCACAATTTAATAAGGAATGAATACGAAGGATCATTCACCATGGATGCGGTAATCCACATAAACATGTTATTCCAACAATATTATAAAGAATGGAATAATGTAAGAATTCACCAGCGTCGTAATCCGCGATGACGATAAAGTTATTCCAATGTAATAATAAAGAATGGAATAATGTAAGAATTCACAGGGCGTGCGTGAATCCGCATTGCATGTGTTATTCCACAGAATAATAAAGAATGGAATAATGTATAATTCACTCAGCGCGTCGTAATCCGCACAAACAAAGTTATTCCAACGAATAATAAAGAATGGAACCAGTCAAATGAATCTGCATGCATGGATATTCCAATGAATAATAAATAATGGAACCAGTCACGCATGATTCCGTGCATTTACGGAAATTCCAATGAATAATAAAGAATGGAACCAGTCATGCGTAATCCGTATGCATGTATGAGGATATTCCAACAGAATAATAAAGAATGGAACCAGGTCATGCGTAATCTGTACAGACAGGATATTCCAACAAAATAATAAAGAATGGAACCAAGTCATGCGTAATCCTCACAGACAGGATATTCCAACAGAAGAATAAAGAATGGAATAACAGAAGAATTTCACCATGTATGTGGTACTTTGCATAGACATGTTATTCCAACATAATAATAAAGAATGGAATAACAATCCTTACGAGTATTGAAAGAAAATAACTCTCTTCATGAATACGAAAGAATAATACCCTTACCTTAGAAAAAAGCGGATAATTTGAATAGTGAGAAGTGGCAGACTTCTCTTCTTCTTTTTTTCTCTATAATTTCTCTCTATAATAATTTCTCTATAGCTTTAGTGAATTGGTGAGAAATGAAGGAAGAATGAGCTTCTATTTATAGGAAAATATAGTTTCAATAATTGCACATTTTGGGGCTCGAAATATTACAGTATAATACCTTCCTCTTTTTCTTCATTTTTAATTTAGTCCTGCAAGTATTATCAAACTTGTACCACCTCTCCTAATAGTAAATCATGTGAATTAATAGTTCATTCATGTGACTTAATAGTTATAATCATGTGAAAATATGAATTACAGTATAGTACCTCCATCTATACCTCCATTTTTAACTTAGTCATGCAAGTATTATCAATCTTGCACCAACTCCTCTAATAGTACAAGAATGTGAATCAATAGTACACATATGTGAATAAATAGTTATAATCATGTGAATTAATAGCAATTAATTGCTCATTTATCCTATTAATTACCCGACTGGTCAGTATAACTTCCAGACATCAATTAATATCGAAATAAATGTCAATTTTCACTAACACTAATAATTCCAACACAATGGAACTATCAATTTCATCTTTAATCAACACGAACTTATTCATCATTAATATTATAACTCACAATATTTAATAACCAGGTCGTTCCCAAGAAAGATGGGGCTTTCCATAAGGATTTCTCCTTATCATGCCGTTGATTGTAGTGACCAAACCTCTCCTTGACAAAACTTCTAGACATTGTCAATGTTGCAAATAATAATATGAATAACTTTGCCCTCTCAATTATCGATTTAATAATAGAACATATTATGCAGATGATAATCTTTGTGACAATAATTGAATCAATAATATGAGAGATATGATCTGACAATTCTTCAGAAAGCAATAATTGAGTATAATCGAGTGACTTCTTACGTAAGCATCAATAATCAATACCGTGTGCTACTCTTGCAACCACGCGTATTATTGTACTTTTACTACTGAAAGTAGTTCAGCGGTTTAACGATAATACTACCATTATTTTTAATAAAAGATAATTACATGCCGTTTTCTAACTACGACAATACTTACATTGTGGGGTCCACCAATGATTGTGCTGCTACGTCTGAATATTCTCCGACAAAAGAATATTCCCCGACCAAACAAATATTTTATAACAACTTGCATACTTTGCAAAAATTTTCACATATCACCCTTAAATTTAACCTTTTATCAATTTAACCATTTACGAAATAAAATAATAATTATAAGAAAATTGAATACTTTCATTTCATAAAATTCGGGGTCTTACAGAGTCCACCAGCTTCGCAACACCAAAAGTATAATTGCAACAGAAGTCTGCCAACTTTTTGCGCACCCCCTCCCCGATGGGCTTTTTACTCTTGGTAATCCTTACCCCGTCAGGCGTCAAGATTATTGATGACTTGGACCCCCGCCCGATAAGCATATGCTCTGGACTTTACAACTTTTTGCTCTGTTTCTGCTTCTTTTGCTGCCTTGCCAATCAAACCTTGCCTTAGACAATACAAATTGAACCTGCACACAAACATATCACACGCGCATAAAATAATAGCAAAACATACGGATTAGCAACCGTTTAAGTCCAAAAAAGTATCCAATTTGTAGGTATGAAACCCACTCATCATTAAGATGCCCATTTCAGCATCTCTTTTGTAGAGTGCATCTCCACTAAAGTAGAATTTTATGGCCATCTTTTGGATTCCCTTTCTTTCAGAATGGCTTGCCCTAGTGGGTGTAGACCCATCCTTTAGATATTCTTTGATATCTTGGTACCAGGGTTGTTTGGTGGGACGTAGTTCATCTGATACTTCTCTGATATAATTTCCATAGGTTGTTGACATCTGGGTTGTATATTTAATATCAGGGATTCCATTCCCTGAGGATATGCGGATTAAGGAAGCCAAGGTTGCCAGTGCATCTGCAAAATCATTTCAATATCGAGGAATATGTACGAAGGTTATATCTTCGAACTCCATAGCCATCTTAGTAACCTACCGATAATAGGGAAATAAGTGTAGCTCTATGGTGTGATATGCTTTGGTGGTCTGCTAATGACCAATTTGGAATCTCCAAAGAATACTAGTCGTCTGATACTCATTGATCAGGACAATTTTAATCCCATGATGCAGCCTTCATTTTTGGCTTTGTTGTTAGTATTGTTGAACTGTAGTTTGGCGGCCGCGGGATATTGTTCTCTAGTGATGGATACGAGAACTGCCTCTACTCTCACACCTTCTATGTTTAAAGTACTGTCAAAGTACAGTTTCCAAAATTGATCTGTATCTTCCCGATTATTTTGATGAACTGTCATTACACCATCGTCGGGGAAATAGGTTTCCAAAGTGACAACCCGAGAATTTAGACAATTTATTAAAATCTTAATTGATTAAATAAAGGTTCAATAATAAGACCTAGATTGGAAATAGAGTTTGGATTTAAAATTTTTATGAAGGACTTATGTGATTGTTTACATTTGTTTATTATATAAACAAATAAAAGAAAACTATTTAGCCTAATATTATATATTAGGAATGAGAATTAAATAACTTAATGGTTATAGTAATTGAAGAATGCTAGTATTTAATTTATGTACTAGTAAATCAATGAAATGAATAATAATCAATAGATGATTAGTTGATATGATTAATAATAATAAAAAAGTAAGTTAAAACTCAAAATTTAGTTAGGGAAATTTTTTTTGAAAGCAAGGAATGACTGAATTTATTCCCGGAGCGTCCCAAACGTCAAGATTATTCGAGAAAAGGTCAGAAACACAAAATGTGTCGGAGTTGACTTTTTGGTCAAAGTCGATAGTTGACTTTTTAGGGAGAAAAGTTAAAATCGAAGATAGAAGCGGAATTTGAAGACGCGAACAAGATAATTGAGTCCGGAACGTCAAAATTAGTATGAATAGACTCTAAACAAGAAATATGTCGGGATTGACTTTTTGGTCAAAGTCAACAGTTGACTCTTTCAAAAAAGTCAAACTTAAAATTAGGAGATGAATTTGAAGAAATGGATTTGCCCATGACGTTGGGAGCGTCGAATTTAGTAGGAATAGCCTATAAACTCGAAAATTTGAGTTTTCGGGTCCAAAAGTTAAAGAAAGGATTACACACGCAAAATGAGGAATTAAAAGCGGGACCCACAAGGGCCAAATCTGCTGGAGATTTTCAGCACATGGGTTTGGTGACTAACCTCACCAACTCCCCCAACAATTTCCCCTAAAAAGTGGATCTAGTTTCCCTTTAATTAATATTAAATCTCTAAGTCATTTAACAAATAAGAAGCATGCTTCTCCCATTTTTTCCACTCCCACCCTACCAAAAATAGAGAAAAGAAAGAGAAAATGATGCCATGGATGAAAGAAGAAGAAGAAGAAAAGAAAAGAGGAAGAAAACAAAAGGTATAAAAACTTCAAGCTTTATTTAATTTCTTTTGATTTCTTTTGTTAAAATCATGAGTTTGTGATCTTGAACAAAAAAAAAAAAAAAAAAAAAAAACTCTTGATATACATGTTATTGAGTGTTTCATGAGTAGATCTAACCATTTTGGGTAGTGAAAAGCTTAAACAAGGAAAGGAAAGAAAACTAATTTTCTAAATTGTGAAAACTAGTTTAATGCATTTTATTTTGCTGGTTTTAAATCAAATATTGGAATTATGATTCTAAACTCAAAAAATCTTAGATCTTCATGTTAAATGATGTTTTATGTGTAGATCTTACAATTTTTGATGTTAACAAGCTTGATCAAAGAAGATAAATAAAAACAGTTTTCAAACCTTTAAAAAAAAATCTAGTGGACTGCTATCCCTAAAAGGAAAATTCGGGATTTGTTAGGATGCTCTAAAAATTCTGGGCTTTTGATATGTTGTAGTAAACTGAATAAGCTTTCCATATACTCTAGAACGAACTAAATCCGACTTCGGAGGAGAGAGTTATGACATTTCAAAGTAGTAGTGTCAAAACTGTCCAACAAGTGCAGTGCAGTCCACTTGAATGGAATTTCTGGGCTGATGTGTTCAGAGTCTGGAAAAACATCAGTAGGGAAGAGTTGTAGTCCCGGAAGTTAGATTCGCGTGGGCTCAAGAATTGCCTAAAAATGTTTTAAAACGAAAACGTTATGACTGTTTTAGCGAAAGAGGGTAAATCTGGGAAAAAGATGAAAATTGTTGCGAGTGGACATTTTTGGGGCCTGTTTTAGACTGCCTAAGAAGTCCGAAATTACTGGGTGATATTTTTTAAAAATAATTTTGTATACCATGTATAACATATCCAAAGTTGGGAATTTTCTGATAAACGAACAAGGCGTGAGAAAATCGCGAAGTAGCTAGGTTGATAAAGCGCATCAAGACAGCAGCGTGCGTGACTACACATGACGGCAAGACAAGACGCCGCCTTGCCCAGCGTGGCGCCATGTTGTCTTTGTTCGTTCGACGTCCTTTTCAAGCGCCTTGCTTTGATTAGTTTCCGTGATCCATTTTTATGTGTAAAATTTTTCTAAAATACTATGTCATGAGGTCTATAATATGCCGAATTTTCGTTGTATATATGACTCATGATTTGAGAATTAAAAATGGGCTAACAAGCATGTTAGAACTAAAATTTGAGCGAACGCCGAACGTCGTAAGGCCGTCGGCGATTTTGACGTTTGACGTTCGAATCGCTCGTTAAATGAAATAATAAGTCATAATAAATATAATAAAGTCCTACTGGTAGATTTGACTATAAGTAATATTTTATGCTTGAGAAACTTTCTTTTCGGTATAAATAAAGTAATAAAAATATGTAATAAATATAAGTTACATATTTAAGCGAAATAAAATCAGAGTTGCTTATGAAATTATTTTGTGGTGCAAATCTAAGAGCGAGAAACTTTTAAAAATTGCATTAATCGTAAAAATGATATTTTGAGATTTTCGCTTACTCAAAATGTGGTTTTTGAAATGGGATTTATGTAACTTAGTATGTATGTAAAAATTATTTAAATTAAAGAAATATTATAGTAAATTGAGTTTTACTATAAAAGCTATGTATTAATTTATTTAAACCTCAAATTTGCAAGTAAAGGTAAAAGATATTTCTAAAGAGGAATATAAAGGATTTAAGCTTCAAGATGTAAAATATTTATATCTTAAAATGTGTGAGACCTTTATTATTTATGAAACAAGTAAAATATTATTACATGATTAATAATATTAGATAATGATTAAAATATTATTAAATGATTATTAATATTAGTAAATGGTTTGAATATTATTAAATGATTAATAATATTAGATTATGAATAAAATATTATTAAATGATAATAATTATTTGAAAATTTTTGTGAGCTATTGAACAATATTTTGTCTAATAAATAAATTATCTAAGATATTTGCAAACCAATTTAAATTGAGTCTTAGCGATATTAGGCTCGAGAATTGTCCATTAGGAGTCGCTTGGGATGATGAAATTATGTTGGTTTCAACTCAAACCAAATAGTTTGACTTGATACTAGGTCTTATGTGTTGTATATAGATCGATAGGATTATGTGTTTATGTGTAAAGTTATTTTATATATATATATAATAGTATTATATTGTGATGATATTATTCTAATTTGTATATCGATATTATTTATATATTAGGTCTTTCGACAAAGCTTATTAAATTGCATAACGGTAATTAAACGCTGTTCAGGCAAGTTTTTCTTAACTCTACTAAGAGTTGTTTCATTCGGATATGCTTATGGTTAATCATTGTTGATTGCCATGTAGAATTGTACTCTGTACATCTTGCATGTATAAGTCATATATGAAAGGCTGATCACCTTCATTACCGTTCTCGGTCCAGATAAATTTATTCATGTTTAATACTTGTTCAGTCAAAAATTTGTTCGTGCTAGTTCTCAATTATATTGATGAATTATAGTCAGCTTATTATTCAGACTCTTTCAATCATGATATATCTTTAAATTGTATTTAAACTTGCTAGGCAACTTTCATGCTCACCTTGCTATATCATGATAAACATTGCGATAAGGCGAAATGCGTTTGGGATATAGAAATGGATAATGCCAAGTTCAGCTTGGGATAAAATGTGCAGCTAGTTTGTAATAGTATAGTTGGATAATAATGATATATGTTAGATAGTTTAGGATTTGTGTATTAGTTAAGGTTACTCAATTTTGGGAAATAGTGTGTAAAGTATTGTATAAACAATTTATGTTTATATCTTCCGCATTAGTTATAGAATGATTGTACCAGATCCGTGGTGATTTGGGACCCGGATTTGGGGCCTTCACAGTTGGTATCAAAGCTGTTAGTTATGAAACTTAGGTAGGAATACCTGAGACTAATAACCGCAGTAATTAGGATAAGATCTAACTCATATAGAGTTAGTTGGTCGGTAAGATTCAAAGACGAATCTCGGCGAGTTGTAAAGTTACAGAGTTCCCTAACTCTGATAATAAAGGTGAACAGTAGTGGTGAATAGATTGAGTCTAAAAGACTGAAAGTGCAGTGATAGGAGGTCGTAAAACAAAACGATCAAGGTATATAAATGAATCGTAATATATACGATGAGATCACCCCGTGATCTGATAAGGTGATAGCAGGGATAAGAATCAATCTAATGATTGGAAAGTTTATAGCAAGATTGTTGTGCGTCAGTTGTACTATGAATTGGTACAAATTCAAGAAAGGATTATGAATACGAGTTGAATGAAAATTCGTATTGAGAATGGGGTTAAGATCAGGTGGGGATTTCAATTGAGGACTCATGTCGGCAGCTGAGTTGTATGATTCCTTGTATGGGTGGGGAATTGTACTTGTGTAAAAAAACTACTTAGTTTCGCATTGGTAATCATTGAAATGTTGTGTCGCTGCTATTTGCTATATGCATGTTAAGAGGGTGATTCCTTTCTCATGTGTATAACAGATAGATAGGTCATAGGTAAAGAATATCGGGTTAAGTACAAGTTCTTAAAACTCATACTTATGTGACATTCTTGACTCATAGTTTATGAAATATTTATGAATCCCTCAGCGAATGGACGCCAAAGGTCTGACTAGGGTAAGTTCTTAAACTCATATGATTGTGGCAAGTTTATGAACTCATAAGTGTGGTTTGACGAACTGGGTATAGTTGTGTGTGAATGGAGAATTGAGGATTATAGGAATAGATAGATTGTTAAGAAAATGATTATTAGTGGAGACATAAGTTTTTCCAAAACTTCTAGCTATGCTAGACTTCGAAATTTTGACATCAAGCTAAATACGCACTATGTGCCTTTTTAAAAAAAATGTAGACTCGTAATCATTTTTGAAACAGTTTAAAGTATAGTCTATGCTACTTATTTCGGCTAGACACAAATGATTTGAAATATCAAAATTTATTTTATTTATCTCTTATGTACCATGTAACCTGGTGCAGAGATGATAAAAAGGTGATGGAGTTGTAAATACAGGAATACTTAGTGTGAATTTGATCTAAAATCGTTATTCCATTATTGTATGATGTGTTATGACAAAGTCATACAATGACGACATCCTCAAACGGACTGTTAATACAGTACGACATCATGACGTCATTCTCAAAAATATTTTCAAAAATTTTAATTTGCCAACGGGTTTGGCTACACCTAAATAATTCGATTGAATTAAATTATTGATATGAGTCTACTATTATTCAATTCAAATAGACAAATGTTTATGAAAACTCTAAGTGTTCATTGAAAGAAATTTCTCGAACCAAATTGTTTTGGTGTGGAATCCTATGATAAGACTGAGGTGAACTATGTTGTTTGGATAAATAATCCAATCAAGTAGTGTAAATATTCGCTAGACATGATTAATACGTTATGCATGACGTAAGAGTACGATAGGCTAATCACCTAAAGTACTAGCAATGGTAGTTTACCTTCTTTGTGATTGTAAACATACCAAGTAATGTATAGTTTTGCGGTTTGAATACCGTTAAAACTATGCGTTCATGGTCTATATGACCCCTACGCATAATTTGAAAACTTTTACTCTTGTGAGTGGTGTATTGGGTAACATGTGATGATATGTGTGAATGGTGTAAGCAGTATGGTGTAAGATGTTAGGTGAATTTCGGGGACGAAATTCTTAGAAGAAGGGGTGAATGTGACAACCCGAGAATTTAGATAATTTATTAAAATCTTAATTGATTAAAGAAAGGTTAAATAATAAGACCTAGATTGGAAATAGAGTTTGGATTTAAAATTTTTATGAAGGACTTATGTGATTGTTTACATTTGTTTATTATATAAACAAATAAAAGAAAACTATTTAGCCTAATATTATATATTAGGAATGAGAATTAAATAACTTAATGGTTATAGTAATTGAAGAATGCTAGTATTTAATTTATGTACTAGTAAATCAATGAAATGAATAATAATCAATAGATGATTAGTTGATATGATTAATAATAATAAAAAAAAGTAAGTTAAAACTCAAAATTTAGTTAGGGAAATTATTTTTTGAAGCACCTGACTGCTCGGTTTAAAGGGTCCTAACGTCAAGATTAGTCGAAAAGGTCAGAAACACAAAATGTGCTCTGAGTTGACTTTTGGTCAAAAGTCGATAGTTGACTTTTTAGGAGAAAAGTCAAAATCAAGATAGAAGCGAATTTGAAGACGCGAACAAGATAATTGAGTCCTAACGTCAAAATTAGTAAGAATAGACTCTAAACAAGAATATGTCTGGATTGACTTTTTGGTCAAAGTCAACAAATGACTCTTTCAAAAAAAAAAAGTCAAACTTAAAATTAGGAGATGAATTTGAAGAAATGGATGTGCCCATGACGTTGGGAGCGTCGAATTTAGTAGGAATCACACTATAAACTCGAAAAATTTGAGTTTTCGTCCAAAAAGTTAAAGACGGGATTAAACACGCAAAATGAGGAATTAAAAGCGGACCCACAAGGGCCAAATCACTGGAGATTTTCAAAGACATGGGTTTGGTGACTAACCTCACCAACTCCCCCAACAATTTCCCCTAAAAAGTGGATCTAGTTTCCCTTTAATTAATATTAAATCTCTAAGTCATTTAACAAATAAGAAGCATGCTTCTCCCATTTTTTCCACTCCCACCCGGCCAAATAGAGAGAAAGAAAGAGAAAAATGATGCCATGGATGAAAGAAGAAGAAGAAGAAAAGAAAAAGAGGAAGAAAACAAAAGGTATAAAAACTTCAAGCTTTATTTAATTTCTTTTGTTAAAATCATGAGTTTGTGATCTTGAACAAAAAAAAAAACTCTTGATATACATGTTATTGAGTGTTTCATGAGTAGATCTAACCATTTTGGGTAGTGAAAAGCTTAAACAAGGAAAGGAAAGAAAACTAATTTTCTAAAGTGTGAAAACTAGTTTAATGCATTTTATTTTGGTGGTTTTAAATCAAATATTGGAATTATGATTCTAAACTCAAAAAAATCTTAGATCTTCATGTTAAATGATGTTTTATGTGTAGATCTTACAATTTTTGATGTTAACAAGCTTGATCAAAGAAGATAAATAAAAACAGTTTTCAAACCTTTAAAAAAAAAATCTAGTGGACTGCTGTCCCTAAAAGGAAAATTCGGGATTTGTTAGGATGCTCTAAAAATTCTGGGCTTTTGATATGTTGTAGTAAACTGAATAAGCTTTCCATAGACTCCGGAACGGACTAAATCCGACTTCGGAGGAGAGAGTTATGACATTTCAAAGTAGTAGTGTCAAAACTGTCCAACAAGTGCGGTGCAGTCCACTTGAACGGAATTTCTGGGCTGATGTGTTCGGAATCTGGAAAAACATCATTAGGGAAGAGTTGTAGTCCCGGAAGTTAGCTTCATGGGGGCTCAAGAATCGCCTAAAAAATGTTTTAAAACGAAAAAAGTTATGACTGTTTTTAGCGAAAGAGGGTAAATCTGGGAAAAAGATGAAAATTGTTATGTAGTGGACATTTTTGGGGCTTGCTTTTAGACCGCCTAAGAAGTCCGAAATTATCGGGTGATATTTTTAAAAATAATTTGGTATACCATGTATAACATATCCAAAGTTGGGAATTTTCTGATAAACGAACAAGGCGTGAGAAAATCGCGAAGTAGCTAGGTTGATAAGCGCATTTATAGAAGCAAGAAGACGAGTAAGAAATACCACACGCTTCAGGCCCAAATGCCATCTTTGTCAGGTGTGGTTCGACGTCCTTTTCACAAGACTGCTTGATTAGTTTCGTGATCCATTTTTGCGATGTAAAATTTTTCTAAAATACTATGTCATGAGGTCTATAATACGCCCGAATTTTCGCTGTTATATGATTCATGATTTGAGAATTAAAAATGGGCGAACAAGCATGTTAGAACTAAAATTTGAGCGAACAGCGAAGCGTCGATGACGCATCGAAAGATTTTGACGTTTGACGTTCAATCGCTGCCCAAATGAAATAATAAGTCATAATAAATATAATAAAGTCCTACGGGGCGAGATTTGACTATAAGTAATATTTTATGCCGAGAAACTTTCTTTCGGGTATAAATAAAGTAATAAAAATATGTAATAAATATAAGTTACATATTTAAGCGAAATAAAATTTGTAGTTGCTTATGAAATTATTTTGTGGTGCAACGAAGAGTGAGAAACTTTTAAAAATTGCATTAATCGTAAAAATGATATTTTGAGATTTTTTGTGCTCAAAAACTGGTTTTTGAGCTGGGATTTATGTAACGGAGTATGTATGTAAAAATTATTTAAATTAAAGAAATATTATAGTAAATTGAGTTTTACTATAAAAGCTATGTATTAGCTGTTTAAACCTCAAATTTGCAAGTAAAGGTAAAAGATATTTCTAAAGAGGAATATAAAGGATTTAAGCTTCAAGATGTAAAATATTTATATCTTAAAATGTGTGAGACCTTTATTATTTATGAAACAAGTAAAATATTATTACATGATTAATAATATTAGATAATGATTAAAATATTATTAAATGATTATTAATATTAGATAATAGTAAATGATTTGAATATTATTAAATGATTAATAATATTAGATTATGAATAAAATATTATTAAATGATAATAATTATTTAAAAAATTTTGTGAGCTATTAAACAATATTTTGTCTAATAAATAAATTATCTAAGATATTTGCGAACTAATTTAAACTGAGTCTTAGCGATATTAGGCTCGAGAATTGTCCGACTAGGTCGTCGGGATGACGAAATTATGTTTGTTTCAACTCAGACTGAAATAGTTTGACTTGATACTAGGTCTTATGTGTTGTATAGACTGATAGGATTATGTGTTTATGTGTAAGGTTATTTTATATATTATATATAATAGTATTATATTGTGATGATATTATTCTAATTTGTATATCGATATTATTTATATATTAGGTCTTCCGACAAAGCTTATTAAATTGCATAACGGTAATAAACGGTTCAGGCAAGTTTTTCTTAACTCTACTAAGAGTTGTTTCATTCGGATATGCTTATGGTTAATCATTGTTGATTGCCATGTAGAATTGTACTCTGTACATCTTGCATGTATAAGTCAGGTATGAAAGGCTGATCACCTTCATTACCGTTCGGTCCAGATAAATTTATTCATGTTTAATACTTGTTCAGTCAAAAATTTGTTCGTGCTAGTTCTCAATTATATTGATGAATTATAGCCAGCTTATTATTCAGACTCTTTCAATCATGATATATCTTTAAATTGTATTTAAACTTGCTAGGCAACTTTCATGCTCACCCTTGCTATATCATGATAAACATTGCAGATAAGGCAAATGCGTTCGGATATAGGAAATGGATAATGCCAAGTTCAAATTTTGGGATAAAATGTGAAACTATTTGTAATAGTATAGTTTGATAATAATGTTATATGTTAGATAGTTTATGAATTGTGTATAAGTTAAGGTTACTCAATTTTGGGAAAATAGTGTGTAAAGTGTATTGTATAAATAATTTATGTTTATATCTTCCGCATTAGTTATAGAATGATTGTACGGGATCCGTGGTGATTTGGGACCATATACCTTTAAGCATCATGTCATGGAATAGAGTCATCATGACTCTTTGATATGTAACACCTGTATTTGTAAGGTCGAACACTAGTCGCCAACAGCAGAAGGTACCACAGGGAGTGATGAAAGCAGTTTTCTCCCTATCTTCATTGGACACTAGGATTTGGTGATATCCAACAAAACAGTCAGCAAACAATTACATGCCATATTGTGCGTTGTATTTTCTATTAATATATATATATATATATATATATAAAAATATAACATAACCCATTTTGAATTTTTCATTTGACAAAGCACAAGAACGGTTCAGATTTTATCTCAATTCTTCCAACTTAATTTAAAGGTTCACATTTTTCGTCTCACACTAAAAATTCCCGCCCAAATCAAATTCACCCATAAAAATTCTCGCCCAAATCAAATAAAAATAATAATAACAATAATGATAATAATAATAATAATAATAATAATAATAATAATAATTATAAGAAATAATAATTATTATAACAATAATAATTATAATTATAATAACAATGATGATAATAATAATAATAATAATAATAATAATAATAATAACAACAATAATAATAATACTAATAATAATAAAACAAAACCCATTTTGAATCTTTCATTTGATAATGTACAAGAACGGTTCAGATTTCAACTCAATTCTTCTAACTTAATCTAAAGGCTCACATTTCATCTCACACTAAAAATTCTCGCCCAAATCAAATAATAATAATAATAATAATAATAATAATAATAATAATAATAATAATAATAATAATAATAATAATATTATTGTTATTATTATTATTATTATTATATAATTACTACTATTATAATGATAATAATTTTTTATTATAATAATAGTAATAATAATAATAATATTTATAATAATACTAATAATAGTAATAATGATAATAATAATAATAATTATTGCAATAATAATAATAATAATAATAATACTAATAATAATAATAATAATTATTATTATTATTATTATAGGACTAATAATAATAATAATAATAATAATAATAATAATAATAATAATAATAATAATAATAATAATAATAATAATAATAATAATAATAATAACAACAACAACAACAACAACAACAACAACAACAACAACAACAACAACAACAACAACAACAACAACAACAACAATAAAAATAATAATTATAATTATAATAAAAACAATAATAATAATAATACTAATAATAATAGTTGTAAGACCCCAACTTTTATGAATAAAGATTAATTTTTCTCGAAATATATTTTTGAATATTATGGTGTTGATTTGATATAATGTTATAGTTGTGAGTAATATTTATAAATTTTGCAAAGTAAGCAAGTGGTTATAAAATATTCGATTGGTCGGGGAATATTCGTTTTAACAAGGAATATTCATACGACGACACAATCATTGGTGGACTCCACAACGGAAGTATTGTCGGAGTTAGAAAATGACAGAAATATCTTTTATAAAAATAACGGTGAAAGTTTTACCGTTAAACTGTTGAACTACCCAGTAGTAAAAGTAAAGTAATATGCGTGGTTGCATAGTAGTACACAGTATTAATTATTAATGCTTATGTGAGAAGTCACTAAGTTATACTTAATTATTGCTACAGTAATTGCTGCATAATATCTCTCATATTACTGATTCAATTATTGTCACAAAGATTGTTATGCGCAATATTTTTTTATATTATTAAATCAATAATTGAGACGATAAAGTTATTCATATTATTATTTGCAATATTGACGATGTCTAGAAAGTTCTGTGGAGGAGAGATTTGGTCACCTAATTGTGCACCAATAGGGAAAAATCCTTATCGAAAAGCCCCTCTTTCCTGGGAATGATCTGGTTGTTAAATGTTGTGAGTTATAATATTAATGATGAATAAGTTCGTGTTGATTAAAGATGAAACTGATAGTTCTATTGTGTTGGGATTATTAGTGTTTGTGGGAATCGACATTTATTTCGATAATAATTGATTTCTGGAGGTTATATTGACCAATCGGGTAATTAATTGGATAAATGAGCAATTAATTGCTATTAATTCCCATGCTTATAACTATTTGTTCACATGTATGTACTATTGATTCACATGCATGTACTACTAGGGGAAGTGGTGCAAGATTGATAATACTTGCATGACTAAATTAAAAATAGAGGTATAGATGAATGTACTATACTGTAACTATTTTTTTCACATGTTTAGAACTATTGATTCACATGAATATACTATTGATTCACATGATGTACTATTAGGGGAGGTGGTGCAAGTTTGATAATACTTGTAGGATTAAATTAAAAATGGAGGAAAAGATGAAGGTATTATACTGTAATATTTTGAGCCCAAAACGTGTAATTATCGAAACTATATTTTCCTATAAATAGAAGCTCATTCTTCTTTCATTCTCACCAATTCACTAAGACTCACAAGAGCAATTATAGAGAGAGAAGTTATAGAGAGAGAAGCTATAGAGAGAAAGAAGAAGAGAAGTCTGCTACTTCACGATTCCTGTAGCGCCCCCAAATCTGGGTCCTAATTCACCACGGATCTTGGTACACTAATTCTAACTATTGCGGAAGATATAAATATAAATTGTTTATACATTAAACATTATATACTAATCCCAAGGTCGAGTAACCATAACTTATACACAATTTCATTATACTATCTGACATAACAAAGATTTTATCATACATTTTTGTTACCATTCTATCTACACATGTAAACTAAAGCTGGAACTGTCTTTAACCTTTCCTTGTATCCGACACATTCGCCTTAATCTGCTATGTTTTATCATAATATAGCAAGGGTGAGTATGAAAGTTTCCCAACAAGTTTAAATTTTATTTAAGGATATATCATGATTGAAAGAGTCTGAATAATAAGCTCGCTATAATTCATCAATATAATTGAGAACTAGCACGAACAAACTTTTGACTGAACAAGTATTAAAAATGAACAAATATATCTGAACTGAATGGTAATGAAAGTGATCAGCCTTTCATACCTGACTTATACATACAATATGTACATAGTACAATTCTACATGGCAATCAGTAATGATTAACCATAAGCATATCTGAATGAAATAACTCTTAGTAGAGTTAAGAAAAACTTGTCTGTACCGTTAATTACCGTTACGAAATATAACTTAGCTTTATCCAAAGACCTAATATAGATAATACCGATCTCCAAATATTAGAATAATATCATCATAGTATAATACTGTTATATATATAGAATTACCTAAACACATAACACATAACCCTATCAGTCTACAACATATATAAGACTTGGTATCAGGTCAAACTATTTCAGTTTGACTTGAATCCGACACAATTCTAACATCCCGACGGTCTAGTCAGATAATTATCGAGTTTAAGTTTAATTAAACTCTGCCTAACACTTAACAATTATCTTAGGTAATTTATTAATCAGTCAAAATAATTTTCATAGACCCATAATAATTTTCAGATAATTATTACCATTTATTATGGTTCTTCAATCAATAATATCATATTTATATGCATTAAATACTACTTAATTCCATTATCATTAATATTTATTTAATATTAAATATTAATGAAATCCTTAACATAATATTATAATATATTTATAATATCTCAATGTATTTTAATACTTTATTATTACCATTAAATGATTTTAAAGTAATTAAAACCATTATTAAGTATCTCGCCATTAATATTAAAATATTAATATTTTTCATGACAAAATATCAAAAATTATATTTTATAACTTCAAATATTTTTATAACACTTAAATTATTTTTATATAATTTTAAAACATTAATTCTATTTTTCCATAATTTATTTAATACATTTATTAAATAAATTAATTACCATTAATATTAATTTATTAATGAAATTCATCACAAAATATTAAAAGTTATTAAAAATAACTTAAAATATTTTCTTATACCATAATATAATTTTAAATGATTTTTAAGTATTAAAATCATTTTTAAATAATTTATTTAATATTATAATTAAATAAATTAAATACCACTTATATTCCAAAAATATTAAATATTTATGAAATATACTCAAAATAATTAAAAACTAATTTTTCAGGCTTTAAAATATTTTTTAGGAATTTATTATGTATTTTTAATAATTAAAATCCATTTAATACTAATTATTTATTAAAAATAATAATTTTGGAAATAAACTGTCGCTAAAGGGCCCTATAGCTTACGTAACTGTCATTATAGGTGTTTTTTGTGCATGTTCTTGAAATGCCTGTAAATGCAAGAGTGTTCAAGTTAGTGGGTTTAGACCTGCCTCTAATTTCATGGTTATAACGTTTCTGGGCTTTCTAAGACATTGATGATGTAATATGCATGTAATACTACAACTAGAAACTAATTCCCTAGCCAAACTATATCAGATCTGATCATTATAAGCCTTACAAAAGCATGTCAGAGGCTTACTGGGATTTATGGGTTCCCAAAAACCCGATCGACTTTTCGAGTGACCACCTCAGTGGCTTGATTTTATATAATGTTCTAGTTATGTTTAATGTGATGTTAAGGTTCGGATCTATAGTCGTTATGTCAAGGTACAACAAAAATCACTAGATCAATTTAACAACATCACATAAGTACAATCTGAGCCGATCAAAGTAGGATAGAAGATCGTTTTCTTGAACATTTCGAAAACCTGTAAATGTTTCTTGAAAGCGCTTTGTCAACTATTGTTCAACCAATAAAATCTGGGTTCTCATATGCATCCGTAACCTAGAAGCATTATTGTGTAGTATTCATACCAGTCTACAACCTTCAACCAATAACATGACCAAAAACATAAAAATCAACAAGATCTAGAGCTCAGAAAAATATGTGTTAGGCGAATCGGAAATTCCGGGCCGCCCGAAAATAGCTTTCGTGATCTACCAACTAGGTTTGACCATGCATAACTTACAATCTAGACATGCTATGACCCTGATTCAAGTTGAAGAACAAAGATCACATGCCATACTATAGATTAATAACATAAAACACAATAAACATCTAACACAAGAATCTAGAGGCTCTGACATATGACTGTCAGGCCAAAAATTTCCAGTTTTCCAGATTTCAAAAAAAAGTTATTTCTTGCACTTTGATGTTATGGATCTGTGATTTAACAATGTAGATCACTAAATGACACCTTATTACACATTTCTAAACAACAAATCACAACATCAAACATCAAATATAAGGATTTCTAGGATTAGGGTTTATACCTCTATTATGCTTCCATACTTGATTTCTAATCCATGATCCTGATCCTGTCTTGCTAATGATCACATTAGTGACTGATTCACTTAATATTTTCGTGGCTAAGGAGAGAGAAAAGTTTGGTTGAGTGTAAGGATGCAAATGAGCTTGGTTTGGTGACTTTCCCTCTCTTTGATCTATATATAAAATAATGAAAAGCCTATGGCTGATCATGTGATCAGTTGTTGGCTGATTAAAGTTGATTTTCTAGACCATATGGCTAGCTTGGGGTTGTTCACCAACCACAAGTAGGGTTAGATCTACACTCCACCTCATTAAAATATTAAGAAAGGTAGTTTGGTCTTTTGACTCATAAAGTGAATGACAACTTGGTAACTTCTCACAATCATTAGGTTTTAACCCTTAGGGTTTAACCCTAAGGTTACACAAATTTATATTTTAGTATTTACTAATTAGGTTCTAAAAATAGAAAATTATAATTAGGGTTCCCTAATTATAGTAAAGTTTACTAATCACATTCAAGCTTGTTAATTAGGGTTAAGGTTTCCTAATTAACATTAAACTCTATAAATTGATAATTATGTTTTCTCTAACTGTACATTAGGGTTTCCAATATTAGAAATTAGGGCTTTCTAATTAATCAATTAGGGTTATCCCTAATTATACTTACAATTAATAACATAAAAACTTTATACTTATCTTCAAGCTTCCCAATTAGGGTTTTAATATTCCAAATTAGGGTTTCAGATTCCCAGAACTGAAATTAGGGTTTCCATAGCCGGTAATAAGATTTCTAACTGAACGTCGAAGCTCTTAGTATATTATTAGGGTTTGTAACTGATATAATTTATCCGGTCAACCCTTGACCCTTAACCACATACTGTACATACATATGACCATATACACAAATACTATTAACACCGTAAACCTTCACCAAAAGTTTTTAAATTCACAAAATTCACTCCCAAAAATGTCAAATACATATACTTATTTTCTATCTAGGTTTATTATTTAACCTCTATTCAATCTTTTAAGATTTTATAAAATTGTCTAAATTCTCAAGTTGTCACAATTCCAGTATCCAGTCTTCTTTTGGGGTAAGAGATATTTTTTGTTCAGTATTCATAAGGAATAATATTTTCTTTCATACTCTATAGTATGTGAGTAATATTATTTCGTCTCATATTCCTGATTATACCCTCATTCTGTTAAAGTATTGATTCTATACTCCGTGAAATTAGTAGAATATACTTGACATTTGCGCTTCATCCAGTATCTTTTCATGGAAATATTATTCTGAGCTTTCTTGATAATTATTAATCTTTTAATACCATAATATATTCATGAGTTACTATTTACGAGTTACTATTCACCCAGTTACTATTCACTCGGGTATTCAGGGTACTTTTCATGCTGGGGTACTATTCACGAATTACTATTCATGGGTTACTAGTCACCCGATTACTATTCACTCAAATATTATTCACTCAGGTATTTGGGGCACTTTTTATGCTGGGGTACTATTCCTGAAGTACTATTCATAGGATTCACATGGTACTATTCACCCGAAAAATATATTTATTTTCTGTCCAAGTTATTTTTGATATATGAATATTATTCTTGAATTCTACTCCACAAAGCAGTATCATGTTGACAATTTGGATATTTTTAAATTCTGGATATTTGGATATTTTTGGGTCTAGCTGTTGTTCCACTTCCTAACTTTTCCGACCAATTTCCGGCCTTCTCTTCTCCTTCTCCTCTGCTCGTTATCTTTTATCTCTCCTTTCTTCTTTCTAGCATTCTCCTTCTTTTGTGTGACTTTGTAGCGATGGTTAGTCACAACCACCTTTCTGTTGACAACACTGAAAGCAGTCATTCTAACGATCTTTATTTTGAGTATGGTGTTTCGGTTCCAGACTCGCCATCTTCTCTTCTTGCTCAGCTTGGTATCGAGGAAATGGGTAAATCAAATGCTTTTCTTGGTCATTTAGGTAACATTGTTAACTCAGAAGATTCGCCAACTCAAGCAATAGGCCCTGCTCTGGACTTCAGAAATGCTTTGGGGGAAAATGCTAAGGCTATCTTCTCTACTGCCCAACAACTTACACATAAAGATAGAGATGAAGCTTTATTTGAACGTAAAAAGAACCTCCATCTAATGACGTTCCTTATTGCATATGGGGTTTCCTCCAATGACGTTCAAGCCTTCTTGTATGAAGGTAAGGTAGTTACTTTTAACACGGGCCACCAGGTTATTGAAAAAAGTCCTAGTAGACTTGAACCCCTTTCCTGCTCGGAAAACTTCTTGGGTGGGTCTCTTTCTCAAGTCAAGTGTGTTGGCGAAGGCTCAAAGCCAGTTATCCCTTTTCCTAAGCTTCCTCCGGCTATTTTGGTCGACGCAAGTTCCCGGCCGGTAGCTGTATCAAAATTTACTCTTCCTTCTGGTCATGTCACTTCGGGTCTGGAGGTGTCAACCTTACCTTTAAATTTGAAAGGGAGCCTCTTCCCTCGAAGAAGGTGAAATCCCTTGTCCTACTCCTAAAGCTACATCTAAGTCTTGGTGTGATGTAGTAGGAAAGCCTGTTGTCAGATCTTCCAGGTCCCTCTCTTATCACCCTCCTTCTATGAATGATGGAGTTATCTCTGTTATTCCACCAGACGAAACGCTTTCAAGACGAAACCAAATTTAGGCCTCTAGCCTAGTGGGTTACTTTCTTCATTCTTCTCTTCCCTATAAAGTAGTCGAGCCGAGCCCATAGCTAGGAGGTTGTGGGGGCATCTGGACCTAGCAAATGTTTTCCTACATAACAAGCGGTATTATATTTTCAAGTTTGATTCTAAATCTGATTGTGATAATATTTTGGCTTCGGGCCCATGGCACTTCACCTCCAAGATAATGGTCTTGCAACAATGGAAAGAAGGTGTAGTTTTTTCAAAAGCTGACTGTGATGTCTTCCCAGTATGGGTGAAACTCAGTAATATTCCCCCATCTTATTGGTCGGATGAAGGAATCAGTTATATTGCTAGTGCAATTGGGAAGCCTCTCTTCACAGATGACATGACCACAAAGAATGACTTCTTGAATTTTGCCCGAGTTTGTATGAGGTCAAAGCTTCATTCTCATTTCCTCCTTCTATCTGGGTAGCTATCAAGCAAGATCATGCATCAGACTATAGCTTCACACAAGTAGATGTTGAATACCAAAGTAAACCTCCTTCTTGTTCCTTCTGCCAAGTATTTGGGCATACTCCCATTAATTGCCCCAAAGCCAATTTTAAATGGATGCCTAAGGTCACATCTGCTGATCTAGCTGGTATTGTTGACAAAGATCTGGTTAGCCTTGCAAAGATGTCAAGTCATACTGTTATTGCAGATCACAATGATTCTCCATCCAAGTGAAACGTTAGTTCCCCCTCTAATGATTGGTTTACTGTAGCTAGGGGAAAAAAATCTGGAACGGGCCTACCCTCTTCTCTCCAGGTTATGAATCTTTCAAACTCCTTTGCCCCTATGGAACAGGATGACCAGGCTATGGGGTCGGAGGTTGACTCTCCCATTGCTATGAACCCCATTCTTGTCTCCAAACTCAAAGTGATTGACGAAAAGGAAGGAAAAGACTTGAAGAATAAACAAACCTCAGGAATGGAAAATCCAAAAGCTGCCAAAAAGAGGAAAGGAAAGGGCAAAGCTGGTAACTCTTCTCCCCCATCAGTTTAATTATGTTAGCCTCCTACAACATTAGAGGGTTAAATAAAAAGCCTAAGCAGACTTATGTTAAGCAAATTATTGCAGATTACAATATATCTATTATTGGTTTGATTGAAACAAGAGTTAAGACTGCTAATGCTACTAGAATTTCCAGGAGGCTTTGTAATAACTGGGAATGGGCATTCAACTATGATTACCATTCCAATGGTAGGATTTGGGTGGGTTGGAATCATGTTCGTTGGAAACTGGATGTTCTTTTTGTTTTTTCCCAAGTAATCCACTGTAAAGTGCAATCCTTAGATTTTCTTACTACTACTTTTTTGGTTTCCTTTGTTTATGGGCTTAATTCTTATATTGAAAGAAGGGATCTCTGGATTGATTTGATTAGTTTCTCTCCCTCTAATAGTTGGTGCTTATTGGGGGACTTTAATGTTATCAAGGATCTTACTGAAACTAACCAACCAAATGATTTATGGGATATTGCTAAAGCTGAGTTCAAAGACTACACTAATTCCATTGAAGTGGCTGATATTCGTGGTACTCGTCCATTGTTTACATGGTGGAACAATCAACCTTCTTGCCCAATCCATAAAAAAACTTGATCGGGTAATGGGAAATTTTGCCCGGCTCTCTCATATTTATCTCTCATGTTTACATATGCTCATCGTGGGCTCTCTGATCATTCTTTACTTCTTCTCAACACTAGTATTCGGTTCTCCAAGCCAAAAAGACATTTCCAATACTTCAACCATATGGCTCTTCTTGAGGGATTTCATGAAGCTATAAGTTTATCTTGGAACTCTCCAATTCTTGGGAATCCTTTCTATGTTTTTGCTGAAAAACTCAAACGTTCCAAACGGGCATTAATCTCCCTTAATATCTCAGCTGGTAATCTAGCCTCTTTGGTGAAGCTTGCTCATGAAGACCTTCATGTCGTACAGTCACTTCTCCATGTCAATCCTTTGGATTTGGCTCTTTTGGAAAAGCAGAAAGACTGTTCTCAGCAGGTTTGGCAAGCTATTGACAGGGAGGAAATCCTCATGCAACAAAAATCAAGAGCAAATTGGTTAGCATTGTGTGATCGTAACACTAGCTACTTTGCTAATATTATGAAAAGCAGGTGGAACTCAAACAAAATCTTCTCCATCTTAAATGATGATGGTAACCTTGTAACACCCCCTTTCCGAAATAGAAAGAGAGGTTATTCAAAACAAAACAAAACTAATGAATATATATAACAAGGCTCTAAACCACAAAAGACTAATCTCAAAATGATTAAATGTCATAAGACAAAGCATAATAAATACCACACTAGCTCAAACCACAATAAGAAATAACTATTACAACTCTAATTAAATCAACGTATCATAGCCTAACAAAAGATATCAAAACTATTTGGATAGAAGGGAGCTCTCGTCACACTTGCCCTTGATTCCCCTGATTACCTGCCGGAAGAAAAAATACAGCATGAGCCAAATGCCCAGTACGGATATAAATACAAATAATGAACTGAAATAACTAACTCAATTAAATGAAGAGACAAAACGAACTGAAACAAACGAAAAAAACTACACAAAGAAATAATAGGCTGAATCAAATGGCTGGGTGTTATTTCATACCGAGCTCAGAACAAAACAGAAATATACCTTGCCACACAGGAAAGTCAAATAATGCCACACAAGCAAATCACACACATTGGACTGCAAATCCAATGCATGTAAAGTCAGAAGGTGTGTTTGGCACAAACATCACCAATCCGCAGAACAGAACATAACATAAAACTAGGGTCGACCCATACGCCTCCCACAATAAAACACCAAATGGCCAACTCTCACCGGAGCACAAAACGGAGACGCTGCGGGATCGATCACACTGCTTACTCAAGGTGTGTCATGCCTCAGTGCCAAGAGGACATGCCTCGTGGTACCCCCACTGGTGGTTATAGCTAAGGTATACCCTATGGTATTCTAACAAAATATAATGTCACAACACATGCGACACAACAAAGGGGTTCTAACATGTACATGTTAAACTGAAACGAAATATCAACATAAAGTCTACAAATATATTAACATGCACTTTCTACAAAGATCAAAATAAATATTAATCATGACACACTAGACCAAAAAGTACAAATACTAGTTTCAATTACTAATGCCAAAATGAAACATTCTCACGAATTTAAGAAGGAACAATTATGAGAGGCAAAACTAAATTTCAAAACAAATAACAAAATGAACAAATTAAAAACAAAAGAGACTTGCTGAAAAAGTATGGAATCCGTACCTGGATTAAGCAATGTAATACCCAAAGTATATTCCAAACTCATTTAGACTCCCTTCGTTCAAACTAATCACCAAAATAATACATTTATATAAGTGATATTATAAAAATATTATTATTATTTTTTTTTGTAATTATTATAATTTTACATTAAGCTGTAACTAAATAATTCATTAAATATCATGCAAACATCTAATTTTATAATATTCGGTTTTAAAAAAAAATCCACCAAAATTAGTTATTCGTTAATTATTTAACCTGCTAGATCATATATGAAGCCTATTCTCATATTAACCTTGGAATTCTTATTATTCTATAAAGAAGTTTTCAATTAACAAATACTGCCAAGTTATTCTTATTGCCTAGTGATGGTACTGCCTCACCTAACTTTGAGGAAATTAGCGCCCAAGTTATTATTTTATTTTTTTTTCGTTTTCAGTACAATTGCTCATTGTCAGATCATATACTATTACCATCAGGGTCAATCTTAGGCAATTTATTTCTAACAGCATACATATGCATATGTATTCCAGATTTTTAATTTATGAACTAAAATGATAAGACTCTATAACCATATACAAAAACAAAAAGAAGGAAAATCACCTGCTTTTGATTCTTCCATAGGCTATTTCAATCTCACAACTCGCTCCTTCTCTTGGTTAAGCGGCAACCTTCTATTCTCTTTTTTATTTGACGAATAAAGGTAAGGTTCACTATATATGATTTTTTATTTATTTATTAATATATTACTAGTTCTCTTAATTTTAATAGGTTTAAAAATTAAACAAGTATAGATTATACCCAATTAATATAAAGGCCAAAATTAATGTTATCACTTACTTATTATGGTTCACAATAATTAAATACAATTTGACCCAATTAAAAGACAAAGTCCAATTAATACGTTTTAAAAAGATAATAATTTTTTATTATTTAATATTTACTTTTTTTTTAATTTATTTTTTGGGTATTACATCACCTACCCCTTAAAAAGGATTTCGTCCCCGGAATCAAAAGAATGGAACACACCTAATTATCAAAAAGATGTGGATATTCCGCTCGAATAGACTCCTCCATCTCCCAAGTGGCTTCTCGCTCTGGAAGGTTCCTCCAGAAAACCTTAACAAATGGAATAGTCTTCCTTCTCATAATCCGCTCTTGACGATCCAAAATTGCCTCAGCTTGCTCCTCATAAGTAAGATCTTCCCGAATCTTATCGAACGGATATTGCACCGCATGCAACAGATGATAATGATAACTCCTCAACACCGACACATGGAACACATTGTGCACATGAGTTAGCTATGGAGGCAAAGCTAACCGATATGCAACTTCACCAACCTTCTCCGAAATCTCAAATGGACCAATATAACGCGGACTAAGTTTCCTTTTCAACCCAAATCGCCGAATACCCTTCCAAGGAGAAACTTTTAGAAACACATGCTCACCAGGTTCAAATTCTAAAGTTCTCCTATGCTTATCAGCATAACACTTTTGCCATGATCGAGCCGACTTCAATTTCTCCTTAGCCACTGCTACCTTCTCCGTAGTGATTTGGACTAACTCAAGCCCTTCTATGGCCCTTTCGCCAACCTCATCCCAACAAGTTGGTGCCCGACACTTTCTACCATACAGCGCCTCAAAAGGAGTCATTCCAATACTTGAATGCCAGCTGCTGTTATAAGCAAACTCAACTAGGCTCAAGTAATCATCCCAATTACCTGACCATTCAAGTGCACAAGACCTCAACATGTCCTCCAACGTCTGAATAGTCCATTCAGATTGTCCATCAGTTTGCAGACGAAAAGAAGTACTAAAGTTGAGCCGAGTACCCAAAGCTCGTTGAAACCCTTTCCAAAACCTTGAAGTATACCGTGGGTCTCGATCTGAAATAATAGACACTGGAGTACCATGAAGTCTAACAATCTCCTGCTGAAAGATATGTGCCAACCTATCCACTGAGTATCCCTCATGGATAGCCAAAAAGTGTGCCGATTTAGTCAGTCGGTCCACTACTACCCAAATGGCATCATTTTTCTTAAAAGTCTTCGGCAAACCAGTCACAAAATCCATCGTTATATCCTCCTACTTTCACACTGGAATGTCTAACTGTTGCAGCAAACCACTAGCTTGTTGATGTTCTATCTTCACTTGTTGACAAGTGAGACACTTCCCAACACATTCAGCCACATCTCGTTTCATCCCATTCCACCAAAAATTCTTCTTCAAATCCCTATACATCTTCGTAGAACCTGGATGAATAGAAAATGGCGAACTATGAGCCTCAGCCAACACCGCCTCTCGAATAATTGGATCCGACAGTACACACAACCGCTCACCCAACCAAATCACACCATGATCATCAATACGAAACTCGAGCTGCTTGCCCTCCTCTAGATTCTGCGTCAGACCCCACAACTCCCCATCTTCTTTTTGAGCTTCTTTGACCCGCGAGATAAGAGAGGGCTCCACTCTCATACCAACCAAATGCCCATCTGAACCTCGTACATACAACTCCAACTCGATCCATTCCATATCTGAAATAAGCTGAGGTTGTGTAATAAGGGCTGCTACACTCCCAAAACTCTTTCTTCTAAGAGCATCTGCAACCACATTTGCCTTCCCCGGGTGATACTGAATCCTCGCATCATAATCTTTTAGAAGCTCCAACCAACGCCTTTGCCTCATATTGAGCTCCTTCTGAGTGAAGATGTATTTAAGACTTTTGTGATCGGTGAAGACATAACAAGTCTCTCCATACAAATAATGCCTCCAAATCTTTAAGGAAAAGATCACCGCTGCCAGCTCCAAATCATGTGTGGGGTAATTCACCTCGTAAGGTTTAAGCTGTCTAGAAGCATAAGCAATCACCTTACCGTGTTGCATCAAAATACACCCCAAGCCCTTCTTAGAAGGATCACTATAAATCTGGTAACCTCCAGTCCCCGACGACAATGTAAGTATAGGAGCTATCACAAGCCATTTCTTCAACTCCTCAAAACTTTTCTCGCTCTCTTCATTCCACACAAACTTCATCCCCTTTCTCATCAACTGGGTTAATGGTAAGGCAAGCAAAGAAAATCCTTCCACAAATCGCCTATAGTACCCTACCAAACCCAAGAAACTTCTAATCTCTGTCACTGTAGTAGGTCTTGGCCATTTAGTGATAGCCTCAACCTTCGCAGGATCCACCTTAATGCCTTCAGCAGAAACAACGTGGCCCAAAAATGCAACTCGCTTCCAACTAAAACTCAGATTTAGAGAATTTAGCATACAACTTCTTTTTCTGCAAAATCCCCAATACTGTGCGAAGATGCTCCTCATGCTCTTCCTTAGACTTGGAGTAAACCAAAATGTCATCAATAAATACAATAACAAATTGGTCCAAGTACTCCCTGAACACTCGATTCATTAAATCCATAAACACTGCTGGAGCGTTAGTTAACCCGAATGGCATCACCAGAAACTCGTAATGCCCATATCGAGTACGAAAAGCCGTCTTAGGGATATCCTCATCCCTCACCCTCAACTGATGATAGCCCGACCTCAAGTCTATCTTCGAAAAATATTTTACCCCCTGAAGTTGGTCAAACAAGTCATCAATCCTCGGCAATGGATACCGATTTCTGATGGTAATCTTGTTCAACTCCTTGTAGTCTATGCAGAGCCTCATAGACCCATCCTTCTTCTTCACAAATAAGACCGGAGCACCCCACAACGAAACACTCGGGCGAATCACACCACGATCTAACAGCTCCTGCAACTGTTCCTCTAACTCCTGCAACTCCAACGGTGCCATCCGATACGGCACCTTAGAGATAGGCTCCGCACCAGGAACAAGCTCAATAGCAAACTCCACTTTCCGCTGCGGTGGCAACCCTAACAACTCCTCAGGAAACACATCAGAATAGTCACGAACAATTAGAACATCCTTAATACGAGACTCACCCTTAGAGGTATCCTTCACAAATGCTAAATACCTCTCACAACCCTTTGCTACCAACTTCCCAGCCTTGAAAGTTGAAATCAACTTCAACACCCTACTCGGTTGTGAACCCTGAAACACGAACTCCGAAGACTTCACATCTCCAAATATAACCTTCTTCACCTGACAATCGATAATGGACTGGTGCTTATCCAACCAGTCCATCCCAAGAATGACATCGAAATCGTGCATACTCATGGGAAGAAGATTAGCCCTACGAATCTTATCCCCGAAACTGATCGCACACCCTCGATATAAATCAGAAATAACAACAGAAGTCCCCATCGGGGTAGCAATAGACATAACAGAATCTAATAACTGATATGGCACACCTAGGTGCCAAACGAAAGACTGAGCAACAACGGAATGAGTAGAACCCGTATCAAATAAAATAGACGCCTCATGATTTCCAACTAAAAGAGTGCCAGAAACAGTACCTGGTGCACCTGATGCCTTGTTATACGTTAAGGAAAACACTCAACCACCCTGACGTTGACCTCCATTGCCACCATTATCACTACCTCCATCATTACCACGTGGCCCGGTACAATCTCTAGCCATATGACCCATCTGTCCACACAAGAAGCATGCACTAGTGAGTCTGTTGCACTGCCTCCCCGGATGATTAGCCCCACAAGTAGCACATGGAGCTATCGGAATAAGATTCGGGTTACCCCACCACCGTCCCCGGATAACGACCACGATTTTGCCCTCACGACGATTATACCCCTGCTGACGATTTTGTCCATACCAAGGTAGCTGAAGCTGACGATTTTGCCCTTGCTAAGGCATCTGCTGATAACCCCTATTCTGATTCTGGCCACGCTACTGCCCCTGCTGGCCACCACGATTCTTATTCCACTGACCACCCTGATTCTTCCCATGCTGACTCGATGCTTGACCCTGCTGGTCATCTCTGTCCCTCTTTCGACTCCTTTCCGGTTTAGAAGACCGAAAATCCTGTCGCTCCATCTCAATATTCTTTTTTGCATTGGTCAGTGCTGACACATCTGCAAACTTGGTGTTAATGAGATGTTGCCGATACCTATAATAAATCCGCCACTTGAACTTCTCCGCCTGTTCCGCTGCAGTCCCTACAGAATTTCCCGCAAATCCTGCCAACCTGGTGAACCTCGTCATGAACTCCGTGATGGACTCATCATCTTTCTGCCGAATAGACAGATAGTCTCTAGCATAGGCCTCTTTATTAGCAGCTGGGAAGTACTGCTGATAAAAGACCTCAAAAAACTTTGCCCAGCTAAGTGCCTCGGTATAACCATCACCTTTTGTTACTTTCGTCGCCTTCCACCACCTCTATGCATCCCCTCCTAGCTTGTAAGCAGCAAGTAATACTCTTTGATTATCTGAGCACCCCAACACATCAAAAATCTTCTCTAGGCGGGCAATCCAATTCTCTGCATCAATTGGAGTCGGTGTTGAACTAAATGATTGTGGTTTCTGCTTCTGAAACCTTTCCAACCATACATATATTGCAACTCCCCGCTGATCATGACCATCCGCATTCCCTTCCTCAACATTTGCATTCTGAACATTATTCCCTAGATTCCCTTGCTCAGGAATTTCTGGTGGCGGCTGCTGCATTTCCTGTACAACTTGTGCCACCAATAGAAGTAAAGCCTGATTCACCAAGGTAGCCAATTGAGCATTAAACTGATCATTATGTTGCTCATTGGGCTGACCCTCACCTCTTCCCCTATTGTTGCCTCGCCTCCCAGCAACTCTGGCGGATCTACGAGCCATCTAACAAAGAGATCAACGAATAGATAACAAAGCAGAGTAGAGACAGATTCGAATATAGTTGATATGATAGCTGAACAGAAAATTAAATAGAACAAAAACCTAACCCAGAATTTTACCCATAACTCACAGGTCAAACCAAAATAGGTTTTCTACAAGAAAGAACCTAAGCTATGATACCAACTCTGTAACACCCCCTTTCTGAAATAGAAAGAGAGGTTACTCAAAATATAACAAAACTAATGAATATATATAACAAGGCTCTAAACCAGAAAAGACTAATCTCAAAATGATTAAATGTCATACGACAAAGCATAATAAATACCACACTGGCTCAAACCACAATAAGAAATAACTATTACAACTCTAATTAAATCAACGTATCATAGCCTAACAAAAGATATCAAAACTATTTGGATAGAAGGGAGCTCTCGTCACACTTACCCTTGATTCCCCTAATTACCTACCGGAAGAAAAAATACAGCATGAGCCAAATGCCCAGTACGAATATAGAATACAAATAATGAACCAAAATAACTAACTCAATTAAATGAAGAGACAAAACGAACTGAAATAAACGAACAAAACTAACATAACAAAATAATAGGCTGAATCAAATGGCTGGGTGTTATTTCATACCGAGCTCAGAACAAAACAAAAATATACCTTGCCAAACAGGCAAGTCAAATAATGTCACATAAGCAAATCACACACATTGGACCGCGAATCAAATGCATGTAAAGTCGGAAGGTGTGTTTGGCACAAACATCACCAATCCGCAAAACAGAACAGAACAGAAAACTAGGGTCGACCCATACGCCTCCCATAACAAAACACCAAATGGCCAACTCCCACCGGAGCACAAAACGGAGACGCCGTGGACTGATCACACCGCCACGGAAGGTGTCATGCCTCGCAAGTGCCAAGAGGACATGCTCAGGTACCCCACAGTGGTTATAGCTTCGTATACCCTACGGTATTCTAACAAAATATAATGTCACAACACATGCAACACAACAAAGGGGTTCTAACATGTACATGTTAAACTGAAACGAAATATCAACATAAAGTCTACAAATATATTAACATGCACTTTCTACAAAGATCAAAATAAATATTAACCATGACACACTAGACCAAAGAGTACAAATACTAGTTTCAATTACTAATGCCAAAATGAAACATTCTCACGAATTTAAGAAGGAACAATTATGAGAGGCAAAACTAAATTTCAAAACGAATAACGAAATGAACAAATTAAAAACAAAAGAGTTTCGCTGAAAGAGTACGAAATCCGTACCTGGATTAAGCAATGTAATACCCAAAGTATATTCCAAAAACTCATTTAGACTCCCTTCGTTCAAACTAATCACCAAAATAATACATTTATATAAGTGATATTATAAAAATATTATTATTGTTTTTGTAATTATTATAATTTTACATTAAGCTGTAACTAAATAATTCATTAAATATCATGCAAATATCTAATTTTATAATATTCGGTTTAAAAAAAAAATTCCACCAAAATTAGTTATTCGTTAATTATTTAACCTGCTAGACCATATATGAAGCCTATTTTCATATTAACCTTGGAATTCTTATTATTCTATAAAGAAGTTTTCAATTAACAAATACTGCCAAGTTATGCTTATTGCCTAGTGATGGTACTGCCTCACCTAACTTTGAGGAAATTAGCGCCCAAGTTATTATTATTTTTTTCGTTTTCGGTACAATTGCTCATTGTCAGATTATATACTATTACCATCAGGGTCAATCTTACGCAATTTATTTCTAACAGCATACATATGCATATGTATTCCAGAATTTTAATTTATGAACTAAAATGATAAGACTCCATAACCATATACAAAAACAAAAAAAAAGAAAATCACCTGCTTTTGATTCTTCCATAGGCTATTTCAATCTCACAACTCGCTCCTTCTCTTGGTTAAGCGGCAACCTTCTATTCTCTTTTTTATTTGACAAATAAAGGTAGGGTTCACTATATATGATTTTTTTTTTTATTTATCAATATATTACTAGTTCTCCTAATTTTAATAGGTTTAAAAATTAAACAAATATAGATTATACCCAATTAATATAAAGGCCCAAATTAATGTTATCACTTACTTATTATGGTCCACAATAATTAAATACAATTTGACCCAATTAAAAGACAAAGTCCAATTAATACGTTTTAAAACATAATAATTTTTTATTATTTAATATTTACTTTTTTTTATATTTTTTTTTGGGTATTACAAACCTGGTGAATGAACAAACTCAAATTGAATCGGTTGCAATAGGGTATTTCCAAAACCTTTTTAATACCTCGGATTCACAGTATGATGATTTTAGAAATTATGGAGTCATTCCTTCTAGATCTCTGTGCGCCTTTCTCTGATTCTGAGATCTTCAAGGTTCTTAATTCTATGAAGCGTAATAAGAGTCCGGGGCTAGATGGATTCAATGTTAACTTCTTAATTAGCTGTTGGGATTGACTTTACAAAGGCTGTCCAATTCGTCTTTTCAACTAGCAGGCTCACGAAAGGGATAAATTCTACAGCACTTGCCTTGATACCTAAATGTTCTAATCCCTCCACCATGGCTGACTTTTGTCCTATCTCTTGCTGCAACACCATCTACAAATGCATTGTTAAACTCCTGTCTAATAGACTTAAAGATGTGATACCGTTGATTATTGATAAAGCCCAATCTGCTTTTGTCAAAGGCCGAAATATTAGTGATAACATCCTTATTGCTCAAGATTTTTTCAAAGGGTACACTAGGCTTTCTGGACCTTCTAGGTGTGCCCTAAAGATCGATCTAAGGAAAGCTTTTGACATAGTCCATTGGGAATTTCTATTTGATGCCCTCACAGCTTTCAATTTTCCACAGACCTTCACTAACTGGATTAAAGCTTGTGTTACCTCTCCCATGTTCTGATTGGCTGGATTTTTTAATAGGAATAGAGGGCTTCGCCAGGGTGACCCACTCTCCCTCTTCTTCTTTGTTATTGTAATGGAGATGATGTCTCTTAAACTCAACCAAGACACATTAGATTTAGAATTCAAATACCATTGGAAGGCTAAGGCTAGAAAACTTACACATCTTCTCTTTGCTGACGATATTCTCATTTTCTTCCATGCAAGCCTTCCTTCTATTTCTATTGTGAATTCATGTATCCTCTCCTTCTCCCTCTACTCAGGTCTCATTCCTAATTCCCACAAAAGCCATTGCTACCTCTCAAATACAGACCCCTCCTCTTCGAGTGACATCATTGCTCTTCTAGGATTTCAACTTGGTTCGTTACCTTCTAAATTCTTAGAGGTTCCTCTACTTTCAAGAAAACTATCCTATGCAGATTGTGTCCCCCTTATCCAACGTATCACCAACAAGGCCTCATCTTGGACTTCAAAAGTTTTTGCATACTCTGGCAAGCTACGGCTGATCAAGTCTACCCTTTTCTCCTTTCAAGTGTATTGGTGCACCAACTTTATGCTCCCTAAGGCTGTTCTTAGAGACATTCAATCCATCCTCAGTCGATTCCTGTGGAAAGGATCTACACTGCAGAAATATGGTGCCAAAATGGTTTGGGCTTCTATTACGTTACCCACTCAAGAAGGGGGATTAGTAATCAAGAACAGCCTTGACTGGAATAAAGCACTGGTAATGAAGCACTTTATCCACCTTATCAATCATCAATCCAAATCTCTTTGGGCTAACTGGGTCAAAGCTACCTCCTTAAAAAACATGTCCATCTGGCAGGTTCATGCAAGCCCAAATTGTTCATGGATTTGGAAACAAATCCTCAAGTTACGACCCCTTGCCCTTCAACATCTGAAATACACTATAGGGGATGGCCACCTTACTAACTTATGGTACGACCCATGGGTTAATGGGACTGCACTAAACCCATTAATTTCCCTTCTTTCTAATTTTGGTATACCCTCTACTGCAACGGTTAGCTCTATTTGGTTAGGTTATCCTCTTTCGGCAACAAGTTAAACCCATCCCACTTCATATTACTAGAATGGACATGATCCAGTGGGAAAATTGTGATATCAATACGGTTAAGGCCAAAGAGATTTAGAACTCATTATGTGCACGGTCTCTTACTGTCCCTTGAAGTTTTATCCTCTGGAATAAGCTTCATGTGCCACACTATTCCTTTATTCTTTGGCTTGGTCTCTTAAGGAAGCTTGCTACAAATGATCGGACAAGGCACTACATAGGCCAGACATGGCATTTCCCTCTTTGCAACCTTCAGATAGAATCCTTTTCCCACTTATTTTTTGAATATGAGTACTCCTCGATTATCCTTAAAAATGCTGTTGATTTGGGAAATTGGGTCACCATCCCCTATTCTTGGGATGCTTTGATCGCTTTCCTCACCTCTTACCTAGGATCCAAACTCACCAAGAACATCCTCAGTCTGACTATTGTTACTTGTTTTTACAAAGTTTGGGAGGCCCGAAATACCAAGATTCACAAAGGTACCATTATCCCTCCAAGGAATCTGGCAAAGGATGTTATCCAGCTCATAAAAACTATGCTCTCAACTTGTAAATCTTTCCTAAAGGCCAGTACTTGTAATCATTTCTATAATTGGTTGTTAGTTTAACTTTTTATGTTGGGTTCTCTTCCATGTATCGTATAATCATCTCTGATATTTAAATGATGTTACTATATTCTGGGGTATGCCCCTTTGCCATTGTTTTTGGTCCTACTTTATTATATATAAACAAACTTAGCTAAAAAAAGAAGTTGAGAAGAAGGGTAAGCTAAAATTTCGAGGACGAAATTCTGTGAAGAAGGGGTGAATGTGATGACCCGGGTATGGGTGTGGTTTTAAGAAATTTCGAGGATGAAATTTTTATAAGGAGGGAAGAATGTGACAACTCAAAAAATTGAATTATCCAGAATTTAAGTTTAAAGAATTAGTTATTAATAAAATAAATTTTTATTAATAATATTTTGTGTTATGTGTTTATTAATCGTTCTAGAACCTATGATGATTATAATACGTAAGGATTTAGCTAGACTGAACGAGTAAGAATTTTCAAGACGAAAATAAAATTTTCCCGGAAATAAAATATTTCTGAGGAAAAAGACGAAATAGGCACTATTCACCTGAAAAAACCTTAAGGGTTAGGGTTTGAATAACTTAAGCCTTTCCAAGAGTTCGGTATGTTGAAATGACATTCCGTCGAAAGATTTGACGATAATATATCATGAAAAGTTAAGTAGGCCAATAAAAGTTTTTCTAAAAAAACGTACCAAAATCGGATGAAATAAAAATGATGAAAAGTATTGTTATGTACTTTTCATTCGTTTAACTACGTTAGGGGAAAACGTGAAGGAAAATGCTTAATGTCAAAAAGTGTTTTTCAGTTTTTCGGAGATTCGAAGAATGCGTAAAAGTTAATCGGTAAAGGAAAGACGAAATATCCAAAAATATTTGGATTCCGAGAATTGCAGTTTTTGAACTGTTAGACGAATTTCGTAAGACGGAAGCACGAAGCTTCCAGGAGAAGCTTTGTGAATAGTAAGGAGGTGTGAATATTAAGGAGGTAGGGATAGCAACTTTGGGGCAAAATGACTATTTTACCCCTGGCCTTGGTTTTCTATAAAAGGAGAGCTTAAGCTTATTTATTGGGATTTTGAAAAATTACCAACACTTGAGAGAGAGAGAGAGAGTTCGGATGGGAAGGAAAAGGAGGAGAAAAAGTTTGCTCATGTGCAAACTTTGTCCAACGGGAGGAGATTAAAGAAGAAAGGTAATCCGAAACCTAACTTCTATATAAATTTTTCTTTAAGTTTCTATGTTAAAAACATAACTTAATGACAATAGAAGTAAGAGATGTTAAGAATGATTTCATATGGTTGAAATCATGAGAAAACGAAGAAATAAGCATTAGAAGTTTAGTTTATAAATTTCTTAAGGAAGTATGAGTTTCGTAATGAATTTGAGCGATCCGAATGAATCATATGAACGATTCGGTGAAATAAGTAAGGAATGGTGTTTTATAACACCGAATTCCAAGAAAAAGTTTAATAGTAATCAAAATATCGATTAAAAATGAAGAACTAACGAAGAACGCGAAGAACACGCGAAGAACATGAAGAACGTTGTTGATGGACAAATTTAAAACCATCGTAGTATAATTTTTTGTTGATGGACAAGTTTAAAACCATCGCGTATACGTTAGTTGCTTATTGCTTGGTTAGGAACGATAGAAACGTTCATGAAGAACGAATTAAACTTGGCTATAACGAGGTTATGGTGAAAATTTCGTAAAAGACAAACGAAAACTAAAAAGTATGTAAATGAAGCTTAACGTGTAGGATTCCATAAGAATGTAAGAGAACATAGAAAATGTGAGTTGTGGACTCAAGAACGGACAAGTTCTGAGTTCGGATGACCGAATTACGGATATACGAACGAAGATCGTTAAGAACTTAAAACGATCGAATGAGGGAATTTAAACCAATTTAATGGCATTTTTTCAGATTCAGAATAAATTTCTGTCCAAACAAAGTTGAAGTACGTAAGATAAGAAATAGAATGGCTTTGGAACGACCTTGTTCCGAGTTATAACGAATAAGTTATGAGATTGTGAAGTAAGTGTCTCAAAACAGTGCAACACTATGTGGCGCTGTAGCGCCAACCCGGGCAGTTAGCTACTGCTGAGTGGTGCTGTAGCGTGAGAGAAAGAGAAGGAACCAGTGTCGCATCGCCAGTGCAGGGCAAGGTCCAGAGAAGAGCTTTTAACTGCTAAACTCTTGGGGAAAGTGTAAGGGAAGACAAAGAACATATAGTTCACGTAATGCAACACTTAATCAAGTGATTTAAATCTTAAATGAAGGTTGAATAGAAAGATTAAACGGGATTAAAAGAAAAAGAATGTAAACATAAATTACGGAACTGATATCCAGGGACCGTAGTCACGATAAAATGAGCGTGGAGGATTGCTATAACTGTGATTCCTTAGACGTTGAGTGACAAGGGTAATGAATAACATTTCGATGTTATGTTGTAGTAATGAGAGATAAGTGTAAAGTGTATAGACGCTATGAACGCAACGTTGTTGCGATGAACGATCGGTCTTAGCATACAACGAATCGTATGGCTTCGACATTAAGAGAGAGTAATGAACGTGGGGTTCATGTAATGGATAACGAAAGTAGTAAGTAAGATATGAATTATCAATAAAGTTGTAGCAACCGGTAATAAGATTAATGAAAGCCGAATGTGAGTCGGATAGAGAATATTAGAATGAAATGTAAGCATTAAACACTTTAAGCGATGTGAGGGTTGAGTGCACGCGAATGTTGAACGGGCAGAAGCTACACCTCGTGTATGGTTTAAACGTAGAGTAATGAAGACCAATGATTAAACATATAAATGGTGAGGAGGTGAATTAAAGAAAATGACGTTTAACGTAAAGAAGCTGAGTTAATGATTAACTTGAATGACGTTTCGAGTCGAATGAACCGGAACTAATATTGACGTTAAGGTAATGTAAAATTCTTAACACTTTGAATGCGTAGAATTAATATTGAGTGGTCGTTCTGAGTATACAAAAGACTATATGACTTAGACGATAAATAATGAATCCTGAGGTATGGCATTTATGTGACGCCCCAAAAATAGGTATACATCACCCATTTTGAGTCGTCAAATACATGGTACAGAAACAACTACAACTTTATTAATACAATTTTCGTGCAAAATACGACAACACATAAACTGTGAGTTTAAATATAAATATTGTCATCTAGACAATATCAACACTCAAATAAGTCCTCATTACAATTATTGATACATTATTTTACAAAAATGGTGAGGACTACTAAAACAACTCTCTAGAACCATCATTCCATACCCCGACTAGAACTCGCTACATTCTTGCCTCCTGAGAAGAAAAATGGAACAAAAAGGAAAATGGTGAGTTCAACTAGCCCAGTAAAGAATATTATGACTAAGATAATATAGAACAAATTATCATTAGTCTTCAAAAGGAAAAATCTGATAGAATATAATAGACAACAAGTTTCAGATCAATATTCGCAATGGAAATAATAATTCATAGAAGAGTTACGTAAAGAATGAAATCTACTATAATCTATGAATTTAAAAGTCCATCATCAATATTTTATCCCTGTAACATCAATCAATATTCATCTTGAATCAAATATTCATCTTTGCACTACAGGCCAAAGATATTCATCAGTTGGTCATGTTCATCTCAACACCTGTTCATCTTTGCACTACGGGCCAAAGATATTCATAAAAATTCATTCATCTTTGCACTACAGGCCAAAGATATTCAGTAATATCATCATTTAGGACTGAGGATGATGAAAAACATTTTAAAGAAAACGAATCCAATAAAACAAAAGAACAAATATTAACGATTCGTACTTTAAACAATCCGAGTTCAAAAACACTTCATAAATAATCATAATGGAGTAAAATTCAAGAATGATCAAAACATGGATACAATCAAAGCTAGTATCCATAATAGATATTTTGGATAAAAAATGAAAATTTAATTTTTCTGTGAATAGTGTCGTATTCGTGAATAGTGCCGTATACGTGAATAGTAATCCCGACACTAAAAGACAAGAATTTCACAAGAAAAATCTTACCAATATTCCGGCATAATGATATTGAAAGAAATAATATCATTTATAAAAAAAATAACATCCCTTACCTCGAAAAGAATAATACTTCTGGCTGGAATATCGGATATAGTGCTGAAGGAAATTTGCACCGTATAACAACACTCAAGGTATCAAAATACTCACAAGAATACGCTTGATAATATAGAGAGAGAAAACTTTAGTTTCTGGTGTGATTTTCATTTCTAACCTAAGCACCCTATTTATAGGAAAATGCTTAGAACACCAAAGTAGAAAATTTAATAAAATATTAATATAATTATAAAATTTTTACGCCCATCTTAGAAATCTAATTTCAGCTCATTTACCACACATTTGGGGCCCACCAATAGTGAAAAAAATGTTTTTCTTTAAAATAATAATTAAAACTTCAAAAATTAATTATTTCGGAACTTCAGAACTTCAATAATTCATAATAAATAGCCCTTTTATCAGAAAAATTCGAACCTTATGTCCTTTCCATAGAAAATTCAATTCTCTACAACTTTGCAGAAGAAAGTTTTTTCAAATTCCAAACAAAAATTGACCGAAATCCATAAATGGGCGATTTTACAGGCTATAATCAAATTTCAGTCAAGAAATGGGGTCCACCGACATGTTTAACATGTTTTTAACATTTATTGCAACAAAAAATACTCTTCTTCCTCATTTATTCATATATCCCACATTCATTGTAAAAATATCACCATTATTATATTATTAAAATATAATAATATATTTAAATGAATTATTTATCAGAAAAGATTAAATATCAATTTTTCAACAATTGTCACATTAAAAAATTTCTCCATCTATATCCATATAAAATGAATATTTTCCTTATCATAATAATCAATAATTAATTATTCACAAATAATATTCTGAGAATCACAATCTGACCGACAACTGTGCCGCTCAAGGAAAGAGGGGCTTTCCAATAAGGATTTCTTCTTCTTTGGCCTTGATTAGGTGACCAAACCTCTCCTTAGAGCGTAACTTTCTAGACATTGCCAATAATGTTATCTAATAATATTATTCAAATAATATGAATTATTGATCCGATAATGAAAAATACTGTGTAATGACAATTATTGAAACAACAATAATATAAAATATCAACGTAGCAATTATTGAATCAATAAAATAAAAATTGAACAATAACTACTGTAACAATTATTGAGTAGTGCCTTCTTACGTAAAAATCAATAATTGGTGCAATACCGTAAAGCTTGTGTTTTAACCACCGGGTATTCCAATAGTATTAATCAGAATAACAACGCCGCTATTTTTATAAACAACTTATATTTGTCGTTTTCTTCATCCAATCGCTTTCTATTATACTGGGGCCCATACAAAAGGTGTCGCAACCATACATACGAATATTCCCCGACAACAAAGAATATTTTATAACCACTTGCTTATTTGAAATATTTGCGCATTTTACCCATAACTAACCACATTAATCAAATCAACCCTTACTATTTCAAAATAATAAATAGAGGAAATTCAATTTTATTTAATAATAAGTTGGGGTCTTACAATTTAGTTGCCAGAAAGCCATAAGGAATGAGAAGTTGACTTAACGAACATTATAGTTTTAATGGTTCAGATTCGTTAAGATAAGGTTAGGTTGTGGTACAATCGAAACCTTTGATGGTTGACATATGGGAGCTGGGCTAACCAATTCCTTTAGAGAGTGGAGGTATATACGAAACTGGCAACCGATCTAACTCACCGTAAAAACAGTGTAGATGAGACATGAACTTATTTGTTGGTTATTTGTGGGAAACCACTCAGAGTACCATATGGACTACTAGTAGAGAAACGATGTGTGCTGAGTCCTAGGAGAGTTATAAGAAGAAGATAAGAATGTAAATCATCAAAGATGATTATCGTATGAGTGAAGACATCTCCGTATGTCATGAAGCCGTAAACCGGTAAAGAAAGTTAGTCGCGTAAACTTTAGATTACAAGAACGCGAACCTTAAGAAGTAAAGTTAAGTAAACCAATGCGTAAAGTCAAGTATATGACTAATTGGTGTATGTGCTATTTCTTTATGTGATATATAGGGATTGGAATAAGCAGTTCAGCGTAAACTATAAGTTGTAGTTGTGCGTAAGGCAAGTTTCCTAACTTCATTCATATTTGAAATGAATGCTAGTTTCTTAAATTTCTCAGATGTTGAACTTGAGAAGTTTTGTCTATGTAAAAATGTGTGATACTTGTACAAGGTGGTAGAATGTATGAGGCATTGTGCCATAATTTTAACACTTCAGTGTTTCTATGAGATGAACTGTTCTATGATTGAACTGTTTAATATGAGAATGTTCTGTTTATACATGAACCGTTATTGTTAAGTCTGTGCTAATGATTCTAGCCAAACATGATGTGTAAGAAAAAAGGTAGAAGAATGAAAGTATTTCAAAGTGAATGTGACTAATGTTTTAAAATGATAGGAATCAGAATTATTCCTATTATTCAAGCTGCTTCATAACCTTTGTTCGGTTATTGAAGTCTTAAAAGAATGTTTAAATTCTTGAAGTTGTTTATTCAATCAAGTATGACTTATTTGAGCAATTGAATGCTCACACTTACTTTAACTAAAAACATTTTCAGCGAACGATGTTAGAAAGAACTTAAGGATCCCGTAAAGATCAAGCTGACCGGTATCCAAAAGAAGTGTCATTCAGTATATGAATTTGCGTGAAGATCAAGCCAAGACTTGTAATATAGAATAGTTTAATTGAACTATATATTAGTTTAATGAACTGTTATGTATCCTTGGTGGCGGATAAAAGTCACTCTTGTAAGATGTAAAGAATAATGTAATTATCATTATTTGTAATGAACGAGGTTATAAGGTATTAGAATTTGGGATTTGAGAATGTATGTTGTTATACTTAGCTATATAATGATGTATGTTTGGAAAGAAGTGGGATCATGACGTACGAAATCCGGGTGTAAAAATAGATTGGATTTCAGGGAGTTACATTTGCAGTAGAAGCTCGTCTAACCTTGTTGGACATAATAAAGGAATCATAAGAGAAAAATGAAGAATGCGAGAAAATCAGGAAAAGGATCGTAGAAATGAAGAAGAGGAATTTAAAATGGATAAAGATGGTATTTTGAGATTCGAAGGGAGAGTGTGGGTGCCAGCGGTAACCGAGTTAAGGGAAGAAATTTTGTACGAGGCACACAATATGATTTATTTCATTCATCCAGGAGGCACAAAGATGTACTGAGATTTGAGGCAATATTTTTGGTGGCCTATCTGAAACGAGAAATTATGGAGTGCGTTAGTAGATGTCTTACTTGTCAACGGGTCAAAGCAGAGCACCAGAGGTCGTGTGGTCTACTTCAACTGTTGAAAATTCCAGAGTGGAAATGGGAGCACATTACCATGGACTTCGTGGTGGGACTTCCAGTTACACTGAAAGGTTTTGATGCTATTTAGGTTATCGTAGATCGACTAATGAAGACGGCTCATTTTCTACCAATTAAGATTCGATATAGTTTGAATCAGTTAGTGAGCCTGTACATAAAGGAAATTGTTTCACGACATGGAGTGTCGGTATTAATTTTCTCTGATCGAGATCCACGCTTCACGTCAAAATTCTGGAAAAGCTTGGAAGAAAGGATTGGAACACAGCTGAGGTTGAGTACTGCTTATCATCAGCAGATAGACAGACAAAGTTAGCGAACGATACAAACGCTGGAGGACATGCTTATAACTTACGTGATGGACTTCAAAGGAAGTTGGGACGATCACCTACCCCTAGTGGAATTTTCCTATAACAATAGTTACCATGCGAGTATCGGCATGCCACCGTACGAAGCTCTTTACGGGAGAAAGTGTAGAACATCATTGTGTTGGGATGAAGTCAGAGAACGAAAGATGTTAGGACTAGATTTAGTTCAATAAACCGTTCACTTGGTGACAGTGATAAGAGCCAGATTGGTAGTTGCACAAGATCGCCAGAAGAAATATGCAAATATACATCGTCAAGACCGTGACTTTGAAGTTGGAAGTTATGTTTTCTTGAAAATATCTCCTTGGAAGGGAAAAATACGATTCGGCAAGAAGGGAAAATTGAGTACGAAGTTCATAGGACCATTCGAGATATTAAAGCGAGTGGGCGAAGTGGCATACTAAGTTGCATTACCACCTGAGTTGGAGCACATCCATAACGTGATTCACATCTCCGTGTTGCGTCCGTACAAGCCTGATTACAAACACGTGATTTCCCATGAACCCATTCAATTGAAAAAGAATCTAGCGTAGGAAGAAATTCCTGTCCAGATATTAGATAGGAAAGAGCAGACATTATAAAATAAAATTATATCTTCTATAAAAGTACTTTGGCGAAATCCTGATGCCGAGGAGGCCACGTGGGAATTAGAAGATAAGATGCGAAGAGATTATCCCCATTTAGTTATGTAACCTTGTATCAATTCCGAGGATGAAATTTTTATAAGGGGGGAGAATGTAAGAACCGTGAATTTCATGATTAAATAATTATTTTAATATAATAAAAAAATGAATATTTGACTATAAATATTGATGTGTTGTGAGATGAGTAATTCAATTAATTCAAATTGAATTTATAAGAATTAAGAAAAATGTGGAGTTTCTGATAATCTCGAAGAATGCCTTGTGTGGCACGATAATGAGAATTATGATGATTTAAAATTATTAAAGAAGGAATTAATAAGTGAATGATTAATTAATATCATGTTATTAATTAATTGATATTATGAATAATAGAATGCTAATGAGTAAAATAAATTACTTAATTAGAATTATATTTATTTATTTAATTGTTATGTACAAGATATGTGATAGTAACTACATCCATATAATATAAAGTATAGTGTGACATTTGGAATGTGACTATATAATATGGAAACTATATAGTAAGATTAATAAAATGTGTAAGTTATACAAATAATGTCTATATGACCATGTAAAATGTATAGTGCATTAATGTACACTTTATGGAATATCAACTTAGGCTATAAGTCTAATTGGAATAATAAAGTTTTAAAGAGATGTTGAATTGTTACTAACCAATTAAATTGTGTCCATACCTGTTATAAATATTAATTAGACTAGACTAATGTACATGGATTATATGGTATGTGTACATATATAATCCCTAACTTCCATGTCCTAAGAACATTTAGTTATCAAATGTGGAATTATAAGCCAAAAGGGAAATAAACCTAAGAAACCACAGCACTTGGCGCAACGGTAAGTTTCGACTTGGGGTGAACCGTAAACTCGGGTATCCTGGGATCAATCCCTGCCTACAACAAGTGCGAGGGCCAATTAAAAACTGGTCCGTGTGGCCACGGATCGCACATTTCTGGGCAGAGCCATGTCTTAGGCTGAGCCTGTGCGCAAAGCCTGGTCCAGGGTGGGGAGACTTAGTTTGACTGCGGTTGGGAAACTCCATATTATCAAAAAAAGAAAAAAAAAAGAAATAAACCTAAGTGTATTAGTGAACATTTCGTTACTACAAATTAGAACTGACTTCTTGTCCCAAAATAAGTGACCAACACAGTGCTCAAACAGTGGCCTAGTCTTAATTGCGTGAGCTTCATCTGCTATAATTCATGGTGATGATGGATACAAAGTTGGTGGTTGGCCAACTCCTTTTTGTCCATTATTTTCTTCTATCTCCCATTGATTCAAACCATGGAGCAAAGCTATGAACTGGGCAATCATTTCTCTATAAATGGCAGCCACATTCCTCATTTCTCAATTGCTAGGAAATTGTCTGATAAGTATATATTGAGAGTGTGAGTTGCTTAGAATTGAGGGAGTATAATCAGTGCATTATGGGAATTCATTTAAGCTTTAAGAGGTAGCATTTCTGTTTTATGTTCTTAATATTGAGTTGTGACAAATTCTTATAATTCTCATGAATTCTTTGTTAATTGGTAGGAAATGGTATGTCATTGTGTTATCTGAGCTTATATAGATGGTTAGTAGTAATGTAGTTGGTCTAGTTGCAGGTTGAACAATGTATGTGATGAGGCTCTGCAGAAGCAGAACCATTATTTTTGCTTATACTCGAAGTGGCGTGGCCGCGCCACTCCTATAGCATAATATCGCGCGGCTGCGTGGGCTTCCTGTCTTAGATACTGAACTTGTTTTCCTTATAGTATTTTGAGCATGCTAGGTTGGTTAGACTATGCATGTAAATGTCCTTGACATGCTAACGTAGGTTGCCTTACTGGTAGTCACTCACGTTAACTTGTTTTAAGTTTGAGTTGTCAATAAAAATTATACGTTTGGAAAACAAACCATGTTGCAAATGACCTTAATTGTATTCTGATCTTGCGAGCATGTGTAAATAACCTGGATATGTACGTAAACAAGTGTAATAACCCAATATTTTCAATAAGAAATTTTGCGAATAATTTTTTTTTATATATAGATAAGGGTGGGAATATGTGCAAAGTAAAGTATATGTATATATCTGATAAATAAAATTATTTATTAGGTGTAACTAACTTCTTTTTAGAACTATTGATCATTATAGATTATATTCTTATAATAAAATTATGTTGTAATAAAAATATTTATTATTTATTTTCCATGAAAATATGATTATTGTATATATGATATGGATATTATGATATGTATTTATTATATTAATTAAGTTAATTATTTTAACTTAATTAATAATGGTATCTATGAAGGTTATGTCAGATATGAATTTAAAACTCTAAGTCTGGATTTTGAATAAGGAATGAGAATAATAATATAATATTATTTATATTTCAGTAATACAAACATGCCTGATATGTGTGTAATGTTAATGTGTGGAACAGTTATAGTAAAACAGTACAAAATCCTAGCATTACTGATAAACTATAGTAAAAAAAAAACTATAGTACAGAGTCAACTATGATTGTAAGGATTGTTAAGTTATGTGTTATGTAATTAATGGCCATTATTATGTTTAATGTTAATTAGGTAAACCCTAATTAATATTTAAAAACCCTAATTACTAAATCAAAACCCTAATTGCTAAGTTATAAACCCAATTATTAATTTAGCAAGCTTATGGTAATTAGTACATTATAAAGCCTAATTTATAAGTCCTAAGTGATTAGAAAACTTAATTTAATTAAAGAACCCTAATTCACTTTTTTTAGAAGCTAGGATTTCCATTTTTGCCCTTAATACACAATCTTAGATTTTGAGCTTAGGAAACCATAGGGTTAAACCCTAAGGGTTAAACTATAAGAGTCAAACCCTAAGGGTCAAACCCTAAGAGTTAGAATGAATTGACAACTTTGCCACTAAAAGTAAAAACCAAATGACCAAATTGCCCTTCTTTTATTATTTAATAGATAACTTGTATAGGTTGCCATAACTTTAGTTGGTAAACCAACTCAACCTAGCCATGTGCCTATAAACCAAAAATCTCAGCCATCTTGCATCACAAGTACATTAGATTCAAGTATTATATAAGATCAAGGAGAGAGAAGTTGCATAAATTAGCTCATTTTACTTACAACTCTTAACCAAAACCCTCTCAACTTCAAACATCCGAAATTCTCTTGCTAGACCAGTCCTTAATCAAGTCCCAAGTCCACCCATAACAGATCAAGAAGTCAGATTCAAGATTTTGTTCATTAGAGGTATACCTAACCCTAGAAATTTGATCTTTAAAGTCATGTTAGATGTTATGTTTAAATGTTTAAATATGTTGTTTGTAGTGTCCATAAGTGATCTGGGTTGGCACATGTTAGATCCATAACATCTAAGTGCACGAATTTGAAGTTTTTAAGAATCCAGAAAATTTTCAAAATGTTGTCTGACAATGAATGTTAGACCTTCTAGATCTCAACATGTTTACTGTTTTGGCTGTTTAAATATTTAAACTTGTAGTATGTTGTGATATCTTTAATCTGGAACTAGAATCAGGGTCAGGGGATATGTAAATTTCATGTTATTCTTGGTCAAAACCCGTTGACCGGGCATGACCAGATGAATTCTGGAAAACCCAGAAATCCTTTAACCGCGTCTGACAAGATTTTCAAGGACTAATAACTGTCAGGTTTTATGTGTGTTGATGATGTTTTTGTATCTATGTTATAGCCTGTTATGTGGGCTTTAGATCTGTGCCATTATATCACTCAAATGATCAATTGACTGAAAGTAATGGTTGGTCAAACTAGCTTGCTTGATCACGAACACGGTTTTCTGGAAAACCCAGAAAACTTAAGACCGTTAATTCTGACATGGTTTAACCGGGTTCTAGCGTCTGATTATGGTGTAGTTTAGCTGATGTTAGGAGTGTTATATGTACTTTGCCATGTATACTACAGGTTAGACCCATTATATCACCATAATATCAACTAGAACCCTAATATGTTTAAGCCTCAAAGTGTACCCTCGAAGCTGACTGGGTTTCTGGGTAACCCAGAAAACCCAGGAAGCTCTGACAGTGAGTTTGATGGGCTAGATCTCCTTGTTGTGATGAGTTATGACTTAGATGATAGTTGGATCTTGTAGTGTTACAACAATACTACAATGTCAGTGTATTAGTTAGCTCAAATCATGTTTAGACAGAGATTATGAGGTGGTCAAACAAGACACCTTGATCACTGTCTGTCAGTGTTCTTGAGCCTCAAGAACACCTAAGGCGACACTTACCGTCACTAAAGGCTATAACGACAGACTTATTAATTTTAATTAAATTAATTTCTAAAAATTATTTAAAAATAGTAAATAAATTCTAAAAATTACAAAATCAGTTTTAAAAATTATTTGAAGTTATAAAAATTAACTTTTAATAATTTGACATATTTTCCATAAATATTAGTAATTAATTGAATATTATTGATATTTAATTTATTTAATAAATGCATTAAATAAATTAATTAAAATTATTTTATTATATTAAAAATCATTTTAAATAATAATAATGTATTTAAAAATATTTTAAGTTATAAAATATAACTTTTAATATTTTACGAAGAAATTTCATTAATTATTTAATATTAATGATATTAGATTTATTTAATAATTATATTAAATAAATTAGTTTAAAAATAATTTTAATATTATAAAAATCATTTTAAATGAAAATAATGAGTTTAAAGATATTCTAAGTTATAAAATATAACTTTTAATATTTTAAGGTAAAATTTATTAAATATTTAATATTAATGATATTAGATTTATTTAATAATAATATTAAATAAATAGTTTAAAAATGGTTTTATTGATTTAAAAATCATTTAAAAGGATATAAATGAATTAAAAATATTTTAAGTTATAATTAATGACTTTTAATATTTTGATAAATAATACCTTAATATTTAAATATCAATGGTAATTGTTTAAAAATGATTTTTAATTTTTAAAAAATCATTTAAAGGTAATATTAATACTTTAAAATATTTTGAGTTATTATAAATGGTTTCATTAATATTTGGATATTATTTAAATATTAATGATAATAGAATTATGTAATATTTAAATCATTTAATAAATGATTCTAGAGTTTGAAAAATCATGATAAATTATAATAATTAATTAAATATTATTATAAGTCATTTATAAATAATATGATTGATATTTAATTATCCAGAATAATATTTAAGATACAGATTAGAGTTTTAAACTCGATAATTTTCCGATAAAGCCGTTGGTACACCGAAATGTTATCGAAGTTGATCCAAACCTATATAGTTTGACTGTATAAGTGCTTGTTTATGTCTTAATGACTGATATAACTATGTGACAATGTGATTAGGTTATGTATTAACTGTAAATAACAGTATGATGTGTTATGATATGTTATTCTAATCAATAGAACAACCTTATAAATTATAGGTCGTTGAATTAAATATAGAACTAAGTTATGTAAGCAGCAGACCAAGCAAGTTCCTAAATTCTTCCTCTTTTACTTGAGCAAGAATCCTAACCTTTGCATTTACTTTATGCAATGGACATGAGTAAGAAAGTTTCAGAATTATATTATTATTATGCCAGATTATTAAACTTTATTGTTATTGATTATGTATCCAATCATTTATATTCATACAAGTTCCCAAACTTTATTCGTTCATTGTTTATCAGTACAATATTACTATAAGATTCAGATATATATATATATATATATATATATATATATACTCTGTTCATTAAATTCTAAGTATGGTTATACAAGTGTCCTCACTTGGATAATTATTGTACATGTTGATACATACTTGTTGATTTCCAGTATGTATATCTTATTTAAAAGTCGTGTAAGCTATTTGACTCGGCTAGACACAGATTTAAGAATATTGTTGAACATGATAGAACCCTAATGATATCCAACCAAATTGTTTTGGTTTGGATTCAGGCTAAGTATGAACATCCCAAATCTGGGAAACTTTTGTGCGCCCAAGGCGGTTATGATGAACGAGAATATCGTTCGGTATGTAGTATTGATCAATACAGGCATAACGGCCGATCACCCCGTGCAGAAGTTATGACGGTTTACAGATGAAGTTCTGTTAAACCTTTTCGAAAATAGAAAACAATGTTCATAGTCTGTCGACTGATCTCCATTTATAGTCAGTATGTAGTTTCACAAATTTGAAATAGAATTGGTATGTTGATTAGAATTGTTTCAGTTACTTCACAACTATTGCTTCGTTGTAGAAGTGTCACTCAAAGAGAACATTTAATCCTTTCAACTAATGTTTATTGTTTTCTATTACTTGTTGGACACTCAAATGCTCATTCTTGCTTAATTTAAATGTTTTCAGTTAAGTATGATCAACTAGAGGGCTCTGCCAGGAACAAAGGGAAAGGAAAGCTGTCAGAATAAGTTGTGTTATCTTATGTAATAGCTAGACTTAAATAAGATGATGATATTTATTATCTACCATGAAATGAAATATTTTAAGGTCGCATACCTGGGATTTAGACAACTCTGATATATAAATTAAGTTTGATATTTATGACAAAATTATTATTATTCTGCTCAAAGAAATGGTATCGTGAAGCACTGAATTCGGGTTTCAAGTACCTGAATTTGGGGGGGTCACAACAAGTATAACATAAGGCATAAGCTTTCTTCATGTATAATAAGTTTTGTTAGCTTGGTTTTAATGATTTTCTAAAGCAAAACTTGAAGTTTGAAATAAAAACTTGGTGAATCTTATAACCTTTGAATTCAGAACCTTGAGCATGCTTATGTGACTTAGTTATATATATACATGAGTATAAAAGATGAGTTCAAAGTTTTCTTACATGTTTGAGTGATTAACATGAGATTTTCAAAAGGAAACCTTAAGAATTGGGAAACTAGTTTGGTTGGAAACAACCTTACATGTATTCTGAGTTTTGATGATCACATTTGGATATGAATATGCATGTAGACGTGATTGACATGTATGCCTAACTAGTCATATGCATGGTAAGCTAGTTGAGTATGGTTTAGAACAAGTCCAAATGTAGTAGAACTACACAACTTGAAATGCATGACTAAACATGACAGACCTTGTCTAAGGAAAACTTAAAGACTTGATTTTGTGGGATTTGATAATGAATCATGTAAAGAACAAGATATAGAAGAGACCAAATCTAGTTATAAACATCATAACATGTATGATTCTACAAGTGTCATCATATATATATAAGGGTATGCAAGTTGAGCCAAGCTTCTGTTTTCTCAGCTCTGGTTTAAACTAGGAGCAGCGAGGCCGCGCCACTCCCTACTTCAAATCCAGCGCAGTCACGCCACCCTGCAGTGAAGTTTGCATTCTGTTTGTGATCTGAGTTTTGATGCATGCTTATTTTGTTACCTTTACCAGTAATACATGACCAGTACCTTATCTAATGTGTCAAGAAGCATGCTAAAGATAGAATCATATGTTAGATAAGTGTTTATAACTTTAAGTTAAAATATGATTACAAACTATGATCTTTAACGTCATAGTGTATTAGAAACTGACTTTTGTGTTATGTGTATGTACGATACGTAATGACACACATATGGAATTATACAACTAAGATAAGACTAGCAATATATGTTTAGTATCGATGAATTACACTTGTGTATCATAGCAAATTGAGATAGTAGGTGTATATATTGAGCTTGTATAACTAATGTGTTTATACATAAATAGGATATTATAGTTCATTGGAGTGGTATTAAGCTATACTTTGGTAAACTACGCTTGAGGCAAGTTCTTCTAACTTACACAACTTTGGATTTTGTGTAAGTTTCCTATCTTACACAACTTTGAATTTGTGCAAGTATCTAAACCTTACTCTTTATTGAGCATTACTTGAGCTTGTACTATTATTGGTTGTACACGTAAAACATTGAAAATATGATTCTTATATTATGAAATAATGTTTCATAGTTAGAATAGAGTTTTTTATTCTTTGAACTTTGATTTCAAGTATTGAAATTATAATTGATTTTATATACATTTAAAGAGCGGTCTATGCCATTGATTAGGCTATATATAAATCATAATTTGAAAGCGATCCAAACCAATTGATTGGTGCAGAATCTTGTTTTGATTGAGATGAACAACCTTCATTGAAGGGGAAACTATATTTGTCGGGAGACCGACGTGCGCACTTGAGTACGATTAAACGATATGCATAACGTAGGGTAGTTTAGGCTGATCACATGTTGTACTCGTTTTGTTGGATTATCAATATATTACTGTAAATTCTAGTAGAAGTTCATAGTCCTTAGTGACAGCTCAGTAATCATAAATTTGAATTCCCAAAATGTTTTAAGTATTGAACCTTATTAATATTTTCTGTTCTTAGCGACTATTGTTGAGATACTTCTTGCTATCCTTGAACTATCATTATTATTGTACCCTTGAGAATTTTAAACTATCTTTAACACCCTTTTTGCTATATTACTTGTTGAGCAAACTTGTTGCTCATTCTTGCTTTCCCTAAAAACATTTCAGTTAAGGCGGAGCAAGACGGACCCCCGGGTACTGATAAGGGCAAGGGCAAAGCTACAGAGTAGCTCATAATTATTTAAAATTTTTATGATTATGTTAAGAAATATCGTGTTATGCATTAGTTATGTCTAAACTATCTTTAATTATGTTTAAGTTATGTAAGAGATGATTAAGTTATGACACCTTGGGGCATAAATGATTATATTAATTAAATGTAATCTATTCTATTATTTCCGTTGCATGAGATGTTTTTAGTCATTAGATTTGTAGTTTGTGATACACTGAATTCGAGACGTGAGTGGTCTGAATTTGGGGGTGTCACAGATACGAGCTGTTATTTGTGTAAATTGGATTTGATTTGATTTGATATCAAAGCATAGACTGTGATAAAGCCAATAATTTTTGGTATAGTATATATACTGATATTATGTGCCTCTTTTAAAAGAGTGATGAATAGGCGTACTAAACTGACCTTGTTGGTGCCTAGGACTATGACGCCCCTAAATTCGGGTATCTTCCAACCCGACAGATGGTGCTACATGGTACTCATAACTGTACATTCATTTTATTAAAACAACATTAAAGTATGTGTATCAACGACATTCTTATTACATTAATAATAATACATCCCGTTCCCAGGTTCTGAAACCGTTAAATTCTTTGTTCATCATAATATAATTCATACAAACATACTAGTCTATTACAGAATAAACTAATCATTCATCTTCGCCTTGACTTTGTCTTTATTAGAACTCTCGGTTCGCTCAACCTTAGTTGCAATCATATGATTCAAGAAAGAAGTGATCATAACTAGCTCAACAAGTCTAACAATATATTATATAAATACCACTTCGAGAATCATATGATTATTCTTCATTAACTGAACAATAGTTATGAAGTACAATGAAACATTGAATAACACTTCTCATCTTATAAAATAATTCCGAAGTACATATAGTAGCTTGGAAATTTTGAGTAGGTCCATAGACTATGAACATTCTCTTTAGCTTTTATTCATGAAAAGGACAACCTGGTACTAAGACCGTAAGTCCAATATTTCTTACGAGCACTTCTAGGTGATCAGCCTATAGTACTCTATGTTGATCAACATGCATCCATTAAACGTATTTACATTTAAGTTTTGGCAACCTCGCGTGCCCATCGAATAATCGATGTGAAATACATCTGTTTATTCATACTCAGGCTTACCTTGAATCCGTACCAAACAATTCGTGTAGGATAGCGTTATCAATTCTATATTAAAAGACTTGTAAATAAATCAATCAATCTTTCAAGATTAGTCTAGCCGAGTTAAAACTGACATCGACCCTTTCTTTACAACAATTCATGCATCTCATAAAATGAATCACTAAAAACTTGGCTAACATGAAGGTTAGACAAGCGTTAAGAAAACTTGCCTTCAGCGTCTGCTACAGTAAAATTATTTTTCCTTAGTCTTTACGGTCTCTACAACACATAACCACATAACATGCCACATTAGGTCATGAATAAACATACATGGTTCCTAATGAATCTTACCCTTCTTCTCAATCTATTCATATATTAGATTTATTATTATTGGTTCCGGCTTGCCGTTAAAACTTACATCGTTCTTACCAACTTCTTTCTCATCTATGTCTTAAGTGAATTTAGTTCATTAATAAAGGTAAGTTCGACATATTAATCTTCCTTATGGCTTACTAACGTTCTTACGTTACTAACCGAGACTCGATCATTATTTGGTTAGGTACACTTATTGCATACCGTTCACGTTCACATTCAATTGACTTACCTCCAACCTTTAGTGTTATATTTAAGGTTTATAACATCCGTAGTGATGTTATATTGAGTTAGTTAAGGATTTAATTCACTCTTCATTCACTTCTCCTTTACTTTACATTCAAAATCTTTCTTCTCTCTGCTGCATTCTAGTGTTGGCTTACTGCTATTTGAACTTCCTTTCTCTTTCTGCCGCATCTTGGCTGGCCGAAGTCGGCGATGGTGGTGAACCGGCACGGGCGCTTACTTCTGCCGCCATGCTCGATTCATTGAATTACATGTTGCAGGTATGAGACTTCAATAACTCCTGGACACTTTGGTGTTGCGGCACCACTAAGTGTGCTTTGTCTGGCACTGTGGCGCCAGACCTCAGTACCAGACAGTTTTGACAGTTTTATTACACAATGAACTTCCCGGACTCTAAATTTGATTATTTTAAGTCCGAATTGGCTCGTTCAAAAGCCATTAGCTCACAAATCACATACTCTACATGTTCATGCAAGAATTTTCCATTTTTGAATCCGTTAACTCAAAATTCACCTATTAGTTCATTTTAACGAAAACGATAAACGTTCGTGAACGTTCAACACTCGTTTCTTCGTTCTAAGTCAGAATTTGGTCATTTTTGAGTTCGCAACTCTAGAATGCCAAATGAGACTATACTCCATCGAAAACCAACATTTCCGAGCTCAACGTCAAAATTTGACTTCCATTCTGAGAATTTCACGAATTCGACGATTATCGTCGAAACTCGTGAATTTCTGCCATAACTTCGTTACTTGAGATTTTTAAATCGTTCCAAATGGATTCAGTCCACCATACTAATATCTTAACATACATATTTCATTAACTTATATACATGATAAGTTCTTACTTGTTTTTCATGAGTTTATAACTTATAAAAGTATAAACTACTTATGATTTCACTTCGCATGACTTATCATAGTTTAAGTCTTCTAACCATCATCCTCACATCTTCTAATCATATAAATTTCATTCATGTAAACATATTACAAGTTCTGCCTTAGTTCATAACTTATATATGAACGAATTGCTTATTCACGGCTTATTAAAGCTTAAGCCCTTTGATTAATAATTCTTACTTCTTCTTAGCATACAAGTCCTACCACTACTCACTTCTCTAACAATTGAAGAGAAAGAGATTCATGGTTTAGGATCTTACCCTTGAAGATCACTTGATTAAGCTTTAATCTTCTTCTTGCTTCTTGAACTATGAAGTCTAACTTTTCTAGCTTTTTTAGCTTTTTCTCTCTAACCAATAAGTTATAAGTAGTTGGTGGAAAATCTTACAAGTAAGAAATGAACTAAGACATCTCTTATTTATAGGAAATCCTAAATGAGGGCTTAATGGTCAATAAGCCATTCCACCTCCTTAATTAAACCTCCTTACTATTCATTATATGATCACCAAGTTTACTTGGCCTCCACAACTTATATCATTTACTTGCTCATCAAATAACTTATCATTTACTTAGCCCTTAAGTTTACTTGCTCATCACTTATAAGCACTTTACTTAGCCATTAAGCATAAGCACTTTACTTGGCCACCACTTGACTTATCCTTTGCTTAACCATTAAGTTTACTTGCTCATCACTTTGGATCACTCATGGGTTGCCCCATGGGTTTTAATCATTCGAAATCCTATAGGTTCTTACTTTGGGCTTTTAGCTTAATTAACTTAACTTATACTTAGGCTTGCATTTAACAAACACTTGGGCTTGTTCATTAATTCACATTGGACTTAACCATTTCTATCATTGGGCTTGTACAATTCCTAACAAATCCTACAAGTTCAATACATTTTAAAGCTTTATAACATATAATCTACGTATTAATATCGTATAGCTCATAACATACTCTTATTCATTACCTTGTACAATACCTACGTATTATACGATTATCGCTTTAATTCATTATACACATTTCAATTCCTTCTCGAAAATCACTTTCCCTAACCGTTAGGTTTTAAGTCCGCAAGTGAAAAATTCGTTTGCCATAACAGAAATATTATTGGATATTTCATCTCGTCTTAGAATTCTATCATTACGCATTTCTCGAAAGTTCAAAAATAATTCCCGAGTAGAAATCAGTGAATAGTGTTTTACGGAAATTTCTCGAAATTTTTTTATTTTCATCTTGAAAATTCAAACACTTTAATTCTATCACGTAGCCAAAATACTAACCACATTCGCACATTCTAAGTCATACAACGACCTTCAAATAGCTTACTCATAAAAAAATCAATTAAATTCATTTAATCCCCGTAATCAAATAAAAATTTAATTCTTATAAAACTCCAATTTTTCTCGGACATTACATTCTTCCCCCCTTATAAGGATTTTGTCTCCAGAATCTCGCTACAATACATAAACAAATGAGGAAAATTTTCTTCATTTTAATCTCAAGTTCCCACGTTGCTCATTCGGCATTGTGGTTCCTCCATTTCACCTTCACTGCCCATAACAAGGAATCATACAACTCAGCCCATAACAATTCCCCGCCCATAACAAGGAATCATACAACTCAGCTGCTGTCATAGGTCCTCAATTGAAATTCCACTTAACTCTATCTCACTCTTAACTTGCTCTTTGCTCGATACAAATTCTTCATATCTCATCATATACAACTCCTTATGAGTTCATATCGTACTATTTTATAGTACATTCTCTTATAACATCAAGCTATACACACTTTGTCGTTACAGATTATTTATCACTTCATAGCTCAATTCGATCACGTCGTGATCATCAATTTACCTTAGGGTTCTTTCTCTATTATTAACAAAACTCCAACCGAGTTCATTCTTATTATATTTGTCATCTTCATCTTATAGACACCATCTTAACATTTGTATTACCGGAGTTAGGAAACTCCTGAATTCTCATTCTCTTAGATACTTCAAGATTCTTCTTTGAATCTTCACATATATATTTTAATCTTTATCTTTCTCTCTCTCAGGTTATAGCCTAAGGTACTCTTACCTAAAGTTTATAACCTACAGCTTTGATACCAACCTGTGACGCCCCCAAATCCAGGTCCCTTCGAACCTCGAATTTGGTCTGCCACGATACTACTATCGTCAAACTATTTCTATCTTTTATTCATAACTTAATGAATATAATTTTGCTTATTACAATTTAGAAAATAAATTCTTTCCATTTTCAAGGTTTGTACAATAACCTCAAACTTTTATAAGTTTCTAATCTTGGTCATTACCATTCCTGTCTTACATCATATTTGATGTTATAAAAATATGCCGAATAATTTAAACCTTTCAATCTTCTTTGAAAAAAATCCTTTATTGATTTCTTAACATGAATCAATTACAAATCCCTGAATCAAATTATGATATGATTCACTCTATTCAATTACTGTATAAATTTTTACATCTCAATTCGAATTCCTCTATGTACCGCCTAGTACAACTTTACAACTTAACATGTATTACACGTCATAAACTACTATCACGTACGTTTTCTAGAACCTATACATGGTTCACAAGTATATATTCAAACAAATGAATAAATCTCCTTTGATATTATTGATCTTTATCAATCAAGTAGCACGAAATCTTTATCGTGAATCCTTAACCTACAAAAGTGGTTATTTGCAAGTGTGAGCTCGATAGCCCAGCAATTCTAACAGTTTTCATGTAGCACATAGCATATAATAGCATATTCAGTTCATGCATTCATAATCAATTAATATTTACTACGCATGTTACTTCTCATATAACAGGCTTAGAGATTTACTTCACAAGCATATCATCAAAGATCAACTTTCACATTTCATACATATCTCAAATGCATTTCATATATACATCAACATTCTCATGGCATAATATAGCTTAACTAACAGTTATCGAATTCATATAACAAATAGGAACTGAAAGACTTGCCTGATTTGTAGTTTATCAACTATGAATTAACTACTTAAAGCTTATCTGCACTACGTGTATTCCTACACAGTTATATAATCATGGATTCATATCCATTAGTCATACATTTCATATGCTCTCAATATAATAATAAATATTACATCGTTTCCTAACTAGGTTTGTAAAACCTTCATTTCACTTTGTCATCATACTCTTAGAATAGCTAGATATGTATAATTATACCTTAACCATCCATACTTGACATCAAATAGGTTGTGGTCTATTTTTAAGTTCACATTCAAACTACTTAGCTCCATAATGATTTATTTCAATCAATAAATCTTAACAACTTACTTTAACAAGATTCGATGTTATAAACTTTTAAACCATATATTGGTACTAATAAGTCTCTAATAGCATGCTCATATGTATCTATCTCATTTACATAGACATAACATAGTTCATACTTTTAAAACATGCTTAAATAACTTATGTCATGCTTGACTAGTTGAGTGCACATATTATTCATGTTCAAAGGCATATACAACTTTATCATGCTTTCTTATAAGGTCATAATGCAAGTAATACAATGCTCATCAAAGTTAGTTTTTAAAACTTTTAAATTTCTCTTTAAAACACATACTAAATCGAGCTTGACAACCTTTTATGTGCAATATATCTTGAAATTACATTCCTTGTTCATCCGCGCACATAACTAGGCCACAATCACATGTTCCCAAAGTCGACACTTAAAAGACACAAAGTTTGTCAAGTTTCATTTTCAAAACTTCAAGTTTTTCTTTCAAAACACTTTAAACCAAGCTATATCAATCTAGTATATGCAAGGTAACTTTAAAACTACATTTCATGTTCGTTGATAAGCGTACATAGGGTCCAAGGTTAGAACTCAAAGGACACCAAATTCATCAACTTCCGTTTCTCAAAAACTTTAAGTTTTCTTTTAGAAAATCATGTTAAAACATTTCATTATGAGTAAAGAAATCTTAGCTATCTGACATTTCTAATATCATGCATATTCATGTTACATCACTTAGAATAACATATTCCATTGTCGGGAGCACTATACTTGCTTATGTGCTCGTTCGACGCCCTCCGATCGCCTCTAAATACGTAATAGTCACAAAGCTGACTATTTTGACCCTTTATAAAGACCTCAAATTGAAAACCTTAAAGAACAAAAGTTGTAGGTCTATTCATCCTCGTTCCGGATCATCTTGAATCACCTCAATCGGAGTTCGCATGAAAATGTTATGCTCGTTTTACCAAAATAGGGCAAATCAGTCATTGCAGAACACACACCCCTCTTGCCGGGGCGGGGGTTTTGCCTTAAAAATAGCCCCGTTGGCGGAGCCTATTCTTCTAAACTCGAAATTTTACATCACTTGCTATGAACCATCAAGCCAAACTTCATTCTAACCTTCATAATTTGAGTTATACATGTCCAAATTAGTTCATTTTCGATTCAATGGGTTTGTAACTCATAAAACTACAACATACCAAATACCCATCAACTAACATAAACATTAACTAACCCAAATATGAATTTACAACTCATGTTCATACTAATTTTCATGTTTTAAAAAGTTTAGCGAATTCATTCACTATGAATTCGTTTCTCAACCAATTTGGTTCGTTTAACTTCCGTTGTTTTCACATTTATTTAACTATATTAACAGTACTTAGCATCAATTCATGGATTATAATAATCCTTAAGCATAAATTTTGTGACTCAAAAGATACTTTTTCTTGTCATTTCTAAGGAATTGTAAAACATAGGAATCAAGAACATATATGCTAGAATTATTACCTCTTGAAGCTTAACTTTGCTAACTATAGCACTTCAATCCACCAATTGCCCTCAATTCTACTAAACTTCCATAACCCATTTCTCAGAAAACTCAACCAACGGGAAATAGAAGAAGGAGACTATATTTATAGAGAAAGGATTACCCATTTCATGGTCTTGCACCATGGTTTATTTTAGTGGAGAATGGAAGAGAACAATGGACAAGAAGGAGTTAGTGAAAAGGTTCCAACCACTCCCTTCAACCCAGACCCTTGGCCATCATCACCATCTTTTTTTCTTTTTCTTTTTCTTTTTTTATAATGTGGAGTTTCCTAACCGCAGTCGGACTAAGTCTCCCCACCCCGGACCAGGCTTTGTGCACAAGCTCGGCCTAAGACATGGCTCCGCCCAGAAATGTGCGATTCGTGGCCACACGGACCAGTTTTTTAATTGGCCCTCACACTTGTTGCAGGTGGGGATCGATCCCAGGATGCCCGAGTTTACGGTTCACCCTAGGTCGAAAATTACCGCTGCACCAAGTGCTGTAAATAGAGGGGTAGGCAAATGGCCTATACACGGCTGAAAATAAATTGGGACTATGAATATGGGACAAGCCAAATAACTCAGCAACTTGTTATTCTAGGGCTTGGTTTCGTTCTTTAAATTCCCAAAATGTCATTGTAATGTATAATTATTACCATATTAGGAAATTTAGGGATTATTTAGGAACTCACCTCATAATATCCATGTACATTAAATACACGCAATTAGCATAACATAGTTAGGTATTCTTGTCCAGATATCTCCATAATTATATTTTACTACTCACATAAACACATTATCACATTATTTAATATTAATGTTTATTCAAACATTTAATTTCCTTCCCAGCTTCTAGAATACACAAATATTTAATCATTTCTGTATTAAAATCATTTATGATTTTATTGTACCACTTGATACCTTATATTATTAGTCCCAATTAAATGTCACACTTCATGTAATCTTAAGCCATAGGTATTATATATTACTACTACCCATATTTTCCATATTACACATAGTAACATGAAATACTATTTAATGATAATGTCCACATTAATATTTTAATTTGGCTAAATATCATTCAGTTGGGTACTTTCAACCCATTATCACATTTTAATATCACAACGATTAATTAATCATTTCATTTTCTTCATGTAAAGCACATATATTAATTCACCATTTTACTTAGATGAATTACTCCTTTCATTTAATTTACTATCACTTTATTTTGCCACCTGAAGCTTTTAGTACTCAAATTATATTATTCCATAATATAATTTTCAACTTAATCTAAGTTAACTAATATTTATTCTTGTTTAGTTAATTTCCATAACTAACTCTCATACGATTCATGCTTTGCTATCTCAATCCATTCATGGACACTATAAATATCAAATATGACCCATATGATAACATATTAGCTACTAAAATACAATTCCTATAGTTCGGATTACACAACTCACCAAATTACACAAACTTATCATGAACTATCTACGATTGTGCCGTGGCCGTGGCTGGTCTTTAGAGTAGTGCGGTGGTCGCCGCACACTTAAGATTAGGACCTTGAGCATGTTATTCTTCAAGAGAAATAGAATTTAACTCACAAATCCTTTAACATGCTCCATACATGCAATCTCATTATACTAACCAAAATAAATCTCCAATGACTACATTCTTAAATAATTTCGAGATTAAACTTCAAGTTCAAACTCTTCTTTCTTTAATCTATACATTTAACCAAATCCCAATATTAGTCAATAAATCTCTAACCAATATTTATCTAAAGATATATCGACTTTCTTCTCTTGTCAACAACATTCATATATACAAATCTAAACCTAACCCACACAAAGTCTTTAATAGTATTCAATATAGTACACTGAGTGGTTTCCCACAAACAACCAACAAATTAGTTTCCGTCTCGTCTACACTGCTTTCACAATGAGTTAGATTGGTTACTAATTCGTATATACCTCCGCTCTCTGAAAGAATCGTTTAGCCCAGCTCCAATACATCCCCTATTAAAGGGTACGGTTGCACTACCTTAGACTTGATACTTACTCATAAAAATACTCAAGAAATTGTTGGTTATCAGAGATATTTAATGTCACCAACTTACTATGATAAAATAATTTCATATAAATTATTTAATATCGATAGATAAATTTAGATCCATCTTCTTTATTTCAAACAACTCGCCTCTTCAATAAATAACAAATATATAATAATAATATATTCATTAAACACAGAAATCACTTATTGCATAGTTTATATTACCCCATGCAACACCATACCACATACCTTACACCACACACACACACACACACACACACATATATATATATATATATATATATATTCTTATTTGAACCCATCTCATGCTTTAAGAACCCACTTCTCAAATCTATTTTCGAGAAATATTTAGCACCCTTCAATTGATCAAACAAGTCATCTATTCTTGGCAACGAATATTTGTTTTTAACAGTGACTTTGTTTAATTCTTTATAATCAATGCAAAGACGCATTGACCCATCCTTCTTCTTCTTCACGAATAACACCGGTGCTCTCCATGGTGATACGCTCGGCTGAATGTATTTCTTATCTAACAGTTCCTGCAGTTGTACCATCAGTTCCTTCATCTCCACCAGAGCCATTCTGTACGGGGCCTTCGATATTGGAGCCGTTCCTGGCGCTAAGTCAATCACGAACTCGATCTCTCGGTCAGGTGGAAGTCCTAGCAAATCTTCCAGAAACACGTCCACGAATTCCCTAACCACTGGTATTTCCTCCAGTTTCACACCCTTCTCCTTTTGAGTATCGACTATGTAAGCTAAGTGCCCTACACAGCCCTGACTCAACAACTTCTTGGCGTGCATAACCGTCAGATACCTTGCTTGTCTAGGTGATTTTCTACCATGGAAAACTACCTTTGATGGAGTCATAAGGTTTACACACTTCTTTTGGCAATCAATTATCGCTCTATAATTGAATAGCCAATCCATTTCCAATATAACATAAAACTCTCCAAGTTTTATCGGGATTAAATCTACTTTCATAACATTCCCCTTAATGTTCACCCTACAATTCTTGTATACGAGGAATTACCTCTTTATTCGCGATTTCTATGTGAAAAGGGAAATTCAACTCTTCACTAGGTATTTCTAACCTCTTAGCAAATTCATCAGATATAAACGAGCAAGTAGCACGCGAATCACATAATACATATGCATTTATATCATTGATTGGGATAATACCTGACATGACATCCTTTGATTGCACCGCATCCTGCACCGTCATGTTGAAGGTTCTGGCTGTGGGCTTATTTGATGATGTTGGTCCATCAATAGTCAGTGTACCTCCACTAGCATTTCCCTTGCTTCCAGTTGTCTCTCCGATTTCTTCTTTAGACACTCGCGAGCAAATGATCCTTCAACCCGCAGGTGTAGCAAGCATTCTTCTTGGGTTAATTGCAATTTGGGGCAATGTGACCCTCCTGGCCATAGTTAAAACACACACGCTTCCCCCTTAAGCATACACCCGTATTAAATCTTCCGCATGTAGCACATGCGTCAATCTTCTTCTTCGACTGGTAACCTTCCTGATTTCCAGCCCCCACATTTGCATTCCACTTCCTCTGCAAATTATTGTTGCCATTTCCACCGTTACCACCACCACCATTCTTAGCTTCACCCTCATTCTTCTTCTTCATCTTCTCTTGGTTGTGCTTTGTTACAGCTTCACCTCCACTATCAGCGAGAATTGCTTTCTCAAGCACCGCCGCAAATGTCTTTAAATGAAATAGGGAGACTCTGGTGTACAACCATGGCTTCAGTCCCTGCTCAAATCTCCTTGCCTTGCGCTCATCCGTATTCACTTGATATGGCGTAAACCTTGGTCTCATTGAATCTTGCTGCATACTCCGACACTGTCATTGTGTCATATTTTAGCTCTAGAAACTGCACTTCCATCTGATTCTTTGAACTTTCTGGAAAATAGGTTTCAAAGAATATTTCCTTAAATCTATCCCAAGTCATCACCCCTTGACCTCCTCGGGTTTTATTGGCTTGCCACCAATAACTAGTCTTTGCTTTCAACATGAACGTTGCAAAAGCAGTCTTCTTGTTATCCCCTACCCTAGTAACATCGAACACTTTCTCTATTTCCATGATCCAGGTCTGTGCCTCAATCGGATTCATGGACACATGGAACTCTAGTGGCCCAACCACCTTGAAGTCCTTAAATGTTGTAACTTGATTAGCCCAATCGTCAGTAGCGTTACGAATTGCTGAACTAGATTAGTCTCAACATTGTTGTTATTCTCAGAGGTCCTTTGTCATGGTTGACGTCTTGGAGGCATTTTCTGTTAAAATACACCCATTAGATTCTATTCAACCTTTTAAGTATTACTACTTAATTTGTACACCATAAAAGATTATCACGTAACACATAACACTTTGAATAAAATAATAATTTTTATTCATTCATAATCTTTTAGGAAACATCAAAACAATAGCATCACTGCTATTTACATTACTTCCCTAAACCACAAAAGTTGCATGATAACGGGTTATAACATACCCGGGATTTAGATCTTCTTTACTCACTAATCACATAATGATTACATTTATGACGTCTTATTAAAATACTGCATAGCCTTACTACGCTCCTCTTCCACAATACGAAACATTGTTCGGCGATCTAATATCTACGATGGCTGCGACACCCCCAAATCTAGGTACTTCGTTCCCACTTGATTTGGTGCTCATTTATCAAAAACTATTACATCTAACTACCCATAATCAATGGATAAAGACATAATTTAAATTACTTAAACAATAATCTTTCTCATTAAAGGGTTACATCATTTCAAAACAATCCCAGGTAATCTGACCTTAAATTTATTATATCAGTTTGCGGAATAAAAATAAAACAAGTCTTATACATAAAATATTAAAATAAAATTCTGATAAGTCTTCAACATTTGGACATCTTGCCCTTTCCTTTGCTAGTAGACGGCTCATCGACTTTCTCAACTTTAGCTGCAGTGTTAATTGCAAGAGTGAGCAAACAATTGCTCACTAATATAGGAAGTAGTAATAATAACAACATGAGAATGAACAACGAATGCTAGCAATAATGAACTTGTTCTGTGAATTAACAATATAAAACAAGTTTGAAATCAATGTCTGAGGGTCTTAAGACCACAAACTATGTCTCCGGTATATAGGTATTATTACCTTAACCCTAACAGTCATTTAGACTATACAGACCCTTCTTAACGTACTTAGGGGGATCAGCCCTTTGTACCATGTATTGTGCACAAACATCTAAACGTTACACGTACAAAAATCCCCTATATTAGGGTTGTTCGTCTCAGTTTGAATTTAGAATTTCCACACTAAAGAATGTTTAGTTTGGAACTAGCTTATCAGTGTGTTTAGAATTTTAGAACACTATTCAACTTCCATCAATAAAGGTTTAATACGAGAATGTATAACTGAACAAGGCTATTAAAGTCAAAGATCGGATATCAACAATATATATAACTGAATAACATGATTTACATGCAAAGTGCTATATTCAAAGGAGTTTAGAACAATCTTCTATGAATCAATGTATTAGAATAATATATGCTTCGAATGATAATAAGGAAAGTAAAGCTTCGCTCGATGTAACAAATTAGGTTACAAGAGCTTGCACAAACATACTCAAGATAAACTAGGCACTTTCTCACCTTACAAAATTTTAGGAACTTGTACAATAACGATTTAGGAATGGGAACATGCATTCAATATGAAAAGAATGAAGTTAGAAAGCTTGCTCAATGTAAAGAGTTAAGGTTTAGGAACTTTCCTTGTTTGTAAGCTACACAAGTGTAAAATAATCTCCAATTACCCTACACATATCATTACAATCGCAACAACAATTAGTTGTATGAATATTAACACTATGGGTGTTAAACTATCGTTTAAGTCATAACCCTAACCTAGCACCTAACCATTTAGGTTAACATACTTAACGAATCTGAAATCGCATTACGAGCCAACATAACTTACTCATTGATTTCTAACTTTTGAAAACATCACTTTTAATTTCATTATATAACTCAATTAACAATCACCTAAAACTCTTTTACACTTTGTACTACAACACTATACAATCTGTTATTGTAGTCCACTTTATGTTTTAATATCCTTAACATACATGCTAAACTAACCCAAGTCTCATTACGCATGACACAGCAATTAAAGTGACTTCCTTTGTGCATGACAGGATTTTTACTTTCATGGCAAGCGCGCCGATAATGCAACTGGTAACATGGCAAGGCTACTGCGCATACGTATATAATGGCCAACAGTGACAACCACATGCCCAGACACCAAGCCACCAGCGTGATGCCTCGATTCGATTTTTGCGAAGCTCAAAATCGAACTACTGCTTTGTAAAAAATCTCATTTCTGAAAAATCTCCCAACTTCAACATCTAACACTTTGTCATATTATAGTTATACATGCTAAACACCATTCATATACAAAAACATTATATAAACACCATTTTGAGGAATCAAAACCATATTTTAACCAAATTTCCTCATTTTTATACTTTTAACGAATTCGATCACCACGAATTTGTTTCTTAATCATTTGACACGATTCGAACTACGCCGCTTTCGTTTCTTAATATATTATCACAATCCACCAACAAATTACAGATTACATCACATATTCGACAAGAAATTTGGTACTTTCTAAGACCATTTTTCAAATATGAACACTGATATTCATTTTCTTTCTACACACCAATTTCTCACGAATTTGATGACAAATAACAAGTATGCATGATGACTAATAGAGTTTTGCAAACCTATATGAACATATATCTATCACAATTCACATGATTTCCAAATCATACCAAGAAGACATATATACATATGCTACCAAAACTAAAAATAAAAATTGGAATAAAGTATACCTTTAATCCTTGATTATATGCTAGCAAAAGATGATAATAAGGTTTAGCAATCCTCTCCTTCCTCTTGAAACCTCAAAGAATTCTCTCTTCAAAGCCACTGAACTTCTCTCACACTCTGTGCTACCTCTTAGCTTAGGATACAATACACAATAAACTGTGAACTAGCCTTAGGGAAAAAATACAAGACGCGTATGCAATATAACTAGCCTCTCCCACGTATGTCAGGTTAAAAACAAAAAGACTCACATCAGTTAAAATAAACCAAAAGCCATAAGGCTACGTTTGGTTACACTCTAATTCCCATACTAGATTATTTAAATAATATTTATATTATATAATTACTACTTATCATACATGTAACCCATTAAATATCTTATAATTTATAATTATAATAATTATATTCTTATTATAATTATGCTTATAATAAATAATTAAATAATTATATATCTAATTTAATTAATAAATTAGAGTCACTTTGTTTAATTTATTTATTTCCTTTAAATTAAACAATTTATTTGATTTAATTATTTCCTTAAATTAAATCCTTCAAATAAAATTATCATTACTCAATTTAATTTACACTAATCAATTTAATTACTAATTTGATTCACCATAATTCATCAATTATTTATTTTCTTTAATAAATAAATTATTTAAAATATTTATTTAATTCCATAAATATTTAAATTAAATTACAAATTTCTCGATCGTTACAATGGTAGCGTCTCGAACTGAATAGGATAACACATGACCCGATCTTGAGCTCGATTAATCACGATGTTGAATACGTTATTCATCTCTTCCATCGTAATCCTCTTTAGTTGTACCTCTCTCTGATACCCTTGCTCGTTGAAAAGTTTCCTCATATGTGTCTTCGACTCTTGCCCTCTTCATAGATTCTTCTTTCAATTTGTTCTCTAGCTCTGTAATCTTCTCTGTCAGTTGCTCGTTTTCTCCCTCAGTGTGGATCAGCTTCTCTTCGACATTATTCAGACGTTCATCTCGATCCTAAATCTCGTTGTCCTTCTGTGCCATAGTGATCTGCTATTCAACTAATACCTCTTGCAACTCCTCGATGGTATCCTGGAGTTCCACATTGCGATCATATACCTCGTCGTACATACGGGTGACAATCTAGTTAAGTAAAAGCTCTTCCTCCTCCCCCTCCTCATCCTCATTCGATTATAGCAGCTCAACGGGGTCCTCCTCGTCTGTCTCTATCTCATCATCCTCATTAGGTAAACCCTTCTGTTCAACCATTATAACCAACAGAGATGATTCCCGTGGCAGTAGTTGTTCCCAAATCACCTAAATATCTCGAGACTCCTCCTCTCTAGGCATCTGGGATCCTTCCTCCCTAGTCTGACTGGATTCTCCTACATTAGCCATCCTGACAGCAAAATTTTTAAGTTTTAATTACTATCATTACTACTCGACACTCACGAGCACATAACTTACAATCACATAAGCACATAAGTGTTTTATTACTTCTTTCTTAACAACTCGATAAGAGTTTATCACCACTATCTTTTCAAAGGTTACTTCCTAAGGCTTTTCCCACCTAAGGTTCATAACCTAAAGCTTTGATACCAACCTGTAACACCCCCAAATCTAGGTACTTAATTCCCAAAAGACTTGGTGTTCACTTTCCATTCGTTCATATCTATCTACCCAAATATAATTAAAATTAAATAAAAAATCCTCCCTTTAAAAGGGTTACATCATTAAATTCAAAAATATCCCAGGTTGTCTAACCTTAAACATCATTCAAGTGCGGAAATAAAATAATTACATCACATCATTACATATAAGTTTATCATTACAACCATAAATAAAATTACAAGTCTCCATCACTTGTACATTTTCCCCTTTCCTTTGCTAATCGTAGGTTTATCAACCTCTCAACTTTGGCTGCAATAATTATTTTTATGCAAGAGTGAGCAAAACAAATGCTCACTAGATATAACAATGAATCAATAAAGAATAATAACTGCCAATGAATAGGCTCATCAATAATGAATAGTACTCTATCAATGATAACCAACAATGAGAATCAAAATAAGAAATATGTCTGAGGGTCATAAGACCACGAACTATGACCACGGTTACAAGTAATCTTTCAACTTTAACCTTAAGTCCTTTCAGTAGGTCGTCTTGACTGAGCTGGTCCAGTGATAGTCAATGCACCACCCCCGTTGTTGTTTCCTTTTCCGCCAATTGCACTTCCCGCTGGCTTCTTAAGACAATCACGAGCCATGTGATCCTTCAAACCGCAGGTAAAACATGCTCCTTTCTTTGGACTAAAATAGTTCGACGAAATGTGTCCCTCCTGACCACAGTTGAAACACACTCTCTTTCCCTTCAACCATACCCCAATATGGTTCTTCCCGCAAGTTGCGCAAGCCTCAAACTTTTTCTTCTGCTGATTTCCTTGGTGTCCTCCTGCAGTCGAATTCTCGCTCCATTTCCTCTTTTGATTGTTACTTCCAACATTACTACCACCAGCCTTATTCTCATTCTCATTCTTTCTTTTCTTTTGCTCTTGGTTGTACTTGGTCAAGGCATCGCTTCCACCTTCTGCGATAATTTCCTTTTCCAACACAGCCGCAAATGTGTTCAGCTGGAACATTGAAACCTTGTTGTAAATCCAGGGCTTCAATCCTTGTTCGAACCTTCTCGCTTTACGCTCATCAGTATTGACTTGATGTGTGGCAAACCTTACCAACTCATTAAATTTAGCGACATATTAAAACACGTCGCGTTCCTTGCTTTAACTCGGAAATTGCACTTCAGTGATTTCGAGAACTCGCTAGAAAATACATTTCAAAAAACATTTCCTTAAATCTATCCCACGCTATCACTCCTTGTCCTCCACGAACCTTATTTGCTTGCCACGGTAGCTAACTTGGACTTGACATGAAAGTTATGACGCGATCTTCGATCTTCATTAACTCTAGCAACGTCGAACACCTTCTCCATTTCCATGATCTAGGTTTGGGCTTCCACTGGATTCATAGACCCTTGAAACTCTGGCGGTCCAACCGCTTTGAATTCCTTGAAAGTCGTGACTAGAGCTTGCGGTTGATTACATAAGTGCACACCGTCATGAGCTACCAGCTTCTTTGGCTGGATTAGCGTTGGTCTCGTTGTTATTATTAGTAGACCCCTTTGGAGGTGCTTGTTGACGTGGTTGTCTTCTTCTAGGAGGCATATTCTGTTAAGATATATGCTTATTAGTTCATTACTCAACTTCTTAGGTATTTGAAGTTTAACTTAAATATTCCAAGATTAAAGCTTTAACACATAACCTTCCAAATAAACTTTGATATTTTATCCATTCAAAACGTTTTAAAACACGTTAAAGATAGCATAACTACTATTAACATTCACTTTCCTGAACTAAACAAGTTCCAGGATTACATACTCATACTATCCCTTTATTCATCTCAAAATAAGGGATTCACAACTTATTTATTCACATAATTGACCACATATTATTATCTATCTTATTCTATCTAGGCATATTAAGACGTCGCAAGGCTTCCCGACGCTCTTCCTCCATGATAAGATACGTCGTTCTGCGATCCATCACGAAACACGGCGAATTCTCAAACTGAGGTGGGTAATAATAGACTCGATCCTGGGCTCTATCAATCGCCTATTTAAATGCATAATCCATCTCTTTCATCTTGGCTTTCTTCACTTGGATCTTAGCTTCAGCACGGTCTGCATGTTGAGTCGCCTTCATCCATGTATCCTCTTCTCTTGCACGCTTAGCTGATTCCTCCTTGAAATCATCTTTCAATTTCTCCATGTCAGTCTTCATCTTCTCGTGTCTTTAGCGGGTCTTCATCTTTGACCCTTTGTATGAACCAGATCCCACTCCGTGTTTCCAAGTTTTGAGTCAAGTTCCCGAATCTCCGCATCCTTCTGCCATTGAAGCATGATGCATCTCAACCATCCCCTTCAGCTCCTCAACCTCGTCCTGTAATTCTACATTACAGTCATACAGAGCGTCATACATCTCAGCTGATATGAAGTTTAGTGGAAACTCCGCAGGATCCTCTTCCTCATCCTCTTCCTCTACCTCCTCAGAACTATCCTCATCGGGATCGGTCACAGGCACATCCTCCTGGATCAACTGCTCCCGCACTACATGAATATCCCGGGGTTCATCGTCTATAGGTATCTAAGGTATCGCCTCCCTAGCGAGACTGGATCCTCCTTCGTTAGACATCCTGACAACAAAATTAACCTTCTCAACTTCTCAACTTTGCTAATCGTAGGTTCATCAACCTTCTCAACTTTGGCTGCAATAATTATTTTTATGCAAGAGTGAGCAAACCAAATGCTCACTAGATATAGCAATGAATCAACAAAGAATAATAACTGCCAATGAATAGGCTCATCAATAATGAATAGTACTCTATCAATGATAACCAACAACGAGAATCAAAATAAGAAATATGTCTGAGGGTCATAAGACCACGAACTATGTCCACGGTTACAAGTAATCTTTCAACTTTAACCTTAATGATTTATCTTGTAGGGACTTCACGTACTTAGGGAGATCAGCCCTTCGTACCATGTATTGTGCACAAACATCTAAACGCATTGCGTATCCCCCTATAATAGGGTTGTTCTTCTCAGTTTTAGAGTACATGTGACACCCCCAAATCCAGGTACTTCATTCCCACAGGATTTGGTGCTCACTTATCAAAACTATTACATCTAACTACCCATCAATAAAGGATAAAGACATAATTTAAATAACTTAAACAATAATCTTCCCCATTAAAGGGTTACATCATCATCTCAAAATAAATCCCAGGTAATCTAACCTTAAAATTATTACATCAATTTGCAAAATACATCACATATTAAAGCAATTCTTTAACATAATTCATTAAAATAAAATTCTCATATGTCTTCAACATTTGGACATCTTGCCCTTTCCTTTGTTAGTAGACGGCTCATCGACTTTCTCAACTTTAGATGCAGTGTTAAATGCAAGAGTGAGCAAACAAATACTCACTGAGATAGAAAGTAGCAATGATAGTAACATGAGAGTGAACAACAAAAGCTAAACAATAAGGAACTTGTTCTACAAATCAAAATAGAAAGCAAGTTCGAACTTTAATTATCTGAGGGTCTTAAGACCACGAACTATGTCCCCGGTGCTTAGGTATTATTACCCAACCTTAACAGTCATTTAGGTATCACGGACCCTTGATCGTCTTTACGGGGATCACCCTTTGTACCATGTATTGTGCACAAACATCTAAGCGTTACACGTCTGAAAATCCCCTATATTAGGGTTGTTAGTCTCGATTTGAATTTAGAATTTCCGCACTAAAGAGAGTTTAGTTTGGAACTAGCTTATCAGTGTTTCTAGAATTTTAGAACACTATTCAATTTTCATCAATAAAGGTTTAACACAAGAATGTATGCTTGTCTGAAAGGCTATCAAAATCAAAGATCGGATATCAACAATATATATAATTGAATAAACTGATATACATACAAATTGCTATAACCAAAAGAGTTAGAACAATCTCATTTGAATCGATGTATTAGAACAATATGTGCTTTAAATAAGAATTAGGAAAGTAAAACTCGCTCGATGTAATGAATTAGGTTACAAGAGCTTACACAAACATACTCAAGATAAACTAGACATGTTCAACCTTACAAGAATTTTAGGAACTTGTACAATAATGATTTAGGAATGGGAACATGTATTCATTATGAAAAGAATACAGTTAGAAAACTTGCCTTGATTGTAAGCTACTCAAATGTAAAATAATCTCCAATTACCCTACATATATCATTGAAATCGCAACCACAATTAATTGCATGAATATTAGCTTTTAGGGTTTAAACCATCATTTAGGTCATAACCCTAACCTAGCACCTAACCACGTTGGTTAACACCTTAACGATTCTGAAATCACACTATAAACCTTATCATTTATATTTAACTTTTGAAAACATCACATTTGGTTCATTACATAACTTATTCAAGTAATCACTTAAATTCTTTTACACTTTATATAACATCGCATGACAATCTTGTTATTGTAGTTTATATTATGCCTTAACATCATTAACATGCATGCTAAACTAATATAAGTCCATTACACATGATCTGTAAATAAGCAGACTTCAACATCTCGGACCGAGGGAATGGTAGCATTAACGCCATTTTGGCCTTAACACCTATTAGTGATTTACCTTTAATGCTCAATTCTGAAACCCAATGACCTTGCAATTTATGCCATTTACATTGTGATGATGATCTTGATTGCGCCACACACTGAACAAAAAGCACAATAGCTCTAGAATATCACAAAATACCACATAATAAACATAACCATGATAACATCTATAAACATGAAATACCACATAATAACAACATAAACACTATACGTATACAATTTTGAATGATCAAAATCCTAATTTTCCAAATTTCATCATATTTTACACTATTAGCGAATTTAATCACCACGGATTCGTTTCTCAATCAATTGAAACGATTCCAATTACGTCGCTTTCGTTTCTTAACATACTAACATAATCGACCAATAAATTACAGATTATAACAAGTATTGATCAATAAATTTTGTATTTTCTAAGCCATATCCAACAACATAAACACTGATATATATAAAACCTTCTACTACAACCCTATTCCATGCCTTTAATCATTAAATAACACCCACACACGAGGATTAACAGATTATAGATCATATATATACATGTATTTGTATCAATTCCATATAATTATCAAAAAAATTATAATTGAAGTAAGTTATACCTTCTCTTTGATTGTATGCTACAAAAGATGGTGAATGTGTTTAGTAATTTCCCTTCTTCCTCTTGCTAATCTCCAAAAACTCAATGTTTTTCTTCTCTCTTGCAAACTCTCTGTAATTCTTCTTCTCACCTAACTCACCACTAGCCTTAGGAAAATAAAATGCATATGAATTATAAACTGGCCACAATCCCACGTACGTCAGTTCACAACCCAAAGGTTTGCGTCAGTTGAATAAGCCAAAGGCCACAAGGCCTTGTTTAGCTACCATAAACCCCCAAACTAGAATATTATTATATTATTTATATTATATAGTTACTTTGTGTCACACTCTAATTAATTTAAATAACTTTAGTTTAGTTAGTTTAAATAACTCATAATAATAATATCATTATACTTATAATTAATAAATAATTATATATCTAATTTAATTAATAAATTAGAAACATCACCTTATTTATTTATTTTCTTAAATATTAAGCAATTGATTTAATTTAATTATTTCCTTGAATTAAATCCTTCAAATAAAATTATCATTATTCGATTCAATTAACATTAATTAATTTAATTACTAAATTAATTCACCACAATTTCTCAATTATTTATTTATCTCAATAAATAAATTAGTAAAAATATTTATTTAATTCAATAAATATTTAAATTAAATTATAAATTTCTCGATCGTTACAGTACAAGTCTGCATCAAAGAAAGTTTGGTTTGGATAAGCTTCAAGGTAATTTAAAGTTTAACGATCATCAACTAGGGGACTAGTTGAATCAATAAGGTTTGATAACACAACAGTTATTTACTAACAACATAGCATAGAACAATTGAGAATCATAGGTGAACTGACTATATATTAACCTCATGCTTGAAAATAACTAGAGAGCATAAGTATTGAACAAAATGAAGAAAATGATAAACCTTTACTTGAATAATAATAAGCTAGGTCTATGATCTTATCAAATTAGAAATTTAGTTACTGAATATACACTAATTGATAGCAAGCTGGAAACAACGCTTGCTCCACATGATAATAAATTATGCAAAGTGATTGAATAATTCAACACTAGGAATTAAAGTTCAAGAAACATTTACTATAAAAGAATGAACTAAAGAAACTTGTTTAACTATAAACAAGTTAGAGTAAATCAACAATGATTAGAATTCCAATAAACTTAGGGTTAAAACATGCTCAACGTAATGAGATAAGGTTTTGGAAAACTTTCATCCTCATAAACAAATTAGATACAAGAACTTACTCAATTATAAGAATAAAGTTGCACAATGTAATAATAGAACTAGCTCAACGAAAGTGTAGAGTTAGAAAACTTGCCTCGAGCGTAAGCTATAATATTAAAACTCACGTTCACCTGCACATAGTATTAGAACCACAATATCTATTGGATATACTAACATTCACTTTCCAACATAATACGCATTTCTAGTTAGACTTGTTAATTTAGTACAAGTCTTATGCTACTATATATATTTTCCGAAATTTCAAATGTTAACTTCACAACACTTAGTTACCATACAATGTGTACACTAAGTCCTAACATATCGCATTCATAACTTATAAATCCTTTTACAACTTTGAAATTATCAATGACATGACATGGTTATGTTTTAGCCTCCTCATTACATGCTTGTTACATTAGTACATCATTAAACTAAGTTATAGTGGTACATATATTATAGTGCATGACGAAAGAAAAGTCACTATCTCGAGCGAGGTATGGCGGCCAATTGCATTACCTAAACTTTCAGCTGCAAAGTGGCAATTTGTCTTGGTTTTAAGCCTTGTACCCGTAGCATTCTGCGTCGGTCGTAAAACGAACCGAGCAATGGGTGAGCGATGGCCGATTTTAGCCCAACTAACACGAATTTCACCCACCAAACAGTAATATTAACACATACAATTGGTATAAAACTATTATAAACATGTTTTCTAACATATTCAACCAATTAGAACAATTTAACCACAACTTTAACTAGTTTAATTCCTCAAATTCTATGTTTTCATATAAAAACATCATTTTTGAGTTCCTTTACAAAAATCATCACTGTAATTACAATTCTTCACCAAATCACTTCGTTCAAGCTACGTTTTCTTCATTTCTTAATGAACTAGCATAAACAATACTCAATTTGCATATTAACATACAAACTAGCCACTAAATTTGGTACTTTCATAAGCCATATGAGAAAATGTTCACTATGATTTTTTTTCTACTTTTAAACAAAATTAGCATACAATTTCCATATCTAAACATAAAATCTAGCATTACAATTACTTACACTTGCAATAACTCAGTCTTTTTACAACAATTCAAGAGAATTTGAATTCACAGAGGCTAGAAAATACACGACGTACAACATATTAAAACATATATATGTATATGTAATACTAAGGTTATGAAAATACCTTTAATTAGCTTGTAATCCTTAGCTAAAATCGCTAGAAATCGCTTGAAACTCTTAGGTTTTCTCTCAATTCTCTCTCAAACTCTCAGGCTTAGCCAATAACCAACTGATATGCGTAATAATATAAAAAAACTGATATAGCCATAATAGGCATACTAAATAGTACCCGTTACCAGCTAATAAACGTATAGTTGTTATAAATATATTTTATATTTTTTTTTGTTTTATTTTATTTAAAATTAAAAAATCAAAAATCCAAAAGCCATAAGGCTCCGTTTGGCAAAATCCTTTAAAATTTAAAGACTTACTATATTTAAGCCTTGTTTGACAAAACTAAATTAAACTCATTTAATTTATTTTAATAAACAATATAGTTTATCATTTATAATCACATATTATTTATTTGGATTTCCATATCCAAATTAATCAAATAAATTAATCACATACTATATTTTAAATAAATTTTCCACTTAAACAATTATCACAAAATTATATTCTCATTATAATTTTATTTAATAATTTAACACATCATTTTAAATTATTAAATTAAAACAACAATATAACATCTCATGTTATATTATAACTCTCTAAATTATAAATTAATTTAATTTAGAATATTATCCAATAAATTTAATTCATAAATATTTATTACCCACCATCACATCAATAAAATATTTATTCAATGATAAACACCTCAAATAAATATTTATATAATTCAATAAATATTTAAAATTACAATTTAAAATTCCAGATTGTTACAGGTTTTATAAGAATTTAAGAAAATATAGAAAACGTGAGTCATGGACTCAAGAACGAACGAATTCCGAGTTCGGATGACCGAATTACGAACGAACGAACGAAGAACGTTAATAACGTAAAATAAACTAATGATGAAATTTAAGCCAATTGATGGCATGTTAACGGATACAGAATGAATTTCTGTCTGAGGGAAGTTGTCATACGTAAGATAAAAAAGAAAAGGGCTTTGGAACGACCTCGTTCCGAGTTATAATGAAGAAGTTATGAGATTGTGAAGTAAGCGTCTCAAACATGTTCAACACTTAGAATTTTTTTCTGAGTTCTAGAACTGGCACCGCAGTGCCAGTTATGCTTTGGGAAGTAGCACCGTAGTTCCAACCTAGGGAGAAATTCTTTGAAGAGTGGTATTCTGTAAAAATAACTGAAGGAACCGTGGCAAGTAAGCCGTGGCAAACAAAACCAGGAGAAGAGCTTTTAATTGCTTAACTCTTGGGGGAAGTGTAAGGAAAGATAATAAACATATAGTTCACATAATGTAACACTTAATCAAGTGAATTAAACCTTTATTAAAGGTTGAATGAAATTAAAAGACAAACAGTGTAAAAGCAAAATATGTAACTAATATCCGGGGACTCTAGTTGCGATAAAACGAACGTGTGGGATTACTATGACTGTGATTCCTTAAACGTTGTGAGATGAGGGTTGAGTGTATGTGAATATTAAACAGGTAGAACCTACACACCATGTATGGTTTAACCACAAGGTAATGAATAATAATTATTAAACCTGTTAACTGTGAAGAAACTAAATTATTGATAATGGCATATAACGTTAAGAAGTCGAGTTAGTAATAATAACTTGGATGACGTTCCGAGTCGAATGAACCAGACGTTATAAGATATGAATAAGGTAATATAACATGCTTAATGCTATGAACGCATAATATTAACATTGAACTATCCCTCTTAACATACTAAAAACTGTATGAATTATGAGATAAGAAATAAATCCTGATGTATGGCATTTAGTTGCCAGAAAGCCATAAGGAATGAGAAATCAACTTAACGAACATTATATTTTTAATGGTACGAATAAGTTAAGCTAAGTTTAGGTTGTGGTACAATCGTAATCTTTATTGATTGACATATGGGAGCTGGGCTAAACAATTCCTTCAGAAAGCGGATGTATAAACGAAACTGACAACTGATCTAACTCACTATGAAAGACAGTGTAGATGAGACGAGAAACTAGTTTATTAGTTGTATATGAGAAACCACTCAGAGTACCATATGGTTTATTAGTAGAGATTCGATGTGTGCTAAGTCCTAGAAAGGTTATAAGAAGAAGATAAGAATATAAATCATTAAAGATGATGATAGCATGAGTTAAGACATCTCCGTATGTCGTAACGCCGTAAAACGATAAAAAAGATGGTTACGTGAACTTAGGTTATAAATACGAATCATAAGGAGTAAGGTTAAGTTTAACCAATGTGTAAGTCAAGTATATGACTAATTGGTGCATGTATTTCCTTATGTAATATATAGGGATTTCGATGAGTAGTTCAGCGTAAACTATAAATGGTAGCTGTGCGTAAGGCAAGTTTCCTAACTTCATTCATATTTTAAATGAATACTAGTTTCTTAAACTTCTCAGATGTTGAACATGAGAAGTTTTATCTATGTGCAAATGTGTGATATTTGTATAAGGTGGTAAAATGTATGAGGCCTTGTGCCACAATTTTAACACTTCGATGTTTCTATGAGATGAACTGTTCTATGGTTGAATTGTTCAATATGAAAATGTTATGTTTATCTATGAACCGTTATTGTTAAGTCTGTGCTAATGATTCTAGTCGGATAGGAGGTGTATTAAAAAGGTAGAAGAATGAAAGTATTTCAAAGTGAATGTGACTAATGTTTTAAAATGTTAGGAATCAGGTTTATTCCTATTATTCAAGCTGCTTCATAATCTTTGTTTGGTTATTGAAGTCTTAAAAGAATGTTTAAATTCTTGAGGTTATTTATTCAACTGCTATGACTTGCTGAGCAATTGAATGCTCACACTTGCTTTAAATGAAAAACATTTTCAGTGTACGAGTAAAAGAACTTAAGGATCCCATAAAGATCAAGCTGACTAGTACCCAAACAAAGTGTCATTCAATATATGAATGAACGTGAAGATCAAGCCAAGACTTGTAATGTAGAATAGTGTAATTAAACTTTAGAACTGTTTAATGAACTGTTATGTATCCTTGGTGGCGGATAAAAGTTACTCTTGTAAGATGTAAAGAATAATGTAACTATCATTATTTGTAATGAATAAGGTTATAAGGTATTAGAACCTGGAACTTGAGAATGTATGTTGTTATATTTAGCTATATAATGATGTATGTTTAAAAGAAGATGGAACCGTGACGTACGAAATCCGGGTGTGAAGATAGTCCGAATTTTGGGGTATTATAATTCCAACAATAACATTCAGCATAACATTACATCATGCTGTATTGCATTTTCATCATCCTAACTTGTCGTATTTCAAGTGTTTAGTAGTCTTTATCCTATCCATGACATTGCATTGCATGAATATAATAAAGAGGGGCATCTGTAGACACTTAAAATTTTGCATTCCTGTTACTAACCCTGCAGAAGGGCAGAATCATCTTTCAGATATAACCCTATAAGTCAAATCAGTTTCAACCCCGGAGATAACCCCAGGAGATCCAGTTTTAATCTCAGAGATAACCCCGAGAGATGCAGTCCAAGTTCTGGAGATAACCCCAGAAAAGTCAGTTCCAACCTCAGAGATAACCTCAAGGGATCAATTTCTAACCTCGGAGATAATCTCGGGAGGTCAAGCCAACCTCATAGATAACGTTGAGGATAGTCAGAGTCAACAGCAGCCTAATCTCAAAGTTAACCCTGAGAAACAACTACTATAACTATGTTATAATCGGAGATAACCCCGAGAGGGGTAAAATCATCATCTTGCCACCTTAACATCACATCCACATCGTCTCAACACAGTTCAACTCAAACTGCGTACAAGGATGTCCCATAAGAACCATAGCTCAAATCCCAAGTGACAACTGCACAAGACAGCACAACGGATAGATAACGAAGACTTGGATCACAGACCCATCTTCCTGGCTTAGGACAATCTCTAATCTCATGTCATTGTGTAGCTCTCGACAACGCCTTTCTAAAAAGGTATAGTAACCCTCCATCGGATGCCTGGATTAAAAGTTATGAAGATTAAAATGGACAGCGCGTAGCTCGAGTGCACGTAGTTCAAGACGACGAGACTCGCAAAGCCCAGGACAACCCGGGTAGCCGTAGGTAGACCCACAGCTCCCTCGGGTTGATCCGTGGCCATCTGCTCTTTAAATATGAGCTACCAGCAGCTCATTTGAAAAAAAAATAAAAAGAAGAAGAAAAGAGAGAAAACTCTGTCCATTTCAGCCTGTAACCTCTGCTAGAGTGCTCTAAACTGAGTGATTCTTCTTTATAAACACTTATAAGCTCGTGTTTTGTAACATGTTGAAGTTTAACTGGTGGAAACCGAGTTTTCAGGCCTCAAAGGCTATCTGAAGTTTTCTTGGCAGCCCACTATCATATTTTTAAAGCTTTCTACTACTTATATATATATATATATATATATATATATATATATATATATATATATATATATATATCCAGGAAGCGTTCTTTGCTTTTATATATATATATATATATACATTTCTGTCGCTTTGGCAGTTTACTTGCATGGTCTTTTACAACTTATATATATATATATATATATATATTTACTTCTTTTATATATATATATATCTGCTTTAAGTACTTTCATAATGTAGATATTTAATTTTCCATCAAGTGGACTAGATTTGCCTAAATCTGGCTATTTCTAACTTTGACCGATTCAAAAGTGACTAAATTGGAACCGTTGAAGCTAGAATGGTTTAGATTTATTTAAATCTAGTTCTTTTTCTAGCTTTTGTACATATTACTTTATCATGTGAGCCTAGGAATTATGTGATTGAAGGTTCAGTTTCTGAATCTAGATTCGGTTCCCACGATGGACATTTCTCAGCTGTAGCCAGCTTGTAAATTATCTACGGTGTCTGGATATCCTTGGATGGCTATTATGCCTATAAGGAGTTTGGCACTGCTATGTATCTTATTTTCTCGAAGATGCCTCGCATCTCGAAAATAAAAGCAATCAAGCCGAATATAGAATAAAATGGAAGTATCAAAGGCCTCAATTACTATTGAGCATAAGGGTTTGAAAACCTATTTTCCAAAACTTCACTACTATATCTTGTTAAAATTGAACTTTTATATAAGTCAAACCAAAGCACTACTTCCAGATAATTGCATATAGGGCCAATATATACACACATACACACATACAGATAAACAATTTAATTGAAAAAGTTGTGATAACCATTTTTCACGGAAGTCGGGGGGTGCCTAACACCTTCCCCCTCTTAATCAAGCCCCTGAACCCTACAAATCTCGGTTTCTAAGACCAGCTAAACATTGTCCAACCATTAGCTCTTTGTTCAAACCTTTTCAAAATCAGTTGAGTTGGTACAACCATTTCAAATGTACCAACTGGCGACTCTAAAAGTCAAATCGTCGACATTCACATGTCAGACCTTTTCAAACTTGTTTTTTCAGACAAAACTAACCCAAAATGAGAACACAAAAAGACAAGCATAGAAAGGGACACAAATAATCCCGACGTCGACAATATGCTAATTAAAAGATCAATCTTAACATTGATAGGTCTTTACAAAAAGCGATTAAATTGGATTACGCAACAGTAATCGATAGTACAGACAAGTTCCCTAACTTAAACTCGAGTTATTATTTCAAAGCATGTTAGTGGATAATTATTGTTGATTATTCTACATCTATGATTATTGGTTCACACTTAGTGCATGTTATATAAGTTTATCAGGTATGAAAGGTTGATCACCTTCATTACCAACCAATGAGTTTTAAAAGTTCTATTATTTATATGTTTATACTAATTATTTCGGCTAGACAAAAATGATTTTAAATATCAAAATGTATTTTATATATCATTAATGCATCATTGAACCTAGTGCAGAGATGATAAAAATGATGGAGTTATCAATGCATAATTACCTAGTGTTGGATGCGATCTAAGGATCGTCAGCCCACTATAGTATGATGTAGTACGACAAAGTCATAAAATGACAGAATCCTCAAATGGACTATAAATACAGTGTGGTATCATGACATCATAAAATGATTTTTTAGAATTTTGAACCATTTAAAGAAAATTCAATGCCAATTAAAGTGGCTAGACAAATGTTTTGATTGTTGTTCTAATTATTTGTATACGTCTAAGCTATTTGATTCAGCTAGACAAATGTTTATGAAATTCAAGTATTATTTGAGAGCTTATGTCAAACCAAATTGTTTTGGTGCAGAATCTTATGTTTAAGTTGGTATCAAATGGATACTGTGACGCCCCCAAATTCGGGTCTCTTCCAACCCGACAGATGGTGCTATACGGTACTACCATTTATACATACATTCAATTGACATGCCTCAAAAGAATGAATATGTCTTCTATATATTAAAATAATATTTACATTTCCCAGATCTTTATAACCCTTTCACATGTTCTTGTCATAATATCAAATATATTACAATCGATCATCCTATACTATTACAAAAGTATTCTACGGGTTCGTCTTACGCCTTTGCCCTTATCTCTTTGCCGAGCCTTCAATCAGATTCGATCTTAGGCTTTGTGTTCATATGGTTCAAGCAAGAGTGAGCATGACTAGCTCGACAAAGTACTACAATTCTATAAACAACATGCTTGAAACATAGAACTCATATATCTTACGTAATTAAACAATGATTCGAAATCTTATCAATAATTCAAAATAGCACTTCTTTTTTCATTCAAAAGCGTTTTACAACAACAATATTCGATAAAAACATCAATTACGGTCCAAGACCTTGAGCATTTTATAAGTTCTTTTGAAAAGGACATCCCGACACTAAGTCCCGTAAGTCCGACATTACTTACGAGCACTACGGGTGATCATCCCATAGTACTCTATGTTGATCAACACTACATTCATTAAACGTGTATACGTTTAAGTTGTGGCAACCTCACGTGCCTGTTGTTAAACGACAAAAACATTTTTAGCATACTTGGTGTTCGATTGAAAACCACACTAATATAGCTTGGTAAACATTAATCATGCTTGACAGAATCATAATATAAGTCTAGCCGAAAGAATTGGCTTTGACTTCATCATACAAGACTTCATGTGAAAGAATACATGAATTTCAAAGCTTGTCCAGACTGAACTGGAACAAGGGTTAGAATACTTGCCTTTAACGTCTGCTTAAGGATTATCACACGTACACTTTAAGTCTCTAAGTCTCTACAATACATGATCATATAACGTACCACATTAGGTCACATATAATCAAGTATGCATACTATTATATCTTACCCTTCATCTCAATCTAAATCCTGACTTAGATTTGTTATTTACTGGTTCCGGCTTTTCATTACGTTATTCTCATTATGTTCATCTTTAATTGATTATTAACCTTTAATCATCACACATTAAGTGTCTAACAATGCCTTAACAATGTTATATTTATACCTTAGTTCATTGCTAATGAGTTCTCTTTCATTCTATACTTATAAACATTCTTGTCTGTCGAAACCCTAGGGTCAAGGCGTCATTGCTTCTACATAGCTCTCCTTCTCACGTCATGATCTGAGTTTGCGATGAGGCAATGACATTTGTGCTGTTTTGTAAGCGCCACCATTTAACCTTGGTTGGCACCACGATTGCCAACTCATGCCTATAGAAAATTCTGACTTTTATAAATTTGGCAAAACTCCTAGACGCATAACTTCTTCGTTATAAGTCCGAATTGGCTCGTTCAAAAGCCTTACAGTTCATAAATTACATACTCTATGTGTTCATGCAAGAATTTTATCTATTTGACTTCATTTGCTAAAATTTCATCTATTAGTTCATTTTTAACGAAAACGATAAACGTTCGTGAATGTTCAACGCTCGTTTCTTCATTCTAATTCATAATTTGGTCATTTTTGAGTCCGCAACTCTATAATACCATATATGACGTGTCTCCATCGAAGACCAACATTTCTGACTTCAAACACAAAATACGACTTCCATTTCGAGAATTTCACAAATTCGACGATTAACGTCTAATCGTGTGAATTCCGGCAAAACCTCATTACTAATGATTCAAAATGGATTTTAATCTTCACATGAACATTTCAAGTTATTATTACACCAACTTATCATCAAAGTAGGTTTTGACTTATTCTCATGCTTATGACTTACTATGAACTTAAGTCCATTAATCAATGTTCTCATACTATATTGAACATACTAACATCATATGACAAACATATGACAAGTTCTTCACAAGTTTTTCAACTTATTTAGGTTCAAGTTGCTTATTCAACTTATTCGGCTTAAGTTCATTCATCAATGACTTCTTATAGGTTCTTAGCATACAATCACACTTCTCTATCAATCTTATTATCGTAGAGATAGAATAATAGATCATAAGATCATTTACCTTTGATGACTAAAGTCTTCTTTTTTGAAATTTAGCAAAATGTTAATTTGGCTTTAAAAGTGCTTATTCTCTCTAACCAATAAGTTACTTTGTTTTGGATGAAAGTTGAACAATGAGAAATGATCAACCAACTCTCCTATTTATAAGCTATCCAAAGTGAGGGCATAAGAGTCATTAGGACCTTCCACCTCCTTTAATCACCTCCTTAATACACCTCCTTAGTATTCATTACTTTGCAATTAAGTCTACTTGCTAGCCACTTCTATTACTTGGCCATCACAACACTTGCTCACCACTTAAAGTTCTTGCCCATCAAGTCTACCCACATCACACTTGGTTTGCTCCATGGATCATGGCTTAACCCATTGGGCTTGCTTAATTAATATAGCTAATTTCTTGTTGGGCTTACATTACAATAGTTTGGACTCATGATTATCAAACCCTTGGGCTTGCATATCACTTACTATCGGACTTCTACCAATATTCTAATAATCCTACAAGTCCATTCCCTTTAATTAAGCAATTTAACATACATACATCACGTATAATTCTTGTATGCTAACTCATATACTATTTATAATATACGTTATTTCATTCTCCATACACAATAGTATAATACGTCATATTATACTTACGTTCATTACCTCGTACAATGCATACGCATCATACAATTACAACTTTCTTTTCTTCACGCTTAATAAACCTAACATTCCCAAATTAGGTCCGCATGCGAAATATTACGTTTTCCATACTTAGATTATTATTACATAATCAATATCACCTCGATATTATAACGTTACGTATTTCTCGGAAGTTCAAAAATAATTCCCAAGCAGAAATCGATGAATAGTGTTTTCGGAAAATTTCTCGGAAAACTTTTATTTTCTTTTTAAAAATTCAAACACTTTAATTCATTCACGTAGTTAAAATACTATGACATTCCAACGTTTCTAGGTTATAAAACGACATTCATCTTATCAACATGTAGTTATAATAAATAATATTATTTTATTCATTATTAAAAGTATTTACAAATGTTCGATTTTTCGGGGCGTTACACTCTCTCCCCCTTATAAGGATTATGTCCCCAGAATCTCACTATAGAAAAAAAATTACACAAATAATTGAGGGTAATTCTTTTTCATCATTTCTTCTAACTCCCACGTTGCTTCTTCTGCATTGTGGTTCTTCCATATTACCTTCACGGAAGTATGACTTTATTTCGCAGAACTTGTTCTTTTCTATCGACAATTTGAATCGGCGTTTCTTCGTATGTTAAGTCCTTCTCGATATGAATAGGCTCATATTCTATCACGTGCTTATAATCGCTTATAAGAACGTGTACTGAATCGTAAAATACATTATGTATTCGTTCTAGAGTGCGGAGGTAAGGCTATCATGTATGCTACCTCACCCACCCGTTTTAATACCTCAAAAAGTCCTATGAACCTCGGACTTAACTCTCCCTTTTTCCCAAAACGTATCTTTCCTTTCCAGGGAGATACTTTTAGAAATACATACGAACCTACTTCAAATTCTCTATTCTCTCTATATGGATTCGTAAACTTCTTCTGTCTATCTTGAGCTGCTAGAAGACGCATTTGTATCATCTTGACAATGTCCGCTGTCTGTTGCACCAATTCTAGTCCCAACATTCGGCGTTATCCTACCTCATCTCAATACAGTGGCATTCTGCATTTCCTCCTATACAAAGCTTCGTATGGCAGCATACCTATGCTTGCATGATAACTATTGTTATACGCAAACTCCATTAATGGTAGATGATCATCCCAACTACCCTTGAAATCCATGACGCAAGATCTTAGCATATCTTCTAACGTTTGAATTGTCCTCTCACTCTGTCCATCCGTTTATGGATGATACGCCGTACTTAGCTTCAATTGCGTTCATAACTGGTCTTGTAGACTCCTCCAAAATTTTGATGTGAATCGTGGATCACGATCTGACACAATTGATACTGGTACTCCATGTCTGGAAATTATTTCTTTAATATAAAGTCTAGCTAACTGGTCTAAGTTATACTTAACCCTAATTAGAAAAAAGTGAGCCGACTTTGTCAATCGGTCTACTATTACCCAAATCGCATCATACCCCTTCGTTGTAGTCGGAAGTTCCACCACAAAATCCATCGTGATATTTTCCCACTTCCACTCCGGAATTTCCAATGACTGTAACAAGCCACTTGGTCGTTGATGTTCAATTTTAACTTTCGACAAGTCAAGCACCTACTCACATACTCGTAAGAATATCTCTCTTCATGTTCGCCACGAAACTCTCAGTCAAGGTCTTGATACATCTTAGTGCTACCAGGATGAATCGAAAACCTCGAACTATGAGCCTCTTATAGAACCTGCTCCTTTAATTCCGTATCACTCGAAACCCAAATTCTTCCTTCAAATCTCAATAATCCCTCATTATCAAGACTATACTTACTATCTTTTTCATTGGCCAGCCGCTCCTTCATCCAGTCACACTCATCAGTTTTGAGTTGTACCTCCTTAACCCTATGTACGATGGTAGATTGCATCTCCATCGCAAAATGTATCTGCCCGCTTCACTTGGTAGCTTCACTTCCAACTCCATCCTAGCCATCTCTGTTATCAACTCAGTTTGAGCTGTTAACAAAGACAACTTTTGCCAACCCTTCCTACTTCTAAGGCGCTTAAGAACTACATTTAGCTTTTCGGTGGTGATACAAGATTTCATAATCGTAATCCTTTATCAACTCCAACCATCTCCTCGCCTCATATTCAACTCCTTTTGTGTGAAGATATATTTTAGACTCTTGTGGTCCGTGTATATCTCATTTTTCTCCCATAAAGATAATGTCTCCATATCTTTAGAGCAAAAACTTCTGCTGACGAGTTCGAGATCATGAGTAGGGTAAACTTTCTCATAATCCTTCAATGCCTAGATGCATACACAAGATGACCTTGCCATCTTTACCAGCACGCTTGACGAAAGTCCTCTATCACGGCATCGCTATAAACTACAAAATTCCCTGTGTCATCGGGCAATGACAAAATAGGCACTTCACTCAAACTCTTTTTCAGTTCTTGAAAACTGTCCTCACACTTGTCAGTCCAAGTGTATTTCACTATCTTCCTCATCAAGTTAGTCAACGGAGTAGCTATCTTCGAAAAATCTTGGATGAATCTCCGATAGTAACCCGCTAACCCTAAGAAACTCCGCACCTCGGTCGGCATTTTCGGTTATTCCCAATTCATCACGGCTTCCACCTTCGCTAGTTCTACTGAAATCCCCTCATGCGTAATAACATGACCTAAAAATTGTACCTTCTCCAACCAAAATTCACACTTAGTGAACTTCGCATACAACTTCTCCTTCCTTAGTGTCTCTAACACTAACCTTAGGTGTTCAGCATGATCTTCTGACGTCTTAGAATAGACTAGAATATCATCTATAAACACCACGATGAACTTGTCCAAATATTGTTTGAACACTCTGTTCATCATATCCATAAATGCAGCTGGTGCATTTGTCAACCCAAATGACATCACCGAAACTTCGTAATGACCATAACGAGTCCACGAATGTTGTCTTTGGTACATCCCCTTCCTAACCTTCAACTGATGATACCCCGTTCTTAAATCTATTTTTAAAAAATACTTAGCCCCTTTCAACTGATCAAAGAGATCATCGATCTTGAGCAATGGGTATTTATTCTTTATAGTTAACTTGTTCAACTCTTGGTAGTCGATACAAAGTCTTAAAAATCCGTCCTTCTTCTTAACAAACAGTGCCGGTGCTCCCCATGGTGAAACACTCGGTTGAATTTACTTTTTGTCCAACAACTCTTGTAACTACACCATCTTGTAACTGGTGTCATTCCTAGTATGATGTCTATTACAAACTCTGTCTCCCTATCCGGCGAAAGATCCGACAATTCACTCGGAAATACATTGGCGAATTCTCTCACTATAGGTATTTGTTCTATGGTTGCTACCACCCTCTGGGTATCAACAACATGACACAGATAACCTACACACCCCTTCCTCAGTAATTTCCTAGTTTGTGTCATGGTTAGACAATACGAACGTCCCAGCGATCTATTCCCATAAAATACTACCTGAGGTTGTCTTAACGTTTTAATTTTCACACATTGCTTTTGACAATCTATAATTTCCCCATGGTTCACTAATCAATCCATTCCGAGAATTACGTCGAATTCTCCTAACTTTATCGGTATCAAATCTACCGATAACTTACAACCCCGTATATCTACTGTGAATAACTCCATGAACATCTTCAAAATTATTTCTTCATTTGCTACCTTAATATTTTTAAGGTATAGAAAGCAACTTTTCGAGAGTAATCCTAATCACTCTAGCAAAATCGCATGCTATAAGCGAACAAGTAAGCACCCGAAATCAAACAACACGTAAGCATTTATGTCATTGATTGAAATAATACCTGCGACGACGTCCCCTAATGCAACTGCATCTTGGACTGTCATGTTAAAGATACGACCCATCGGCCTACCCAGTTGCGCTGATCCACTAATAGCAAACTTACCGCTATTAGTGCCCCGATTCCCGTCCGTCCCCTTCTTCGGGCATTTCTTTGCCATGTGGTCGATTGACCCACACAGAAAGCATCCATGGTTCTTCTTCGGACTCGGACAATTAGGCGCAATGTGCCCTTCCTGTCCATAATTGTAATAGATTGCCTTCCCCTTGAGACAGACTCCTAAGTGAGTCTTCCCACAGGTCTTGCAGGCCTCCATTCTCCTCTTCAGATCTCTTAACTTAACTTCAGTATTCGCAGAGCTGAATGTCTTCCTCTTTTGTCCTTCGCCACTACCACTAGCTCCTTCGACCTTCACTCCCCCATCCACTTTCTCCTTATTTTTCTTATCTTTGTGGTAGTGGCTCAACGCCTCGCTACCACCTTCAGCGATTATCGCCTTCTCTAAAATGGTTCCAAAAGAAGTACTTTGGAACACCGAAATACGGTTATAGAGCCAGGGTTTCAAGCTCTGCTCTAACCATCGCGCCTTTCTAACCTCAGTATCCACTTGGTGTGGAGCGAACCTTGCCAATTCATTAAACTTGGCGGCATATTGGGGAACCGACATGTCCCTTTGTTTCAACTCCAGAAACCGCATCTCCATCCTCCCTTGCATGCTCGTGGGAAAGTAGTTCTTGAAGAATATCTCCTTGAACCTCTCCCACGTCAGATTCGCTATCCCGACCCTAGCCTGATTGGCTTCCCACCAAAAGTTGGCCTCTTCCTTCATCATATAGGTTGCAAAGGCAAACTTTTGGGCCTCGTCGACATTTGCTATCACAAATGCCTTCTCTATTTCCTTAACCCACATTTGGGCTTCAATAGGGTCCATAGTTCCTTTGAACTCCGGTGGACCCACACTCTTGAAATCCTTAAAGGTCGTAGCTCGTGCTACTCCCGAATTTATGCGGATATTAGCCCCTGTTCTATTAAATGTGGCTGTTAATAAATTAACAAACTCCTGCATTGGGTTAACCGGACCTCCCTCCAGTTGATTCACGTTAGCACCTGATTACGTTGCACTCTTCTCGTGACATTTCTCTTGATACTGATAAACACATTTCGTTATTATTCCTTTCTTTATTAGTTATCATTTAATATTAAACAATAACTCCAACATCCATTACTCAATGTTTACCATAAAAAGGACTTATATCCATTCTTCGTAGTATAATACTACATCGATTACATACACAGCCAAAGCTGATTACATTACTTTCCCGTTATCGCTTTCCAAAAATTGGGATTTAGAAAAGACTACCCTTTACTATACAAAGAGGGCTTTACGTCACTACTAATTACAAAATATTTATATACTACTCTAGCTACTACTAGTCTATATCTGCCTCAAGGAATTATTGAAATCTGCCTTTTCAAGATCGGCAATAATATCACGGCTGATAGTATCTCAATCTGCCCCACCTCTCACGGATAACTTGACTACTCTGCTGGAAATCTGCGTGAGAACTCCTATGGATATAAGACATTCTCCCTATCTTACGCGCTTTGGTCTTTAGCTCCTCCTTGAGCTCAAAGACCTCATGCTTTCTTCGTGGACTTTGTCATTAGCCAAAATCCGTTCATCATGCTCCTAACCCATATGGACTCAACATCGGTCTTGTCCTCTATAACAGGTTTGGGAGCTCTTGCCTTGACTCCTTGACCTCCACGGCAAGAATGAATATTTCTATCCAATACTGACATGAACAAAGACATCATCGACCCCCCAAGAGCTATCTCTGCTTCTATAGCTACTAGATTAAAAGACATTGTCTCTACTTCCTCCTCTATCATCCCATCGAATACTGACATGTAGTCACCATCATCTGAGTCTCCAGACTCAATAACCACTACCTCCAGATCTGCTGCTACGGGGTTCGGTATAACCTCTACTTGGTTAACCGACTTTTCATTAATGGCATGACCATCTACATACATTCCATTTACTCCTGACATCTACACAAAATAATTAAGTTGATTAGTACACGCCAGTAGAATAATAAAAACACATAACATAATCATAATGCATTTTTATAAGGTTATTTTCTTCTTGTACTTCTTTGACTTCTCTTAAGGTTATGACTTAAGGTTTTTAAATCCCCCCTTAAGTTTTATAACCCTAATGCTTTGATGTTGACACTGTGGCGCCCAAAATCCGGTCTCTTCTAACTTGACGGATGGTGCTACTGCGGTACTACCATTCATACATACATTCAATTGAAATGCCTCAAAAGAACGAATATGTCTTCTATATATTAAAATAATATTTACATTTCCAGTTTCTTTATAACCCTTTAAACTTATTATTGTCATAATATCAAATATATTACAATCGTTCACCTATACTATTACAAAAAGTATTCTACGGGTTCGTCTTACTTGTTCTTATCCTTATCGTCAAGCCTTGATCAGATTCGATCTTAGTTTGTGTTCATATGGTTCAAGCAAGAGTGAGCATGACTAGCTCAAAGTAAGTACTACAATTCTATAAACAACATGCTTGAAACATAGAACTCATATATCTTCTGTAATTAAACAATAGTTACGAAGTACTATCGATAATTCAAAATAGCACTTCTTTTCATTCAAAACATTTTACAACAACAATATTCAGTAAAACATCAATTACGGTCCAAGACCTTGAGGATTTCATAAGTTCTTTTGAAAGGACATCCGGCACTAAGTTAAATAAAATCGACATTACTTACGAGCACTTCTGGGTGATCAGCCCATAGTACTCTATGTTGATCAACACTACATTCATTAAACATGTATACGTTAGAGTTGTGGCAACCTCACGTGCCTGTCGTTAAACGAAAAAAACATTTTTAGTATACTCGGTCTTCTATTAAAAACCACACCAATATAGCTCGGTAAACATTAATCATGCTTGACAGAATCATAATATAAGTCTAGCCAAAAGAATTGGCTTTGACTTCATCATGCAAGACTTCATGTGAAAGAATACATGAATTTCAAAGCTTGTCCAGACTGAACTGGAACAAGGGTTAGGATACTTACCTTTATCGTCTGCTTAATGATTATCACATGTACACTTTAAGTCTCTAAGTCTCTACAATACATAATCATATAACGTACCACATTAGGTCACATATAATCAAGTATGCATACTATTATATCTTACCCTTCATCTCAATCTAAATCCTGACTTAGATTTGTTATTTAATGGTTCCGGCTTTTCATTACGTCATTCTCATTACGTTCATCTTTAATTGATTATTAACCTTTAATCATCATACATTAAGTGTCTAACAATGCCTTAACAATGTTATATTTATACCTTAGTTCATTGCTAATGAGTTCTCTTTCATTCTATACTTGTAAACATTCTTGTCTGTCAAAACCCTAGGATTGGCCTTGTGGCTTCACATATATCTCCTTCTTTCCACAGTACATGCGAGTTTGCGATGAAACAATGACAACATGCCCGACATCTGCGAGACGCCATCATTTGGCCTTGGGTTGGCGCCATGGCTGATTTCTATGCCTTAGAAAATTCTGACTTTTGCAAATTAGGCAAAACTCCCGGACGCATAACTTCTTCGTTATAAGTTTGAATTGGCTCGTTCAAAAGTCTACAGGTCACAAATTATATACACTAGTCGTTCATGTAAGAATTTTATCTATTTGACTTCATTTGCTTAAATTTCACCTATTAGTTCATTCTTAACGAAAACGATAAACGTTCGTGAACGTTCAACGCTCGTTTCTTTGTTCTAATTAAGAATTCGGTCATTTTTGAGTCTGCAACTCTATAATGCCAAATATGACGTGTCTCCATCGAAGATCAATGTTTCTGACTTCAAACACAAAATACGACTTCCATTCCCAGAATTTCACGAATTCGACGATTAACGTCTAATCGTGTGAATTCTGACAAAACCTCATTAATAATGATTCAAAATGGATTTTAATCTTCACATGAACATTTCAAGTTACTTATTACACCAACTTATCATCAAAGTAGGTTTTGACTTATTCTCATAAGTCAATGACTTATTTAACTTATGAACTACTATTCTCCTGCTTATGACTTACTATGAACTTAAGTCCATCAATCAATGTTCTCATACTATATTGAACATACTAACATCATATGACAAACATATGACAAGTTCTTCACAAGTTTATCAACTTATTTAGGTTCAAGTTGCTTATTCAACTTATTCGGCTTAAGTTCATTCATCAATGACTTCTTATAGGTTCTTAGCATACAATCACACTTCTCTATCAATCTTATTATGGTAGAGATAGACAAATAGATTATAAGATCATTTACCTTTGATGACTAAAGTCTTCTTCTTTGAAATCTAGCAAAATGTTGATTTGGCTTTAAAAGTGCTTATTCTCTCTAACCAATAAGTTACTTTGTTTTGGATGAAAGTTGAACAATGAGAAATGATCAACCAACTCTCCTATTTATAGGCTATCCAAAGTGAGGGCATAAGAGTCATTAGGACCTTCCACCTCCTTTAATCACCTCCTTAATACACCTCCTTACTATTCATTACTTTACAACTAAGTCTACTTGCTAGCCACTTCTATTACTTGGCCATCACAACACTTGCTCACCACTTAAAGTTCTTGCCCATCAAGTCTACCCACATCACACTTGGTTTGCTCCATAGATCATGGCTTAACCCATTGGGCTTGCTTAATTAATCTAGCTAATTTTTTGTTGGGCTTACATTACAATAGTTTGGACTCATGATTATCAAACCCTTGGGCTTGCATATCACTTACTATCGGACTTCTACCAATATTCTAATAATCCTACAAGTCCATTCCCTTTAATTAAGCAACTTAACATACATACATCATGTACAATTCTCGTATGCTAACTCGTATACTATTCATAATATACGTTATTTTATTCTCCATACACAATAGTATAATACGTCGTATTATACTTACGTTCATTACCTCGTACAATGCATACGCATCATACAATTACAACTTTCTTTTCTTAACGCTTAATAAACCTAACATTCCCAAATTAGGTCCGAATGCGAAATATTACGTTTTTCATACTTAGATTATTATTACATAATCAATATCACCTCGATATTATAACGTTACGTATTTCTCGAAAGTTCAAAAATAATTCCCGAGCAGAAATCAATTAATAGTATTTTTCGGAAAATTTCTCGAAAAACTTTTATTTTAGTTTTAGAAATTCAAACACTTTAATTCATTCACGTAGTTAAAATACTACAACGTTCCGACGTTTCTAGGTTATAAAATGACATTCATCTTATCAACATGTAGTAATAATAAATAATATTATTTTATTCATTATTAAAAGTATTTATAAAGATTCAATTTTCCGGGGCATTACAAATATAAGCTGGTATCTAACACAAGTTGGTGTCAGCATTACGTGATACAAGTTGGTATCAAATTAACACAAGTTGGTGTCAAGTTAATGTAAATTGGTATCAAATTTACACAAGTTAGTATCCAGATAAAATAATTTGCAGATGAATTTCTGTTAAAACATTTTCAAGTTATTTATTATACTTCATAATTATTTAAAAATTATGAAGACTCCTGAATGATTAGAGGAAGTGTAAACTCCTAGAAAGTAGTCAGGGTAGCACGAGAAGATAGAAGAGATCCTTATAGAAGGAAATTGCATGGACTCATTAAGTACGAGTGTAATCAGAGGTGATTAAATAAAGGTTATATGGAAAACCTATTTTTGGTGAATAGAAGAAGCAAGCAAAAAAAAAAAGAAAAAAAACAGGGATTAGTAGTCTGTAATTTCGAGGACGAAATTCTTAGAAGAAGGGGTGAATGTGACAACCCGAAAATTTATAAGATCTTGAATGATTAAATTAAAGGTTAAAGTTTAAAATCTAAAGTGAAAATAGAGGATTTATTTAAAATTTTAAAGTATATATATTTATTTATTATATAAAGAAAAATTAAATAGAAAGTTACATAACCTAATTATACATTAGGTATGTGAATTAAATAATTTTAAGGGTATAATATGGAAGAATGTTAGTATTTAAAATATATACTAATCCTAAGAGATTTATTTTATACATCTTAATTAATTAATTTTATAACCTAATTAAAGCATGTCAAATTGGGTTAAGAGATTAAATGTGCATGGGTAATGATTTGAATTACAATTGAGTGAATGGAAACCCTAATTAAATAATTAGGGTAGGATAAAAATTAAAAGTATTGGACCTAGTCTAATTTCATGGCCCAAATATTTTTATTAGAAAGCCCAAAAGAATTAAATGAAAATCCTAAGTTTTAGCCCAATTGTTAAGGGACTTTTTGGACATTTGATTAAGTAAATATTACATTAAAAACAAACCACAAATGGGCTAGAAGGAGAGGAGATGGGCGGCTAGGATGGGAAGAAAAGGACCATGTGATTTAATCATTTTCCTTACCAACTCCTACTAACTCCAAGCAAGGTGTCATTTTTCCATTCAACCACTCACTTTAACCAAGTCTACAAGTAAGGTAAAACTTGTAAAAAACCTTATAATGATGAAGAAAGACAAAGAGATAGTGAATGGGGGAATGAATATAGATATACATAACATATCTATACATTTTATTAAACAAAAATCTGTTATTTCTTCTCTTTCATCCCACTTTCTAAAATAGCCAAAAAAATGAAAACTAGACAAAGACAAGAGAGAGAGAGAGAGATAGAGAAAGAGAGAGGGAGAGTTCGGCTAGAACAAGGGAGGAAGGGGAAGAGGATTTGATCTTCAAACTACCCAAGATCAACATCTACTTTGGAAGAACGAGGAAGAATAACCACAAATCAAAGGTATAAACACCTTTTGTTTAAGTATTTTTGATTATTCTAAATCAAAACTTGAATTCATGTTCTTGAACTTCAAAACCTTAGATATACATGTTAATAAGTGTATTATGTTTAGATCTAACCCTTTTGAGTGTCAAGAGTTGGATCAAAAGAAAGAATAGCAAAACTAGTTTCTTAAGGGTTAGAAAACCCTAACTTTTTACCACTTTGAAGGGTTATAACTTGAGATCTACACACTCTTCTTGAGATCCGTCAAAGAGGGGTACTAGATATGTAAGTTAACTAGTAAACCCAAGGGGTATCACTCAAAAATATTGAGTTTACAAGTCATGGTGACTATTTTGGCAAAAACAGTCCAAATTTTTCAAAAGGGGAAAAAGGGAATAAAATCTCTCTAACCAGCCACTTCCAGGGGTTGTTTCGTCTGATTATTTTACTTCAAAAATTCTTTAAAATTTTGGAGTGATAATATACTGAGTTAAATAGATCATGTCTAAAGATGGCGATTTTTGGATGTATAGAATGAGAGAGATGGATTTTACGGAAATGACTACTTTTAAAAGTAAACCCGAATAACTCTTTTTTGATAACTCCAAAAATTATGAAATGTTTACTAGAAGTATATATATATATATATATATATATATATATATATATATATATATATATATATATATATATATATATATATATATATGTCAAGAACATACCCTGTAAATTTTAGAATATTTGGACAAAGTTTCGATTTATGATAAATGTAGCAAGATTTGGCTATTTTGGACTATTTAAATATAATAAATTAATTTTAAAAATTCAAGGAAAAATATATTTTCATATGGGAACAATATTATGTTGATTTCGAGAAAAGAAATATTTTTGGAGATGTTTTTGTATTTTTCATATAAATGATTGTCTTATGGATAAATAAATAAAATATGTTATGTGATGTAGAAAATTTGGAAAATATAATAATTATTTTTTTGCTAAATTTAAATTGTATTAAAAAAAGAAATAACAGACCTCATGGATGTTATATTTATGAGGGTATTTTGGTCATTTTGATAAGATGTTATATTTATGACATTTTAGGTTCATTAAACAAATGAATTAGTAAAGGTTAAATAATTAAAATAAATTATTTATTGGTTTAATAAATGATTAAAATATTATTAAGAGATTAATAATATTAGATTAAGATATTATTAAGTGATTGATAACATTTAGATTAAAGTGTTATTAAATCGTTGATTAAAAATATTATTTAATAATTAATAATATTAGTAAGTGATTTAAATATTATTAAATAATTAATAATATTAGATAAGAGTTTAAAAGATGAGTTAAGTTATTGATTGTACATTCAATAGGCTAAATTGAATGTATAGTATGATGAATTGGAAATTTAATATATTAAAAAAGGAAATAGCTTGTTGAATTAGTGAATCCAGCTTGCTGGATTGGTCAATCTAGGTTGCTGGATAGGTTTATCTAAGTATCTGGATTAGTGTATTTGGTTTGCTGAATTAGTGAATCCCGGTTGCTGGATTGTAGGTTAATTGAATCTAGGTTGCTTGATTATAGGTCAGTTTGGATCTAGGTTACTGGATTGGAGGTCAGTTTGAATCCAGGTTTTAAGGTTGCTAGATTGGTATGTTTGGATAATCCAAATTACTATATTAGTATTCGATTTACTGGATTATATAAAAGAACTTATAAAATGAAATAGTAAATGTTAAATCTTAATGTATATGGTTTAGTGATTGAAATATTTTCAAAGGATATCATATTACTAATGATTTGTGGTAGTACCAAATATTTGATTATGTGGTTAAATGTTAGATAATTTACTTATAAAGTAGTAGTATTATGAGGTATAATATTGTGACGCCCCCAAAATAGGTATACATCACATATTTTGAGTTGTCAATAACATGGTACAGAAACAACTACAACTTTATTAATACAACATATAAACTGTAAGTTTAAATACAAATATTGTCATCTAGACAATATCCATACCCAACTAAGTCCTTATTACAATTATTGGTACATTATTTTATAAAAATGGCGAGGACTACTAAAACAACTTCTAGAATCATCATTCCACACCCCGACTAGTACTCGCTACATTCTCGCCTCCTGAGAAGAAAAATGGAACAAAAAGGAAATGTGAGCTCAACTAGCCCAGTAAAGAATATTATGACTAAGATAATATAGAACAAATTATCGTTAGTCTTCAATAGGGAAAAATCAAATAGAATATAATAAACAACAAGTTTCAGATCACTATTCGCAGCGGAAATAATAATTCATAGATGAGTTACGTAGAGAATGAAATTAAACTATGAATTTAAAAGTCCATCATCAATATTTTTTCCCTGTAACATCAATCAATATTCATCTTGAATCAAATATTCATCTTTTGCACTTACTGAGGCCAAAGATATTCATCGATTGGTCATGTTCATCTCAACACATGCATCATCTTTTGCACTACGGGCCAAAGATATTCATAAGAAAATCAATCATCTTTGCACTCTGAAAGCCAAAGATATTCGATAATATCATCTTTTAGGACCGAGGATGATGAAAATATTTTAAAGAAAACGAATCCAAAGAAACAAAAGAACAAATATTAAGGATTCGTACTTTAAACAATCTGAGTTCAAAAATACTTCATAAATAACTATAGTGAAGTAAAATTCAAGAATGATCAAAACATGGATACAATCAAAGCTAGTATCCATAATAGATATTTTGGATGAAAACTAAAATTTAATTTTTCCGTGAATAGTCTTTATTCGTGAATAAAGTGTCGTATCGTGAATAGTGCCATATCGTGAATAGTAACTCGACACTAAAAGATAAGAATTTCACAAGAAAATCTTACCAATAATCCGGCATAATGATATTAGAAGAAATAATATCATTTAAAAAAATAACATAACATCCTTACCTTGAAAAGATTGTATTTCAAATGGAATACTGGATATAGTCTTTGAAGGAACTTACAAGTATAGCAACACTCAAAGTATCAAAATACTCACAAGTATACACTCGATAATATAGAGAGAGAAAGAAAGAGAAAACTTTAGTTTCTGATGTGATTTTCAATTCTAACCTAAGCACCCTATTTATAGAAAAATGCTTAGAACACCAAAGCAGAAAATTTAATAAAATATTAATATTATTTATTTTTATTCCTATGCCCACATTTAGAGATCTGAATTCAGCCATTTCAACAACCAATGGGGCACATCAAACATATCAAAAACGTTTTTCTTTTAAAAAAAATTTAAAACTTTTGAAAAATAATTATTTCGGAACTTCAAAACTTCAATAATTCATAATAAATAGCCCTTTTATCAAAAAAATTCAAACATCATGTCCTTTCCATAGGAAATTCCATTCTCTACAACTTTGCAGAAGAAAGTTTTTCCAAATTCCAAACAGAAATTGACCGAAATCCATAAACCGGCGATTTTACAGGCTATAATCAAATTTCAGTCAAGAAATGGGGTCCACAAACATGAAAAACATGTTTTAATCATTTATTGAAACAAAAATACTCTTCCTCCTCATTTATTCATATATCCCACATTCATTGTAAAATATCACCATTATTATATTATTAAAATATAATAATATATTTAAATGAATTATTTTATCAAAAGAGATAAAATATCAATTTTCAACAATTGTCACATTAAAAATTTTCTCCATCTATATCCACATAAAATAAATATTTCCCTTATCATATAAATCAATAATTAATTATTCACAAATAATATTACGAAATCACAATATCGACAACCCGTGCGAGTTCCCTGGGAAAGAGGGGTTTTCCAATAAGGATTTCTCCTTACTGGCGCGCAATTAGGTGACCAAACCTCTCATTAGACAGAACTTTCTAGACATTGTCAATAATGTTATCTAATAATATTATTCAAATAATATGAATTATTGATTTGATAATGAAAATATTGTGTAGTGACAATTATTGAAACAACAATAATATAAAATATCAACGTAGCAATTATTGAATCAATAAAATAAAATATTAAACATTAACTACTGTAACAATTATTGAGTAGTGCCTTCTTACGTAAGAATCAATAACCGGGTGCAATCATCAGTCATAAGCATCGTGTTTTAACCAACGGGTATTCCAACAAGATAACTTGATAACAACTACGCGTTATTTATAAACAACTTATACTTGTCATTTTCTTCATCCAATCGCTTTTCCATTATGGGGCCCACACAAAAGGTTGCGTCGTCGTCTGAATATTTCCGAGTTAAAAAATATTTCACGACCAAACGAATATTCTCGATAAAATGAATATTTTATAACCACTTGCATATTTGAAATATTTACTTTTACCCATAACTAACCACATTAATCAAATCAAACCTTACTATTTCAAAATAATAAATAGAGGAAATTCAATTTCATTAATAATAAGTTGGGGTCTTACAAATATGATATACTGATTGAAAGATCAATCTTAATAATAATAGGTCTTTACAATAAAGAGATTAAATTAGATTGCGTAGCAGTAATCGACGGCACATGCAAGTTTCCTAACTCAAACTCGAGTTATTATTTCAAAGCATGTTAGTGGATAATTATTGTTGATTATTCCACATTTATGATTATTGATTCGCACTTAGTGCATGTTGCATATGTTCATCAGGTATGAAAGGCTTATCCCTTTCACTACAATAATGTTCAGTTAAACTTGTTCATGGTCATTGTTGACCACCCAACATTATTTCTTTAGTCATTCAATTATTGAAATTCTGATTCATGCTCTTTCACAATTATCATATTGTTGAAAAATTTGAAAGCTTATTCATTCTTTCGATCATGATATATCTTTCGTATATTTAAACTTGTTGTGCAAAGTAGTTGCTCACTCTTGCTATATCATGATAACAAATTTTAGATTAAGACGATGGCTCGAAGAAAGACAGAGGCAAAAAGGAAAATTCCAAGAGTAGATTATTATGCATTTATAACAATTAAGTTATCTGATGCAAATGATATGTAAACCTTTTAAGTTATTGAAGGTATGTATTAAGTTAAGGTTGTAGTCCTTGGGTATTTTTGTAAAATCCTTTGAAATAAACAATGTATATTTATATATTCCGCATTAGTTTATAGAATGTGTATAAAGATGTTGTATCGTGATGCACCAAGTCCGAGAGGTAAAAGGGGCTCAGATTTGGGGGCGCTACAGACAAAGCCCATGAGCTTTATGAACAGTTGAGGGAAAAGAAGTTGAAGATAAGCAGGATGACCCATGCTTTTAGGAGTGCACGTGATAAGTATCAACGAAAGATATCATATCATCCAATTGAGACAAGGAAGACGAGGCACACTATTAACAGGGATATTGTGATCGATCTTGCCGAGATGGAGTATGTAACCGCCATTGGTCAGAGTTCAGATTAGTAAGTAGATGATGTATACGTATATATAAGTGTGTATCTATTTAGTAATATGTAACCCAAGTTTTATATAGACAACGAGTTATCTTTTGGTAAATCCCATCTTTTGTTAGTAATAAGGGATAAGGTGTTAATAGTTGAAGCCATATATATGTTGTTTAATGTATGTATTATGAATTACAAAAAGAAGCATATTTATATAAAGAAAGTTTATTAAATGTGCATTGTGATGTGCTATTTATTAACAAGAATGATTTAATTTTGTAGTAAGGTAATAATAATAATAAGATTATTTATTACAGAAAATGTCGCCAAGAATGAGATTGAGAAACCAAGAAGTAGAATAGCATAACGAGAATGAAGAAGAGGGTTAGGTAGACCTTATGCAGCAGTTAGTAGATCTTTTAAAGGTTGCTTTTAATAGAACTGCCCCTGAGTTACTCGTAAATCCTACGGTAGGGTGTGTTGCCAATTTCAAGGATTTCAAAAGTATAGGACCACCAAAGTTCAAAGGGACTGTAGATTTAGAGGCTCAGACTTAGGTCAAGGAGATAGATAAGGCATTCGTGATCACTAAGATCAGAGAGGAGCAGAAGACTTCTTTTGCTACCTACATGCTTAAAGGAGAAGCCAATTTTTGGTGGGAGACAAACTAGCATAGGGTGGGAGAAGGAGTTATCGCATGGGATAGGCTCAAGGAGATTTTCTTTGAGAACTACTTTCCCACTAGTATGCCTCTATGGAAGTGTGGTTCCTAGAGTTGAAGCAGGAGGAAATGATGGTGCCCCAATATGTTGCCATGTTCAATGAACTGGCCAGGTTTTCTCCACACTAAGTGGATATTGAGAAAAAGAAGGCTAGGAGGTTCGAGCAAAGGTTGAAATCCTGGCTCTATAGTATGATTTTCGTGTTCCAAAGTAATTCCTTTGGAACCATTTTGGAAAAGGCTATCATAGCCGAAGGTGGGAGTGAGGCATTGAGCCTTTATCATGAGGAAAAGAAGAATAAGAATAAATTGGAAGGATGAAGTAAGACTGAAGTGGCTAGTGGTCGTGGAGGAGGTACTAAGAGGAAGTCATTTACCTTTGGGAATGCCAGAGCTAAACAGGGAGATCCAAAGAGGAGTTATGAGGCATGTAAGAATTACGGAAAGACTCATCTAGGAGTCTGTTTTAAAGGGAAGACAGTATGTTACAATTGCGGTCAGGAGAGGCACATCTTTCCTATCTGTCCCAAATCGAACAAGAATCATGGGTGTTTTGTTTACAAGGCAACATACCATATGGCAAGGAATTGCCCAAAGAAGGTGGCGGATAACGCCAAATGAGCTAGCAATGGTAAGTCGATTATCACCATTCAAATTCCACTAAGTGAACCAATGACCGGACCTTCAATATGATCGCCCAAGATGCGAGATATCGAAGACATAGTTTCAAGTATAATCTCAATCAATAATATTAATGCATGTGTTGTTTGATTCGGGTGCAACCTGTTCTTTTATATCTTGTAAATTTTCTAAACGCTTAAGTTTACATTCGGAGAAGCTAGAGATTCCCTTGAACATTGAAGTAGTGAATAAAGAGATAGTTCCCATTAAACATATTCATAAGAACTGTTGTGTAGAAATAATGGGGTATTAACTACTGGTAGATTTAATTTTGATGAAAATTGGGAAAATTCGACGTAATTTTGGGAACGGATTGGTTGTATAACCATGAGGCAATGATAGATTGTCAAAAGAAAAGTGTGAACCTTAGAACTTTAAAATGGTCTAAGGTAATATTTTATGGTAGTAAGTCGCCTGACGTTCGTGTTGTCTAACGATAACGCAAGCCAGAAAATTATTAAGAAAAGGATGTGTAGGTTATCTGTGCCGCGTTGTTAATACCCGACAAGTAGGGATAGAAATGAGGCAGATACCTATAGTGAATGAGCTTGCATATATATTTCAAAACGAGTTGTCAAGTTTTCCACTGGATAGGGAGGTCGAATTTGTCATAGACGTTATGTCGGGGACGACACCGGTTTTAAACGCACAATATCGTATGGCACCAGTAGAAATGAAGGAGTTAATGATATAATTGCAAAAATTATTAAATAAGAAGTATATTTAACCGAGTGTTTATCCATGGGGAGCATCGGTATTATTTGTTAAGAAGAAGGACAGATCTTTGAGACTTTGCATCGACTACCGCAAATTGAACAAGGTAACCATTAAGAATAAGTAACCATTGCTCATGATCGATAATCTTTTTGATCAGTTAAAAGGGGAAAAGTACTTTTCTAAGATAAATTTGAGAATATGGTACCAATAATTGAAGGTGAGAGGGGGGGATGTTTCAAAGACGGCGTTCGGGACTCGTTATAGGCATTATGAGTTCCTTGTAATGTCGTTCGGGTTGACAAATGCACATTCTGTATTTATGGATATGATGAACAAGGTGTTCAAATAGTATTTAGATAAATTTGTGGTAGTGTTCATCGATGATATTCTAATATATTCTACCACATCAGAAGATCATGTTGAACACTTAAGATTAGTGTTGGAAACACTAAGAAAAGAGAGTTGTATGCTGAATTCACAAAGTGTGATTTTTGGCTTGAGATAGTGTAGTTTTTAGGACACATGATAGATAAGGAGGGTATATCAGTAGATCCAGCGAAGGTGGAGACAATAATTAATTGGGAGTAGCCAAGAATGTTGACAGAAGTGAATAGTTTCTTAGGGTTAGTAGGGTACTATAGAAGATTCGTCTAAGATTTTTCCAAGATAGCTACTCCGCTGACAAATTTGACGAAGAAGACCGTGAAATTCGTGTGGTCAGAGAAGTGTGAGGAGAGTTTTGAGGAGTTGAAAAAGAGATTTAGTGAGGCACATGTATTGTCATTACTGAATAATAGAGTGAATTTTATAGTGTATAGTGATGCATCGCATAAAGGACTAGGATGCGTGTTTATGCAGCATGAGAAAGTCATTGTGTATGCGTCACGGCATTTAAAGGATTATGATAGAGGATACCCTACTCATGACATGGAATTAGTCGCAGTGGTGTTTGCCTTGAAGATATGGAGGAATTGTTTATATGGAGAGAAATGTGAGATATATACGAACCACAAAAGTCTAAAATATATCTTCATAGAGAAGGAGTTGAATATGAGACAGAGATGATGGTTGGAATTAATAAAAGATTATGATTGTGAAATTTTGTATCACCCAGGGAAAGTAAATGTAGTGATCGGCGCCTTAGGTAGAATGGGTCGGGAGAAGCTGTCAATATTAACAACTCAAGATGAGTTAATAACAGAGATGGCTAGAATGGAGATAAAAGTGAGATTGCCGAGGGAAGCAAGATATAAATTATGTGAGATAGAGTCTAGTCCAAATCTAATGGACTGAGTGAAAGCAGGACAATTCAGCTATGAGGAGTGCGGTGAGACAAGGAATAAAATCTCCAAGGGATGAGAGAATAAGTTTAGACTCGACAATGAGAGGTTATTGAGATTTGAAGGAAGAATTTGGCTTTCATTAGTAGCAGAGTTAAAGGAGAAAATTTTATAAAAGGCCCATAGTTTGAGGTATGTGATTCATCCCGGTAGTATGAAGATGTATTGAGACCTCGGACAATATTTTTGGTGGCCAAATATGAAGAGAAATGTAGCAGAATGCGTTAGTAAGTGCTTGACTTATTAGAAAGTCAAGGCTGAACACCGAAGACCAAGCAGGTTGTTGCAACCATTAGAAATTTTGGAGTGGAAGTGGGAGCATATCACAATGGATTTTGTGGTTGGGCTACAAGTTACTCAAAAAGGATACGACGTTATATGAAATATAGTGGATCGTTTAACGAAGTCGGCTCACTTTTTGCCAATAAGGGTTAGGTTTAATCTAGACCAATTAATTAAACTCTATGTCAAGGAAATTGTTTTAAGACATGGTGTACCAGTTTTGATTATGTCAGATCGAGATCCACGTTTCACATCAAATTTTTGGAAGAGCTTACAAGAGCATATGGGAATGCAGTGGAGGTTGAGTATGGCTTATCATCCTCAAACAGACGAGCAAAGTGAGAGAACAATCCAGATTCTAGAAGATATGTTAAGGGCATGTGTAATGAAATTCAAAAGAAATTGGGACAATCACCTACCTTTAGTAGAATTTGTTTATAATAATAGTTATCATGCAAGTATTGGCATACTGCCTTAGGAAGCGTTATACGGACGAAAGTTCAGAACTCCACTGTGTTGGGATGAGGTAGGAGAGCGTCGAGTATTGGGGCTAGAGTTGGTTCTGCAGACGGCAGAGGTAGTCAAGTTAATACGCGCGCAGCCAATAGCGGCTCAGGATCGACAAAAGAAATATGATGATCAACATCGCGAAAAGAGAGAATTTGAAGTTGGTTCGTACGTATTCTTAAAGGTATCTCCGTGGAAAGGGAAAATACATTTTGGGAAGAAAGAAAAGCTAAGTCCGAGATTTATAAGACCATTTGAAGTGTTAAAGCAGGTAGGAGAGGTGGCTTACGTAGTAGCTTTACCTCCAGAGCTGGCGCATATACATAATGTATTTCATGTGTGATGTATTACGACCTTATAAGCAAGACTATAAGCATGTATAATAGAATATGAACCTATTCATGTTGAAAAAGACTTAACATATGAAGAAATTTTAATTCAGATACTGGATACAAAATAAAGTTATAACATTTGTGAAAGTGTTATGGAGGAACCACGATGCTGAAGAAGCAACGTGAGAATTGGAAGATAAAATGAAGATAAAGTATCCCCGATTTTTTGAATAATTAGAGTTGAGATTCTAGGGACAGAATTGTTATAAGGGGGAAGAATGTAACAACAGAGAAATTTTATTTAGCTTGTAATTAAATAATTTTGGAATATTTTTGAATAAAAAAAGAATTTTATGAATATTGCTCTGTTTGATGTGCCAAAAGTGGAATTTTTGTGGTGGAACGAAATTATGTGATAGAATTTACAAGTTTTAGGATCATATGAGAAAATAAAAAAAAAATTGAGAAAAAGACAAAAAATTACTATTCATCCGAAAACGTAAAAGTATTTTTTCGATTTTTCGAAGAACGCGCCAAAGTTAAAATGACAAGGAAAGACAAAATGTCAAATAAAATTTGAAAATGAAAAACGTTGGTTTTCACTTGCGTAACGGATTCCAAGAAGTGAACGAAAGATAAAATTGGAAAAATAATACAAGTATAAAGATAAAGTGTCAAAAAGGAATATGCCAAAATATATTCCAAGTTGATAAGTCAAAAGTAGCATATTCCAAGTATATGATAAGGGTAGAATGGTAATTAGCCAACTTAGACGAGGAAATGACCAAAATACCCCCATTTTTGCGATTCTATATTAGCAAGCCCTTTACTTCATTTTCCTCATCAATTCACCAAGCAACAAAGAGAAACTCTAGAATATATACAAGAGGAAGTGAGAGCTCGGGTATTATACGCAAAAGACATGGAAATGCTACCAAAAGTCATCAATAAACTAAGAAAATGAAGAATCCAAAGAGGTAAGAATGAAAATTCAATTCTTTTAATTATTTAAAGTTTGTAGTATGTTAAACAAAGTGCTTTATTGGTGGTTAAATGATTCGTGACGAATCATGTATTGACCCGAAGTAATAAGGATGAATTAATGGACTATAAATCACAGTTAATTTATAAAAGAAGTGAAATTGTTGTTTTTATGAAGAACGAATGAAAACGTAATAGAAAACGTTTAATTACGCCATTTGATTTGTTGTTAATGGCTTAAATATTGAAATCCAAAAGGATGACATTATGCTTAAGTAAAATATATGATTGTTCCAAGTGGTATAGATTAAAAACGTGCTATAACAAAGTTATGACAAAAATTTAAGTAAAAGACGCTAATATTAAAATTATAGTTCAAAAAGATATCCGAACGAATTGTTAAATGGTAGTTAATGATTCAGAATAACAAATATTTCATGGGGGAAATATAGATGTAAATAAAATAGAGTCGTGGGCTCAAGAACGGACTCATTCCGACTTCGAATGAGAAACTTATAAAGTTTTGAAAATTTAAAACATAAAGAATGTGAAGTTCAAAAATTGAGCGACACGGGTTTTTGAGCCAATTTAAAGGCTTGTTAGGAAATCCCTAAAATTATTCTGTCCAGGAGATTTAAAGTAAACTTGGACATCTTCAGTTCGAACCCCGCTAGCAATAAGTGTTAAGCCAAAAATGGTCATGGCTAACGCATCGCTAGCACAAATGTTTGATTCAAAGAAAAGGTTGGTCCCGGGTCAGATTAGTCCGATCACGGTTGGGAAACCCCACATTATCAAAAAAAATAACACAACTTGGGCAAAAAAAACTGCATCAAGGCCAAGAAGACAAAGTTATGTAATCTTCATTCTGGCTAACAAGCAAGGCTCAATTACATTAGCCTCCCTGCATTTCAACGCCACAACACTGCTTGTAAGGTTAAATCGGCACCGCATAGCTGCCAAAATCGGATCGAGGCTTAGAAAAATTTATTTCAAACACAGAAAGAAGGGAAGAGTAAAGAACAATTAAACACATAAATATTCAAGTATTATATCGTGATAAGACATGATCAAAGATCTTAAGTAAAGGTCGGAAGTTAATTAAATAAAAAAGAAAGTAAACATAAAAGTAAATTACTTTAAACACCGTAAGTGTCTAGTATATACGTAAGATCAATGTACATTATGTACACACGAGTGTATGACTTGAACATTATCATAACAAAGACAGGTATACGATGCCTAAATGTCGGGAAGCCCCAATAAAGGATTAAAAAGTTAATCGAATAACTAAAGACTTAATGAAGTCATGGAACGAAATGAACGATAAGGAACGTAAAATACATCTAAGTTTAATTAATCGATAAATGAATTATAACGACCCCAAAATTCATACAATTTAATTCTCGACTTCGGTCATTAATAATACATTCAACCTCTAATTTACATCATTAAACGATAATACAACCATTGAAATTTGCAGAATAATTAAAATTTTCTATTACAAACTATCCTCGTTCCCAAAACCTTCAACCTTTACATCTAAATATCTCAGAATCATTTTAATACTACAATAGTTTACATCATAAAACGATATTACAATTCAACATTTATACATTATTCTAACCTTAAACATGGTTCAAATAATAATAACACAACCAAAGTGTATAAATCTTCAAGTATCACATCCGATTCATGTCTTTCAAGTAACACATAACTTTACCTTGAATCTTGAACTCGCAAAAATGGTTATTTGCAAGGTTGAGCTCGATGACCCAACAAAATCTAACAGTTTTCATGCATCACATAGCACATAATAACATACTCACATATAACATACATACATACTCATATATAATGTATAAAGATTGAGTCCTTACTCAATCAGCATGCTTTAATAAATCAACATAGTCATAAATTGACTTTAACATTTCATACTTTCAACATATATATAACACATCATGCTCTTTGAAGTAAAGATTAAAACAGTTCATCATCAAATTCACATAGCAAATAAGAACTGAAAGACTTGCCTTCATCCTGGTTTACCAATAATAGTTTAACAGCTTACAGCTATCTGCACTTCACGTGCCCTACACAATTATATAATCATACACATCAACTATTAGTCATATAGAAACACATAGTAGTTGTAATATAAACTTTAATCTACATCTTATAACCCTTCCTATTAATCAATACACAATGTTCAATTTGATTGTGTTAACTTTAGACTTATAACTCACTATATTTCTTCTTAGTAAAAATCGAAGTTCATTCAAGTGCTTAAGTCTTGCTAAGACTACTTATTGGTTTTATATTAAAGCCATTACATATCTTATAATATTCATTTCAATTGAATGGAAACACTTTTAAGTTCATTAACACTTGCACACGTTTTGACGTTACATTCGCCACACACGCTTGATTCATTTCTCTTGTGTGTACTTAATATGCTTATACAACTTATCTAATACATCATTTATTAATGTTAAGCATCATTATATTTACTAATACTCATGTTTTATAACTTAGGACAACATCTTTTATCGTTAGGACCACTACATTTGCATATGTGCATTCCCGACGCCCTCTGATTGCCTCCTAATACATATTAGTCCCACAAATGACCATTTTGACCCCTGTTCCCTACCTCAAATTGAAAAACTTAAAGAACAAAAGTTGTAGGTCTATTTGTTCTCGTTCCAGATCATCTTGAATCACCTCAATCGGAGTTCGTATGAAAAAATTATGGCCATTTTTACTACGGAGGTCAAAACCGCCTGCATCCTAGACTACTATTCCAAAGAACTGGGTGCTAATTTCAAATTGGCAGAATTTATTGAAGCTCAAGCTATTTTACATGAGAGCGAAAATCATATTTGAGGCGGGCGGTACCAAAACTTATAGAACCCAACCACGAAGAACAGAATAACTAAATTCTAGACTAATCACTACTGCTAACATCTAAATTAAGACGTAAAACTTATATAGATTACTCATAAACATTTACTTATCATATATATACCAATTTAAAGCAATTAAACAATAATTTCAGAAAATATAAATCCTTGAAACCATAGTTTAAAGCCCAACTCCATTGTTGACGTTGTTTTACAAGGTTTAACACTGTAAACCATAATTATCCAACGAATTCACTCCTTTGAACTACGTTCTCAGTAATTCTTAACAAACTAATTAACATAGCCATAGTTCAATTTCACATAATAGCTCAAAATCCAATACTAATTTTGTTATCCTACAAAACATGTTCATGCATATATTAACTGAAAAACCAAATTCTTTTCTTGCATACTTAATTTTAGCATACAATCTTATATATATATATAAGCATAAATATACACACATATATATATATATATATATATATATATATGTGTGTGTGTATAGTATAACAATTACAATTACAAATATACATAATTTCCATAATCAATTATAAAACATGGTTTACTGAAAAATTTTGTAAAAACTTTATACAAAGGAAATTCCGAAACATAAAGACTTAGAAATTACAGGCGTAAATCATATATATGAAGCTTATATAAATATACCTTTTGTTGCTTTGAATATAACGCGGCTTGCTTGAACTTCACAAAACCTTTTCTCCTCTCAATTCTCTCTTTCTCTCTCAATTCTCTCTCATAACTTCTTTTCTCTTAATCTTTGTTCTTTTTCTCTTAAGCCAATATCGGACCCAAAACTCTTTTACGTGAAATAAAACAAAACCAACGCACGATTTTCAAAACGTCTAAAACCGACGCGCTACTAATGATCTTATTAAATCAAATGATTACCAAAAATTATTATATATTATTTATATTTTATTTATTTAGTTTATTATAATTCAAAATTTTAAATAAAACCAAAAGTCATAAGGCTCCGTTTGGCAAAACTCTTTAAAAATTAAAGACTTAATATATTTAAGCCTTGTTTGGCAAAACTAAATTAAACTCCTTTAATTTATTTTAATAACTCCTTTATAATATAGTTATTTATCACACTTTATTTAATTAAGTTTTCATACTTAATTTAATTAATTCTAATAACAATTTATTGAATAAATCATTTAATCATTATAAACTCTCTAACTTAATTATTAAATTAAATTAGAATATTATCTCATAACAATTAATTTCCTTAACCCATTAATTATTTATTAAACAAATTATTTAAATAAATAAATATTTAAACAAATAAGAAACAAATATTTATTCAACAATAAACACATCCATTAAATATTTATATAATTCAATAAATATTTATAATTACAATTAAAATTACGGATTGTTACATTAATCACATTGTAATAAGAATTTCAATTATTAAATTCTTATTTTAATAACTTATGAAAATTCGGGTTGTCACATCCTTCCTCCTTATAAGGATTCCGTCCTCTAATCAAAGAAACCTCCTTACTCGATTTTCACCAAATCTCTTTTCAAAAATTTATCACTGAATATCTTCAACACATTACCTTAATATAGATTTTATATTTCCTACTACATTCATTACTTCAACAAATTCTATGTTTTATTTCATAACTTTCACTTGAACTCAATTATATTTTGAGTATTATATACTCTTTAACCTATTCATTTCCTTTGCTAAGGATCGCTATCATAAACACTCGGGATATTACATTCACCCATTCTTCTAAGAATTTCGTCCTCGAAATTTTATTTATTAATCTTTATTCATTCAATCTATAAAAATAGATTTTATGTTAATACTTTATTCATTCATTGGGTTTTACAACAACTTCTTTCCACAGATCTTTCTACAATTATTAAACTTTTCTATTAAAAGTTTTACATTATTCTTTGATAACTCATCTCCTTCTCATTTAAAAATTTATTTTCTCCCTTATTCAATATATTCATCATTCAGTGTCGCATTTTACGACTTACTTCTTTCTAAGGAATATCATCATTACCACATTCACCTTTTAGAATAACAAGAATCTTCCACAATTGCTCAATAATTGGGAATTGATATGAATAACAGGAATTTAAAAGATTCCAAATCATGATGAGGGTCATAAGACCTTGAACTACGTCCACGGTTATAAGTACTCTTTCAACTTAAACATTAACAGTCATTAGACTATAGGGACTCCCGTACTTAGGGTGTTAAGCCCTTCGTATGATGTATTGTTCGCAAACATTTAAACACTATACGTATGTCCATAGTTATAAGTAATCTTTCAACTTAAACTTTAATAGTCATAAGACTATAGGGACTCCTCGTACTTAGGGGGATCAGCCCTTCGTACAATGTATTGTGCACAAATATCTTAACGCCTCCGCGTAATCCCCTATAAAAGGGTTGTTCATCTCACCTTTTCAACATCTAAATCCGCACCAAAACAATTTGGTTTGGCATAACTTTTCAAGAAACACTTGAATTTTATGAACATCTTTCAATAATCGTCTAGCTGAATCAAATAACATGGACTTCTACAACAATTCGGACATCAATCGAAATATACATATACATATATATATATATATCTATATATCTCTCATAAGAAATCTCAAAAATCTTTTTTATGACGTTATGATACCTGCTTTGTTGTATTTATAGTCCGTTTGAGGATTCCGTCATTTGGTGATTTTATCATACTACATCATACCATAGTGGGCTGACGATCCTTAGATCACATCGAACACTAAGTAATACTGCATTGATGACTCCATCATTTTTTTTCATCTTTGCACCAGGTTCCATGACACATTGATGATATAAAATACATTTTGATATATTTCAAATCATTTTTGTCTAGCCGAAGCAATTAACATAGACATACGAATAACGATATTATTTCTAAAACTTATGGTTTCATCATTTGATCCAATGTTTTTCAAAAAAATAGAAGTGCAAACATCAGAACGAAGTCAATAATTTTGAAAGTCTAGCATAGCTAGTGGATTTAGAATATCCAGGTATCCATCAACTTCAATCTTTACTTCATTACTTCATTACTTAACCATTCTCTCAATCTTCAACTTCATTAATGCTCTCTATACTATAACCGTTTTCAACCCAAAATAGTTCATCAAACTTATCGCACATTGGAAGTTCAGGAACTTGCCATAATAATATGAGTTTAAGAACTTATCCTAGTCAGACCATAGGCGTCCATTCGCTGAGGGGTTCAAAACATACCATATTATTATGAGTCACGAATATACCATATGCATTAGTTTGAAGAACCGCACCTAATCCTAATAATATCTTACTAATCTTAATAGTTTCTAACTATCAAACATACACATGAGAAAAGAATCACATTTTCACCACATATACATTGATAGCGCGACACCAACATTCCAATGATTATCAATGTGATAAACCGAAAAGTGCAAGCACAAAACCCTACGCCCATACAAAGGTTTGTACAACTCACCATCACAAGAGTCCTCAATTAAAATCCCACCTAACTCTATCTTACTCTTAACTTGCTCTTTGCTCGATACGAATTCTTCGTATCACATTATCTATAACTTCTCGTGAGTTTATCTCATACTATATCATAGTTCATTAACTTCATAGCATTAAGATATAATTATTCAAACATTATAGACCATCTTTCTTTTATAACTCAAACAGATCACATCGTGATATTATTCTATATTCATCTCCCTTAAAATTCTTTTCTTAACTCGTGATCGTTTTGTTTCGATCCTTTTACTTACCTTTTTCATCATTTATTTTTCATTTATGCTTTTAATCTTACATTATTCGTTATTCATCATTATATCTTGGCTAGGCAACTCCCATATCTTATCTTTATATCTCTTTAAGATTCTTCTTTGAATTTTCTTATTTATATAACAATTCTTCCTTTAAGAATTTCTAACTTCATTTACATTTCTCAACAATTCATTCGAGTTCCACATTTTCATCATACGCATCCATTTTCTATACTTGGTACATTATCGAGTCTCTAACAGTCTCTAATATGTTTCAATAGTGGTTTCCCACAAACAACGAAACTGGTTCCGAGTTACTAGTTCGTATATACCTCCGCTCTATGAAGGAATCGTTTAGCCCAGATACCATACATCAACTATTAAAGAGTACGATTGCACCAAACTTAGATATAACTTTTTATTCTTAACTTCTTTATCATTCTCTTTTTTATAGACATTGTCTATTTATTATCACCTTACATCCTTATTATTGCAGTTAGGTAACCCCCACTTTCATATTCCTTATAACTCTGCGAGATTCTTCTTTGAATCCTCTCACGCATGTTTTAATCCCTTCTTTATATATTTCTTAAATTACTTCTTATTGTTCAAACTCTATTTGAGCTTATTTGTTCATTATCTTAACCTCTCTTCTCTAAGGTTATAGCCTAAGGTACTCTTACCTAAGGTTTCTAACCTATCAGCTCTGATACCAACTGTAACGACCCCAAAATTTATACAATTTAATTCTCGACTTCGGTCGTTAATAATACATTCAACCTCTAATTTTACATCATTAAACGATAATACAACCATTGAAATTTGCGGAATAATTAAAAATTACTATTACAAACTATCCTCGTTCCCAAAACCTTCAACCTTTACATCTAAATATCTCAGAATCATTTTAATACTACAATAGTTTACATCGCAAAACGATATTACAATTCAACATTTATACATTATTCGGAACCTTTAACATGGTTCAAATAATAATAAAACAACCAAAGTGTATAAATCTTCAAGTATCACATCTGATACATGTCTTTCAAGTAACACATAACTTTACCTTGAATCTTGAACCTGCAAAAGTGGTTATTTGCAAGGTTGAGCTCGATGACCAAGAAAATCTAACAGCTTTCATGCATCACATAAAGACATAACAACATGCTCAACATATAACATATATACTACAGTTCATATAACAAGTATAAAGATTGAGTCCTTACTCAATCATTATGCTTTAATCAAACAACATAGTCATAAATTGACTTTAACATTTCATACTTTCAACATATATATAACACATCATGCTCTTTGCAGTAAAGATTGAAACAGTTCATCATCAAATTCACATAGCAAATAAGAACTAAAAGACTTGCCTTCATCCTGGTTTACCAATAATAGATTAACAGCTTACAGCTATCTGCACTTCACGTGCCCTACACAATTATATAATCATGCACATCAACTATTAGTCACATAGCAACGCATAGTAGTTGTAATATAAACTTTAATCTACATCCTATAACCCTTCCTATTATTCAATACACAATGTTCAATTTGATTGTATTAACTTTAGACTTATAACTCACTATATTTCTTCTTAGTCAAACTCGAAGTTCATTCAAGTGCTTAAGTCTTTCTAGGACTACTTATTGGTTTTATATTAAATCCATTCCATATCTTATAATATTCATTTCAATTGAATGGAAACACTTTTTAAGTTCATTAACACTTGGCACGACGTTTCAACGTGCATTCGTCACACGCCCGATTCATCTCTCTTGTGTGTACTTAGTATGCTTATACAACTTATCTAATACATCATTTATTAATGTTAAGCATCATTATATTTACTAATACTCATGTTTTATAACTTAGGACAACATCTTTTATCGTCAAGAGCACTACATTTGCATATGTACATTCCCGACGCCCTCTGATTGCCTCCTAATACATATCAGTCCCACAAATGACCATTTTAACCCCTATTCTCGACCTCAAATTGAAAAACTTAAAGAACAAATATTGTAGGTCTATTCGTCCTCGTTCTGTATCATCTTGAATCACCTTAATCGGAGTTCATATGAAAATGTTATGGCTGTTTTACTACAGGAGGACAAAACTGCCCGACCCATACTACTGTTCTAGCGCTGGGGCGTGAGAACTAAGTCAGGCATTGGCGCTGGGGCACGAATTTCAGCACTGGGGCACAAATTTCAGCGTTGGGGCGCGATGTTCTGTGCTATTTTTGGTGCTGAGGCGCTAAAATCACAGCTGGGGCGCAGATTTTGGCGTTGGGGCGCCAAAACTTACAGAACCCAACCACGAAGAACAGAATAACTAAATTCTAGACTAATTACTACTGCTAACATCTAAATTAAGACGTAAAACTTATATAGATTACTCATAAACATTTACTTATCATACATATACCAATTTAAAGTAATTAAATAATAATTTCAAAAAAATTAAATCCTTGAAACCATAGTTTAAAGCCCAACTCCATTGTTGACATTGTTTTACAAGGTTTAACACTGTAAACCACAATTATCCAACGAATTCATTCCTTTAAACTACGTTCTCAGTAATTTTTAACAAACTAATTAAAATAGCCATAGTTCAATTTCACATATTAGCTCAAAATCCAATACTAATTTTGTTATCCTACAAAACATGTTCATGCATATATTAACCGAAAAACCAAATTCTTTTCCTGCAGACTTAATTTAGCATACAATCTTATATATATGATAAGCATAAAATCACACACACACACACACACACACACACATATATATATATATATATATATATATATATATATTCCTTCTCTAACGAATCTTTAGCCTCTATTCTCTTCTTCTTCTACCCTTCTAATGTTCTTCTAAGTAAACTTGTAAGTCACTTTCAATTTTCAGTTTTGTTTGTATATATTTTCAGTTATCAATAAAATTATTTTGGTTTAGTAATTAAAATTGTGTTGTTATATGCGTCATTCAGTTCTTCTTCTTGTTTATTTACTTCCGTCCCCAAATGGTATCAGAGCCAAGTTGTTTTTGTTCTAGTTGCCAGTAAGATCTCAGTAATCATTTATCTACAACCTTCTTCAAAATTTCTCTTTTATTCTTGTTCCAAAGTCACCTAACTTACTGTAGTCCACCTTGTTCATGTCTAACCTTTGTAAGTCTCTTGGGTGAGCAGTGTCTGGTTAAAGAACATATGTATGAGTTTGCTTAAGGTAAGAGGGTATGCATGAAAGAACAATGAGTAAAATTAAATTTTGAATCTAGTAAAAGATGAATAGATTGTTTAGATCTAACTCCACAACTAGTAACCGGTCGACTTTGCCCCCTGTCCCTGACATAGTTAACCAGGAAAAACACAGTTATGAAAACATTAGTCAAGCCTTACACAATTGGAACATACCCAGGGTTTCCCCTAAAGAAATTTATCAGTCAACTTTTTTCGATAATTTCAAAACTGATTATAATGTAAAAACAGTTGAAAAGGTTTATACAATTAACAAAGAATACGAAAAATTGTGGTCTTTTATCTCCTGATGTTATTAAAAAACATAGGAAGAAAGGTTATAATTTTATTCACATCGGTCTTGTTCAAGTTGCAGTTAAACCATTAAACATTAAAGGAATTAATTCAAGCATTTACCTCTGTCTCACAGACGCTAGATTCTTGAATTATTATCCGAGTATGATTGGTGCTGTGGAATCAAGTCTTCACAATGAACCTATCCATTTCAATTGCTTTCCTAATTTCACATTATGTTTAAGTGATCAACATTTATTAAAAGCTTTGACATTAAACATTAAAACTGTTGGTGAAATTACTCATATGATCGAGGGTTCTCAGCCCATAGCTTTGATTTATAAGATTTATTATAAGACCATGAAAACAAACTTAAACGTTCATGCTCTTAATAAAAGTCCTAAAGATCGAACAGTTTTAATTCAAAGTTCAACAAATGATGCTATTGTTGACTACTTTCCTTTTTCTTTGAAAGTCGATGATGATCAATCATCTTTTGTTGACAGATCGTCCGTCTCTCCGCTCGGTTTGGGAGGTGCTTTGATCATCTTCTCAGATGGATCACCATCCCTATACTTACCATTTGGGGACGGAAGCAAATAAACAAGAAGAAGAACTGAATGGCGCATATAACAACACAATTTTAATTACTAAAACATAATAATTTTATTGATAACTGAAAATATATACAAACAAAACTGAAAATTGAAAGTGACTTATAAGTTTACTTAGAAGAACATTAGAAGGGTAGAAGAAGAAGAGAATAGAGGCTAAAGATTCGTCAGAGAAGGAACTCTGAGTCTTTTGAAGTTTTCCTCAATCACTAAGTTCGGTTTCCTTTTATAGAATAAGGAAAAAACTATTATGAAGTTACTATTACAGAAAATGAATGATTACAGACAAAATTACTATCGATGAACAGTAAAACAGTGCTAAATTTTTACTATTCACAGATGCATTTGGCAACTTTTGACAAAGTGGCCAAACTTTTGACTGAGTGGATGCTTTCGGTGAAAAGCAAGAACATGAGCATGTGGCAGAGGGCTACTTTCGGTGGAGAGTATCTTTTAACTGTCTGGCTGTAGGAGCAGGTACATATGACTGGGATGACAGGATGTCAGGCAAATGGGTCTTGAGCATCTTGCAGGTCGATGGTGCCATAGGGGTCATCATCATCATATTGACTGGCTGTAGCATTCTCTGAAGAAGACGAAGAACATGCAGAGGCATCATCATGTAATTCATCAATTCTTTTATTTAAAGCCTGGGCATTTAATTTTAACTCTTTACTGGAATAATTCTTAAAATCAGAAAGGTCACGGGAATAAGATGAACCAGCAGGACTAACTCTGGACTCTTTTGGTTTTGAATCTTTTGATTTACTGGAAGAATCATTGGTTGGAATAAATTTTACATCGGGAGAACTGGGAGAGGGACAACTGGAAATTCCTTCTGAACCTGACCTACAATTCTATTAACATCGAACTTATCCTACCATTTAATGAAAAACTGACGGGAGACATGTGGAATTGGATCAATGGTGGTGGATGAAACCACAATGCCAGCTGGGGATTGAAAATCTGTAACCTTAGCTGGAGTTTGAATATCATATTGCCATTTAAGAATCCAAGGAATCTTATATTTACTTACAAACTGAAGAATAATAGGAATACCATCATTTTTTGGAATGTGCTTACTATGGTTACAAAAATAACTAAGTTGAATTTGCAAAAGCTCGGGAAAGAGGTCAAAGGTGGAACCAAACCTTGACCACCAGAGAGTAAACCAAAAAGGGATTTGACTCTTGAACTTGTGGTCGAACTGAATAAACCACGAATGACTATTTGACTCATTTTGGTGAAGAAAGACCTTATACCAAGCTTCCATATAATCGTAATAACAGAAAGAGTTATCTTGATTAGAGAGCTGCATAAGATCGGAGGGATGTTTTCCCCAATCAGATATCTGAATGAACTGTTTAATATATAAGGAATGATAGAGTACTTTAGACTTATCATTATTAGCATAAATAGGTTTAATATTTACTGACTCGGTTTCAATGAGGATATCCTTATAATACACAAGGGATTTATAAGGAGCAGGGGGAATGAAGTGCCATCCCGAGGGGAAGAACTGGGAGGCAAGTTTAATAAGGTCATCTTTAGGTTTCATATGGGGCTCAATATGAAATAGGTGATTGTTCCATCTAAGCATATGCTCAGAAGGAGGATGACCGATAAGAAGAGAGGCCTTTGAATCGATTGCAGTAAGGGTCAACCTGCTCTGGTTATCGCTAAGGCTAAACTGTATGGCTTGGGGATTGTTCCAAGAACTGTGGATTTGTTAACTGGGATAGGTTGAGGAACCGGGTTAACTGGATGAGGAACTAAAGTTCCTCTTGGTTGATTACTTGGGCCTGAGGGGTGACCCGGACCATGATAAGATGTTGCTCCTCGAACACTCATTTTAGTTGCACGGTACCTGTGTTAATGAATTCCCGAGTGAGAAAATCAGGAATGGAATTGTTACTACCTTTAATGTACTCAATTTCAAAATCAAAGATACTCAATAGGGCTTGCCATCTTACAAAAGAATGTTTAGAGGCTATGTTTTCAACATCCTTTTCTAAAACATATTTTGCAGACTTGCAATCAATACAAACTAAAAAATTTTGATTTAATAAGTCACTCTGGAATTTGTTAATACATAATACTAAAGAAAGTATTTCTTTTTTAATAGTACTGTAATTTAACTGTGTATTATTCCATGCACCGGAATGAAAGTGAACAATTTGCTCAGGAGAATTGAGGGTAAGTTTTTGCTTGAGAATTCCTCCAAATCCAATATTAGAGGCATCGGTTTCAACAATTTTGAATGCAGAATCGTTGGAAATACCAAGGCAGGGCAATGCCTTGACATATTTTTTAACTTGATGGACGCCAGAAGTGTGAGTGTCAGTCCATGTGGGAGGATTATCTTGCAAACGCTGAAAGAGAGGTTTGCAAATCTTCTTGAGGTTTTTATAGAACTTGCCAATGTAATTGAACGAGCCCAAAAACCTTTGTAGTTAGGTTTTATTGGTAATTTTATCTGGGAATCTGTCAACGAATTGAATAGCTCAGTCAATAGGCTGTACAAGTCCGCGATAAATATTTTAAACCAAGAAACCGAAATTTAGCTTGAAACAAGCTACATTTGGAAGGTGAAAGAACAAGTCCATTTTCTTTAACTGTCTTGAAGAACGATTTTAAATGTTTAATGTGTTCTTCAATAGAATTAGAAAAATGAGAATATCATCAATGTAAACAACAACAAAATGACTAAAAGGATTCAAAATATCATTAAGGATATTTTGAAATTCACTGGGAGCATTCTTTAGGCCAAATGCCTGAACATTCCATTCATAATGGCCAAATGGGGTAGTAAAGACTATTTTGTACCTATCATCGGGGTGAATGGCAACTTTCCAAAAACCGGACTTAAGTTCGAATTTACTGAAGATAGTGGCATTACTTAACCGATTAATGAGGCCATCCTTATTAGGCAAGGGGTACCCAATCCACTCTAAGACCTTGTTTAATGGTTTGTAATTAATTACTAGATGGGAAACACCTCTCTCCTTTTCTGCTTCATTATTGACATAAAAGGCGGGCCATGACCAAGGAGATTTACTAGGTTTAATTAATCCTTTTTTAAGGAGGTCATTAATTTCATTCTTGCATAACTCCATTTGCTCGTGATTCATTTGTATTGGCCTGGCCTTAGTAGGAATCAAATGTTCTTTGAATTCCTTAGCATAAGGAAGCCTCACAATATGCTTCTTGCGATGCCAAAAGGCATTAGGAGAATCAGAACAAAGGTTGTCTTTTAAATAAGGTTTTAATTCTTTAACTTTTTGTTGGATTTCTTTATTCTGAAGTTTTTCTTCAATACGTTTGTACTTAATTTCTTCCTTTAAGAAATTCAAATGGGTGGATTTACAATTTAATAAATTCAAAGATTTAGAGATGGATTCATCTTGAATAAACCTCAAATCTCTTTCTTTAGGTTTAATAAGAAATTTAAATGTTAATCTTTTTCCTAAATGCTTACAACTTAAACCTTCATTACTGGTAGTAAAGGGGTATAATAAATATATAAACTAGAATCCTAAGATGATCTTATCCAGAAGATTACTTGATTAAAACAAATGATGTTTTAAAGCACATATTATCTCGATGTATATGAACTTTAGGCGCTTTATATTTTATTTCCATTCGACTACCATTAAATTTAATTTAATTTTTCAAAGGTTTTCCTATAGTACTTGGTGGATTAATCCTTCCTGAATACAATTCAAATCCGCGCCCGTATCAACTAAGGCAGGAAGTTGTATTGAAAAAGTTTTATTAATAACCAAGTTAATAGAGATATACCATTTCTGAATGGTGATATCTTTGATTTATTTAAGAGAAAGACCTTGAACAAAGAGATCTGGCTCTTTTTTAGTTCCTGATGACTCTGGCTCATCTGGATCTTCATCACTAAATGAGGAATCATGAACTTGAAGGTCAGATTTTTTGTCATCAAACTCTTTTCTTAAATTAGAAACTTCTAACTTTAAATTAGAAATTTCTCTTTTTAGTTTATTAACTTCTTGATTTAATTCTGGAAGGGTAACTTCCTTAACAGGAGTTTTAAATCTCTCAAGGGTTTTATTAAGGCTAAATATTGGTTTCTCTTTAGCTTTAATAATCTTGTCTTTAACTCTATTATCTTTAGTTAGCAAATCTTTTAATTGTTTAGTATATTGGGCCTTAAGCTCAGGATCAGAAATTTTACTAATTAAATAAATTAACAAAGAGCTTTCTTCATCATCTTTGGTAATTACATTTAATCTTTTATTATAACATTTTTCACTGCAGTTATCAGCACAAATAGTAATCTTCATTGTCACTATTTGTTTCATGGTTACTAGTACTGCTATTAGAAGAATAAGGAATATTAAAACCTTCATTGTTACTGACGTTGTTCTCTATCCTCATTAATTCAAATATTTGTTCAGTATCTTCACAAGAAATTTTTAATTGTGATAATTTTTGTTTTCTGTTTTTTTTTTGCTAAATTTAGACTAAAATAAAAGAAAGGATAAGTACGTGGGTCAAACCCAAATAATATACCATAGCCATCATAGGACAGGCCCTATGATGGCAGTAGTAAACCAAAGCTAGACACTAGCAAGCAGGTATCCAACATGAAACAAAGGAGCAAAAGAAAACAACCATCATCAATATTTCAAAATATAGCTACTAGGCAACAGAAGCCAAAACGCCAAGACATAATAAATTAACCGCCTCAAAGAGACCAAAAACCCGTGCAAAGAATAGAAACATCAAGTAGAAGTGAATCAAATACAATTATTTCAAAACCACATCTCAAGAGAGTTGACCATCGTAACTCGAGAAACGACATAGACTATATGAGCCAACAAGACACCTCAAGAGTAGATCAAGACAAAGATACATATACTAAAGACAAAGACATAAGCAAAGACAAAGTCAAATATAAGAGCAAAGACAAATGCATAACAAATAGCCCAAACTAACAACTATAAACCACAGCAGAAGGAAGCACCACAAACACCGATCGCACTAAGTGCCGGATCACAATTGTAAAAAAAGTGCGAGATCAAATACAAAGAACACCACAAACTGGCATAACATCAAGGATAAAAGTAACAAAGAAGAAGAAGGAACTTAGCATAGCAATTGGCAATCAGCAAAGAAGACAAATAAATAGTCAGCACAACAGGAACCAAACCAAAACCATACTCATCCGCAGGCAGACCACTGCAGCAGAACTCAATATCGGCAGTCTAAACATCCATTTTGCAGCAAAGAACTAGCCCAAACCGAGCTATCTAGACCACACATATCCGTATAGCCAAGAGTAGCCGAACCAACCACACCCTTGCAAGCATTCCAGACAAAAATATATCCAAGTAATCCATACTTGCAGCAAGAACATAACAAGTACCCAACCACAACAGTAGCAGCTAAAACTAGCCCCAGACCTCATGACTCCTAAATTACTATAACCACTACAGATCAAAATAAAACAGCTGAAGCAAGCCAAACTCCTAAATGCAAGTGGAGTATATGAGACAGTAAGACGAATTGAGATTACAATACAAGATGATGGAAAAAAGCCTTAGATCTAAGTTTTTGAAATCTAGCATAAGTGTGAAGGCGACACTTGATAATATGGATAATATCACGGAGAATGACCCGAACAGGGGTAGCCTTATTTGAAAAAATCCTAGAATTATGCTCTTGCCAAATCCGATACACAACAGTAGCAAAGCCAAAAAGTAATAGACCATCCTTGAAGTTAGGGCTAGAGCTACAACAGAGGAAATCAGTTATCGAAGACCAACTTCAACTCATCCCTCTCCAGCCACAACGTCTGAGGGTAGTGACCAGAAGCTGAAAGGAAAACCTATAATGGAAGAAGAGGTGATGAAAGGTTTCCCTCTCAGTAGAACAGAGGACACAAAGGGGGTTCATTTCCATACCAAACATGAGAAGCCTATCAATAGTCCGAAGACCTTTGTGGAAAGCAAGCCAAAGAAGGAAAGAGTACCGAGGAGGGACCATATTGTGCCACACCATGTTATGCCACCCCACTGGTAAACCCACTTTCCGAATGGAACACCAAAAAGTAGAGGTTTTAATATCCTTAGCCCTGGTGTCATCCCATAGGATATCATTTTGAGTAGCAAAGTTACATAACCTTGACATATCAAAAGAGTTCCGGAATTCAATAAGATCATTATGGTTGGATGAGGGGAGGACCCAGCAACAGTTAAGGCAGCAGGACCAAGGCCAGAGTTAATAATCAAGGGTGAGTGAGTGGAAGAAGCGAGAGGAGAATGACCAAGCCATGGGTCAAACCAAAGACTAGTACAAGCACCATTACCAATAGAATAGGAAATGTGCCTACATGCAATAGTTTGAAGATTGAGAACTTTCCTCCAAATCCAAGAACAATCCAAGGGAATAGGAAGAATCCAGAAAAATTTATTTTTTAGATAGACAGCACGAACCCACTTAGCCCAGTAAGAAGAGGATGGGGGAGTAATGATCTGCCATAGATGCATCAGGATCTGAGCTTTGTTCCAATCTTCAAGATTCTTAATAGCCAACCCCCCTTCAGTAATGGGAAGAGAGATTTTTCTCCAAGCAAATTTAGCGCCAAATTTTTCCATAGAAGGTCCTTTCTAGAGGAATCTGGACATGGAAGATTTCATGTCATTTATAGCAGAGGCAGGGAGAATAAAATGAGCAGACCAATAAGCTTGGATAGAGTGGATAACTGATTTGATCAATTGAAGTCTACCAGCATAAGAGAGGAATCTATTGGTCCACGAAGAAATTCAGGATTTAATCTTTTCAATGAGAGGTTGGCAGTCCTCAAGACTAAGTTTAGTAGTGATCAAAGGAACACCAAGAAACTTTGTAGGGAATACACCCAGCTGGAATCCCAGGCAAGACAGGATTTCATCGCTAGTGTCAGGAGGAACATGGGAAAGAAAGCACATACTCTTCGAGGCATTGATGCGCAGGCCAGACTGAGAAGAGAATTGATCAAGGCAAAGTTTGAGAGTACTAACAGAGCCAAAGTTACCCCAACAAAAAATGATAATATCATCAGCAAAACAAAGATGAGTGAGGGAGATGGCAGCCGTCTTCCAATGAAAATGAAAAGAGGGAAGCTTGGATGCTTTAGAAAGCATAAGAGAAAGAACTTCCATGATAATGACAAAAAGATAAGGTGAAAGGGGGTCACCTTGCCTAAGCCCCTTACGTCCTTTGAAATAGCCACTGAGAGCGCCATTGACCTTGACAGAGAAGGTAGAAGAGGTAATGCAAGCTTTGACCCAGAACAAGAATTTTGGAAGAAAGTTAAAGAACCGAAGAGCTGTAAAAAGGAAGTCCCAAGAAATGGAGTCAAAAGCTTTACTTAAATTAATTTTCAGAGCACATCTAGGAGGCCCGAATAGTCTGTGATAATTCCTGAATAACTCTTGAGCAAGTAGTATGTTGTCCCCTATCCTTCTACCTTTGATAAAAGCAGCTTGATTTGGCGAAATGATAGAAGGAAGAATACCCATGAGACGCGAGGCAATGATCTTAGATATATATTTATAGGTTGTATTGCAACAAGAGATTGGTCTATAGTCATCTATGGATGTAGGGTTTGTGATTTTTGGAACAAGAGCAATGGCCGTAGCATTGGTACCTCTAAGAAGGCATCCTTGACGGAAAAAAGACTGAATGGCAGCAATGAAGTCCGAGCCCACAATATCCCAAGTAAGGAGGACGAAATTAACATTAAAACCGTCCGGGCCAGGACTCTTATTCTTTTTCATGTGCTTCAATGTATGTAGAATCTCCTCATCAAGAACGCCTCGCTTCTAGCAACTGAGCTCATTGAAATGAAAGCTTGGAGGAAACTAAGAACCTGTGTTCGTAAAAAGTCGGACCTCGCTAAGAGGGGACTGCCCAACAGAGAACAGAAATGGTCAATCGCAATACTTGGACAGCCGAGTGACCAAAACACAAATCCCCCACAGCATTTTCAATATAAAGGATTTTATTTTGGTTCCATCTATTCTTAATTTGGTTATAAAAGAAGCCATAATTCTTGTCCCCTTCCTTAAGCCATTGGATCCTAGATTTCTGCTTCAAAAGTTTTTCTTCACATACAAGAGTAGCCCAAAGAGAAGCCGCTTGAGATTGCTCAAGGGAAAGGAGGAGGACAGATCTGGTAGGGTTCAAGGTGATAGCCTGTTGCACAGAAAGCATGAAGGAGAGCTCTAGATTTCTCAACATTAAAGGAGAGGTTACCATTAGCACGATTCAGAAAAATTAAGGCCTTTTTAATAGCCTTGAGCTTACCCGAAAGGATCTGCAATGGGTCCCCAAAAGCAAGTGTATTCCAAGCAGATTGCACAACATCCATGAAATTTTCTAGCCCAGCCATGAAATTGAAGAACTGGAAGGGTTTCAGAATGTGAGGTATAGCCAATCCTAGCGTAACCACCGCAGGGCAATGGTCGAAAAGCTCATGAGGAGTAAAAAGGGCCTGTGAGGAAGGGAAGGTTTCCAACCATTGGTTATCAACCAAAACTCTGTCCAGCTTTTTGTATGTCGGATTTGCTAACTGAGAGTCCCACCAAGTGAGGAGTGGACCAGAGGCTCCAAGGTCTACCAAAAACAAATCAGAAAGAAGGTCTTTGAAGTCTTGCATACCATAGTCTCAAGTGAGAACCCCACCATCAATTTCAGACAGAGATTGTACAACATTGAAGTCACCCAGCAGAGACCAAGGCTTATTAATAGTCGGAGCAAGATCCCTAAGGTCTTTCCACAAAATCTTCCTCTCAGTAGGAGTGTTAAGACCATAAATAATAGTGACAAAATTGTATATCAAGACTAATAGAGGAAACAAAACATTGAATAAATTGAGAAGACTTATATAGAATATTGACCTTCCAAAAGTTTGGGTCCCAACCAACCTAAATTCTACCATTAATATGAAAGTCATAATTAAAGTGTCGTTCCTAATGTTTACAAATAGATTTAGAAATAGCAATGGCTTTAGTGCTCTTGACCCTAGTCTCTATAAGACCAACAAAAGAGAGACTATGTTTACAAATAAGAGCATGGACACTAGTCTGCTTGGGAGACTTATTAATACCTCTAATATTCATAGAGCAAAAAGATAACATAAAAGGGGAAAAAATTTTAAGTAGGGGACTTGTGGTTCCCCCCACCTTTAATCTTTTTCTTTGAAACTTGGTCTGTGTCAACAGAACTTTTGGCCTTATGCTTTAGGTCACGGACATCCTTCTCATCAATTTGTCTAAATTTGATCATGAGGGGGTTAGGCGGAGGAGTGGTATCAGTATCCGAGAAACTATCCAAGGGAGAAATGAGGTTGAAACGATTTGGACTAAGCGCAGCAGGGGAAGGGGAAGGGCCTGGAGTACCAACAAGCTTGGGACCTTTAGCCACCAAAGTCCAGTTATCCGGAGGAAAGGCTAGAGGGGGAACAACCGGGATGTCAAAAGTTGCCAATGTAACCGACTGGTTGGGAACCAAAGGAGGTGGTTTAGGAACCCATTTGAAGTTAGCGAAAGGGTAACGAATAAGAGAGTGGCCAAAAGAATGACAATGAGAAACAAAGTTGAGGCTTATTCTGGTACTCGACTTTAACAACAACAAATTTTTCTGACTTAGATTCCTCATCGAGAACCACAACATCCAGACTAGAGGGAAAAGTAGAGGAAGAAGAGACTTCAATGCACATCCTTGCAAAACTCATTGGTTCCAGCTTTTTAGTAACCTTATCCACAAAAAGTAGCTTCCCTATTCCACTAGAAAGGTAGCTCAAACCTGGGGCTGATAAATAAGACATGGGAATGTTGTGAAATTTTACCCAGACAAGGGTCTTAGTACAGGATTCAGACTGGAAGTCCATTCCCTCCTTCCGGTGTTTGAGACTTAGCAGCTTATTAGAGATGTACCAGGGGCCAAGAGCAAGGACATTGTCACGTTTAGCAGGGGAGGAGAACTTAAAGACAAAAAAATCCTTTATCTTGAAGGAAGATCTTCTGCAGGCCAAACTTATCCCAGAGCTTATGCACACTCTCTTTAACAAGTTTAAACGGAAGTCGGGAATGAATGAAACTACCAACCAAACATGAGTTCCAAAGATTATTTCCAAGCTGAAGGATATCGGGAGGAGGTTTGATAGAAATGGGTCCATTTTCACTAGAAGGAGGAGAAGGGGGAAAGTACTCAAGGTTTAAACAGGACTTCGGGGGGGGGGGGGGGGTCTTAGCCACAATAGAACTCCAGGTGGATTTAGAGACTAAGCCAGCTGGGCTAGCAATATAAGTCTGGTCAGCCGACAGAGCTGGGCCAAAAAGGCCAGGGCCAGAACCAAGCATTCCTTCCATAATCCCTAGCGCCCTAGGGAAACCAGGACCATTCTCCAAACCACTGTCCACAGAAGGAATAGAGCCAGGGACTACAGTAATAGACTCAGAGCCAGGGGCTCGAAGGGGACTTTTAACAAACAAATCAAGCTCATTGACTTGTCTAATGGATTTACCTTTACTAGAAAAATCATTAATGTTTTGGGCAGAGAACCCCTATGCTAAAATGAAATCCATGAGGATGTTACTTTTCTTCCGTTCATCTGCAGCATCAATCCTTCCTTGTTGAGAGAGGAGCTGAGCCGCCTTAAAAATATCAGACATTGACGAACCGAGATGAGCCCCAATATTGTCATCTGCCACACTGTTAGCCTCAGAATCAGAGGATGTATCAACACCTATCGGGATCTCAGCTAAAAATGGGGCTGATTCAGCCAAAACTGATTCATCAATAAGGGGAGAGTTGGGTTTGGACACCCCAAACTCCTCAAACATGTCTCTAGAAATGCTGCTAACCGAGTTGCCAGCAGAGAGGTGAGAGTGGTCAACCATGGAAGGTGACCGAAAGGAACAAATGAAGAGAGAAAGGAGGAAGAAGGGAGAGAGAAAAAAAGGAAAGGTGCTAAAGGCGGTTGGAACAAGGGGAGACAGAGCTAGAAGTGATAAAAGGGAGTGAAGAGGGAGTCGGTCGAAAAGGAGGAAACGAAAAAAGTAGTTAGAGGTCAGGAAATTTAGGTAGGAGCAAAAGGGGGGCCGGATATGAAAAGGTTAAAGAGAAGGCAGAACAAACAATCTAGAGAGAGTCATATTTTTTTCTCTTTTTTTTTAATTTTTATTTTATCTTGCACTCATTTTTGTAGTGCCCCTTTTGCCCACAATTGTGGCAAACAATTTTACTTTTATCAAACCTTTTAGATGATTTTCTATTGTATTTTTTATTTGTGGGTTTAGGTTTAGTGTAATATTCTTCTTGATTTTTATCTTTTTTATAACTGTGTTTTTTTTATGACGCCTGTGACTTCTATGATGATCAATATGTTTATGCTTGTGCTTCCTTCTAGAGGGAGAAACAGGGGGTAAACCATATTGTTCACAGAAGGTTCCTAACTCATACTTGGCTTTTTTCTTATCTTTACTAGCTTGCTTAGCTAACTTAAAATCAATACACATTTTTAAACCAATTTTTTGAATATAACTGATTATGTCATCATAAGTTAGGTTATCATAATCAATATATCCTAAATTTTTACTTCATTCTTCACAAACGTTATGAGCAAATAATGAAGGTAAACCATTAACGAATTTCTCTTTCCAAAATGGTTTATTGTTATCATTACGCATCATAACCCGAGAAGTAAATACATCTTTGTACCACCTAAAATCACTTAGAGTGGGACAAGTGAGATTACTTAACTGATCGTGAATTCTTTCCATAATATTACTAGGAGTGCCAACAAAATGTTTAATTATGGTAAATATTAAAGTATTGACTCCATCAGGCGGACCAACACCGACATCTTCATTAAAGATGGGGTTACCGTCATCATCCAACTGGACAGCATGGATTATAGATAACCTAGTATCTTCTGTGAGATGTTTTTCCAACCAAGATCTAAGAATACCTGTAAATCCACTAGCTATTAACTCAACAATGTCTGGCTGAGTCAAATTGTTGAATTTAATTATATAGCTATTAGCTACCATAGACATGTGGTTTAATTTATTTAAAATCTCTTGTTCACTGAAACCATCAATATTCCATTGATAAATTTTATTAGATGAAACAGAGAATTGTTTATCTAGATTTCTCTCTTCGAACTGTAAATCCGGAGGAGTAGGTCTAGAGTACCAATTCCTAGTTATGCTAGTGTTTTTAACTGTTAATTTATTTAACTGATCATTAAAATCTGAGACTGAAATGACATCACAATGATTTGACTGGCTATTATTTTCATTGTCAGTTTTGACTTGATCAATGATTGTTATAGTACTACTTGATTCAGGTTCAGTTTTTAATTTTTTAAATAACTTATCAATTGAACGAACAAGTTCTCCATCATTATTAGGTAACCCTAATTTATTTCTATTTTTTGGTAATTTTAACAAAGGATGCTCAATATTTGAATTAGGTTTTTTAATAATGGTTTCCTTAAATTTTTCTTCAATTCTATCTAGCTACTTACCTACAGTTTCTAGATATTGGTTAATTTAATTGTTCAATAATCTTTTTATCATCTTTATTACCATCCAAAATCTTAAAAGGACCGCAACAACAATGTATTTATTTTTAATCGGAAGGAGGATGATGTTTCAAGAGGGGGATGACTAGAAGAAACTTTTGATTTATCTTCTTTAATCCATTGTGTTTTAGTTATAACATTACATTTTCCTTGATACTGCTCATACCAATCATAAAAAGTAATGTTTATATGTTCATTGTTAATGAATCATTTCCATCTATTAACAATCTTTTCGCGCTCCTTTTTAGAAGGGTGAATAGACCAAAATAAATGTCTTTTTGCTTTATTAGATTTGGAATTGAAATCTTTAACAAGATTTTCCCAATCTAATTTGAATTCTTTTTTAATGACTCTTAATTGGTTGTTATAGGAATCTCAAAATCAGATTGAGTCGGAAACTCAGAAGGGGTAGGAGAAGAAGAACCTTCTTCCTCTACAAGGACATTCTGAGTATAACAAGGGTGACTAGCTTGACCTTGATTAAGGATACCTTTCAATTTTATATCCCTAATATAAGGGTTACTAAGGACTTTAGTGTCTCTTCTAGTATGAACAGAAGGTGCTAAAGAACTAGTAAAATCTTCTATAATGACTGGTCTTCTAGTATGCTAAAAACTTATTTTGACCGTTCCATCAGAAAATTGTTTAACATTTTCAATATTTAACAGGTTGTTAACTACAGGTTGTTGAGGTATTTCACTGGTGTCCATTGACTAGGTAACGTAATATCTTTCCAGAGGATGGTTCTTGGGATCTGAATATTAGCATCACTAGTTGAACTTTGAATTAAAACTATTTGATCTTTAGCACTTTTATTAAGAGCATGAACGTTTAAGTTCATTTTCATGATCTTATAATAAATCCTGTAAATCAAAGCTATGGGCTGAGAACCCTCGATCATATGAGTAATTTCACCAGCAGTTTTAATGTTTAATGTCAAAGCTTTTAATAAATGTTGATCACTTAAACTTAATGTGAAATCAGGAAAGCAATTGAAATGGATAGGTCCATTGTGAAGACTTGATTCCATAGCACCAATCATACTCGGATAATAATTCAAGAATGTAGCGTCTTTGAGACAAAGGTAAATGCTTGAATTAATTCCTTTAATATTTAATGGTTTAACTGTAACTTGAACAAGACCGATGTGAATAAAATTATAACCTTTCTTCCTATGTTTTTTAATAACATCAGGAGATAAAAGACTACAATTTTCGTATTCTTTGTTAATTGCATAAACCTTTTCAACTATTTTTACATTATAATCAGTTTTGAAATTATCTAAAAAAGTTGACTGATAAATTTCTTTAGAGGAAACCCTGGGTATGTTCCAATTGTGTAAGACTTGACTAATGTTTTCATAACTGTGTTCTTCCTGGTTAACTATGTCAGGGACAGGGGGCAAAGTCGACCGATTACTAGTTGTGGAGTTAGATCTAAACAATCTATTCATCTTTTACCAGATTCAAAATTTAATTTTACTTATTGTTCTTTCATGCATACCCTCTTACCTTAAGCAGACTCACCTATGTTCTTTAACCAGACACTGCTCACCCAAGAGACTTACAAAGGTTAGACACGAACAAGGTGGACTACAGTAAGTTAGGTGACTTTGGAATAAGAATAAAGGAGAAATTTTGAAGAAGGTTGTAGAAAAACAATTACTGAGATCTTACTGGCAACTAGAACAAAAATAACTTGGCTCTGATACCATAAACGATTACTGAGATCTTATTTGTAAGCTAGGTGATTTAAGGATGGAGCAAAAGAAGCAATGGTTTGAATAAACATTTAGAAGCTAGGCTAACTATTTTGGACCGAGAACCAACCGTGTGGCTCTGATACCATTTGACAGCGGATAAGTTTCTTAACGAAATTTAAACAGAAAAAAGAAACTTAAAGAAGATGACCGGTGAATCAGTAAAGTAATCTCATTCTTTTATTTATAAACAGTTGAGGAAGGGATTACGTATAACCTAGATAAACTATAAATGGAAGAGAAAAGTATAAAGAACTTCTTCTTCATCTTACTAGAAGAAGGAAGCAACAAGTTTCTTCTTCGTTTCCTAGAGAGGAGGCAGAGAGAGGACCTCAGGTGAGGTTTTCTTACAAAAGAAAAGCATGATTAACTCTAAACACTTCGAATTACTTACATAAAAAATTGAAAAGTAAATTACTATTGAATCACACGGGATTCACTATTACATTTACTGAAGTAAAAGTACAAAGTAAAAGTAATTTACTTAAAGTAAAAGTAAAAGTAAAAGCATTTTACTTAAAGTAAAAGCTGATTTACTGGGGGACAGCAATGATGCTATTGTTGACTGCTTTCTGCTTTTGCTGAAAGATGATGATGACTAGGGCCATCTTTGTTGACTGACTGGTCCGTCTCCTGTTGGTATCGGAGGGTGCTGTTGATCATCTTCTCAGATGGATCACCATCCCTATACTTTGTTGACTGACTGGTCCGTCTCCTGTCGGTGCCGGAGGGTGCTGTTGATCATCTTCTCAGATAGATCACCATCCCTATATATATATATATATATAAATGGACGTAGAGTGATTTCACTCTACGATCGTAGAGTAGTCCACAGATAGTAGAGTGAAATCACTCTACTATCGTAGAGTAGTCCACGATAGTAGAGTGCATTTACAAATCGTAAAGTGACTACTCTACGATCGTAGAATGATTTACTCTACGGTCGTAGACCGTGTAACTTTAAAAGTTACACGGCTGTGCACCTCTATATTCCCCATATATATATATATATATATATATATATGTGTGTGTGTGTGTGTGCTAGTATAACAAGTACAATTACAAATATACATAATTTCCTAACCAATTATAAAGCATGGTTTACAGAAAATTTTGTAAAAGCTTTATACACAATGAAATTCCAGAACATAAAGACTTAGAAATTACGGCATAAATCATATATGTTAAGCTTATGTAACATACCTTTTGTTGCTTGAGAATATAACGTGCTTGCTTGAACTTCACAAAACCTTTCTCCTCTCAATTCTCTCTGGTCTCTCTCAATTCTCTCTGATATCGAAACCTCTTTTCAAAAATTTATCACTGAATATCTTCAACACATTACCTTAATATAGATTTTATATTTCCTACTACATTCATTACTTCAAAAAATTCTATGTTTTATTTCATAACTTTCACTTGAACTCAATTATATTTTGAGTATTATATACTCTTTAACCCATTCATTTCCTTTGCTAAGGATCGCTATCATAAACACTCGGGATATTACATTTTCTAATTTCATCTGATTAGATTCTTATGAAGCCTATGTGATATATTTTTAATATCGAATGTACACAAATCTTGCATGATTGTGTGAAATTTATGTGATACCCCCAAATCCAGGTACTTTAATTCCCACAGGATTTGGTGTTCACTATCTAAACATCATGTATCTATCTACCCATAATAAATGAAAAACCATAAATAGATAGAAATAAATCCTCTCCTTACGAAGGTACAACATTTGAATGTAAATACATCAATCCCAGGTCATACTAACCTTAAATCTTAAATGCGGAAATATAAACAAATAATAAGTCTTACACAACTTTAACATAAGTCTAAAACATAAATACATCAAATAAACAACAAGTCTTCATCACTTGTTAACTTTGCCCTTGCCTTTGCTAGTGGAAGACTTGTCGAACCTTTCGTTCTTAACTGCAATGCTATTATTACGTAAGAGTGAGCACGATTGCCCATAAGTATAATAATATAATAATAAAATAATAACATGCGAATGAGTCAAAGACTTTTGAAATAAAAAAAAAACTCGGCTTTTGAATCAAGAATGAATAACAATAATCAAAAGAACTTTTGAGGGTCATAAGACCTTGAACTATGTCCTAGGTTGTCAAGAATTTATACTTGAAACCTTTAACAATCATAAGACTATGGACTCTTCTTCTCGTACTTAGGGGGATCAACCCTTAGTACCATACTGTGCAAAATATCTTAACGCTAAAGCATAATTAATCCCCTATAATAGGTTTGTTCATCTCAGTTTGACATTAGAGTCCGCATCAAAGGAAGTTTGGTTTGGACAAGCTTAACAAGGATTCTGAAATTTAGAACGTTAATCAACTATGGACTAGTCGAATCAATAAGGGTTCGTTAGTCTTACAAGATTCAACAATAAATGATATTCAGTTTGAATAATAAACTCAAGAGGTATACAATCGAATAAGTATTGTATAACAAGAATCATGCTTTAAAAGAATGATAACATTTAATATGAAATCTTGAACTTAATCAATAAATAACAAGAACTTGTTCGACATAGAATATAAGTTTAGAACTTGCTCAATCGAAGAATTTAGAATTTAAAGAAACTTATTCCATAAAAGTAAAGTTTTGAGTAAGGAAACTTGCTCAATGTAAAGAGGTAAGGTTAGAAACTTGCCTCGTGCGTAGATTACACGTTAACTATTCACGTTCCTCAATTTAATCCTACATACCATTTACATTCACAATACTAGTTAATTATAACATAACTCGCGTCATAAGTTCATTCTCTTTTGTCTAAACTCTACTAATCAAATCACAACACTTGTTTTCACATAATATTAGACTTCACGAACAACAAGTTAACTACGCATTCGACAATTCAATTAAACATGTAAGAACGTCATTGACACGTAATGTAAAGACCCAAAAATTCATACAATTTAATTATTAACTTCGGTCGTTAATAACACATCTGCTTTTTGATTTTACATCATTATTCGATGTTAAACTTTATATAATGCGGAATAATTTAAACTTTTATGTCTTCTTACTTTAATTCCCTGAATCAAAACCTTTATCATCTACATGTCTTTGAATAAATCTTATTTCATGATTCACTTTATCATTGTTATTATAAAATTTTACATTTCAATCCGATAACCTTTACATATCAGATAACTCTAACATTAGCTTTACAACTCAACATAAAACTATACATCATAAAACATTTAGTACATCTCATGAATCTTAATCATGGTAAAAAGAAATAACAACTTTAGCTAAAATATTAATCTTCATGTATTATTTCTTATCCACGTCATTCAAGTAGCACATAGTGTTACCTTCAATCCTTAACCTGCAAAAAATGGTTATTTGCAAGGTTGAGCTCGACAGCCCAGCAAAATCTAATAGTTTTCATGCATCACGTAACACATATTAACATGCTCAACATATATCTCATAAACTTTGGACTAACATAACATACATGTTACAATTCATATAACAAGTATAAAGATTGAGTTCCTTACTCAATCATCATGCTTTACTCAATCAACGTAGTCATAAGTTGACTTTAACATTTCATACATTCAACATATATATAACACATCATGCTCTTTGCACTAAAGATTTAAAATAATCAAATTCACATAGCAAATAAGAACTGAAAGACTTGCCTTGATCGTTGTTTACCAATAACAATTTAACAACTTACAGTTATCTGCACTTCACGTGCCCTACACAATTATATAATCATTCACATTAACTATTAGCCACATAGAAATGTGTAGTAGTTGTAATTTAAACTTTACTCTACATCTCATAAACCTTCCTATTATCAATACACAATGTTCAATTTTATTGTGTTAACTTTCGACTTATAGCTCACTATATTTCATATTCAAAGTTCATTCAAGCGTTTAAGTCTTGCTAGGACTACTTATTGGTTTTATATTAACACTATTCAATACCTTATAATATTTATTTCATTTGATTTAAAACACTTTTTACGTTCTTTATCACTTATCACGGCGTTTCGACTTTTATTCCTCACACGCCAAATTTGCATCTCTTGTGTGTGATTAGTATGCGTATACAACTTATCTAATATATCACTTATTAATGTTAAGCATCATTATACTTCATAATATTCATGTTCTATAACTTAGAACAACATCTTTTATCGTCAAAAGCACTACACTTGCATACGTGCATGCCCGACGCCCCTTGATTGCCTCCGAAAACACAATAGTCCTAAAAATGATCATTTTAACCCCTTCTCCAGACCTCAAATTGAAAACCTTAAAGAATAAAAGGTGTAGGTCTATCTGTCCTCGTTCCGGATAATCTTGAATCACCTCAATCGGAGATCGTATGAAAAAGTTATGGCCGTCTTACCAAAATAGGTCAAAGTTAAATACAATACATAGACATGGGCGCAAGTGGTTTTTCAAGGCTTTTTCGCTACCAGCCATATCTATCTATACTGGTTAGCACACTGCACACTCAAGGCGGCGCTGCCAAGGCCTTCGCCCAGATTACTGTTGTTTTTTATTTTTTTTACCATTTTCTCCTACTAATCTTCATAACTTGAGTTATACACATCCAAATTAGTCCGTTTTCGATTCTATGGATTTGTAATTCATAGAACTACAACATACTAGAATTCTAACAATTTATAAAAACATTAACCAACCTAAAATTTGACCCAAAATACATGTTCAAACTCTATTTTCATGTTTTAAACACATTTAGCGAATTCGATCGCCAAGACTTCGTTTCTTAACCAATTGACATGATTCAAACTACGTTGTTTTCGTTTCTTAATGTACTAACATATTCTAACATCAAATAATAAATTATAACACATATTAAGCATGAAATTTTATACTTTCTAAAGCCATTTTTGGACAAAAACACTGTTATTTACTTTTCTCCTTATAAACCCAAATGTCATGTATTTGAACACCAACATAGACTTATAGAGGATAACTAACAGATTTAGCAATAGATTACATACATATAAACAACATCTTCTACAACAATTCAACCAAAACCTAATTTCCAGATAATAGAAAATTACAAAAACCAAATATTAGAATTAGGGGTAGATTATACCTTAACCCTTTGATGTTAACAAGGTTCTATCAAATCCTTCTCAATCCCACTCCTTCTCCAATTCTCAATTCTCTCAGATTCTTTCTCTCTCTACCTCTCTTTCTTCTTCTTAGTTAGCCATTAGGAGAAATAAGATGCGTAATATAACCGATAGAGCCTCACCTCCCACGTGACTTATCGAGCTTAAAGAAAATAAAAGACGTCAGGTTGAATAAGCCAAAGGCCACAAGGCCCTTGTTTGGCTAACCAAAATTTCCCCAAACTAAATTATTTAAATAATCTTATATTATATAGTTTCATGTCACACCTTTAGTTAATTAAATAACTTTAGCTTAATTAATTTTAATAACTCGTAATGGTAATTAAAATAATTTCTATTATAATTATATTTATGAATAATAAATAATTATATATCTAATTTAATAAATAAATTAGACACGTCACTTTATTTAATTTATTTATTTCCTTTAATATTAAACAATTCATTTTATTTAATTATTTCATTAAATTAAATCTTCAAAGAATAAAATTTACCTTTTCTTTAACTTAATTATCATACAATAACGTAACTAAATTATTATACCACAATTTTATAAATTATTTATTTTTCTCAATAAATATATTATTTAAAATATTTATTCAATTCAATAAATATTTAAGATTAATTACAAAAATCATTTAATTCCTTTAATAGTTAACTCAACTATTAAACCTCACTTTCCCAATATATGAATATGTATTTCTCTTCACACCGATCACATATTTTAAAATATATAAAGACGATATATATATATACTCAACTCAAAACATCTCATAATAATAATTTTAATTATTAAATTTCTATTTTAATAACTTATAAAAATTCAAGGTTGTCACATCCTTCCTCCTTATAAGGATTCCGTCCTCTAATCACGTAAACCCTACCTTACTAAGGTTTTCACAAAATCTCTTTCGTAATTATCGTTGAATAACTTCAACATGTTAACTTAGCAAAAAGTTTTACATATATATATACTTCAACAACTTTTAGGTTTTATTACATAACCTTCAATTAAACACAGTCATATATCAAATATTATATATTCTTTAACCCATTCATTTCCTTTTCTAAGGATTGTTATCATAAACACTCGTGATATTACATTCACCCTTTCTTCTAAGAATTTCGTCCTCAAAATTTTATGTATTAATCTTTATTCATTTAATCTATTAAAATAGATTTTACGTTAATACTTTATTCATTCACTGGGTTCTGCAACCAAATTCTTTCTCTAAGGATCTTTCAAAGATCATCATATTCCTCACCTCTTCCTCTTCTAAGAGTTTCACATTACTCTTCTTTCTGGAATTTCATTTCTTTCCCGAAATTATTATGTTTTGCATAATTTTCTCATCCTTTCCACTTTCACCTTTTAGAATAATAAGAATCTTCCACAATTGCTCAATAATTGGGAAGCGATATGAATAATGAGAATTTAAAAGATTCCAAATCATGTTTGAGGGTCATAAAACCTTGAACTACGTCCCTAGGTTATCAAGTATCTCAACTTGAACCTTTAACAGTCATCAGACTATACGGACCTTGAACTCTTCTCTAGGTTTAATAGTGCATCACCACTGTAAACCGTCTTTAACATAATGTTTAGCAATCACACAGACTGAAAACACTCTCTGCAAGTACTCTAGGTGATCACCCTATCGTACCCCTACGTCGTTCACAACGTATTACATCTTAACATTGTAACGACTATATGTGTTACTTTTAGAACCACTGTCTCCGGTAACATGTCCCCTTTTACAGGGTTGTTCACCTCAACTTTTCAACATCTGAATCTGCACCAAAATAATTTGGTTTGGCATAACTTCTCAAGAAACGCTTGAATTTCATGAACATCTTTCAATATTCGTCTAGCTGAACCAAATAGCATAGACCTCTACTACAATCCGGACATCAATCGAAATATACATATACATATATATATATATATATATATATATATATATATATATATATATTCTCATATCTTAAAGAAATCTCAAAAATCCTTTTATGGAGTCATGATTATGACGTTGTCATACTACACCTCACTATAATGGGTTGACTATCATATGATCACATCCAACACCAGGTTCCATTTCATTGATGACTTCATCGTTTATCATATCACCCGATACATATAGTTAAATTATATTTTGAAAATTTTAAAAAAATCATTTTTTTTATCTAGCCGAAACAAACAGCATAGATATGCGAACAACAACACTGTTTTGAAATTTCTTTGGTTCACTAGTGTCATCCAACATTTTTCAAAAAAATCAAAAGTACAACCATTGGCACGAAGCCAATAAATCTTCAAAGCCTAGCATAGCTAGTAGATTTAGAATATCTAATTTTCTCTATCAATTTCCATCTTTACACTAAATATTCTTGTATTTCAACTTACAGTCCTCCTATATCCCCAGTATAGTTCATCAAACTTACCGCACATTGGAAGTTCAGGAACTTGCCACAATAGTATGAGTTTAAGAACTTATCCTAGTCAGACCATAGGTGTCCATTCGCTGAGGGGTTCAAAACATACCATATTATTATGAGTCACGAACTTACCATATGCATTACTTTTAAGAACCGCACCTAATCCTAATAATATCTGACTAATCTTAATAGTTTCTAACTATCAAATATACCCATGAGAAAAGAATCACCTTTTCACCACACATACATTGATAACGCGACACCGACATTCCAATGATTATCAATGTGATAAACTGAGTGCAAGCACAAAACCCTCGCCCATACAAAGGTTTGTACAACTTAGCCATCATATGAGTCCTCAATTGAAATCCCACCTAACTCTATCTTACTCTTAACTTGCTCTTTGCTCGATACGAATTCCTCGTATCACATTATCTATAACTCCTCATGAGTTTATCTTGTACTATTTCATAGTACATCATCTTCATAGCGTCAAGCTATAATTATGCAACCATTACAGACTATCTTTCTTTTATAACTTAAATAGATCACGTCGTGATCTTATTCTATAATCATCTCCCTTAAAATTCTTTTCTTAACTCGTGATCGTTTTGTTTTACGATCCTCTTTCCTTCCCTTTTTCATCATTTACGATTTCATTTATACTTTTAATCTTACAGACTTTGTCAATTCATCATTATTCGTTATCTTGGCTATTGGAGTTAGGCAACTCCCATTTCTTATCTTTATATCTCTTCAAGATTCTTCCTTAAATTTTCTTGTTTATATAACAATTCTTACTTTAAGAATTTCTAGCTTCATTTATATTGCTCAACATTTCATTTGAGTTCCACATTTTCATCATGTGTATCCACTTTCTACACTTGGTACACATCGAGTATCTAACAGTTTCAATATGGTACGCTGAGTGGTTTCCCACAAACAACCAACAAACTAGGTTCCGAGTTGCTAGTTCGTATATACCTCATCTCTATGAAGGAATCGTTTAGCCCAGATACCATACATCAACTATTAAAGAATACAATTGTACCATACTTAAATATAACTTTTTATTCTTAACTTCTTCGTCATTCTCTTTTTATAGACATTGTCTATTTATTATCACCTTACATCCTTATTATTGGAGTTGGGTGGCACATTCATACTCCTTGTAACTCTGCGAGAGTCTTCTCTGAATCCTCTCACACATGTTTTAATCCCTCCTTTATAAATTTCTTAAATTACTTCTTATTGTTCAAACTCTATTCGAAAATTTATTTTTCATTATCTTCATCTTCCTTCTCTAAGGTTATAACCTCTTTAGTATTCTACCTAAGGTTTATAACCTCATGACTTTGATACCAACCGCTGTCGATGTCGGGATTTTTGAGTGTCCTTTTCAAGCATTTGTTCTTTGGTGTTCTCATGTTAATGTGAGATTTGTTTGAAAAAATAAGTGAAAAAGGTCCGACATGTATAATGTCGACGATTTGACTTTAAGAGTCGCTAGTTGGTGTATTTAACTGGTTACACCAACGCAACCGAAAAGGTTTGTACATTGACCCAGTGATTTGACATTGCTAGACGGGTCTATGAAACCGAGATTCATTTTGGGTCCGGGGGCTTGATTATACAGAGGGAAGTGTTAGGCACCCCCCGACATCCGTGTTACCACGGTGACCGCCACTTTCCAAAGAAACTATTATATGAATATGTCTGTGTGTGTGTGTGGATCAATGTGCAATTATTTGGAAGTAGTGAAGTACCTCGTTCGCACCTATATATATAGGGTTTGAATTTATAGAAAAATTCAGTTTTAAACAAGATATAGCAATGACGTTTTGTAAAAGAGGTTTTTCAAACCTTGTGCTCAATAGTAATTGAGGCCTTTGATACTTCCATTTTATTATTAAATGTTCGGCTTGTTTGCTTTTATTTTCTAGATGCGAAGCATTCTCGAGAAAATAATATACATCAGTGCCAAACTCCTCATGGGCATGACAGCCATCCAAGGAAATTCAGATTAACGTCAGAAATAATGTACAAGTCGCATATTTGAAAATGTCCATCATGGGAACCGAATCTAGATTCAGTAGACCGAATCTGTGATCACATGATTCCTAGGCTCACATGATACTACAATTTGTATGGAAAGCAATAAGCAGTTATATATATAAAAGTCAGAATATATATATATATACAGACATGATCAACCACCACGCAAGCAACTCCATGGGGAATCGTAAATGTAAATATATAAAAGCGGTAAATATATATATATATATATATGGATATGATCAACCACCACAAGTAAACTCCAGTGTGGGACGAAATGTAAATAAAGTCAGAAGCGATCAATCGCCCACGAAGTAAAATCCAGCAGATTTAAAATGTAAATAAAGTCAGAAAAGCGATCAACCGCCACGTAAGTAAACTCCAAAAAGACGAAATGTAAATAAAAGCTATAAAAGGCCACAAGTAAACTCCGTGCCCCGATGTAAATGTAAATATATATATATATATATATATATATATATATATATATATAAAAAGCATTAAACTAATTGGATGTTAATCCAAAGCTCATCTTATATGTCCGATAACAATGCTATATATATAAGTATATATATATATATATAAAAGCGAAACGACCGGATGTAAATCCAGATCATCGACATGTCCGATAACAATTATATATATAAGTATATATATATATATATATATATATATATATATATATATATATCCGCTCTAAAAAGCGAACCTTAAAGAGCGAACCAAAGACGAACTGTCGCCTTTGGTGTCTATGGCGATAGTTCGACTTGTCGCCAAAGACTACATGGCTATGGAGACGAATCAACTGTCATATATAGACACCAAAAGACTACTTGTTCTGCCTTTTGGTTCGCTTCTTTAAGGTTCTTTTTTAGAGTCTTACCGATATATATATATATATATATATATATATATATATATATATATATATATATATATATATATATAAGTAAATAAATGTCTATGTAAAATCCAGTGCTCATCGATATGTTTGACAACAATTATATATATATATATATATAAAAGCAATAAACGCCTCGCATCAAGTTCAGGCTCAATCGAGGCATAACTCGATAATGTTAGTCCATATATGAAATATATACATATATAAGTATATATATACGCATGTAAATGAAAACCACTTTAATCAAGTTCAGGCAAACGCACAACAACACGACTCTCAATGTGTATAACAGTGTGTGCTAATATGAGAAGAAGGCTTTATATAATATGAGAAGGCTTACAATGGGATGCCAATGTAGACTTCTATGACTTTAAATGGACAAACACTCAGCTCCCGCCGGATAAAAGATAGCTATATGTGAGCTAACAAGTGTTTAAAGATGAGGAAACACTCAAAAGATGTGTATACAGAGTAAAATGGACAGGGCTTCCTCGCCTTTTCCTCCCCTTCTCTCCTCTTCAAATGGTCAATTCAAGGCTTATATTTATAGATCGATGGTCATGCGGTCGGTCGTGGTACATCCGAGCCTCATGGGTCCCGGTATCTCTCAAGCGTGCGTGCACTCATGCACTATAATGTTCGCTCGAACTTGCAGAACTTCAATCTGAGCATCCGAACGAGGTATATCTGACCTTATTCAAACCGCTTGTGTCAAGAGTTATGCAATGACATAGATTAGAGGTTGTACGAAGTCAGGAAGAGGGGTCTATGCCCATGGTCTTCAAGCTTCAAATTCTATCCAAAGTACTACCACGCGTAATAGTCACTCGGGATTGTTACTCCTCGATTCTTGTGGCACATTGTTGGATGTATGTATGTATGAAGTGTTGAGATGACGTGCAGGTGTTGAAGGGGCAAGATGATGTTTGACTCTTCACCGGGGTTATCGTCGGTTTGAGTTGAAAGTAGACGTTGTTTAGGGTTACATCTGAGATTGGACTACTTGTTGGTATGCCGCGATATCATCTTGTGAGAGAAAACGTTGAGGTGATAAGACAACGTTTTGACTCCTCACCAGGGTTATCGCCGGTTTGAGCTAAAAGTAGACGTTGCTTAGGGTTACATCTGAGATTGGACTACTGCAAGTGTTTGAATGCCGCAAGGTCATCTGTGGGACAAACTGTCTGCCCGGTGTTAGCTTCGGGTCTGAGGTATGAGTGCCTCGACATGAGGTCTGAGCTTGAAGCTGATCACATGTTGAAATAAGCATTTCCGGAGTTATCACCGGAACTGCAACAGCACTCCTTGGGGTTATCACCAAGGACGAAACTCGGGGTTATCTCCGAGGTTGGAAATGATCCTTCCGGTGTGTGTTCCAAGTTTGGAAATGATGTTCCCAGTGTGTGTCCCGGGTTTTGAACTTGAACTTTCGGTAGTATCCAGAATGGATGTAAGCTGTCTTTCAGGATTATCTCCGAAAGACGAATCTACCCTCCTGCAATGTTATTAATAAGCGTGCATAAAATTTTGAGTGTCTACAGATGCCACTCTTTATCATATTCATGCAATGCAAGGCATGGATAGGATAAAGAATCCTAGACACTTGAAATGCAAGCAAGATAAACATGATGCTATATGCAGCAACATGATGAAAATGTATGACGCATGATTGTCAGGTAATCCTGTTGGGATGACAATCAGTGATGGCTTGGACATGCGATCTAAGTCTTGAAGGATGTTGACGTTGGGGATATCACCAAAGTCTTGAATCCTAGACACTGGCTTATATTCCATAGAGGTACCTCTTGTGTATAAGAGATCTGTGGGGATAAAGCTTTGTCTGTTTGAGGATGTGTATAACATATTTCCTCATTCTGTCGGAGTTACTGCCAACAGTTTGTCGTCGTCAGGGTTGCCCGACCTTCGTTGATGTGTGTATCACCAGATAGATCCCTGTTGGGTGCATTGTCAAGGTTTCTTAACCTTCATTGATGTATGTGTCAATGGTCGCACTGCGTTGTAAACCCCCGCCAGGGATACGTAGATGAGTTGCTTCGATGGGTTTACTTGCCATCGGCTGACATGACATCAAGGTTGCTTGACCTTCATTAATGTGTGTATCAATGGTTGCATTATGTTGTAAATCTCCGTCGAGATACGTAGATGAATTGCTTCGATGGGTTTACTTGCCATCTACCGACATGACGCCAAGGTTTCTTGACCTTCATCATGTGTGTATCAATGGTTTCATCAGATCAGAACCCCACGGGGGATACGTAGATGCTTAAAAGATGTGCGTTATGACCCCTTCACCGGGATACTTTATCGCTTGTAACTTCGATGTTGTAATTTCACGGGAGGTTTGGTATTTCGTGGTTTTACGTTGTAATTCCCCCGGGGAGGTTTAGGGTCGCGACCACGCAAATGATGGCATCGCACCTTTGTGGGGTATTACCGAGCATGATCTCAGGAAAGTCGAGCTCATTGGTATAAGATACCCTACATTCAGGTGAATACCATTGAGACGACGGGAGTTTAACTCTGACCAACAAGAAACCAGGATTTCAGGCTATTTTGCTCAATCGCGTAGCATTTTTATTCCTGATTTGGCCTTTTTAGCTTGTGAGACCTCCTTTGTAACTCTAACTGGAGTGAGCCGGAGGTGTGGGACCCATGTAGAAGTGCCGCAGGTACACCTGCAGGAGCCGCAGATGAGCCTACGACCAACCGTGCCTATGTATAGGCCAATGGTTGCTTTAATAAGTCATTTTCAAGTTGCACAACGAAGGAAATCTGAGAGCTCTTCTTCAGATCTGCTGAGTTCGGGCAACTTTCTACATATTCTTCCACTGTACAAGCGTTCTTCACTATCCTGGTAATGTATGCATGTATTTTTTTTCAGTTTCTATCCGTTGGAAAATGACTTATCACATGAAATGCATTTAGACACATAGTAGTGAATATGCATGCTGATATGACTTGATAAAAAATATTCAACATAGCAAATGTTAGTATTAAACCATGCTGAACATAATGATGTGAAAAAAATTCGACTTTTGAAACAGTCAAATTGGCACCTTTTACTGTCATTTCTTATCCTATCTGAGGATAAATGAGTAAAGGCATAAAAGTAAAATAATCCTGGTAATTAGACTACACTTACGAATTTTTTTACCGTGATGTGATAATGCATGTAAGATGTATATGACTGTGTATAGGTGTGCTACTGAATGGCCACCTAGTCATGCCTATGTGCATGTGGATAGTCCCATTTACAAAGGGGGCTATGGCAAAATTTTCCCAAAATGTAGGTATTGGGTAGTCATGCATTTTTAACTCTACTGTAGATGTATGTTAAAACAATGCATTTTGAAAAGCTTCAGGTAGGAAATTACCACACCCTTTCTGAGGTGATTTGGAGACTTGTTGTCCAGATATTATGGATCCAGATCAGCCGAGTAGTTCCCGCGGAACCACTTCTGGTGTATGGAGGAGAGCTTCTAAAGAGCCTCAACGCCATTCTGTCAGATAGCCTCGTCGTTTAGTGGAGGCGGTGATACGTCCTATTCGGGTTGAAGTGCCGAATGTTAAGGACGAGGAGGAGGATGTACCGATGGAGGTTCCTGCTCATGTTGTACGTGTTCCCCATAGGGAATTACCAGGTATTCAAGTGGCGAACCCAGATCTTCTAGGTGACTTGAGTAGGCATCCTTCAGTATACCTGCACACAAACGAGGTATGAAGTTAGATCTTTAATCTTCCTTATTTCCTATTGATGAGGAGTCAAGGATTCTCGATGTTGATCTCAGATTTGATGTAGGTTCCCGCTTCACACAAATTTCAAGGGAATCGGGTTTAGCATCCACTGTGTATCGGCTTTGCATGATGACTATAGAGCGATCGCCCATGGTCGGGATTTGGGATGTTCTTCTCCATTCTACCCCGCCACCGTCCCCCGGGTTACCTCGTGGCATTATCTCGAGCAAAGGGTTTCACCTGCACTCACCACTCCATTTTTGGACTGTGAGGTGATGATGACGTGATGGATTGGTGGTTTATCACGGTATGGAGTTTGGAGGGGAGCCTGCGTTCGCACGGCGAATATCACCCCTCACCGCCACGATCCTTGTTGGGAGTTTTCACGAGGCGCTTCAAGGCGGTGGACTGCTCAGACGGGTCCTTTGAGCGTAGATTCTATGAAATGGTCCGTTGAGTGAGCCCATACCCGATGATGTGAGAGTCGTGGATCACATTCTTCTGCGATTGTTCCCGATGATCACTAGGGGGTCGCTTCATAGCGTATAATTCCTCTACGGTGTCCTTCGCTTTGATCGGCGCCACTCGACACGTGGGGACCGTGATAGAGAATATGATTGGGGTTCCTACACCTTTGCCTATTTCCTCAACGGAATGCGCATGCGATCGCAGGGCTTGATCGAGGCGTGGTTATGATTTTACCCATTTCTGCTGGTGAATGTTTCTCTTGTCTTTTTCCATGTATAGGTTAAGAGTGTTGACTGACAGCATATGTTTGCCTTTGTTTTGGCAGTTTTAGGCCTATGAGAGGTTTCCCTGTTTGCGTCCTGTGAGCGTATTAGGTTTAGATACCTATCCACGAGGATGGAGATGGCATCATTCCATACTGGTGGAGGTCCCTGTTGCTGAGGGTTTCACTCATTGTCGCCTACAGCTGGAGTTGTTGACAGCCGATGTCATCACATGGATTCCCTACTCTAGAGAGCATTTGGGAGTTTGTTTTGAGGATGGGTACCCGACTGGAGTAGAGTACGTCATTTCCACCCGCAGGATTCCTCTCTTCACAAATGGAGGATGGGAGCTCTATTTAGGTGAGTGTGATATTAGGAGCACTACAGGAGAGATCCGTATGCCAATCTTGCCTCTTGCCAGGCGTTATTGGCCTGTTTCGCAGTCGCCCGTCATTGACATCCCATTGATGGGGATTGACGATTTTACATTGTTAGAGGGCCCTTGGTCTCAGGAGATGTTCCAGCATTGGTGGATTCCTCGTACTATTGGAGCTCAGACCCGTGCCACACAGTTTATGGGGGATATGGTTCCAGGATCCGTGATGATAATGGATTGGCTAGCCTATGTCAGAGATCTGACTCATGTGACACAGATTGACAGATTGACCTGGCAGTTGGACCGGACACATCTTTTCATTCGGCATTTGGGTAGAGATCCTTCAGAGGCAAATACTTTTGATCCTTCCATCGCTACCGGCCCCTCGGTGTGACCCATATGGTTTTTTTCTAAGTGCAGATCCTCCATTGTATAGGCCCGACATCCCCGTAGATAGAGATCCAATGACTCGGAGAGGAGTTACATCAGTGTGGATGATGATCGGCGATGTGTATATCGGCACCATTGACTTTTTCTCGATGTATTTCTCGCTATTTCTTTTGATAGGCCTCTCATTAGTCATTGGGTAGCTTCACCATTCTCGCTATATCTTTTGATAGGCCTCTTAGATGTTGGGTAACTTCGCCCCATTTCCACAGATTTTAGCCGTCTAGTAGATGTATTAGATGATGATATACTTAGGAATGTATGTACTTTAAGCTTTCTATTCCCTATATCATATTGCCATCTATTGTATCATGCATGTTATTATGTTATGCATATGTATGTATGTCCGAGATATTCAAAGATCGACCTGGATGGTCTTATGACACGGCCCGTCATGTATGTCTTCTTCGATAGTTAGCTGCATTGATCATACCCCACCATTTTTGGTGGTATCTGGTATACGTTCATGGTATGATAGTATATCACCATCAAACATGGTGATCGTAGATAATCTGTTGCAGCATACTATGACCCTGTTGATGTTTCAGGTTCCCACGGGATTTGTAGAGGGTATGCTAGAGCACTGGGTATCGGAGAGGCAGGTTTTCCGATTTGGGACCCAGGAGTTGACTCCTACTTTGGAGGAGTATGCATGGTTGACGATGTTGTCGTTGGACAGACCTTGCATGCATATGGCTATCGGAGACATTAGCAGACAGTTCATGACCCTCACCGGATTGAGACGTAGAGTGGTCCAGGACGAGATTACATTCGGCCACGTGATATCCCAGCGTTTCCTGTTTGACAGGTTTGACTCTGAGGATAGCTATGCACGGCATTCTGGGGATTTCACCACACCGGAGGACCATTGGTGTTCAGCCAGAGTAGATGTACTGTTTTTATGTGTATTGTCATACATCTTCATCCCGCGGTACATGGATGAGCTGGATATCGGCGTCATTATGGCAAAAAGAGAGCTCTCGTGGAGGGTCATACCATCAGTCTTGATGATCATTGCGAGACTCTAAGGTCACCTACATACTGCTATACTTATCTGGCAGGAGTGTTTATAGGTAGCTCGATCATGCTGTATGTGTGGTTTATGTCACACTTGAGACCAATTGGCACATTTAGACGACAGGGGTTTTGTTTCACCCATGATATAGTCATGTCATGTCGTACTTCCAAATTCCGATGGAGTGTGTGATGTGCGCATTGTGGTCGACTTTTTGGCGAGGATTAGAGATCCATTTGCTATATTGCCATGTTCAGGGCTTAGCTCACCCTATAACTTCATTACTCATGCTCCAGGCATGGATTATCTCCCTCTAGCCGGGTTTGAGGGCATGATCACTTACCACCCATTGGCCGTTATGTGTCGGGCTGACCCGGCCAGGATTTTCATCCGTATAAGGGGCGATGAGTCGGTGCTTCGCTTCACACTCGTTTATCACGGAGGATGATCCGGTGTTGTATGCTCTTTGGGATCAATGAGGGTCGGCCGAGTTTTCTCGTCGATCATCCAGTTGTTCTCTGCAGTATTCTGCATGGATGGAGACAGAGATCGCATCGATCATGTAGTATCCACAGTGTAGGGGATTGATTCTGACGATGAGGAGACTATAGAGGAGGATATTATTCCCATCGATGATTTGATCATTGGCCGCCAAAGATTTGTGATGGATTCTCCCACCCCGAGTGCCATCAAGCTACTCAAGATTAGGCACAAGATTTGGAGCGAGCTTACATCCGATGACCTATGATAGAGATCAGGATAGGGCAGCGATGTTGACAGCTCTTAATGAGAGAGATGCAGCTCTATTAGAGAGGGATGAGGCTATATCAGTCAGGGATGCATTAATTGGGGAGCGGGATGCCACCTTATCTGCTAGGGATGTGTCCATTGCAGATAATACTTCTAGATCCCAGATGACTGTCAGTCTTGCCGACATGAGTGCTTACATTGATGAGCATTATGCCACCATGTTGTTAGCCTCTGATCTGCTAGCTCGGGTAGATACCCTTGGGCAGGAGCTTACAGCGCTACCTCCGTCTTCAGAGAGGGATGCTATGTTAGATCTGATTGTCCGCACACACACAGATCTGTAGATAGCTTTTTATTTTCCTGCACAGACTAGCTTAGCCATTTTCTCATGTACAGCACATATGTATATATCAAACAGTATTATGTATGGCAGGGAAATATATTTTGATTCACTTCCCTTTTAGTTATGCCTTGATACTTGCTTTATATTTGACTGTTTCTTCAGGGCCTAGTGATCTTGATGCATTCTGAACTTATCCTTGATAGATGGACATTGAGACGTCGCAAGATCTCTCAGAACGGATCATTGATTTCTGTAAATCCCTACCATCTTTAGTGTCTTGGGATTGGTATCTGTATGGAAAAGTGGAGAGGAGGGTAGTTTCTTCCTCTCTGAGATTGACCGCATCACAGATGGTCACCAGTACTTCTATTTGTGAGAAGCCTAGTTAATTCCATCTCTTATGGTTTGGTATTGCTCTTTGAGGCAAGATCACAGCTTAGATGGTCACCGAATCTTCTATTTGTGAGAAGTGGTTGGGTAATTCCATCCCTTTGATCTAAAACCGATGAAATGTGGCGAATTGAAGGTTGATCCCAGTACCGTGTGACAAGAATTTTTGTTCTGGTAGGGGTTAGACTAAACCATAAATGGCTACCTACATACTCCTATTGAAGAGGAGATCAAGTCTGCGTAGTTCGAACCTGGTGTAAGACGTTCAACGCTGAATGTGAAAGGCAGATATGAGTGGAAATTGTTTTTGTTGTTTTTTGTGAAGAAAAGGGCAGAAATGTTTTTGTTGTTTTTTTTTGTTGCGACCGAGCCATATAGTATATGGTTGGCTACGTACTCCTATTGAAGAGGAGATCAGGTCGACGTAGTTCGCCCCTCAGGACGAATCGCGACTGAAGAAAAAGCATGAATCCCATGTGCAGGCTATACTGCAGGGAGAAGAAAGTTTGATCCCATAATGGGGATAAACTGCAAGTGTGGAAAAAGTTTGATCTCGTCCTCAGGATAAACTGCAAGCGTAGAAAAGTTTAATACCGCTTCGTGGATAAATCGCAGCATAGAAAATTTTAATCCGCCTTCGTGATAAACTCGCAAGTGTGAAAGGTTCAATCCCGCCTTCGTGATAACCGAAATTGTAAAGGTTAAATCCGCCTTCGTGGATAACCAAATTGTATGGAAGGTTTGAAATGAAGTGATACCAGTCACCGGTTTGAAGTGTATGTTTTCACGAGGCGAAAGAGTATGCAAAAAGGAGAGGGTTCAAAACTGGAATGACTGGTGATTTGATGATCAAAACCAGGATGTTTATTTGATGGTAACTTTAGACATAGTACCGCTTCACTGTGTCCGAGTTGATAAGCTGTGGAAATTCATCGCCATCCATTTCCTGCAATCTGAGTGCACCTCCTATCAATACCTCCTTGACAACAAATGGGCCTTCCCAGTTAGGAGCGAATTTTCCCTTAGATTGATCTTGGTTGTCAATGATCTTCTTCAAAACCAAGTCATGTTGTTTGAATTGCCTTAGTCGGACTTTTCTGTTGTAGGATCGTGCGATCCTTTGCTGATATAACTAACCATGGAAGATAGTCGCGGATCGCCTTTCGTCTATTAGAGACAATTGGTGATACATGTCTTGTACCCATCGGTCTTCACCCAACTAAGCATCCATCAATACTCTAAGGGATTCCATTTCCACCTCTATGGGGAGCACTTCTTCCATCCCGTAGACTAATGAGTAGGGGGTTGCCCTAGTGGAAGCATTCATGGAAGTTCTGTAGGCTAATAAAGTCAGAGACAAGAGGTCAGGCCATCCTTTGTGATTGGCGGACATTTTCTACATGATCTTTTTGATGTTTTTATTAGTCGTTTCAACAACACCATTCATCTTTGGACGATAGATGACGGAATTGAGGTGTTTGATGTGGAAATTTCTGCATAACTCCTCCATCATTTTGTTGTTGAGGTTCTTAGCATTGTCTGACACAATGACCTCTGGTTGTCCATATCGACAAATAACATTGTTTCTGATGAAAGCAATGATGACTTCTTTAGTAACCTTGGGAAAGGAGGCTGCTTCTACCCATTTAGTGAAGTAGTCGATCATGGTGAATATAAATTGATGTCCATTACTGGCTTTGGGCTCGATGGGCCCGATCACATCCATTCCCCACATTGAGAAGGGCCATGGTGAACTCATAATGTGAGTTCCTCGAGGGCGTGGATAGCATTCCCATGAATCGGCATCGATAGCACGTCTTGACGTGATCATCACAATCGACTTTGAGTGTAAGCCAATAATGCCCCGTTCTGAGGATCTTCTTGACAAGTAGGGGTCCGCTCATGTGAGGGCCACATACTCCACCATGTGTGACGCCCCCAAAATAGGTACATTCCATACAACCCATTCTGAGTCGCCAAATACATAGTATGTAGATAACTACAACTTTATTAATACATTTGTCGCAAAAAATACGACAACATATATAATGTGAGTTTTAAAAACAATTATTGTCTTCTAGACAATATACATACCCAAATAAATCCTCATCACAATTATTTATACATTATTTTACAAAATGGTGAGGACTACTAAACAACTCTTTCTAGAACCTTTATTCCATACCTCGACTAATACTCGCTACATTCTCGCCTCCCGAGAAGAAAAATGGAACAAAAGGGAAAAGGGTGAGCTCGACTAGCCCAAAGAAAAAGAATATTATGACTAAGATAATATACAACAAAATTATCGCTAGTCTTCAACAGGAAAAATATAATAGAATACAATAGACAACAAGTTTTAAATCAATATTCATGCAATGAAATAATAATTCATTAGAAGAGTTAAGTAGAGAATGCAAACTACTATCTTCTATGTATGAATTTTAAAGTTCATCATCAATATTTTTATCCTCGTAACATCAATCAATATATATCCGAAATCATATATTCATCCTTGCACTACAGGGCCAAGGACATTCACCAGTTGGTCATGTTCAACTAAACACTGTTCATCTTTGCACTACGGGCCAAAGATATTCATCAAAAATCATTCAACCTTTGGACTACAGGCCAAAGATATTCATCATAACTCATTCATCTTTGCACTACAAAGCCAAAGATATTTCATCATAACTCATTCATCTTTGCAGACTACTGTGCCAAAGATATTCAATAATATCATTATTTAAGACTGAGGATGATGAAAAATATTTTTAAAGAAACGAATCCAGTTAAACAAAATGACAAGGATTAAGGATTAAGGATTCGTACTTTGTTTTATCCACGTCCAAAAATACCTCAAAAATAATCATAGTGGTGTAAAATTCAAGAATGATCAAAACATGGATACAATCAAAGCTAGTATCCATAATAGATATTTTGGACGAAAAGAAGAAATTTCATTTTTCTATGAATAGTCTTAGATACGTGAATAGTGTCAGATACGTGAATAGTGCCAGATATCGTGAATAGTAACTCAGACACCAAAAGATAGAAATTTCACAAAAAAACATCTTCACGCTTTCCGTGAATAGTACTCGTGAATAGTAACTCGTGAATAGTAACTCATGAATAGTAACCCCAGACATGAAAAAAAGTTCCAAATTTGATAAAAAGTTCCAACCAATATTTCAAAGATAATGATATTGAAGAAATAATATCATTTGAGAAGAAAATAACATCCCTTACCTCGAAAGACAAGACTTAGTTAAAACACTTGGGATATAGGCTATGACTTGAACTTGCACCGTATAGCAATACTCAAAGTATACTCAAAATACTCACAAGAATATGCTCGATAATATAGAGAGAGAAACTTCAGTTTACGGTGTGATTTTCAATTCTAACCTAAGCACCCTATTTATAGAAATTGCTTAGAACACCAAAGCGTAAAATTTATTATAATAATAATATATATAATCAAAATTCTCTACGCACACAAATTTGGTCCAAACTTCAGCCACACATGTTAAATGACTTTCAAAATGAAAAAAAACGTTTTTGTAATTAAAAATATTTTAAACTTCTAAAATCAATTATTTGAGCTTCTAACTTCAATAATTCATAATAAATAGCCCTTTGCCGAAAATTGAATCTCGCGAGTTTTTATAGGAAATTCAATTCTCTACAACTTTACGAAAGATAATTTTCCAAATTCCAAAAGAAATTGACCGAAATCCACAAATGGGCGATTTTACAAGCTATAATCAAATTTCATCAATAAATGGGGTCCAATAAGCATGTTTAATATGTTTTAAACATTTTTAGTAACAAAAATACTCCTCCTCCACATATACTCATATATCCCACATTTGTTGTAAAAATATCACCATTATTATATTATTAAAATATAATAATATATATATTTAAATGAATTATTTTATCGTAAAAGATAAAATTTCAATTTTCAACAATTGTCACATTAAAAATTTTCTCCATCTATATCCACATAAAATCAATATTTTCCTCATCATATGAATCAATAATTAATTATTCACAAATAATATTACTGTAATCACAATATTGATAACCAGCAGCCCCCAGAGCAAGGGGCTTTCCAATAAGAATTTCTCCTTCTTGGCGGCGCAATTAGGTGACCAAACCTCTCTTTAGATGTAACTTTCTAGACATTGCCAATAATGTTATCTAATAATATTATTCAGATAATATGAATTATTGGTTCGATAATGAAAAATACTTGTGTAATGACAATTATTGAAACAACAACAATATAAAATATCAACGCAAAGAATTATTGAATCAATAAAATAAAATCGAATAAGTAATTATCGTAACCATTATTGAGTAGTGCCTTCTTACGTAAGAATCAATAATTGGTGCAATACCGCAGTGTCTTCTTGTGCGATAACGCCAGACATCGTGTTTTAACCACCGGTATTCCAACGAAGGTAAATAGAATAACTACGCCAGTTATTTTTAAACAACTTATTTTTGTCGCTTTCTTCCTCCAATCGCTTTTCCGCTATGGGGCCCACACATGGGCTGCACTGCGCCGTCATTAATATTCTCAACAAAGACGAATATTCCACGACCAAACGAATATTCTCCGACAATAATGAATATTATATCACCACTTGCTTATTTTGTAAAATTTGCGCATTTTACCCATAACTAACCACATTAATCAAATCCACCCTTACTATTTCAAAATAATAAATAAAGGAAATTCCTTTTTATTTAAAAAAAAATCGGGGTCTTACAACCTCCCTCCTTATGAAATTTCGTCCTCGAAATTGACGTGACGATACAGTGTTTCAAAAGATGAAAATACCTCGCTTTCATTTTCATTTCCAACTCCTGTGTTATTTCCTCAATAGCATGGTTTCTCCACAAAACTTTAACTTGTGGTATAACCTCGGTACATAGGACATGTTCTTTCCTATCCAAGATCTTGACAGGTACCTCCTCGTACGTTAAGTCTTCGGCTATCTCGTACGGTTCTAACTCAATGACGTGGTTCGGGTCATCCACATATTTACGTAACATCGATACGTGAAAAATGTTATGAACACACGTCATACTTAAAGCGATAAAACGCAGTCTATAGGCCACAGTTCCTATTCGATCGAGAATTTCAAATGGATTAATAAATCAAAGGTTTGAGTTTTTCTCACCTCACCGATTCTCGCTTTTGAAATAACAACTTCTTGCACCTCCTTCTTCAAATTCATCACCCGCTGTATGTAGCTTGAACAACTTTAACTTTATCGATTAAAGTCGATTATACTCAGATATCATCATCAATGTACCTAGAGTTTTCATCTCCATCTCTATTATTTGTAAATTATACTGAAATTAGTTTTTGACAATATCGTACTTCAGATTGTACCGATCTCCTACTCAACACGCCGGCTACCACGTTAAGCTTTTCCAGGATGGCATGGTCGTAACATGTCTTTGAAATGAGTCTCCTCTTGAGTTCTTCAAGCTCTTCCCACATTCTTTGCTCCATTCAATTTTGTATCTCTACGAGTCACCGTGCGTTAATGGAATAGCGATTCGAGAATATCCTTCAACGAATCTCCGATAATAACCAACTAAGCCTAGAAAGCTACATATTTCGATTACCGACTTAGGTTGTTCTCAACTGTGACTCACATCCCAATCTTGGATAACACGTTACAATGAAACCTATCAGTTTACTATCGCACAATATGGTGTCCCCTACGGAGAGTCTGGCTTCGGTGCATTCCACAAAGGAAGTCACCGGATAGAGGCTCGGTATCAACTTCTACAGCTTGGGTTTTTAACTCAAGTTCAATAGAGCCATTCGATATGAGATTTTAGAAATGGGTTTTGTCTGGGATTTAAAGTCGATACAAATTCAATATCACGCCTCGAGTAGGCAAGAAATTCTTCAGAAATACGCCGGAAAAAATCAATAACAACAGAATATTATTCAAATCGACGTGTCTTTATTCAAATCCATAACATGGACTAAGAAAGCTTGACATTCGTTTTTCAATAAACAAATGGCTTTATAATTTAATATGAAAGAGTTTGACTTCAATGGTTTGGTTGCTTGAATTCGAATAACAGGTTTCTTAAGAATATGAAAACTAACAACCTTACGAAAGAAATAAATTTTGGCATGATGAGTAGTTAACCTTAAAATCACATCAAAAATAAATATCTCTATAGAAATAAGGTTAACAGGTAATGTGATAGTGCCAACCTGAATCAAGCAAGATTTCTAAACAACGGATGTAATAAAAGTTTCTCTTAACTGAGTCTCCACAGATAGGTCAAAGTCTAATTTCTCTCAGAGTCAAATTCAAACGTTGAGCGCAAGCAAGAGAGATAAAAGAATGGGTAGAACCTAGATTCTAGTAAGGTATAAACTTCGCAAGAATTTATAATTAACTAACCTGTGCTAAACTCGTTCGGGTTCCTCTCATTTTGACCGGCCACGACAAAACGCTCTTCTAGGAACCGCCGACTTTGACTTTTTTCGGACATCCTTTTGAGTCACCATCCCCATTGGACTTGGTTTCGCTCTAGTACACTCTCGAGCTATATGTCCTTCCTTTCCATAATTATAGCATACCCGAGAACTGCTTGTAAGCGCGGTTTGACCGATATGTTCCTCTTTCCGCATTTATAAGCATACGACCGGTGGTCGTTCTCCTCCCTTGGAACCCGATTCTTTGTTGGCGCCGACGTCTTCACATGGTTATTGTTGAACCTTCTCTTCTTGAAATGTCCACTGAGTCACCTCTCCTATTATCATGGCCACGATTACCACACGAGTGGTTACCGCCTTTGTCCGTATTCTTTCCTCCCCACCGGTTATCATCGTTTTGATGATCAACATCCACCGATATGACCACAGTTTGTGGTCCCTCGGTTGAACATACTCGTTATCACGCTCTAATAATTAAGCCCTCACTTACAACATCCTAATATAAAGAAAATTTATGAGAGATAAGATATTGTCGAATCTCGGGTTTTAGACCCCTCGAAACATACGCGTCATCGTTCCTCATTTTCCACCAAATGAGGTGCAAACCGACAACTCATGCAAACTTCGCCAGACCGAGACACCGCCATGTTGTTCTCGCTCCGGTCTAATAAACTCCACTTCCTTCATATGACCTAACACTTTCGTGAAAGTATTTGTCATTAAATAGTTTCAAACGCTCCCAAGACATCTTTGAGTGCAATGGATGGGTACGCTTCATGAGACTCCACCAAAGAGAAATCTCCTTTCGCCACGGAACATAAAGGTGGCGAATGGAACCTTCTGTTCCTCCGTGCATCCCAAGACATCGAATATCTTGGTGATTTACTTGACCCATGTTTCCGCCATGATCGGATCGAAGCTTTCCTTAAATTCGTGGTCCCAACTCTTTGAACTCTGTTGTGACAACCCGTGAATTTCTATCACTTCCTCCTATGTTTTGAACACGAGTCTCCCTCATTCCGATTTTGCATGAACTCGCAAAAAGCTTCTAAATATCCCTCGCTCATCATCTCGCTCAGTGGTGTTGTTCACAGGAGGTACATTTCCAATTGTTGACGTTCTCCTCGTTGGTAAATGCGAGCATCTCCACGGTCTCATTCACTCCAATCATAATATTCTCATCGACATTCTCAAATATCGCCATAAAACAAGGGTTAATTAAGGAAATCAATATATCACATAATATCCCTATATACTAACCAACTAACAAATAAGCTTAGGTAGGACACACTAGCGGAAGGATTTACTCGTCTCTCCCTCCTAGTTCTATTCCACAGATCTCCGCCGGAGATCATATCCTAAGCTCGATACCAACTGATGACACCCCCAAAATAGGTCCATTCCATCCAACCCATTCTGAGTCGCCAAATACATAGTACAGAGATAACTACAACTTTATTAATACATTTGTCGTGCAAAATACGACAACATATATACTGTGAGTTTTAAAAAAACAATTATTGTCTTCTAGACAATATACATACCCAAATAAATCCTCATCACAATTATTTATACATTATTTTACAAAAATGGTGAGGACTACTAAACAACTCTTTCTAGAACCTTTATTCCATACCCCGACTAATACTCGCTACATTCTCGCCTCCTTAGAAGAAAAATGGAACAAAAAGGAAAAGGGTGAGCTCGACTAGCCCAATAAAGAATATTATGACTAAGATAATATACAACAAAATTATCGCTAGTCTTCAACAGGGAAAAATATAATAGAATACAATAGACAACAAGTTTTAAATCAATATTCGCAGCGGAAATAATAATTCATTAGAAGAGTTAAGTAGAGAATGCAAACTACTATCTTCTATGTATGAATTTTAAAGTTCATCATCAATATTTTTATCCTTGTAACATCAATCAATATATATCTGAAATCATATATTCATCCTTGCACTACAGGCCAAGGACATTCACCAGTTGGTCATGTTCATCTAAACACTTGTTCATCTTTGCACTACGGGCCAAAGATATTCATCATAAATCATTCATCTTTGCACTACAGGCCAAAGATATTCATCATAACTCATTCATCTTTGCACTACAGGCCAAAGATATTCATCATAACTCATTCATCTTTTGCACTACGTGCCAAAGATATTCAATAATATCATTATTTAAGACCGAGGATGATGAAAAATATTTTTAAAGAAACGAATCCAAAGGAAAAACAAAATGACAAGGATTAAGGATTAAGGATTCGTACTTTGTTTTATCCACGCCCAAAAATACCTCAAAAATAATCATAGTGGTGTAAAATTCAAGAATGATCAAAACATGGATACAATCAAAGCTAGTAACCATAATAGATATTTTGGACAAAAGAAGAAATTTCATTTTTTGAATAGTGCCAGAGTATCGTGAATAGTAACTCGACACCAAAAGATAGAAATTTCACAAAAACATCTTCACGCTTCGTGAATAAGACTCGTGAATATTAACTCGTGAATAGTAACTCATGAATAGTAACTCATGAATAGTAACCCCGACATGAAAAGTTCCAAATTTGATAAAAAGTTCCAACCAATATTTCAAAGATAATGATATTGAAGAAATAATATCATTTGAGAAGAAAATAACATCCCTTACCTCGAAAGACAGTACTTCTAGTTGAAACACCGGATATAGGCTATGACTTGAACTTGAACCGTATAGCAATACTCAAAGTATACTCAAAATACTCACAATAATATGCTCGATAATATAGAGAGAGAAAACTTCAGTTTCTGGTGTGATTTTCAATTCTAACCTAAGCACCTATTTATAGGAAATTGCTTAGAACACCAAAGCAGAAAATTTATTATAATAATAATATATATAATCAAAATTCTCTACGCACACAAATTTGGTCCAAACTTCAGCCACACATGTTAAATGACTTTCAAAAATGAAAAAAACGTTTTTGTAATTAAAAATATTTTAAACTTCCAAAAATCAATTATTTGAGAGCTTCTAACTTCAATAATTCATAATAAATAGCCCTTTGCCGTAAAATTCGAATCTCACGAGTTTTTATAGGAAATTCAATTCTCTACAACTTTACGTAAGAAACGTTTTCCAAATTCCAAAACGAAATTGACCAAATCCACAAATGGGCGATTTTACAAAGCTATAATCAAATTTCGATTCGAATAAATGGGGTCCACCGACATGTTTAACATGTTTTAAACATTTTGGTAACAAAATACTCCTCCTCCACATATACTCATATATCCCACATTCGTTGTAAAATATCACCATTATTATATTATTAAAATATAATAATATATATATTTAAATGAATTATTTTATCGAGAAAAAGATAAAATTTCAATTTTCAACAATTGTCACATTAAAATTTTCTCCATCTATATCCACATAAAATCAATATTTTCCTCATCATATGAATCAATAATTAATTATTCACAAATAATATTACGTAATCACAATATTGACAACCAGTGCTTCCCTGGAAAGAGGGGCTTTCCAATAAGAATTTCTCCTTCTCGGCGCGCAATTAGGTGACCAAACCTCTCCTTAGATGTAACTTTCTAGACATTGCCAATAATGTTATCTAATAATATTATTCAGATAATATGAATTATTGGTTCGATAATGAAAAATACTTGTGTAATGACAATTATCAAACAACAACAATATAAAATATCAACGCAAAGAATTATTGAATCAATAAAATAAAATCATCGAATAAAGTAATTATCAGAACCATTATTGAGCAAAGCCTTTTTACGTAAGAATCAATAATTGGTGCAATACTGTAATAACTCTTGTGCGATAACGCCAGACATCGTGTTTTAACCACCGAGTATTCCAACGAAGGTAAATCCAGAATAACAACTACGCCAAGTTATTTTTAAACAACTTATTTTTGTCGCTTTCTTCCTCCAATCGCTTTCCGCATGGGGCCCACACATGGTCTTTGACGTCGTATTTAATATTCCCCATATAATAAATATTCCACGACCAAACGAATATTCTCCGACAATAATGAATATTATATCACCACTTGCTTATTGTGTAAAATTTGCGCATTTTACCCATAATTAACCACATTAATCAAATCCACCCTTACTATTTCAAAATAATAAATAAAGGAAATTCCTTTTTATTTAAAAAAAATTTCGGGGTCTTACAACATGGATCTCAGCCATGAGTCTCTGAGCTTGGTCTTTATCTAGACATCTGAGGAGACCTAATCCAGCATCTCTTTTGTAGAGTGCATCTCCGCTCAGGTAGAATTTCATAGCAAGTCGATGAATCCGCCTAATCCAGCATCTCTAACGTTGCTAATGCATCTGTAAAATCATTCCTATTATGAGGAATGTGTAGAAAGGAGACTTCTTCTAACTCCAAAGCCATCTGTAAAACTTGTTGATGGTAAGGCAGCAAATGCAATTCTTTGGTTTGATATATTCCTGTGGATTGTCTGATTACCAATTCGGAATCCCCAAAGACAGTTAACCGCCTGATGCCCATTGAACGGGAAAGTTTTAGCCCCATGATACAACCTCCATACTCAACTGTGTTGTTGGTGCTGACAAACTGCAATTTGACGGCGACGGGATACTGCTCTCTCGTACCGGTTATTAGAACTTCTCCAGCTCCAGAGCCTTCTGTGTTAACAGCTCCATCAAAATACATTCTCCACGTATGGCATGTATCGTACTGATGTTATAGCTGAACACTCATTATCCCTTTATTGGGAAAGTATGTTTCCAAGGGTTTGTAGTCCCCTGCAGGTGCGGTGGCCAGTTGATCCGCAATTCCTTGACCTTTGACTGACTTTTGCAACACGTAGACGATGTCAAATTGCTGTAGGATCAACTACCATCTGGACAGTCGACAATTCAGTATGGGCTTACTGAACACATACTTGAGAGGATCCATTCGGGATATGAGATGGGTTGTGTGACCATGGAGGTAATGATGTAACCTCATGGAAGCTCATGCTAAAGCACAACAAGTCTTCTCAATCAAAGTGTACTTGTGTTCACTGATGCTGAATCTTTTGCTAAGGTACTAGATAGCTCGTTCTTGGCCACTATCGTCTTTTTGCCCCAGCATACAGCCCATGGCATTGACATTTACGGACAGGAACATGAATATGGGAACATCATCCCTGGGAGGTACCAAAATAGGAGCGTTAATCAGTTGCTCTTTAATTGTGAGGAAGGCTTTTTGACACTCATCATTCCATTTCATAGAGGAGTTCTTCCTTAACAACTTCAAGATTGGCTCACAGATTGCTGTGAGTTGAGAAATGAATCTGCTAAGAAGTTGATCCTTCCCAAAAATCCCCATATTTCCTTCACTGTCTAAGGAATAGGCATTTCCTTGATGGCCTGGATTTTGGTAGGATCCAGTTCAATACCTTTATGGCTGACTAAGAAACCTAGAAACTTGCCTGACTTAACACCAAAGGCGCACTTGGCGGGATTCAACTTCAAGTTGTACTTACGCAACCTGTTGAAAAGTTTTCTGAGATGGTCTAAGTGGTTTTCCTCCTTTCGGGATTTGACAATGATGTCATCCACATAGATCTCTATCTCTTTATGCATTAAATCATGGAAAAGAGCCATCATAGCTCGCTGATAGGTTTCCCAGGCATTGATGTGGCCGAATGACAACCATCTATAGCAAAAAGTTCCCCAAGGCGTGATGAAAGCAGTTTTTTCACGATCTTCCTCAGTGACCATAATTTGATGGTACCCTGCAAAGAAATCAGCAAAGGAGTACATGTCGTATTGAGCAGTATTGTCAATAAGAATGTGAATAAAGGTCACGGGAAAGCTATCTTTAAGGCAAGCTTTGTTCAAATCCTGATAATCCACGCAGACTCGCTCCTTTCCCCCTGGTTTAGGCACGGGAACAATGTTGGATATCCACTCTAGATATGTAGACACCATGATAATGCCAGCTTGAAATTGTTTCACAATTTCTTCTTTAACCTTTAAACTCCACTCAGGTTTCAATCACCTGAGCTTTTGCCTAACTATCTTGAATTCTTCTTTAATGGGAAGGCGATGAAGAACAATGTCAATGGACAAACCCACCATGTCTTCATGAGACCATGCAAACATATCCTGGAATTGGGTTAATAGTGTAACCATATCATTCCGCTAATTTGTGGTAAGGTCTGAACCAATTTGGATTAGCTTAGGGTTGTCTAAGGTTCTAATATTTAAAGAAGTGGTTTGATCAAGATTGGGTTTGGGTTTTTTTGTGACCCATTCCTTAATCTCTTGAGGTGTCTCAATGTCCTCTTGTATGTCCATCAAGTTTGAGTCCAACTTTGCATCAAACTTACAGCCCTTGTGGAGAGAAGGAACCTCATCAGCAAGTACAGACATATCTAAATTCAGAGTCCTGAAACAAAAGATGCTTTCACTTAATATATGCAACTGTTCAAACATACAAAAGTGTTAGCATGTACTTGATAAAATAACTGCTAGTACTGTAAAGGAAAGCAATCAATTAAAGTTATCTACATGGCAGAGGGATTTTCTGCCCATTTTACCCTCGTCGACCAATGCATGGAGTGCTGCTCCAATTGTCGAGGGCAAAGTCCTGAAGGACTGCAGTGATGAAAGGATCGTTATTGTCCTCCTTTTCCCGAATGATAACCATGACATCTGGGCAATCATCGTCTGGGGTGTATTTGTTTGTATGTTCATCATGAACAATGACGCGTATGCCTGCCATCATCAAGGCAAGGTCATGTTTATGTTTCTGTTCCTTTTCTTCCGTCTCGGGATCATGAATCAGCACCTCTTTTGCTTTGATTGGTACTGGTTTCGGAAACAGAATAGCCACAACATGGGCTGGAACCTTTACTAGAGATTGCATCAACTCATGAGGTAAAGGTATAGATAATCGCCATGCGATGGAAGCTTGAGGAACCAGCTTGTGCTTATGAGGATTCCTGTGTCTGGAACTGGAAAAATATCCTAGCCCGGCTGTTCCAATTTAACTGGACATTTGGATAGGGTGCTTAATACCCTGCTTATCTTTACCAAGCCCTTGTCCAGGTTGATGACCCAATAACATCATTTCTTAAGTGGCCGACATAACCTCGTCAGAAATCTTGGGTACAGGAAGTAGCGCTCCAATAGAATGGTATTGTGTGTTACTCACTTCCAGAGTATGGAAACTGGCTTGTTCAACTAATAAATTGAAGCTGATAATTGGTAGAGTTCCTTGTTCAGGACATTCCGGCTCAGCGTTGACAGTGACTAGACTGTTGTTGATAATGTATTTGAGTTGTTGATGTAAGGTGGGGGGAACAGCTCTAGCCATGTGTATCCATGGCCTCCTCAATAACAGGTTGTATCCTGAGTCTATCTTGAGGACGTGGAAAGATACATTGAATGTATTTGGACCAATCTCAATTGGCAATTCAATCCTTCCAACAGAATTTCGTCAGGATCCATCAAAAGCTCTGATGACCGTATGGCTTCTTTGGATCTGTTTGAGATTGATATTCATCTTTACCAAGGTGGCATAAGGACAGATATTTAGAGATGAGCCTCCATCTATCCAAACTCCAGCTAGCATGTACCCGAAAGACAAAACTTCAATATGAAGAGGCTTGCAATGACCGGTCCCTTCGGGAGGTATGTCGTCATCAGTGAAGGATATCACATTGTTGTTGAAAATGTGATCAACCAAATGTTGAAATTTTTCCACATCCACTGATTTTGGCAAGTAGGCTTCTTCCAAAACCTTCAGTAAGATCTTCCGATGATCCTCAGAAGAGAAAACCAAGTCTAGTATTGAAATCTGGTGTGGAGCTTCTCGCAAGCTTAAAACCACTTTGTCTTTCATTGTGGCCCATAGTGCGGAGGAATTTTTCAATCTTCTCCATGGGCAACTTCCCCTTTGCTTTGCAAGTAGGTTTAATAACCTATTGAGGAAGATACAGTGGATTTTCCTTCGACACTGTAGTGGATCCTTCAGCTTCTCCATAATTCCATGAAACTTTATGTAAGCTGACAACAGGATATTGTGGTCTAAAAGATAAAGAAATTGGCTCTGGTGCGGCCACTTTCAAAGGATTTTCAGCTCCTTTGAGTTGAATTGGTTGTATGGGAAATACTTTGACAATCTCATCATCCACTTTGGATATAACTGCTACTGATCCCTTCCATTTGGTAGGACATTCATTCCCACCCTTGAGTTGCACAGTGTAATCATCTGCTATTTGTCCAGTGCTCCAACTGATCATGTTGACCTCTTCTTCATTGTGTTGAGGAGGAGGGTTGTCTTGCACATGAGGTTGATCTGGTTTGGTGACCACGATCTCACCATTGTCTATTAGATCTTGAATCTTGTGTTTCAAGGCGTGACTATCTTGAGTATCATGTCCAGGTGCTCCGGCATGATAATCACACTTCCGAGTAGCATTAAAGCCCCTCCCATTAGGGTTGGCTGGTGGAAGAAGATGTGTAATTTTCTTCTGAGCAGTCAGAAGAGCAAGAATATTCTCGAGCGAGTCCCCTAAGGGTGTGAACGTTCGAGGTCGCTTTACTTCTCCACTTTTAGGCAATGGAGGGTTTGAAGATTGTGCTGGAAAAGGGGAGTAGTTTCTCCTCTGCATAGGCATGCTTTGATTGCCTTTTTGTCCTTGTAATATCAAGGAAACATCCTCCTCTTTCTTCTTATGGACCCTCTGGGGGTTGTTTCCATAAGATCAGGACTGGATGTGCTCAGCAATAGCTTTAAGAGCGGCTAGGTCTTGAATTTTATCGGACTTCAATCCCATCTCAGCCATCTCTCCGCGCTTGATCATTTCAGAGAATGGTTTGCCAATACCAACTAGAACTCTTCAATAGAAAGGAGCTTCCTATACATCTATGAAAGTCATGACCATTTCTGATTCTGTCATGGAAGGAATAACTTGAGCAGCAAGGCACCTCCACCTTTGAGCGTACTGTCTAAATGACTCATTAGACTATTTCTTGACCTTGGTGATTTGATACTGGTCAGGAGCCATCTGAGATTAAAAACTTTATTGAGTGAGGAATGCGTGAGCCAGCTCTTCCCAGCTATGGATCTTTGAGTTTTCTAATCTGGTATACCATGAACGGGCTTCTCCAGTCAGACTTTTCTGAAACAATTGCATTCTGAGCTTTTCATTTTTCGCATAAGATCCGAGTTCTCCAATGAACACCTTTAAATGTGTATAAGGATCCCCTAATCCGTCATATTTCTCAAAATCAGGGGTCTTGAATTTCTCTGGATAATGAACACCAGGAAATATGCAAAGGTCTGCATATGAAACACTGCCATGTGTTCCTATCCCTTTGAGAACACGAATAGTTTCCTCCATTTGAAGGACCTTCTTCCTGATATCACCGGTGTCTGGATCTCCTTTGAGATGGGTGTTTTCAGGGTCTTTGTTGGTCGTATCCAACTGAGGTTCTGGAATTGTCTTTTTCAGACCTTGAACTCCTCCTTGTGTAGAGGATTCGGTATGTGTAGGTATCTTCATACCCTGAGTGGACTGGTGCAATTCTTTCAGTAGAAAAGCCAAGTCTGTAATTTGTTTACTCAATCCGTCAAATTCTTCTCGGGAAACAGCATTAGACTGGTCAGAAGAAGACATGAGTGGCTATAGGCCTGTGGCCTTTTTGGATTTTAAGCGGGTAACAGGCCCAATTGCTTCCCTACAAAAGACTTACGTAGTTTAGTCTTAGGGTAATGTAAATGTTATCATAACATGTCCGTTTTAGGAATTTTTGTCCTATAAAATCGGTTGTTAATTGATAACATGCATGCATGCACAGATATTCTTCATATTTTCCATTACATATGGATGAACATGGAATAAAATTACAAGTAAATGCTTTTACAAGTAATTGAAAATGGAAAGTATGAAGAGACTTTCCTCGCGTTTGGTTTATCGTAGGTTGACCTATCTTAGGGGTTACTCTCGTGGCTTTTTTGGCATGAAGGTTCCAGAGATCATCGCAATTTACTTTCGACGGGAAGTTAATCCTGGTCTTTCAACCTGAGCGAATCTGGTGGTGCCTTTCCCGAGCCTCATTTGGAATTATTCTTCCTCACGAGTCCAATGAATCAAACACCGATGGATAGCCTCCTCGATGGAGGAACCACACAACATACATTCACATACAACGTGTCTCACCGTTTTATGCAAAATGATGACATGTGCGAAGCACTAATATCATAGATAGATATTTAGCAGTGCAATAAATAAAAATGCATTCGTACACATTCATCAGAAATATAAATGCAACATTCACACACAAGCATATAACAATTTTGAAAAGCTTGTAATAGTGGCTTAAGCCCTCTTACTGGAGGCCCCAGCAGAGTTGCCACCTGACGACGTTGGGATTTTTGAGTGTCCCTTTTCTTTACTTGTTCTTTGGTGTTCTCATGTAAATGTGAGATTTTTTTTTAAAAAAAAGTGAAAAAGGTCCGACATGTATAATGTCGACGATTTGACTTTAAGAGTCGCCAGTTGGTGTATTTAACTGGTTGCACCAATGCAACCGAAAAGGTTTGCACATTGACCCAGTGATTTGACACTGCTAGACGGGTCTATGAAATCGAGATTCATTTTGGGTCCGGGGACTTAATTATGCGGAGGGAATGTGTTAGGCACCCCCCGACATCCGTGTTACCACGGTGACCGCCACTTTCAAAAGAAACTGTTATATGAATGTGTGTGTGTGTGTGGATCAATGTGTAATTATTTGGAAGTAGTGATGTACCTCGTTCGCACCTATATACATAGGGTTTGAATTTATAGAAAAATTCAGTTTTAAACAAGATATAGCAATGACGTTTTGTAAAATAAGGTTTTCTAACCCTGTGCTCAATAGTAATGGAGGCCTTTGATACTTCCATTTTATTATTAAATGTTTGGATTGTTTGCTTTTATTTTCGAGATGCGAAGCATTCTCGAGAAAATAATATACAGCAGTGTCGAACTCCTCATGGGCATGACAGCCATCCAAGGAAATTCGACATTTCGTAAAATAATGTACAAGCCACTTATACAATTTGAAAATGTCCATCATGGGAACTAAATCTAGATTCAATGAGATCAATCATGATCACGTGATTCCTAGGCTCACATGATACTTTAATTTGTATGGAAAGCAGTAAGCAAATATATATAAAAGCTTTAAATATATATATACAGACATGATCAACCACCACGAAGCAACTCCATGGGGGATCGGAAATGTAAATATATAAAAGCGGTAAATATATATATATATATATATATATATATATGGACATGATCAACCACCACGTAAGTAAACTCTGTGTGGAATGAAATGTAAATAAAGTCGTAAAAGCGATCAAGCGCCATGAAGTAAACTCGGGAAGGACGAAATGTAAATAAAGTTGTAAAAGGGATCAATGCCACAAAAGTAAACTCCAGCGAGACAAAATGTAAATAAAAATTTGTAAAAGGCCACGAAGTAAACTCCAGAACTGACAAAATGTAAATATATATATATGTATATATAAAAGCATTAAACGACCTAATGTTAATCCGTGGCTCATCGGATATGTCCGACAACAAATTATATATATATATATATATATATATATATATATATATATATAAAGCGATAAACGCACTTGGATGTAAATCCGAGGCTCATTAGATATGTCTAAGCATAATAGTTATATATATATATATATATATATATATATATATATATATATATAAGCAAGTAAATGTAGGATGTAAAATCCGGGCTCATCGATATATCCGACAACAATTATATATATAAGTATATATATATAGCAATAAACGCTCGATCAAAGTCTAGGCTCAATCGAGGCATATCTCGATAATGTTAGTCCATATATGAAATATATACATATATAAGTATATATATACAGACAAAAATGAAAACCACAAACCGAAGTCCGGGAAAACGCACACAACACGACTCTCAATGTGTATAACAGTGAGTGTTAATATGAGAAGAAGGCTTTATATAATGTGAGAAGTCTTACAGTGGGCTGCCAATGTAGACTTCTATAACTTTAAATGGATAAACACTCAGCTCCCACAATCTAAAAGATAGCTATATGTGAGCTAACAAGTGTTTAAAGATGAGGAAACACTCAAAATATGTGTATACAGAGTAAAATGGACAGGGCTTCCTCGCCTTTTCCTCCCCTTCTCTCCTCTTCAAATGGCTGACCCCAAGGCTCATATTTATAGGCGATGACCATGTAGTACCTACCTGCTGTAGCAGCAGCTTATACTGCGGTGGTGCGTCGTACACATCCGAGCCTTGCAGTCCCTGTTGTCTCAAATGCATACTCATGTAATCGTAATGTCCTCTCGAACTTGCGTAACTTCAATCCAAGCATCCGAACGAGGTATATCTGACCTTCTTCGAACCGCTTGTGTCGAGAGTTACGCAATGACATGGATTAGAGGTTGTACGAAGTCAGGAAGAGGGGTTTATGTCCATGGTCTTCAAGCTTCAAATTTTATCCAAAGTACTTCCACGCGTAATAATCACTCGGGATTGTTACTCCTCGGTTCTTGAAGGAAGTTGTTGGATGTATGTATGTATGAAGTGTTGAGACGACGCGCAGGTGTTGAAGGGGCAAGATGATGTTTGACTCTTCGCCATGGTTATCGCCGATTTGAGTTGAAAGTAGACATTGCTCAGGGTTACATTTGAGATTGGACTACTTGTTGGTATGCCGCGATATCATCTTGTGAGAGAAAACGTTGAGGCGGTAAGACGATGTTTTGACTCCTCACCAGGGTTATCGCCGGTTTGAACTGAAAGTAGACGTTGCTCAGGGTTACATCTGAGATTGTACTACTGCAAGTATTTAAATGTCACAAGGTCATCTGTGGAAGAACACATGCTTGGGTGTTAGCTCCAGGTCTGAGGTATGAGTGCCTCGACGGAGGTCTCGAGCTTAGTTTGATCGCATGTATTTGAAATAAGCATTTAGGAGTTATTGCTTGGGCTGCAACAAGACTCCTGGGGTTATCGCCAAGGAAGAAACTTCGAGGTTATCTCCGAGGTTGGAAATGATCCTTCCGGTGTGTGTTCCGGGTTTGGAAATGATGTTCTCGGTGTGTGTCCCGGGTTTTGAACTTGAACTTCCGGTAGTATCCAGAATGGATGTAAGCTGTCTTCCAGGGTTATCTCCGAAAGACGAATCTGCCCTCCTGCAATGTTAGTAATAGGCGTGTAGAAAATTTCGAGTGTCTACAACTGTAATGACCCAAAAAATCATATAATTTAATTATTAACTCTTGTCGTTAATAACACATCTACCTTCTAATTTTACATCATTATTCGATGTTAAACTTTATATAATGCGGAATAATTTAAACTTTTATGTCTTCTTACTTTAATTCTCTGAATCAAAACCTTTATCATCTACATGTCTTTGAATAAATCTTATTTCATGATTCACTTTATCACTGTTATTATAAAATTTTACATTTTAATCCGATAACCTTTACATATCAGATAACTCTAACATTACTTTACAACTCAACATAAAACTATACATCATAAAACATTTAGTACATCTCATGAATCTTAATCATGGTAAAAAGAAATAACAACTTTAGCTAAAATATTAATCTTCATGTATTATTTCTTATCCACGTCATTCAAGTAACACATAGTGTTACCTTCAATCCTTAACCTGCAAAAATGGTTATTTGCAAGGTTGAGCTCAACAGCCCAGCAAAATCTAACAATTTTCATACATCACGTAGCACATAATAACATGCTCAACATATATCTCATAAACTTTGGACTAAAACAACATACATGTTACAGTTCATATAACAAGTATAAAGATTGAGTTTCTTACTCAATCAACATGCTTTACTCAATCAACGTAGTCATAAATTAGCTTTAACATTTCATACATTCAACATATATATAACACATCATGTTCTTTGCACTAAATATTTAAAACAATCAAATTCACATAGCAAATAGGAACTGAAAGACTTGCCTTGATCGTTGTTTTACTAATAATAGCTTTTAACGACTTACGATATACGCACTTCACGTGCCCTACACAATTATATAATCATTCACGTTAACTATTAGCCACATAGAAAAGCGTAGTAGTTGTAATTTAAACTTTACTCTACATCTCATAAACCTTCCTATTATCAATACACAATGTTCAATTTTATTGTGTTAACTTTTGACTTATAGCTCAATATATTTCATATTCGAAGTTCATTCAAGCGTTTCATTTGATTTAAAACACTTTTTACGTTCATTACCACTTATCATGGCGTTTCGACGTTTATTCGTCACACGTCAAATTTGTCTCTCTTGTGTGTGCTTAGTATGCGTATACAACTTATCTAATATATCATTTATTAATGTTAAGCATAATTATACTTCATAATATTCATGTTCTATAACTTAGAACAACATCTTTTATCGTCAAGAGCACTACACTTGCATACGTGTATGCCCGACGCCCCTCGATTGCCATTAAAAACACAATAGTCTTAAAAATGACCATTTTTACCCCTGCTCCAGACCTCAAATTGAAAGACTTAAAGAATAAAAGTTGTAGGTCTATTCGTCCTCGTTCCGGATCATCTCGAATCGCCTCAATCGGAGTTCGTATGAAAAGGTTATGGCCATTTTACCAAAATAGGTTAAAGCAGTCACAGTTAGAAGACATGGGCGCGATCAGCGCCTTTTTCCAAGGCGGCAAATACATCTATCTAGCCATTATTGACACGTAAGTCAGACTGGGCTTCGCCCAAATTACAGTGTTTTGCAATTTTTTGACCATTTTCTCCTACTAATCTTCATAACTTGAGTTATACACATCCAAATTAATCCGTTTTCGATTCTATGGATTCGTAATTTATAGAACTACAACATGCTAAAATTCTAACAATTTATAAAAACATTAACCAACCTTAAATTTGACCCAAAACACATGTTCATACTCTATTTTCATGTTTTAAACACATTTAGCAAATTCGATCACCACGGCTTCGTTTCTTAACCAATTGACATGATTCAAACTACGCTGTTTTCGTTTCTTAATGTACTAACATATTCTAACATCAAATAAAAGATTATAACACATATTAAGCATGAAATTTTGTACTTTTTAAAGCCATTTTTGAACAAAAACACTGTTATTTACTTTTCTCTTTATAAACCCAAATTTCATGTATTTGAACACCAACATAGACTTATAGAGGATAACCAACAGATTTAGCAACAGATTACATATATATAAACAACATCTTTTACAACAATTCAACCAAAACCTAATTTCTAGATAATAGAAAATTATAAAAACCAAATATTAGAATTAGGGGTAGATTATACCTTAACCTTTTGATGTTAACAAGGTTCTAGCAAATCCTTCTCAATCCCACTCCTTCTCCAGCTCTCAATTCTCTGTATTCTTTCTCTCTACCTCTCTGTTCTTCTTAGTTAGCCATTAGGAGAAATAAGACGCGTAATATAAGTGATAGAGCCTCACCTCCCACGTACTTATCAGTTAAAGAAAATAAAAGACGTCAGTTGAATAAGCCAAAGGCCACAAGGCCTTGTTTGGCTAACCAAAAATTTCCCCAAACTAAATTATTTAAATAATCTTATATTATATAGTTTCATGTCACACCTTTAGTTAATTAAATAACTTTAGCTCAAATAATTTTAATAACTCGTAATGGTAATTAAAATAATTTCTATTATAATTATATTTATGAATAATAAATAATTATATATCTAATTTAATAAATAAATTAGACACATCACTTTATTTAATTTATTTATTTTCTTTAATATTAAACAATTCATTTAATTTAATTATTTCATTAAATTAAATCTTCAAAGAATAAAATTTACCTTTTTTAACTTAATTATCATACACACGTAACTAAATTATTATACCACAATTTTATAAATTATTTATTTTTCTCAATAAATAAATTATTTAAAATATTTATTCAATTCAATAAATATTTTAATTACAAAATTCATTTAATTCCTTCAATAGTTAACTCAACTATTAAACCTCACTTTTTCAATATATGAATATGTATTTCTCTTCACACCAGATCACATATTTCAAAATATATAGCACGTATATATACATACTCAAACTCAAAACATCTCATAATAATAATTTTAATTATTAAATTCCTATTTTAATAACTTATAAAAATTCGGGTTGTCACACGTAAAGTGTAAAACCCCGAATTTTATGAAATGAAAGTATTCAATTTTCTTATAATTATTATGTTATTTAGTAAATGGTTAAATTGATAAAGGTTAAAGTTAAGGGTGATATTTGAAAATTTTGCAAAGTAAGCAAGTTGATATAAAATATTCGTTGTGTCAGGGAATATTTGTTTGGTCAGAGAATATTCTTTTTGTCAGAGAATATTCATTCGATGACACAATCATTGGTGGACCCCACAACAAAAGTATTGTCATAGTTAGAAAATGACAGAAATATCTTTTTATAAAAATAACGGCGAAAGTTTTACCGTTAAACTGTTGAACTACCAGGTGGTAAAAGTACAGTAATACGCGTGGTTGCATAGTAGCACACGGTATTGATTATTGATGCTTATGTAAAAAGCCACTCAGTTTACTCAATTATTGCTACAGTAATTATTGCATTGTATCTCACGTTATTTGATTCAGTTATTGTCACAGTATCATCTGCATAATATTTTATATTATTAAATAAATAATTGAGACGACAAAGTTATTCATAATATTATTTGCAATATTGACGGTGTCTAGAAAGTTCTGTCGAGGAGAGGTTTGGTCACCTAATTGTGCACCAATAGGGAGAAACCCTTATCGGAAAGCCCCCTTTTTCCTAGAAATGATCTGGTTGTTAAATATTGTGAGTTATAATATTAATGATGAATAATTGTTGAAGCATTAAGAATGTGTTTATTGAAAATAAGTGATTTACAAAAGTTAGAGGGGAATAATGCAAACTTGGAAAACTTTAGGGGTACCAAAGTGTAATAAGTTAAATTAATCTGGACCATTAATGGTGGTTTTAATAGTAAACAATATGGACCATCGGTGGTGGTTTTAAAAGTAAATCAATCTGGACCGTCGGTGGTGGTTTTAATAGTAAATCAATATGGACTGTCGGTGGTGGTTTTAAAAGTAAATCAATCTGGACCGTCGGTGGTGGTTTTAAAAGTAAATCAATCTGGACAGCCGGTTGTGGTTTTAATAGTAATCAATATGGACCGTCCATTCTAATTGTAAATCAATCTGAATCGTTCATGAATTAGTTACTATTTAGTCCATTCTCCTATAAACAGAAGTTTAATTCTTCTTTCATTCTCACCAATTCACTGAGACTCACAAGAGAAACTATAGATAGCAAGAAGAAGAGTATTCTACTACTTCACTATTGTAGTATCCAGTCTTCTACTAAGGTAAGGGATGTTATTTTCGTTTGGTAAGGGGTATTATTTCTTTCGTATTCATAAGGAATACTATTTTTTGTATTCATCCTTTAATATGTTGGAATAACCTGTCTACACGGATTACGTACCGTATGACAGGTGAAAATCCATTTGCAGTATCGTATATTATTTCTTTTCATATTCCTAAATCTAAACTTACTATGGTAAGTATTGCTTCTATAATCCTTGAAATTAGTGGAATATCCTTGAGTTTTGCGCTTCATCTAGTATCGTTTTATTGGAATATTGATCTGAAATTTCTTATTAAATATCAATATTTTCACCCGGGGTACTATTCATAGGTTACTATTCACCCGATTACTATTCACTATAATATTATTCACTCGGGTATTCGGGGTACTTTTCATGCTGGGGTACTATTCATGAGTTACTATTCATAGGTTACTATTCACCCATTATTATTCACTCAAATATTGTTCACTCAGGTATTCGGGGAACTTTTCATGTCGGGGTACTATTCACCAAAAAATTTATTTCTTTTCTGTCCAAATTATTTTTGATACTTGGATATTATTCTTGAATTTTACTCCACAAAGCAGTATCATGTTGACAATTTGGATATTTTTAAACTCTGGATAAATTTAAAGTCTTTAATAATTATCCTTGATTTCGTTTGATTAATGCTTATATCATTGCCATCATCCTCATGCTTATATTGTGATGAAAGTCATCTTTGGCTTACGTGCATAGATGGACTGTTGATTGGTATGATTATGACCAGGCATCATTCGGTATAATCATGACCCATAATGTTACAAATGATGTGATAAAAATCCTCATTGGCCTGTAGTGCATTGATGGACAGTTCTTGGTATGATTATGACAAGGGATTATTCGGTATAATCATGACCATTGATGATTACATGAATATCCTTGGCCCGTAGTGCAGGGATGATTCGATGATGTTGTTTATTTATTAAGCTGAGTCTCAGCAATAAAGTTGATGAAAAACTTTTTAAATCATAGAAGATAGTAGATATCATGCTCTACTTGACTCTTTTAATGGATTGCTTATTCCGCTACAGTTAAACTTGTTGTTTATTATATTCTATCAGTTTAACATTGTTGAAGGCTAATGATAACTTATTTTCCATTATCTTAGTCATAATATTTCTTACTGGGCTAGTTGAGCTCACCCTTTTACTTCCATTGTTCTCTTTAGGAAATGAGAACGTAGCCTATTCGGGGAATGGAGTGATGGTCCAAGATGGTGTTATAGTAGTCCTCACTATTCTATAAAATAGTGTGACAATAAATGTAATGATGACTCTATCTGAGTTTGGATATTGTCTAGAAGACAATATTCGTGTAAAATTCTCAGCTCATGTTGTATAATTAAGTTTGTATTTGTATTCAGTACCGTGTATTTGGTGACCCAAGATGGGTGATGTATACCTATTTTGGGGGCGTCACAGTTGGTATCAAAGCTTAGGGATATGATCTCTAGCTGAGATGTGAGACAAGAACTAGGAGGGGAGAGACGGGGAATTCCTTCACTAGTATGACTTACCTAAGTTTATTTGGTATTTAATTGGTCGGTCAGAGTATAGGAATAATATGTGGCATGTCAATTAACCCTTATTTTGTGGCAGTGTTTGAAAATGGCATCTAAAAATGTCGAGATAAGCAATGAAGCACATGAGACCGTTGAGTCATTAACGATCAATATCCAGGATAATGTGCAACAGGAAGACAATAATCCTCAGGTAAACAACAACACCGATCAAATGATGAACGATGGGATGTTCAGAGGCTTTATGCAATTCATGCAATATCAGGCTATGGCTCTTGTTCAAAATGCAGGTGGAAACACTAGCAACTCTCGGATGGTCACTGCTAATTAGTTCAAGGAGCTGGGACCACCAGAGTTTTTGGGAGAGCCAAAACCACTTAAGGCGGAGACGTGGATTAAGCAGATCACCAAGATATTTGATGTCTTGGGATGCTTGAGGAGCAAAAGGTTCCTTTGCCACCTTCATGTTGAGAGAGAGAGGCGATTCTTTGGTGGGAATCAAGAAAGTGTACCCAACTGGCGACTCAAAATGTCTTGAGAAAAGTTCCAAGAATCATTCAATGACAAGTACTTTCCCGAAAGTATTCGTCACATGAAGGAGGTGGAGTTATCAAGTTGGAGAAAAAATAATATGGTAGTGTCAAAGATCGCGAGGCTAAGTTTGCCGAGTTATCCTAGTTCGCATCCCATTTGGTTGATAATGAGGAGAGAATGACGCGAATATTTCTACGAGGTTTGAGACCCAAAATACGCTCAATACCTCATTTCTCACAAACTGTGTTTGAATTCGAGATGTTGTAAATAGGGCTCGATTATTGGAGCGCGATAATGAGTCAACCTTGACCAAGAGAGAAAGTATCCGTGGTCGATAACACCGGTGGTAGCAGGTCATCAAAGCGGTGACAACAAACGTGGAGGGAATCAACATGCCAGAAATGGTAACCACTTCGGTGGTAATCATGGCCAAGATAATAGAAGAAATGATTCAAGTGGAAATTTTTTCAAGAAGAGAAGATTTAACGATAACGGGAAGACGCGTCGACCAAAGACCAAAGAATAAAACAACAAATTCTAGGGGAGGAGAACGACCGCTAGTTAGATGCTACAGATGCGAAAAGGAGGGACATATAAGTTCAAACTGTCCACAGCCTTCCAAGGTATGTTTTAGTTGTGGAAAAGATGGTCACATAGCTCAATTTTATCCTGTAGCGAAATCAAGTCCAGCTGGGACGGTGGCACCAAAGGCGGATACGGACAAAACAAAGTCGGCGGTTTCAAGAAGAGCATTTTTCGTGACTTCTCAAAAAATGAGTAACCTGAACGAAGTTAGCACGGGTTAGTTAATTATAAATTCTTGTGAAGTCTATACCTTATAAGATACCGGTTCTACCCACTCTTTTATTTCTCCTACTTACGCTCAATGTTTAAATTTAACTCCGGAGAAATTAGACTTTAACTTATGGGTTGAAACTCCGTTACGAGAAACCTTCGTTACCTCCACTATTTATAAATCTTGTTTGATTTAAATCGACACTTTCACATTACCTGTCGATCTTATCTCTTTGAAAATACTTGCATTCGATGTGATTTTAGGATTTGGTTGGGTTAACTATTCATCATGCTAAGATTGATTGTTTTCGTAAGGTTGTTAGCTTTCATATTCCTAACCATCCTATTATGCGAATTCAAACAACCAAACCACTAAAGTCAATCACTGTCATCTCAAGCCATAAAGCTATTCGTTTATTGAAAAACGGATGTCAAGCTTTCTTAGCTCATGCCACGAATTTAAACAAAAATTCATCAGATTTGAATGATATTTCTATTGTTAATAAATTTTCTGACGTATTCCCTGAAGAACTTCCTGGCCTACCCTCAGAGCATGAAATTGAATTTTGTATCGACCTTGAACCCGATACAAAACCCTCAAAAATTTCTTCTCCTAAAACGAACATAACATGCGCCGAAGATGTTGGCTCAAGCTATTGAAGATTATGACCATACCTTTCAATATCATAGTGGAAGAGCGAACGTGGTAGCTAACGAGTTGAGTGGAAGATCGTATGCGTTTACGAGTGTGATATTGTTAACACAAAGACCCATTTCGTACGTGTAACAACCCCAGATCCGGGTCCCAAATCACTACTGATCTGGTATTCTATTTCTATAACTATTGCGGAAGATATAAACATAAACTGTTTATATTTTAAACATTACACACTATCCCCAAGGTCGAGAACCTTCACATAATACCTAAATCAATATCCTATCCTCGACATACAAAGTTATTATCATATATTATCATATTAAAATTTAGTGCATATATAATCCAAAGTGACTTGTCTTTGACTTTTCCTCGTGATCCGACGTATTCATTCCCTAATCGCAATGTTTATCATGATATAGCAAGGGTGAGGAACACTTTTGCCCAAAGAAGTATAAGTTCAATTAAGGATATATCATGATTGAAAGAATTGAACAATAAGTCGGCTAACTTTCTACAATATATACATTGTGAAAGAGCATGAATAAATTTTCATAGTTGAACGAATAATGAACATGAATAAATCAACCGGACTAAATGGTAATAAAGGTGATCACCTTTCATACACGATGAATACATGCGATGTGCACGGTGAGTGCGAATCAATAATTCATAGACATGGTATAATCGGTAATGATTAACCCCAAGCATATTTCAAAAATATCAACTCGAGATCGAGTTAGAGAACTTGCATGTACCATTGATTACCGTTACGCAACCTATATCGCTTTGTCTAAAGTTCTAATATAGATAATACTGATCTCTAAATATTAGAATAATATCATCACAATATAGTACTATTAAATACAATTATAATATAACCTAACAAATTACCACATAATCCTATCAGTCTATAAAATACTTAAAATTCGGTATCAAGTCAAATTATTCCAGTCTGAGTTGAATTCGGTACAATTTTTGACATTTCGATGGTCTAGTCGCATGAGTCTAATTTCCATAAGACTTTACCTAAATGCTTTACATTTACCTTAGATAATTTCATTTTCAGTCAAAATATTTTTCAATGACTTATAATAATTTTCAGATAATTATTATCATTTATCATGATTTTTCAATTATTAATATCATATTAATATGAATTAAATACCACTTAATTCCATTATCATTAATATTTATTTCATATCAACTATTAATGAAATACATGTCATAATATTATAATATATTTATAATATTTCAAAGTATTTTTAATACCATAAAATCATATTTATATGATTTTTTAAACAGATTAAATACATTATCCGATATTTGCTATTAATATTAAAATATTAGTGTTTTCATGACAAAATATCAAAAGTTTTATTTTATAACTTCAAATCTTTTTCTAACCCTTTAAATTATTTTTATATGATTTTTAAAACATTAATTCTAATTTTCCATAATTTATTTAATATATTTATTAAATAAATCTATTATCATTAATATTAATTTATTAATGAAATTAGTCACAAAATATTAAAAGTCATTAAAAATAACTTAAAATATTTCCTTACACTTTAATATAATTTCAAATGATTTTTAAAGTATTAAAATTATTTTTAAGTAATTTATTTAATATAATAATTAAATAAATTAACTATCATTAATATTTAAAATATTAAAATATTAATGAAATATATTCAAAATTATTAAAAACCCATTTTTAGGCTTTAAAATAATTTTTACAAATTTATTATGAATTTCTAATATTTATTTTTTATTTATTCTATAATTTTCGTTTAAAGTTGGGGTCCTCCACAGAAACACTTGTAGACGGTAATCTACAAGTCCGATTTGGGCCCACTTGATATCGTTAGAACCGTGACTTCCCGAGCTATGTTTTAGGCTCAAGAAACGGTCCATTTTCCCCAGTATGGCACCCTGAAAATGGGCCACTACCGACTGACCATTACATGCCTTGTAAACATTTTCAATTTTGGAGTCTTTTACAGAAACGCTTGTATTACGAGATCCACAACTCCGATTGAGGCCCAATCAGACACGTTGGATCCATATCTTCTTGAAATACAATTTTCAGTTATCAAACACCAAATTCCAATCTGTCTATGTCCCAAAAATCAGGCCCAAAGTGACTGGTCAGCAAGGTTTTCTTCAACAGTTGGTTCATTTTCCAGATTTTGGGTCCTTAACGGAAACGCTTATAAAACAAAATCTACAAATTGGATTTAGGTCCAATAAGTATCGTTGGATTCGTATTTTCCCGAACTACAGTTTCTATGTATCAAACAACCATTTTGGTTCTGTTTTGGTCCCGGAAAAATGGACAGAAGTGACTGATCAGTAGCTTGTGTTCAGCAGTTAGGGTAGTTTGGGATTTAATTCATAACTTGTTCATTTCTTAACATATTTTAGAGTTTCCAAAGAGGTTTTGCCCTTAACTCATTGTAGACAATCGAAATGTTTTGCACTCCTATTACTAACATTGCAGGAGGGTAGATTCGTCTTTTGGAGATAACCATAGAAGACAGATTACATCCATTCCGGATACTATCGGAAGTTCAGCTCCAACCCGGAACACAAACCGGGAACATCATCTCAAACCCGGAACACACACCGGGAATGTCATTTCCGATCTCGGAGATAACCCCGAGATATCGCGAGATCAAAAGACCGAGCAACAACACCGGAGAGGGCGGCTTTGTCCCATGATAACACCGTGGCGCTTCGGTTCGATCCCCAGAGACAACACTGGGAGAAGCAACCCCATCCTTGGTGATAGCCCCAAAAGATGTCATTGTAGTTCCGGCGATAACCCTGGAAATGCTTGTTTCAAACATATGCAATCAGCTTCAACCACAGACATCCTATCAAGGCACACACACCTCAGACCCGGAGTTAACAACGGGCAGATAGGAACATCCACAGATGACAGTGAAACATACAAACAAGCAGCAGTCCAATCTCAGATGTAACCCTAAGCAATGTCTGCTTTCCGCTTAAACCGGCGATAACCCCGGTGAGGAGTCACAACGTCATCTTACCATCTCAACAAGATGATATCGTGGCATACCAACAAGTAGTTCAATCTCAGCTGTAACCCTGAGCAACGTCTACTTTCAACTCAAACTGGCGATAACCCCAGCGAGGAGTCAAACGTCATCTTGTTCCTTTGACAATGGCACGTCGTCTCAACACTTCATACATACATACATCCAACAATGTCCCACAAGAACCGAGGATTGATAATCCCGGTGACTATTACGCATGACAAGATTTTGGATAGAATTTGAAGCTTGAAGACCATGGGCATATACCCTCTTCCCGACTTCGTTACAACCTCTAATCCATGTCATTATGTAACTCTCGACACAAGCGGTCCAGAAGAAGGTCGAGATATACCTCGTTCGGATGCTCGATTGAAGTTACGCAAGTTCGAAGGACATTATAGTGCATGAGTGCACGAACTACGAAGACAGACGGACTGCGAGGCTCGACGATGCATCACGACCACCAGTAGAAGTACAACTCACAGTACATTGTAGGTGTACCTATGACCATCATCTATATATATACAAGCCTTGGGGTCACCCATTTGAGAAAAGAGGGAGGGAAAAAGGCGAGGAAGCCTGTCCATTTTACTCTGCATACACATCTTTTGAGTGTTTCCTCACTTCTAAACACTAGTTAGCTCACATATAGCTATCTTTTATCCGTGGAGGCGAGTGTTTATCCATTTAAAGTCATAGAAGTCTTCTTTGGCGTACTGTAAGCCTTCTTATATTCTATAAAGCCTTCTTCTCATATTAGCACACACTTTGTTGTACCGTTGAGAGTCGTATGAGTGTGTTTGCCTCGACTTTCTATCAAAATGGTTTTATTTTTGTCCAGATATATATACTTATATATATGTATATATTTCATATATGGACTAACATTATCGAGTTATGCCTCGATTGAGCATAGACTTCGATCTGGAGCGTTTAATTGCTTATATATATATATATATATGTATATATATATATATACTTGTATATATAAAGCTGTAGTGGACTCACATCTAATGAGCTTGGATTTTATATCCTATTGCGTTTAATTGCTTTTATATATATATATATATATATATATATATAACTGTTATTAGACATATCGTGAGCCTAGATTTACATCCAAAGTCGTTTAATCGCTTATATATATATATATATATATATATATATATATATATATTTACATTTCACAGCCCGAGTTCACTTCATGGCCTTTTACAACTTTTTATTTATATTTCATTCTTTCTCAGAGTTTACTTAAAATGGCGCTTGATCGCTTTTACAACTTTATTTACATTTTGTCCTTTTGGAGTTTACTTACGTGGCGGTTGATTATATTTATATATATATATATATATATATATATATATATATATATTTACTGACTTTTATATATATATATATATATATATATATATAACCTATTCTATCGCTTTCCATACAAATTGCGATTATCATGTGAGCCTAGGAATCATGTGATCACAGTGTTCGATTTATTGAATCTAGATTCGAGTTCCCATGATGGACATTTTTTAAATTGTATGCGACACATACATTATTTTACGATTCTGCGAATTTCCTTGGATGGTTGTCATGCCGAAGTGAGGAGTTCTAAGATCTTTGATATTATTTTTCTCAAGAATGCTTCGCATCTCGAAAATAAAAGCAAACAAGTCGAACATTTAATAATAAAATGGAAGTATGAAAAGGTCTCAATTCCTATTGAGCACAGAGTTTGAAAAACCTCTTTTACAAAACGTCATTGATATATCTTGGTTAAAACTGAATTTTTCTATAAAATTCAAACCTTGTGTATATAGGTGCGACGAGGCCTCACACTACTTTCAGATAACTGCACATTGATCCACACACACACACATTCATATAATAATTTTTTGAAGAGTGGCGGTCACCGTGGTAACACAGATGTTGTGGGCTGCCTAACACCTTCCCTTCGCATAATCAAGCCCCCAGACCCAAAATGAATCTCGGTTTCACCGACCCGTTTAGCAGTGTCAAATCACTGGGTCAATGTGCACACCTTTTCGGTTGCGTTGCTACAATCCGTTAAATACACCAACTAGAGACTCTTAAAGTCAAATCGTCGACATTATACATGTCGGACCTTTTTCACTTGTTTTTTCAAACAAATCTCACATTAACATGAGAACACCAAAGATCAAGTAACGAAAAGGGACACTCAAAAATCCTGACGTCGACAGTTGGCGACTCTGTTGGGGATTCCAGTAAGAGGGCTTAAGCCGCTATTTCAAGCTTTTCAAAATTGTTATATGCTTGTGTGTGAATGTTGCATTTACATTTATGATGAATGTGTACGAATGCATCTTAATTACTGCACTGCTAAATATCTATCTGTGATATTAGTACTTTGCATATGTCATCATTTTGCATAAACGGTGAGACACGTTGTATGTGAATGTATGTTGTGTGGTCCCTCCACCAAGAGGCTATCCTATCGGTGTTTGATTACTGGACTCGTGGGAAGAATGATTCCCCGGGGTTCAGGAAAGGCACCACTCAGATTCGCTCAGTTGAGCAATTTGATTAACTTCCCGTCAAGTAGATTGCGATGATCTGGGAACCTTCATGCCAAAAAGCCGCGAGAGTAACCCTAAGATAGGTCAGTCTCTGATAAACCAAATGCGGAGGGAATTCTCTTCATACTTTCCATTTTAAATTACCTGTAAAAACATTTACTTGTCAGAAATCCTTCCTCACAATCAAAGAGCAACTGATTAACGCTCCTATTTTGGTACCTCCAGGGATGATGTTCCCCTATTTATGTACCTATCCATAAATGACAATGTCATGGGCTGCATGCTGGGGCAGAAAGATAATAGAGGCCAAGAACGAGCTACCTATTACCTCAGCAAAAGATTCAGCATCAATGAACACAAGTACACTCTGATCAAGAAGACTTGTTATGCTTTAGCATGGGCTTCCATGAGGTTATAACATTACCTCCATGGTCACATAACCCATCTCATATCCTGAATGGATCCTCTCAAGTATGTGTTGATGAAGCTTCATCTTCGAATTATCGATCGTCCGGATATGCGATTGATCCTACTGACAATTGACATCGCCTATGTGATGCAAAAGTCTATCAAAGGTCAAGGAATTGCGGATCAACTGGTCGCCGCACCTGCAGGGGATTACAAACCCTTAGAAACATACTTCCCCGATGAAGGGGTAATGAAAATTCAGCTATAACATCAGTACGATACATCCCGTATGTGGAGAATGTATTTTAATAGAGCTGTTAACACATAAGGCTCTGGAGTCGAGGCTTTTAATATCCCAGACGCAGAGGAGGCGATATCCGTCGCCACAAATTATAGTTTATCAGCACCAACAACACAGCTGAGTATGAAGGCTATATCATGGGGCTAAAACTTGCACGTTCAATGGGCATCAGGCAGTTAACTATCTTTGGGGATTCCGAATTAGTAATCAAGCAATCCACAAGAGTCTATCAAACCAAAGAATTACATTTGCTGCCTTACCATCGGCATGTTCTACAGATGGCTTTGGAGTTCGAAGAAATCTCCTTTCTACACATTCCTCATAATAGGAATGATTTTGCAGATGCATTAGCAACGTTGGCCTCCTTGGTTTACATACATGACAAGGAAAACATGTTAAACATCATGTTTGCTCTGCAAAAAGTCCCAGTCTATGGGAATTACATTGGAGAAGTATCGGATGAGCTACCTCCCATCCACAACCCTTGGTATCAGCACATCAAGGAGTATCTATGAGATGGATCTACACCCGCTGAGGCGAGCCTAACTGAGAAGAGGCGGATTCATCGACTTGCTATGAAATTCTACTTGAGCGGAGATGCACTCTACAAAAGAGATGCAGGATTAGGTCTCCTCAGATGTCTGGACAAAGACCAAGCTCAGAGACTCATGGATGAGATCCATGGTGGAGTATGCGGCCCTCACATGAGTAGACCCCTACTTGTCAAGAAGATCCTCAGAACAGGGCATTATTAGCTTACACTCAAAGCTGACTGTGATGATCACGTCAAGAGGTGCTATCAATGCCAGATTCATGGGAATGCCATCCACGCCCCTACAAGGGAACTCCACAATATGAGTTCGCCATGGCCCTTCTCAATGTGGGGAATAGACGTGATCGGGCCCATCGAGCCCAAAGCCAGTAATGGACATCGATTCATATTCACCATGATCGACTACTTCACCAAATGGGTAGAAGCAGCATCCTTCCCCAGGTTACTAAAGAAGTTATCATTGTTTCATCAGAAACAATGTCATCTGTCGATATGGACAACCGGAGGTCATTGTGTCAGATAATGCTAAGAACTTCAACAACAAAATGATGGAGGAGTTATGCCAAAAATTCCACATCAAACACCTTAGCTCCATCATCTACCATCCAAAGATGAATGGTGCTGTTGAAGCGGCTAATAAAAACATCAAAAAGATCATGCAGAAAATGTCTACCAATTATAAAGGATGGTCTGACCTCTTGCCTCTGACCTTATTAGCCTACAGAACTTCCATGCGAACTTCCACTGGGGAAACCCCCTACTCATTAGTCTATGGGATGGAAGCAGTGCTCCCCATAGAAGTGGAAATGGAATCCCTCAGAATATTGATGGATGCTCAGTTGGATGAAGACCAATGGGTACAAGACAGGTATCACCAATTGTTTCGGATAGACAAAAGGCGATCCGCAGCTATCTTCCATGGTCAGTTATATCAGCAAAGGATCGCACGATCCTACAACAAAAAAGTCCAACTATGGCAATTCAAGCAACATGACTTGGTTTTGAAGAAGATCATTGACAACCAAGATCAATCTAAGGGAAAATTCGCTCCTAACTGGGAAGGCCCATTTGTTGTCAAGGAAGTATTGATAGGAGGTGCTCTCGGTCACGGGGAAATGGATGGTGATGAATTTCCACGACTTATCAACTTTACACACGTGAAGCAATTACTATGTCCGAAGTTACCATCAAACAAACATCCTGGTTTTGATCATCAAATCACCAGTCATTCCGATTTTGAACCCTTTCCTTTTTGAATACTCTTCTGCCCCTCAGGGAAACATACACTTCCAACCAGCAACCTGGTATCACTTCATTTTTCAAACCTTTCACACTTGCAAGTTATCCTGAAGATGGAATTAAACCTTTCACACTTGCAGTTTATCCTGAAGACGGGATTAAACGTTTCTACACCTGCAGTTTATCCTGAAGATGGGATTAAACTTTTCTACGCCTGCAGTTTGTCCTGAGGATGGGATCAAACTTTTTACACTTGCAGTTTATCCCCATTATGGGATCAAACTTTCTTCTCCCATGATATAGCTCGCACATGGATTCACACTTCTCTTAGCCTTCAATTGCCTCTTGAGGGCAAACTACGTCGACCGATCTCCCCGATACACGGGGGTAATGCGTAGGCAACCATATTCTATATGGCCCAGGTCATGTCTGAGAAAAATAACAAAAACATTTCTGCCCTTTCTCTACAAAACAACAAAAACAACAAAAATACTTCTACACCTATCTGCCTTCCGCATTCAGCGTTGAACCTCCTACATTAGGTTCGAACTACGCAGACTTGATCTCCTCTTCAATAGGAGTACGTAGGCAGCCATTTATGGTGCAGTCTAACCCCTACCAGAATAACATACTTGTCACACGGGACCGGGATCTACCTTCAATTTGCCCCATTTCATTGGTTTCAGATCAAAAGGATGGAATTATCCAACCTCTTCTCACAAATAGAAGATTCGGTGACCATCTAAGCTGCGATCGTGCCTCAAAGAGTAATACCAGCCCATAAGAGATGGAATTAACTAGGCTTCCCACAAATAGAAGTACGGACGACCATCTGTGGTGCGGTCAATCTCAGACAGGAAGAAACCATTCTCCTCTCCACTTTTCCATACAGATACCAGTCCCAAGACACCAAAGATGGTAGGGATTTATAGAAATCAATGATCCATTCTGAGAGATCTTGCGACGCCTCAATGTCCATCTATCAAGGATGAGTTCAGAATGCATCAAGATCACAAGGCCCTGAAGAAACAGGCAAATATCAAGCAAGTATCAAGGCATAACTAAAAGGGAAGTGAATCAAAATATATTTCCCTGCCATATATAATATTGTTTGATATATATACATCTGTGTTGTACATGACAAAATGGCTAAGCTTAGTACATGCGAGGAAAATACAAAGCTATCTACAGATCATATACATGGATTGTCGATCTAACATAGCATCCCTCTCTCGAAGACGGAGGTAGCATGCAAGCTCCCGCCCAAGGTATCTACACGAGCTAGCGGTGTCGAGGCTAACTGCATGGTGGCATAATGCTCATCAATGTAAGCACTCATGTATCGGCAAGACCGATGGTCATCTGGGATCTCACCAAGTGTTGTGCAGAATGGCCACATCCCTAGCAGAGATAAGGGCGGCATCCCGCTCCATAATCAATGCATCCTGGCTGATCTAGCCTCATCCCTCTCTAACAGGCGATTCTCTCTCTCATCAAGAGCATCGACATCATGTACCTAGCCTTGATCTCTATCATAGGTCATCGGATGTAAGCTCTGCTCCAAATGTTGTGCCGAATCTTGAGTAACTGGTGGCACTTTCGAGTGGGAGAATCCATCACAAATCTTTGTGACCAATGATCCAAATCATCGGTGGGAATAATAGCCTCCTCTATAGGCTCATCATCGTCTTAATCGGGCCCTTGCCTTTGTGGATACTACCGCACCGATCACGATCTGTCTCCATCTATGCGAATAATACTGCAGAACAACTGGATAGTGACATAAAACTTCACCAACTCTCGCCGATCCCAACAGGGCATACAACACGGATCATCCTCCATCGATAAGCGGTGTTGCCGAAGCGCAGCTGACTCACTTGCCCCTCATACGGATGAAAATCCACGAATCGTCAAACCGACACATCACGGCGGTGGGTGGTAAGTAATCATGCCCCTCAATCCAGCCCGGAGGAGATAATCCATGCCCGAGCATGAGTAATGAAGTTTAGGGTGAACTAAGCCACGAACACCCGGCAATATGGCAAAGCGGATCCCCAATTCGCCGCGAGAAAAAGTCGACCACGATCAAAGATCATTCAGCACTCTCTGCGGTGAAAAGGAGTATGACATGGCTATCTCTGGGTGAAACAAAACCCCTATCGTCTAGATGTGCCAATGGGTCTCAAGTGTGACATAAACAACATGTACGGCCTTGATCGAAGCTACTCAGAACACTCTGCACGGATAAGTGCGGCGATATATGGCGACCTCGGTGTCTCTGCGATAATCATCGGTGCAATGGTATGACCCTCCACGAGACCTCTCATTTGCGCCATAATGACGCCAGATATCCGGCTAATCCATGTACAAGGCATGAAGGCGTGATGATGTCTACGCGTAGAAGTAGTACATCGACTGCGGATGAACGCCAATGATCCTCCGGTGTGGTGAAATCCCGAGAATGTCGCGTATAGCTATCCTCGAGCCAAACACATCAAGCGAGAACGGCGGGATATCACGGTAGGATGTAATCTCGTCCTGGACCACTCTACGTCTCAATCCGATGAGGGTCGTGAACTGCCTGCTCATGTCTCCAATAGCCATATGCACGCAAGGTCTGTCCAGCGGCAGCATCGTCAACCGTGCATACTCCTCCAAAGTAGGAGTCAACTCCTTGGTCCCAAATCAGAAAACCTGCTTCTCCAATACCCAGTGCTCTAGCATTCCTTCTACAAATCCTGTGGGAACCTGAAACATCAATAAGGTCATAGTATGCTGCAGCAAATCATTTACGATCACCATGTCTGATGGTGATATACTATCATACCATGAGCGCATACCAGCTACCACCATAAATGGTGGGGTATGATCAATACGGCTAACTGTCGAAAAAGACATCTGTACGGGCCGTGTCATAAGACCATCCAAGGGTCAATACTGAATATCTCTGGACATGCATACATATGCATAACATAATAACATGCATGATACAATAGATGGCAATATGATATAGGGAATGGAAAACTGAACATACATTCCTACGTATATCATCATCTAATACATCTCTATACAGCTAAAATATAGGGAAATGGGGTGAATCTACCCAACATACAACAGAGGCCTATCAAAAGAGATAGCGAGAAATACATCAGAAAAAGTCAAGAGTGTCGATGTCTACATCATCGATCCTGTCCACCTGATGTAACTCCTCCTGAGTCACTGGATCTCTATCTACAGGGATGTCAGGCCGATACAAGGAGGATCTCGCCAAGCAAAACCATATGGGTCACCCGAGGACCGACTCCGATCCTGGCGGGGTTACAACGCAAAACCATGATATATCAAACCTCCTCAAGCGAAGTTACAACGGCTGAGTTATCAAACATCTACGTATCCCCGGCAAGGGTCACAACGTACATCTTTCAAGCATCTACGTATCCCCGGCGGGGGTTAGAACGTAATGCAACCATTGATACACACATCAATGAAGGTCAAGCAGCCTTGACATCATGTCAGCCGATGGAAAGTAAACCCATCGAAGCAACCTTCCCCAGCAAGGGCTACAACGCAATGCTACCATTGACACATACATCAATGAAGGTCAAGAAGCCTTGACAATGCACCCAGCAGGGATTTATCCGGTGATACACACATCAATGAAGATCAGGCAACCCTGATAACAACAAATTGTTGGCAGTAACTCCGACAGAATGAGGGAATATGTTATACACATCCTCAAACAGACAAAGCTTTATCCCCACAGATCTCTTACACACAAGAGGTACCTCTATGGAATATAAGCCAGTGTCTAGGATTCAAGACTTTGGTGATAGCCCCAACGTAAACATCCTTGAAGACTTGGATCGCATGTCCAAGCCATCACTGATTGTCATCCCAACAGGATTACCTAACAATCATTCATGCATTCTACATGCATTTACATCATGTTGCTGCATATAGCATCATGTTTATCTTGCTTGCATTTCAAGTGTCTAGTATTCTTTATCCTATCCATGCCTTGCATCACATGAATATGATAAAGAGGGGCATCTGTAGACACTTGAAATTTTCTGCACTCCTATTACTAACATTGCAGGAGGGTAGATTCATCTTTTGAGAATAACCACGGAAGGCGACTTACATCCATTCCAGATACTACGGAAGTTTAGCTCAACCCGAACACAAACCGAACATCATCTCAAACCGGAACACACACAGAATGTCATTTCCAATCTCGAGTTAACCCCGAGATATGCAGATCAAAAGACCCAAGAACAATACAGGAGAGAGGGCAGATTCCATCTCGTGATAACATCTTCTGCGACGTTCAGTTCCAGTCCCAAAGACAACACTGGGAGAAGCAACCCTATCCTTGGTGATAGCCCCAAGAGATGTCATTGCAGTCCGGCGATAACCCCGAAAATGCTTGTTTCAAACATATGCAATCAGCTTCAACCACAAACATCCTGTCAAGGCACACACACCTCAAACCCGGAGTTAACAACGGGCAGTCAAGAACATCCACAGATGACAGTGAGATATACAAACAAGCAGCAGTCCAATCACATATGTAACCCTGAGCAACATCTGCTTTCCGCTTAAACCGGCGATAACCCCGGTGAGGAGTCACAACGTCATCTTACCATCTCAACAAGATGATATCGCGGTATACCAACAAGTAGTCCAATCTCAGCTGTAACCCTGAGCAACGTCTACTTTTAACTCAAACCGACGATAACCCGGGTGAGGAGTCAAACGTCATCTTGTTCCTTTGACAATGGCACGTCGTCTCAACACTTCATACATACATACATCCAACAATGTCCCACAAGAGCTGAGGATTGACAATCCCGAGTGACTATTACGTGTGACAGTACTTTGGATAGAATTTGAAGCTTGAAGACCATGGTCATAGACCCCTCTTCCTGACTTCGTACAACCTCTAATCCATGTCATTACGTAACTCTCAACACAAGCGGTCCGAAGAAGGTCAGATATACCTTGTTCGGATGCTCGGATTGAAGTTCTGCAAGTTCGAGCGGACATTACATTGCATGAGTGCGCGTACTACGAGACAACTAGACCCGCGAGGCTCGGATGCATCACGACCATACGGTACAATCTATGGTCAGTCGCAGTGTACCCGCATGACCTTAAAATCTATATATACAAGCCTTGGGGTCAGCCATTTGAGAAAAAGAGGGAGGGAATAAGGCGAGGAAGCCCTATTCATTTTACTCTGCATACACATCTTTTGAGTGTTTCCTCACTTCTAAACACTAGTTAGCTCACATATAGCTATCTTTTATCCGATGGGAGCTAAGTGTTTAGCCATTTAAAGTCATAGAAGTCTACTTTGATGTTACTTTGTAAGCCTTCTTATATTCTATAAAGCCTTCTTCTCATATTAGCACACACTTTGTTGTACCGTTGAGAGTCCCATGAGTGTGTTTGCGGACTTCGATTAAGTGGTTTTCATTTTTGTCTGATATATATATATATATATATATATATATATATATATATATATATATATATATATATATATATATATATATTTTTCATATATGGACTAACATTATCGAGTTATGCCTCGATTGAGCCTGAACTTGATCTCGGAGCGTTTAATTGTTTATATATATATTTACAGCTTTTATATATATATAACTGCTTACTGCTTTCCATACAAATTGCAGTATCATGTGAGCCTAGGAATCATGTGATCACAGGTTCAGTTTACATAATCTAGATTCGGTTCCCATGATGGACATTTTTCATGATGGCACTGTGCATTATTTTATAGTGTCTCGAATTTCCTTGGATGGTCATCATGCCCATGAGGAGTTCTACCTTTGCTATATATTATTTTCTCAGAATGCTTGGCATCTCAAAAATAAAAGCAAACAAATAGAACATTTAATAATAAAATGAAAGTATGAAAAGGTCTCAATTCCTATTGAGCATGTGGTTTGAAAACCTCTTTTACAAAACGTCATTGCTATATCTTGGTTAAAACTGAATTTTTCTATAAAATTCAAACCTTGTGTATATATAAGTGCGAACGAGGCCTCGCAGACTACTTTCGAGATAATCGCACATTGATCCACACACACACACAAACACACACATTCATATAATAATTTCTTTGAAGAGTGGCTAATCACTGTGGTAACATATGGATGTCGGGGGTGCCTAACACCTTCCCTCCGCATAATCAAGCCCCTCGGACCCAAAATGAATCTCGGTTTTCATGAGCACATTTAGCGATGTCAAATCATTTGGGTCAATGTGCAAACCTTTTTAGGTTGCGTTGAATGCAACCCGATTAAATACACCAATGGGCGACTCTTAAAGTCAAATCGTCGACATTATACATGTCGGACCTTTTTCACTTATTTTTCAAACAAATCTCACATTAACATGAGAACACCAAAGAACAAGTAACAAAAAGGGACACTCAAAAATCCCGATGTCAACACTCATGTATCTAGTATGCTAACATGTTTTAAACCATTAATCACATGAACCCAAAGAATCTAACATAAAAATATATATAGCATACAAAGGAAAGCTTTTTCTTAAACGTTTTGGTACAAAACTTGATTTTCTCACTTTGGATCTAACTTTTGATTTCAAAAATACTTTGATACACATATAAAATACCAATACTCATGTAAATCATGAGTTGTTAATGATCGAAAACAAAAATTGCTTGGATCATAAAGATCTAACAAAAAAAAGAGCACAAAAATTGAAAATTTTCAATTTCTTACCCTTTTTCTTCTTGCAAGCCTTCTTGATCCTTCAAAGTAGCTTATGATTTTAAGTTGTGTATGAAGATCCAATGACCCTCCTAGACTCCCTATAACTCTGAAAATCTGCATTTCATTTCTCTCTCTATTGTTCTTAGTTTAGACTTAGGTTTAGAAAACTAACATAACTTAGTGTATATACAATATACATATAACACATAATTATAGAATATGTAACTCCTAATATAATTACATATACTAATTATCAAGTTAATATATAAGTTATAAAAAATAGAATTTTAAAAGCCCTAAGGCTTGTTTGGCAAAACCATATTATTTTAAAATTCAGGTTTTAATAGTTAAGGTCTTGTTTGGGTAAAACAGGTTTAAAACAAAAGTAAGGCCTTGTTTGGGAAAACGATTTTAAAAACTCTTTTAATAGATCCTTTAACACATATTCTTAATGTTATCCTTTAATTAATTAAATCTTAACATTAATTTAATTAATTAAAAGTTTAACATCAATTAATCACATAAAATTGTCACATTATAATTACTCGCTAATTATAACTTCATGTAACAATTACCACATCGCTACATTATCTTAATTAAATTAGAACTATAACATAAAATCATTACATATTAATTAAATATTAAATAATCATTTAATTAATATAATACACTTAATTACATTACTCCTTATTAATCACATATTCTCAATAAATAATTCAATTAAAATATTTATTTACTTCAATAAATATTAAATTAACATTTAAATTCTCTTCACACCAATTCACATATTTCACAATATATAACACATATACACGTATTTCGTATTTAAACATCTTAAAATAAGAATTTTATTTATTAAATTCTCATTTATTAATTCTTAAAAATTTAGATGTCACATCCTTCCTCCTTATAAGGATTCCGTCCTCGGAATCAATGAAACCTCTCTTACTCGGTTTTTGCAAAATCTCTTTCACAATTATCGTTGAATAACTTCAACACGTTAACTTAGCAAAAAGTTTTACATATACATATATATATATATATATATATATATATCATTCATTTCTTCAACAACTTTTAGGTTTTATTACATAACCTTCAATTAAACACAGTCATATATCAAATATTATATATTCTTTAACCCATTCATTTTCTTTTTTAAGGATCATTATGATAAACACTCGGGATATTACAGTACGACTTACAAAAGATGGAGATAGAGTTAAAGACTCCAAGAACCTACGTGAAGATAGCGAATATACGATTAAAACCGACTTTAATCGATAAAGTTAAAGCCGATCAAGCTACAGACTTAGAGCTGATGAATGTGAAAAAGAAGGTTCAATAGGGCATTATTCTAGAAGAAAGAATTGACGAAGAGAGGAAATCTCAACCCTTGATTTTATTGGTCTATTTGAAATCCTTGACCGAGTAGGAGCTGTGGCCTATAGACTCAGTTTACCGCTAAGTATGTCGCGTGTTCATAACGTTTTTCATATATCTATGTTACGTAAATATGTGAAAGACCCGAACCACATTATTGAATTAGAATCGGATGAGATAGCGAAAGATTTAACGTATGAAGAGGTACCTATTAAAATCTTGGATAAGAAGGAACAAATTTTACGCTCAAAGGTTATACCTCAAGAGTTAAAATCTGACGAGGTATCCTCATCTCTTCGGCATACCAGGTACGTACGTAAATTTTGAGGGCGAAATTTCATAAGGAGGGGAGATTGTATGACCCCGAATTTTATGAAATGAAAGTATTTAATTTACTTATAATTATTATCTTATTTAGTAAATGATTAAATTGATAAAGGTTAAAGTTAAGGGTGATATTTGAAAATTTTGCAAAGTAAACAAGTTGATATAGAATATTCGTTGTGTCAGGGAATATTTGTTTGATCGGGGAATATTCCTTTTGTCAGAGAATATTCATTCGATGACATAATCATTGGTGGACCCCACAACAAAAGTATTGTCGTAGTTAGAAAACTACAGAAATATCTTTTTATAAAAATAACGGCGAAAGTTTTACCATTAAACTGTTGAACTACCAGGTGGTAAAAGTACAGTAATACGCATGGTTGCATAGTAGCACACGGTGATTATTGATGCTTACGTAAGAAGCCACTCAGTTTACTCAATTATTGCTACAGTAATTATTGCTTAGTATCTCACGTTATTTGATTCAATTATTGTCACAGTATTATCTGCATAATATTTTATATTATTAAATCAATAATTGAGACGACAAAGTTATTCATATTATTATTTGTAATATTGACGATGTCTAGAAAGTTCTGTTGAGGAGAGGTTTGGTCACCTAATTGCGCGTCAATAGGGAGAAATCCTTATCGGAAAGCCCCCTCTTTCCTGAGAATGATCTGGTTGTTAAATATTGTGAGTTATAATATTAATGATGAATAATTGTTGAAGTATTAAGAATGTGTTTATTGAAAATAAGTGATTTACAAAAGTTAGAGGGGAATAATGCAAACTTGGAAAACTTTAGGGGTACCAAAGTGTAATAAGTTAAATTAATCTGGACCATTAATGGTGGTTTTAATAGTAAATCAATCTGGACCGTCGGTGGTGGTTTTAAAAGTAAATCAATCTGGACCGTCGGTGGTGGTTTTAAAAGTAAATCAATCTGGACCGTCGGTTGTGGTTTTAATAGTAATCAATATGGACCGTTCATTCTAATAATAAATCAATCTGTACTGTTCATAAATTAGTTACTATTTAGTCCATTCTCCTATAAATAGAAGCTTAATTCTTCTTTTATTCTCACCAATTCACTGAGACTCACAAGAGAAACTATAGAGAGAGAAACTATGGAGAGCAAGAAGAAGAGTATTCTGCTACTTCACTATTGCAGTATCCAGTCTTCTACTAAGGTAAGGGATGTTATTTTCGTTTGGTAAGGGGTATTATTTCTTTCATATTCATAAGGAATACTATTTTTCGTATTCATCTTTTAATATATCGGAATAACCTGTCTATGCGGATTACGTACCGTATGACAGGTGAAAATCCATTTGCAATTTCGTATGTTATTTCTTTTCATATTCCTAAATCTAAACTTACTATAGTAAGTATTGCTTCTATAATCCTTGAAATTAGTGGAATATCATTGAGTTTTGCGCTTCATCCAGTATCATTTTATTGGAATATTGATCTGAATTTTCTTATTAAATATCAATATTTTCACCCGAGGTACTATTCTTAAGTTACTATTCACCCATTATTATTCACTATAATATTATTCACTTTCGGGTATTCTAAGGGGCTTTTACATATCGAGTACTATTCACTTGATTAGTATTCACCCGATTACTATTCACTCAAATATTGTTCACTCAGGTATTCGGAAAAATTTTCATGTCGGGGTACTATTCATGGGGTACTATTCTCGAAGTACTATTCACAGGGTACTATTCATGGGGTACTATTCACCAAAAAATTTATTTCTTTTCTGTCCAAATTAATTTTGATACATGGATATTATTCTTGAATTTTACTCCACAAAGCAGTATCATGTTGACAATTTGGATATTTTTAAACTCTGGATAAATTTAAAATCTTTAATAATTATCCTTGATTTCATTTGATTAATGCTTATATCATTGTCATCATCCTTATGCTTATATTGTGATGAAAGTCATATTTGGATTACGTGCATAGATGGACTATTGATTGGTATGATTATGATCAGGGATCATTCGGTATAATCATGACCCATAATGTTACAAATGATGTGATAAAAATCCTCGTTGGCCTGTAGTGCATTGATGGACAGTTGTTGGTATGATTATGACCAGGGATTATTTGGTATAATCATGATCATTGATGATTACATGAATATTCTTGGCCCGTAGTGCAGGGATGATTCGATGATGTGGTTTATTTATTGTCGAGTCTCGTGATAAAGTTGATGAAAAACTTTTAAATCATAGAAGATAGTAGATATCATGCTCTACTTGACTCTTCTAATGGATTGCTTGTTCCGCTGCAGTTAAACTTGTTGTCTATTATATTCTATCAGTTTAACATTGTTGAAGGCTAATGATAACTTATTCTGCATTATCTTAGTCATAATATTTCTTACTGGGCTAGTTGAGCTCACCCTTTTACTTCCATTGTTCTTTTCAAGAAATAAGAACGTAGCTGGAACTAGTCGGGGAATGGAGTGATGGTTTGAGATGGTGTTATAGTAGTCCTCTCTATTCTATAAAATAGTGTGACAATAAATGTAATGAGGACTCCATCTGAGTTTGGATATTGTCTAGAAGACAATATTCGTGTAAAAACTCTCAGCTCATGTTGTATAATTAAGTTTGTATTTGTATTCAGTACCATGTATTTGGCGACCCAAGATGGGTGATGTATACCTATTTTGGGGGCGTCACATAAAGAATCTGTTTTAACATCACATTATATGTTTAATACATTTTTATGTTCATTAGATTAGGTTAAAAATACATTTCCTGGACTTGAACAATTAAAAATCTCATTTCTAGGTAAAATTGTCAAGTGGCATTGCAAAATTCACCATTTGAACTAAGTCTAGCTATTTAGAATACGGTTATTTAGTATTCTAATTGCACCAATTAAACTAAGATTGGTATTGCAACTTCTGGACTATAGGCTTAAGTCTGCAATCGCAGTCATGCAAGCGCCATTTCCAGAATCTTAAGTTCGCGAAAAACACAGAACAAGGTCATAACTTCCAATTTCCTTGTTCATACATTAAGTTAAGCATACCCAGATACTATAATTCATATATGATCATTACCCAACCTTTTTAGCATGAATTTAACAACTTAAATCATACAATTACTTAAATCAAATCACATAATTTCACTGTAAGCTTGGTGTTTTTGAAAGTTTTGAAGAAAAACATGAAATTTGACATTACGGGTTCATTATAACTTTGAATATGTCTGTTCAAAGTTTGTTTTCTTCGTTTTAATATGTATTATCATAATCTACTGTCAAATTTTAAGTTAAACAAATAATTCATGGCATACAATTGCTCATAAGGGTCATATATATACAACTTTTATACTTTGTAACTTGAAAAATCCAATTACGACATATTTTTATGAAATTAATGGTTTGAAAACATACATAGATGGTAGAAAACATGTTATGATTAAATATTATCATGTATATACGCATAAATCATCAATTCATGCATTGATCATACAATAGTTATTTTATAGAGAACTCGAAACACCCCTTAATGGAAAAACTTTGATTATAGCATGTTTACATGAAATCGATTACTCTAATCACATACAAATTTAGCAAAACAAATCATATAGAATTGAATTATGCATGCTAATAAACATATATAATCAATTTCCTAACACATTGGCCATCAATTTTAGTTTACAGA